>JAUDZF010000002.1:626232-1252464 GCA_030407055.1 Armillaria mellea
ATCACTGACGGTTTGTAAAACGCCCGAACTTCTAAAGGCGGGTGAGATGACAAGCTCGTGCCATCGTTGGGGCTGGATGGCCCGTCGTCACGGCCATTTATCTATATCCCGGTATGAGGAACGACGGTGTTAACGTTGTCCTTACGCCACTGCTCTTGTGATAAACATCGTATTCCAAGCCTGAGTGTCGCCATCAGAGCCTCCGAGTCGGCGTAGAGCTGACAGTCCAAATGAGCAATCACGTACCAGTGTTTGTTAACCAGGCGTTCCTCGAAGTTTTCATAGGAAAACTGCGACTAGCTGTGATACTCAGGTCTATGCCACGGCTCACGATCAAAACCGGGGATCCTGGAAATGCTCTGTGCAGGCGCGCCGAGTTCAAAATAATGCTTCCGTCATCCGTACCCTAGACCTCGTCAAGCACACGAGGGTCCCTTGCTATACATAGCTCATCCATTCAGCTAGTCACCTGCCAGGAGAGATAGACCCACGTCGGTCAAAATACGGGGGAAACAAGATGGAATTCTGACAGTCTCTTGCCACAGTCGGCTTTACCATTCATGGGAATCCCGACTCAGTACGGTGGTCAAGAGACTCTGTCAAGGTTCACATGTTATCCCATCGATTCTCGCTGTAGCCCGAAATAGCTGCCTACCAGGAATGTACGGAGGGCTCAAAAGGCCTTTTATTTCTCACCGAGACCCGGGCATGAACATGTGGAACGGGAGGGAAGATACGCCTTTCATATATCAATCAATGCACGGTCGATCAGAACGCCTGACAGAAGCAAGACTCACGGGTAGACACCCGGAAAGTACATTTGATCTTTATCAAGTTTGAGAGACGGGGGAGACGAGACGTCATTCGGGTCCGGTAATTGTCCCTGCTGAAGCTAAGTTCGGCTAGCCGAGAGAAGTCAACTGACAGTTCAGCGTAATACACCATCAGTGTAATAATGATTTGATGACGAAAGAGACTTCAGGTTTCTTACTAACAGGCACTCTATAGAGCAGGAACAGTCGCGGCGTTATACCTATACGTCACAGACTTGAACACACTGTCAGTAACGACGGTGCGAAACATGCCCTTAGCTCAGGCTAGTAACTTCGAACTTATCGGAAGCATGAAGAACGGTGGGGTCATATGATAGCCTTGTCCTATGTGCCAGAAATACGATATTCCGAAGTCGGAGGAATCCATAACTCGACGCTGATAGATAACCTTGACGGAAAAAAATTCAGTCTTCAAGTTGCGTGATGGTATCCAGAGAAGACAAGTAAGTGGAAGTCTTCGAACTTGGAGGTAAACGCACATACCACGAGGCCTGTCCGTTTTGTTCGGAAAGAACGTTATTCTTGCCTTCAATATAAACTGCCAGTGATAGCCAGCTAGGGTGTCAGTCCATGTGCGTCGATAGGACAGCCGTTCGGAAGATAGCTCATCCGGCCCTGCCGAGTTTAGCTGCGCAGTAGTGTCGACCTTTTAGCAGTTAAATGCGCAGTCGGCTGCGGTGATATAAGTAACCATAAGTCAACAAAGGTAGTAAGTACCTTTCATTAGTGACCATCGTGCTCGCTCATCGTCCTATGATTGGCTACTAGACGACAGTGCAGGACAAGAACAAGGAGGGCTCCGTGAGAGATAGAAGATTGTACCGAAATGGCACCTCGGCTAGAGCCGCTTCAACCAGGTGCGTCAAGGCGCGTCGCGTCCAATGACACGTGACGTGCTTAGAGCGATCAGGGTGATCAGCTGCAGGGCCCGTAGTGCTCCAACCGTCTCCCTTTTAAAGGGTTTATAAAGAGTTTTAAACCGTTTATTTTAACTTTAGATTTAGGTGCGAGGGTAAATGGTAAACAAAAGCAATCCGGATTAGGAAGCCTGGTGTTGGAATATGGCAATCCGGCATCATGCCGAAGATGCTGATTAAGGAAGAAGATATAGGAAAAGTATAGAAGATTCTAGTAGATAGTCTTTTAGTATATAAGTAGGTACTGTAGTGTACATCCTCATGCGTTTCCAGAGCTCAGCCAAGCGCAATACTACTGGCTCGACACAGCGTGTGTACGTATGGAAGATGAACTGATCCCCCATATCACAACACCTGGCCGCTGGTGACGACTTTGTTCATTGACCATCGGCAACGATTCTGTGCCCTCTGCCCGCCACATTCTCGTAGACAATGTCCTCATTATCGACTTAAGCTTGCGCTGCATACATTGTGGTGAATATATGCATTTGCCACTGTTTAATTGGCGTGAATCTTCTAGGTCTTGTCTATCATGTCCCCACCCCTACCTCGGTGCATGCGCTAGTGCAGAAACTCACAACAATCTGCCCGCAGCTCCCTCCTCAAGCTACTCCCGAGGCCAACCCAGACGATAATATCTACCATGTTATGACTCACGTTGCAGCAGAGGACGCATTTTCAATCTTCAACTGAAGGTTTGACATCCTCTACGCTGAACATCTACGTGATCAGGATGGTTGGCTTCCAAATATTCGACGTGGTCAATATGGATTAGACTTAGTTGTCTCGTACTTGCGGACTACGCCTTGGTCGCAGATGCCTCTTGAAATTGTCGAGCCCAAACTGTTACGACTTGTCAATGGGGCAGGCAGTGTCACAGTGAATGTCTCCTCTATGAGTCCTGAAGCTGAAGGCCTGAAGGCCTGACTCCTCATATCATTCTCTATTGCAGCGAATATACTCACTGCAGAGGCTGGTTTGTTTTTACGAGCCTAAAATGAAACCTTGAATGGTTTCAATTTCAGCTTCGATTTTCACGCCCTTGTTTTTCTCGCTGTAAAATGAAAAGGTGCCTCAAGTCCTTGGTTCTATAAGGAGACAATTTTTTCATATCGTTTTACTGATGGCGTTTTCAGGACCGAGAAAGGCATGACTAGATCAAAGCGATTTAAGGTTTCGTTTTTCGCCAGCTAAAATGCTGCTGGTCTCGGCTGTGACTATAAAATTGGCAGAGTTTGCACAAAAGGTATGTGAAAGGGCCCACAGTCCTGGAATTTGAACGCTGGACATGCCGACGGGCTCAGACATGAACAATGTACGCAAAATTAGTTTATGTTAGCGCAGCAATTAATGCTACCACCGATATGGCATGGTTTGGAAAATTCTACCATATAATTCCACGACATATACTATAGCATGTAAATTATTAAATACTTGATAGCAAGTGGATATCATGCGCACACATCAGTAAAAGCAAAAATAAACCACTGGTCCGTAAATCACGGTTTGCCTGACTCCATCATATTGAACTGCGCCGTTTTGTTCCAGCTGGTTTGTGTGAAGTCCTCAGCATTCAAGGCTGCAACGATGGCCTTCTTCAACGTCGTGTCACCGTATTCTCGCAGACGTAAAAGTACCGTTACAAAGTGGTAGACTTCAATGGGCGAGGAGATATCGAATGTGCGCACATTGCGCTCAACGATATAGACGGTCTAGAGAAAGGTGAGCATGAAGTACAGTAGCTAAAGCAAAGACTTGCCTCCAAATCGCTCGAACACCAAGCCATGAGTAGGGCTCCTTCGACGCCATCCGTGGCTAATGCGAAGACTGCCTGTTTCGTCACTCCCAGACTCGCAAGAAACCTAACCGAAGCTTCAAGGTACATCTTTGCCTGTATAAGGGCCTTCGCATAAGTCTGAGTTGGTTTCTTGTACTCGGCAAACAGAACTGCTAACAAAAGTTTGGTGAGAAGGTCCTTGACGTTCATTACCACACCGTCAGGGAATGCCATCTTGGTGGCAGTCTTGGTCTCCGAGCATGTCACCACAAACGGGTGGAGCCTCTTCCAGTCAAAGTCATTCTTTTTCCCTGTCTGCCGCCGAGGCGCCCGACTAGTACCTCCCCGATCTTCTGCAATCGACCCGAGCTGGCTTCGACTCTTCGTCGACCGTGCATGTTTTGAGCCTGGACGGGAGGATCCCTGTGTTTGGGAACCCTCCTCGGATACCGCAAGCTCTTCCTCCGGTTCAACTATGTTATCAGCGCTGAGCGCTCTGGTACTAGCTCGAAGGGTTGCGCGGGTTTCCGCCACACGAATTAGTGGCTCTTGAATTAGCTGCATGCCCTCCAACGGCACTGTGAGGATCGCATCGACGATTCCAAGCTCGGGTTCATCGCCGGAACGCTTGAGAATGGCTTTCCTCGCTTTTGCGGAGTTGGAAAAAAGATCGATGGAAGCTCGTGAATTTCTGTACGCGAAGTGGGAAAATTCTATTGCTTGAAGGACAAGGTCGGGAGTGGCGGGAGAATCAGAGTCATTGTCCTGTTCGGCATTAAGTGTATCGCCCGGGTCAGCATGAAGTGCAGCAATCTTATACATCTGTGATGCAGATGCCCTGAATTCGGCGCCACGCGAAGCAGGGGAGTCCTTCATCACATCCGCAGCAATATTCCGAGAAAGTAGCACGGCTCTTTCAAGGCTGGGGAAACAGTAAATATGCAATAAAATCCACTAATCGGTAAGACTTACACTACTCTGTCTGAGGCGAGTTCTTGAGCAGCCATGAAGCCGAAAGTTCAGAAGAACGTCCCATTCATGTCGAGCTTCAGCTTCATTAGGCGCTTTACCAGCAAGTAGTTTCGAGTATCCGCCGACGGAGGCCCATAGAAGGGACGAAAGACGACCTAAAATGACTTCCCAAAGGCGCTGTGGAAGCTCGGGAGTGTTTTCGCCACCAGGGAATTCGTCTATTTGCATGAGAAAGTGATCTCGAACTTCTTCGACCCCGTTGTCAACAACAGGCAATTCGTTCTAGAAACAATGAGCGTGAAGGCACCAATACTAGAAGATGGAGGAATGCATGCCTTTTTGATGGGGGGCTTCATGTACCTCGTCGTGTCCTCGTAGAATTGCAGCATTTCATTGATCTCTTCCGGAGGGACACGTTTGTTTTGGGGGGCATCTGGCTGCAACGGTATGTTGCTCAAACTGATGATTTTACGGTCGTGCGCATAACTGGAGAAAGAGAGCTTGGCGCTAGGGGATATGCCAGCCAAGGACTTTGCACCCAACCTGACAAGGTATTGGTCTGAGAATTCTAAATCGACATGGGAGACATACGCTGAACAAGACAACGCATCTGCGCTCTTCGCTCGTTTGCCAGTCTTGCCAGTTTTAGAGCCGTCTGACCGAGCCCTGGAAAACAGTAAAGGGACAGTTTATAAAAGTACGAACAGGTGCCACTCACTCCTGCCGGCCACGTTCCACAGACTGGATAGATGCTCCCTCAGGCGGATTCTTCGAATGCGCAACTCCAAGAGAAGGTTCTGGGTTATGTACGAGATCGATATCAGATACGAATTCAGCAGCAGGCTCGGGGAGAGGTTCGCGTTTACTGTCTGCAGACATCGAGCGCCTTGCAGGTCTCGGCTTTGAATGGGGCCGCATTACGCGCTTTCCGGAGTCAGCCATCGGGAATGAGCAGGAATGACTTGACGAGGAATCGGAAGGTGCTCTGCTGTTAAATACATAAGGGACAAGGGTAAGGCAAGATAAAGAAACACAGACCATTTTGCAACCGCATTCAGCCAGTTAACGATCCCTTGTCTCCATTGTTCTTCGGTGCCGGGATTATCGTCATCGATGCTATCTGATCTCCACGAAAGTCGTTTGAACGTCAGGTGTATTACGACACTGCGCCACGATTCCCTCAACGTGTGCTCGGAGGCCGAGGATGAATTGTGAAAATTTGACAGCACTGACTGGGTCAGTAAGATCGTACACTCCCAATGACGCGTCTGTACGCGTCTCGTCTCCGTACGCAAATCGAATTGCCGGCTATTAAAAATTTCAGCCAGTGGCGGAAATGAGTCAGGAGAACCCGACGCACTAGAACCTCAGGGTCGGGACACTCTTTGTCAAGCCAACCCAGCACCACGCGGCCAACGAACCCTGTATTTGATAGGATAATTCCAATAACGGACTCAGAGATTCCCCAAGTAGACCGCTGATAAAGAACACCGCCCATTAGGCTGAAAATGTCTTCCTCATCGGTCACACAAAGGAATGGAAGAACAACAGAATTTGGGTGGCGCCAAGAAGCGAGGATGTGAGCATCAAGGGGAACATAGAATGACTGAGCAGACGTCGGATCCGTTGAAGGATCCGTGTGCTCATAGCTGGTTTCAGAGGAAGATTCGTCTGAAGTTTCTGAGTCAGATTCTTTCCGCAATTCTCTCTTCGAGCGCTCCGCCGTCATCATAGACAGGTGCCCCGAATTTGCATCGTTTACAGCTGATCGTGGTCGTCGAATATTTTCAACGACATGAGATATCAGCAATGAAGCATGCCCATCCTCCATGAAGCTCCGCACATAGGATAGCCGTGGCCGAACGAAAGCTGCCTCTTGCCTGTCCACGATTTATTAGCAGGTAATTTTAGGTTCATTTAGTGCATACCCACGTTGCATACGACTTGTCGTAACAGACAAACGCCAGCGATCGAATCAACAAGGACCAGAAAGGTATTGTTGAATGCCCAGCATCATTATCAGACGCGTCAGAGAGCGCTCTGAGCGTGCCAACAGTCGAAAGCACCAAATCCAACATATCCAGTAATTCGGAATCAGAATGTGTGAATTGTTCTGGTGACTCTGTAAGAGAGTTCCTAAGCGTCTCGAGTAAAGGAGAAGCACGAGAAGAGACGACTGGGCACGGATCGTTGACAAGTTGTGAAGGAATTGGAGAGTTAAGCAAGCATGCCAAGTCCTTTATCTCAGTAGGCCATTCCGTAGGATGCGAGACTACAAAATCAAATAGAGGCATTAAAGTGTTGGTGTAACTGTCGCGATGTGGAGCCTTCGGGAGAGAAAGGCGGCGGTTGTGGTGGCACTGGCAATGGAGTAAGGTCAACCTGTGAATCGCGGTTCGGGCCGGTAACCGCACATATTCACGTGATCGAAACGTTAAGTTTGACCCTGGTCTAAGTCTCTCGTAGACAGACAACGAACAGACCTATTAATGGAAGGGAGTGACTCGGAGCTGTCTAAATTTCGACTTGGAAGGAAGGAAAATATTTGGGGTCTTTACTACTAGACGCAACATACTGACCAAGTAGGCTAATATCACAGTATTTCCATGAGAGAGCACTCAGTTTATCATGATGACTTTCGATACGAGTTCCGCCACTTATCGCCATGATGAGTAGGTCACTTACTACGATCATTCTAAGTGTTCAGAGAGCAATCAGAGAGTGCCAGAGCCTTAGCGGTCGCCTGAGTTCGTGAGGATGTGGCCCTCGAAGCAACAACACATTATGTAGTCACTTATTTATACCATCAACATGTCGTAGGATCGACCTCGACAACTGTCAACGATCCACCTGATGCGTTCTTCTGCCAGCCTCTCATGATATGCTCGGGTCCGACACAGGCGGTCTTATATTCCCCTACACCAATTATGTGGTATTAAACTAATGCGTAAGCTACCTTTGAAGGGTGTTCAACTCATTCTACTCCATAACAGTCTCCTTCAATATCATATGTCGTTTGAGTATCAGTATCATTAACTGGTCTCGACCTCGACCACACTGAATCCTCGGAAGCGACTCCTTGCGCAATCCTACGAGGAGCAATCCTGAGAGATGTGAGCGTCTCCTCCATCGGCTTTACTGCTGTGCCTCTCGCGAATCGTATGATGATCAAGTTGAAAGTAATTCCCTGTAAATGCATGTGAATATACTCAGGAACGTAGAAACACTGAGGGTCTCTTACAATGATTTGAACCATCTGCTTGCGATGTTAGATCAAGATTCAAGACATCGAGTGTAAAAGAAAACATACCAAATCAGAAACAACATAGTCAGCATTACTCCGTAGCACATAGACTGTAAGCATAACTGCAGCGGAAGCAGTATATACGGATGCCGATTCGATCAAAACAACATGCGTATTTCTCAAAGGATGGTTCTTGGTCGAAGGCACGAGCTGCCTGATGGCGCTGTGGATTGTCCAGATACGACGCACAATCAGAACTAGAGGAGGGAGGCAATTCAAAATAGATTAGAAACCCCAAGTGACGAAACCACAAATTCAGCGGAGACTCACATGTTGTGATAACGTTGGTAGTTAGCGTTAAAGATTGCAACGTGAGGATGAGAGGGAAAAGTCGAAAATTTGTGATGGCGGAGTCATCGCCTAGTGTAGTCTCGAGATACACCGCGGTAATACCACAACCTAAAGACAAGTTCTATCAGGGTGTCCAATTTCTCCCATTGAGAGGTCCTACCTGTCTCAGCAATGCACATGATTATCGGGCAGATGACAATCATCCACCTTCTATCATATATAACCCAGCATCTGTAGAGCTATTGCAATTGATAAATAAGGCCAACTAGTCAAAGAAGGAAACGAAGCGCAAGGCATACGAGAATACAATCCCCCATAAAGGTCTGCGCCACGAAAGTTACCAACTGCATAACATTAACTGGATTTGACATATCCGATAGTGTATCGACAGGGTTTCTGTCAGAATAAACGAAAGCATCGAGGACAAATCGGAGGTGGCAAGCGACTTGTAAAGTTGAAAATACTAGCATCCTAAAGCGACGCAGCTACCATCGTGTAATTGATAGCGCTCCTAGACTTCAAGACCCCATCTTTGGTGGTCAGAAGCCCGTGGAAACACGAGAAAAATGTTATCAGATAGAAGCCTGGATAGAGAAATCAGCAAACAGTGCAACCTGAGATACAAAAAATTACTTGAAGACCATTTAGCGAACGCTGCTACTTGTGCATAATCTATAAAACTCACCCATAGAGAACACTGTCCACGAAGAGACTGGTGAGTTGGGCCGCATCAACTGGGAACTGGGAGGACATCATCGGATCGAACAAGGCAACACACTCTCGTTCTTATGTTGAGTCACATATAACGCTACTTTCTTCTGACCGTAATCATCGGAAGGAAGACTTAGATATGGCTGTGTTCCAAGATAAGCGCCTGATCTTGGCAGAGTCTTTATATATAGGCACTGGAAACATAGTACCTCATGCTCGGTAGGTCGATTGGTCTTCACATAGATAGCCCTTGAAAAATGGCGATCAAGTTGTACGAGCTCCAAAGGATCAGTCCACGGCGCAATTAATGAAGAAACTAACCATGATTAATAGCACCCGGTTCATCGGAGGCTAAAAGTCCGCTCCGGAGCAACAGCACGAAAATATTCATCAATGTGGCAGAATGTAAGAGGTGGTACCTCTATCTATACGAACATCTATTTACATTTGTCTGCCATCGGCTTCGCCGATGCCATTTATATACGTTTGCACAGCTTTAGTTAGAGTAGTCCTTTTACTTGTAACACGCACCGTAGTTGATCAATATACACTAGTCAAAGCTACGTCGCGTACCTCAAGTATAAGGGACGCCTACACAGAAAATTGTATTGGCCCACGATTAGCCTTTGAATTCTCCTCGTTCCTTCTTCTGACCTTTACAACTAGCCCGAGCTGTGAAGCTGGGGCTGTAGTCTGGATGGGCATACGGTACTAGAGTGTGCTTGTGCATGTAACGAGTCGGCGAGTCTACGAGAATTTCAGCATTGAGAGATAGATAGACGTCTAGACACAACCACACAAACACCCACTAGTGAAAGTGATTCTTCAACCTTTCGACTGCTTACGATGGTTATCACATCATCAACGGCGAGCATATGACACTCAGGCTAGACCCACGGAGAATGGATAATTCTGGCGCCCTGCGAACGTGGGCAGGGCTTTTAATACACGCTTCAAGTATTCACGATTATGAGCGCTGAGATCTTACTCACGATCGGATGGACGGGGTGTCTTGAGGGATTCTGTTATTAGAACTGATGATATTGAAAAACGAACGTCTGAGATCCACATGACAAACTCGTACTGAATGAGTGTATCAGAAGTCATCCTCAGCATCAGCATCGTATCTCGTCGAACTTGAAGAAGACAGTTTCATGCCGTCACGGTCATGTTGACTGCTCAAGGTTTACGAGCTGCATCTTTTCGGGAATTCGCCCATCACGAGGCGTGTTGCGGGTCACCAATCCAGACCATCATCATCATCAGCATCTTTTCGGGGATTGGGGTGCTGAAGGATGCAGTGCCGTTCACAGGGTGTATAATGAAGTCGAGTTAAATTCCCTGTCAGTTGCAGATCAATATCACACGGCTTGAGAAGACTAAGGTGAGACTTACGATGATTTGAGCGATCTCCGTTTCCATGTGAGCTTCACTGGAAGGGATAGAGGAAATGAAAGTACTAACGGGCTCATATAATGAGAGACAACATATGGGCAGAGTTACTTCGGAGAGCATATGTTTTGTGTGCGACTGGAAAGAATAGACCGATCCGAGGGGTCAATACAGCCGTCGACCAATATTCGGACTGTTGGGTACAACGGTCAGCCGCGATTCGATATTACTATTTTGTCTGTTGATATCGATGAGGCCCTCCAAGATCCGAGTTCACTCCAGAGACTGCCAGACAGCGTGGTAAGCAGAGTGCTGGAAGAATTTTCGCCAGAAAGACAAGACAAGAGTCCAGCAACTTGAATCCCCATTCGTATTTGCCTTTTTCTAAACTGTAGCAGGAGGTCGGGAGATAAGATCCAGCTCGACACGTGGAAATACATCGTGGGAAATCTATCAAAAATTCTTTCTAGTCTCAGTAAACCCTGCTCTCTACCTTCAGACGTCTCCCACTTCTCTCATCTTGCCACCATGTCGACCAGCGGTCTCAAGGCCATTGCGCCAGTGCCCACGGCGGCTGATTTCTTGGACATCGTGCTGTCCAAGACGCAGCGAAAGACGCCAACGGTCAGCTCAAACCGCTTAAATATCATCCCAGGAAGACTCATTGGCTGCATAGGTCATCCACAAAAACTTCAAAATTAGCCGTATACGGAATTTCTATATGAGAAAAGTCAAATTTACGCAAGATACATTCGACGAAAAGTTGGGTGCGATACTGAACGACTTTCCCATGTTAGATGTGCGTTTCTTTTTTTTTCGATGTTGGAATAATGCTCACATCCAAGACAGGATCTACACCCTTTCCTTTCGTCTCTTATGAACGTTCTTTACGACAAAAATCATTACAAACTTGCCCTTGGTCAACTTCGCACTGCTCAAAATCTTATTGACAATGTAGCCAAGGACTTTGTCAGATTGATCAAGTACGGCGACAGTCTTTACCGCTGCAAGCAACTGAAAAGGGCTGCTCTCGGTCGGTGAGTAATTCAGTTATTTTCTCTACTTTGTAGGATACCTATGTTTGTTGTAGGATGGCTACGATCATGCGTCGTCAAAAGGACCCCCTCGCATATCTAGAACAAGTGCGCCAACATATATCCCGTCTCCCTGCCATCGATCCCAATACCCGAACCCTTCTTATTTGCGGCTACCCCAATGTCGGAAAATCTTCATTTATCAACAAAGTCACTCGGGCTGACGTTGACGTCCAACCCTACGCTTTCACCACAAAATCCCTATTCGTGGGGCATCTGGATTATAAATACCTTCGATGGCAGGTCATCGACACGCCCGGTATTTTGGACCACCCTCTCGAGGATATGAATACGATTGAAATGCAGAGTATTACGGCGTTGGCTCATCTGAAGAGCGCCGTTCTCTATTTTATGGATCTGAGTGAGCAGTGCGGTTATACCATCGAAGCTCAAGTGAGTTCTAGCCAATTGGTGTGACTGAAAATTATCTGACATTATTCTAGTGTAAACTCTTCCATTCCATTAAACCCCTCTTCAACGGCAAACCGACTCTCCTCATCATCAACAAAATCGATGTCATGCGTCTTGAAGACGTCCATCCTGACTCTCGAGCCCTTGTCCAAGAGATCATTGACTCCGAAGGCGTGCAATGCGTTCAGGTATCATGCTATTCTGAGGAGGGTGTGATGGAACTTAAAAACAAGGCCTGCGAAGCTCTCCTCGCTCACCGCGTTGAGTCCAAAATCCAGGGCAGCAAAATTAATTCGATCATTAACCGGATACACGTCGCTCAGCCTAAAGCTCGCGATGATGTGGTTCGTGCACCTTGTATACCTGAGGCAGCTAAGAACAAGAAGAAGTTCGACAAAGATGACCCCAACAGGCGGCGATTGCAGAAGGATATCGAGTTGGAAGAGGGTGGACCTGGTGTTTACAACATCAACCTCAAACGTACGTGACTCCCCGCCTTTTCTAGTGTTTACTGATTGTATCAACAGAGGATTACCTCCTTGCTAATCCTGAATGGAAGATGGACACCATACCCGAGATTATGGACGGCAAAAACATTGCCGACTTCATTGACCCCGACATTCTGGAGAAGCTCGATGCCCTCGAACGCGAAGAAGAGCGCCTTCAGACAGAAGGATTCTACGACAGCGAAGAGATGGTGAGCACCTCTTGTTTCTTCTTCTCTCACATCTAAGGGGCTTGTAACAGTACGACTCTGACGACGAACGCGAAGCCCAGGAAGCTCAAGTCGCCCTCTCACACAAGATTCACTCGCAGAGTATCAAGAAGAGCAAAAAGAACCAGGCTCGTATGCCTCGGACAGCGACGACGCGGTCATTGTCAGATTTGACTGAGGGGATGACCAAGGCAGGCTTGGACCCGAGTCGGATACAGGAGCGTGCAACGGTGTTGGCCAAGGTGGCGGGAGCGAAGCGGAAGAGAGCGGAAGAAGCTGAGATGGATATCGATGATGATGGCATGGAGAATGACGGAGAGGATGATGACGTGATGGATGTCGATGGTGAGGAGAAAGCACCTACCAAGCGCGTTAAGGGCAATTCTGGTGCGGTGGTGGCGGTAGACAGACGGGCGCCGAAGACAAATCGACAACTCGCTGGTTTACGGGACGAAGGGGTGAGTATATCTGTTAAGTTGTATGATTTTGCCTGCTCACGTATATCCAGCAAGCATCCAAGGCGGTTAAGCTACGGAATCTTGGACAGCGGCCGCGAAACCAACTTGCCAAGGCTGGAGAGAGTGATCGTGCAATCAAAGTCAAAATGGTGAGCAATCTACAGGATACGATAATATACAAATGTCTGACCTTTCTTCTTAGCCAAAACATCTGTTTGCTGGTAAACGTAAGGGTGGAAAGACCCAGAGACGTTAGACGGGCTCTATTTCTTTCTTACTCATCCGCGTCACGACTTTTCACATTTAGATGTGTAGTTTGTATATGCAATATTATGATAATCATTATTGCCGTCAAGGAACTGCGATCGTCATGCTCTCTCAATACACTAAAAATGCGGTTGGAAGGAAGACCGAGAATAGATGGGAAAAGTATAATGCTACAAGCTGGAACGCAGAACGCAGAACGCAGAACGCAGAACGCAGAACGAAGACTAGAATAATGATAGTAGTGTCAAAAAGTGCAATCAAAAAGCAGGGATGTTCAGAGGGCGTCTTCAGAGTCCCATCGCGAAATCTTACCCAAAGGGCGGTAGTAATACTGTTTATACTTCTTCGTTTCAGACCTTTTCGCTGGCCTAGGCATCATTGCCCTCATTAACGACGCGCGTTCCTGGTCTTCATCTCGCTCTGGCACATAGAACCACTGCGCTTCCAGGGGGTGGTTCAACTCATCCTATATTAGACAAGAGAGATTAGCGCTCGATAACACAGCTTTACAGATGCGCTCACCATGCCACTGCTTTCCACCTTGCCAAACATCCCATTTATACGATGGGCCTCTTCCAGCACCCTCCTGATGGAAGTGATCCAGTCTGGATCTTCTCGTTGTGATTTGAGTGCGGGGCGGTTCTGGATGACAGCTTTGTAGATGGAAGAGGCCCGATGCGAGGAAGCCCGGGATGTGGCCATGCTCTCGATGATCATACCACACAGTTCGGCGTCCTCGACTGAGAAGTTCAAGGGAGGTGGGGGTGGCGGCTGCCGTTTTACTAGCTCTTCATCCTCTTCATCTGAAGATGAGTACGACGGCTGTCGACGTCGACGTCGAGGAGGCTCGGCTTGCTTACGTGGCTTCCTTGCTTTAGTCTTAATCTTGGTTTCGGATTTTGAGGCGGTCCTAGTGTTTTCGTCATCTCCAGCAGCGGCGGAAGACGTGGAATGGCTACCCAGCCGAGGCTTTTTCTTCTTCGGACCATCATCTTGCTCCTTTTTGCGCTTCTCGTGGCACTCGTGCCCCATCGTTGCTGCCGCGATATAGTCAACTCCATTCTTCTCCTTCAGCGTGACCCCAACCATCTGATCCTGCTCTGGAACCTCCTGCTTCGTCGGAGTGTCACTGATCGTGACGTGTTCTGCGATAACATCGTCCGATAAATCTCCCTTGGGTAAGACGGAATTTTCAATGTTGGCATTCACATTGGTGTCGATAACAACAGAAAAAGCTGGTGGTGAAGAGACTGCTAGTTGATCCTTGTCGAAGAAGTCTTCGGGACTCGGAGATGGGGGTGCTGAATCCGTTGATATGACGGCGGTGATAGTATCTAACTCGGCGCCACATGTGATCGACGTTTCTGGTATCATGAAGGGAGGTATTTCATATTTGCTCTGAACCTGTAAGGGTGAGGCTTGTGAACGATAGCAAAGCTCCATGTGCCAATACACGTACAAGTGGCGACGAAGGAAGATCCATGGTGACCAAGGGGTGAACACCCTCGATGTCAGTGACATCCGAGTGGAGCGGAGGAATGATAGCGGGAGACAGTGGAGGTAGAGCTGAAACGCCTGTCGGCGACATAGGGCCGATCATTGGCGATACAGAAAAAGACATGGGTGACAGAGGTGGTGACGAAGGGGGCAAAGGTGAGTAGGGTCGATTATCGTCATCTGGCATCTCTGATTCGGATGTTATTAGTTCTGAATCAACATCGGCATCGTATGAAGTTTGTCTGTCATCCGACTCTGGGGAGAATTCAGAGGTGAAATCCAGGCCGGAATGGTGGGAGTTCATGGGGAATCCTGCAGGTTCAGATGCTAGTCGTCTGTCAGGACTTGGTGGGACGGGGCGAGACGAAGCAGGCATTGAATTGCGCTGATGATATGGAGGCTGAGGCTGAAAAGGTATAGGATCATTCTTCCATTGGCCTCGCTCTTCAGACACTCGGAAGAATGTAGCCCTGGACGCCGTTTCGATGCAGACTTCGTCCCCTGCATTATGGTCCTCCTCCTCGCTGTCGGTATCGAAAACAGAAGCATGGCTTGGGGATACGTCACTAGGCGCGTTGCTATGAAAGAGGTGGACGTCAGCGACGTCAGAGTACTCTTCCACATCGGACATAGGTGGAGGTAAGTCCCCAAACATGGAATGAAAACTGGGCAGTTTGCACGGAACTTTGGGATGAGGAAAATTGAGGGGATGCAGTTCTCTCCTGAACCAATCCGACGCGCCGTTGCCCGGATCATGAATGTCGATACAATACCCAGGACTGGGACTTGACTGTACACGGGCTTGACATTGAGTATATACGGAATGCGGTGATGTTGGCGGAGACGACGAGCACAGTGGTGACGACGAAGGAGAGGAATACTGGGCGCGATGAGCTGTCGACCATTTCCAGGTCGACACAGAAGGGAAGGACATGACGGTTGGTGATAAGATGCAGTAAGATCACGTGAGGCGCGTGTCACAATCAACGCGTTTGGGTGGTAATTTAAGCGCCGCCCGGGTTTCTCCGGTAATCGAAATGATGTAATCAAGATCGCAGCTCCTCCATCCCCCCTTCCACTAGTGCTGCGCACGACACCTCCCCAAGGGGGATGTTTTCATAATCACATGCATGACGCGCGTCATTTGCAACAATTTCCCAACATCTTCATCGTCGTAGTCTTCCGTACAAATTTCTTTCTCCTGCAGTGTGATGCATTGAAAGTTACTACGGAGATAGGTTTTGGCTGTAAATAAAATCTAAGTGGAATAGGATTGAATATAGTGGTGATATTGGTGCTCAAATGCCATTACATGATAAGTAAGTTACCTCGACGAAAACCCCTCCAGCGGGGGAGGTATATTACCAGTAACTAACCGGTAACTTACCGGTCCGAAACCAGGGTTTCATGTGCAAGCCTACCTTCCAGGATTCAAAATACCAACTTCCAACCGTGCAGAGCTTGTTAATTGGATAATATGAAAATAGGAACCTTAGGGTTGCGCACGCAACCCTAGGTTTTGATACACTGGGGTTTCGGACCGGTTAGTTACTGGTACTTTACCTCCCCCCTCTGGAGGGGTTTTCGTAGCCTGGTAAACCGGCTTTATTAGAAACTCGCAGAACTCGTTACTGTATATAAAGCCTGGCACCCAGGGTGCGGGTATCACTCGTGGATGCAGATTTGAAACCCCGCCCGGATGCCGGATGTCACGGCATGTGTAATAGAGATGACAAAGGCAAAATAAGCATAGGGGATGTTCACTTTGTTCGCCCCCTACCGCTACGGAGAGGTCAAAAGCCATCATGAGCAGTTGTGATGATTCCTCAGAGTTCATGGATGATGAGGCTATCTCAGAAATGGTTCCAATGAATATTCTGAGCCAACATACACCTACTATTCCAATTCTATCACCCGAACATCTTCTCTCAATGCTCGCATATTACCCCCATTAAGAAGGCCGAACAAACTGCCGAATGAGTTTTTGCCCCTCAGGGCTGGACAGTCCGGTCACGGCTACATCTGGGGGTGAGCACTGAGAGCATACAACAAGGATGATAAACGAAGTCGATCAACAAGCGTTTCAAGTTAGCGCGTTACGCGCTTGCACGTGGCCGGCAAGCTTTCGGCATGTAGTCGGGGTTCCAAATCTGCACCCACGAGCGATACCCGCGCCCTGGGTGCCAGGCTAGGGTTTTCGTGGAGGTAACTTACCTGTCATGTGATGATGTAGGAGCAAGCAAAATTACTATCATATTCAACTCTACTAAGACAATTTTGTGTTGACAAAGTGCAGGTTTGTTCTGTAACATATGCACTGAATTGTAACTCAAGGGAGGGGAAAATGAAGAAAAAGCGCGAAGATTAAGATTCTGGATGAAATGTTTTGAAAATGCGAAATTACTGGACATCAATCATGTGATATTTGCACGTGACAGATAAGAAACGGTAAGTAACCGTAGCGCAACCCCCCCTCTTGGGGGTCGCAGTAAAAAACGGTATAGTACCCCCCCCCCCCTGGGGGTTTCGTGTGCAGCCCTAAGGAACCTCTGCAAAGAGGAAATGCAGTAAAATGACCCCTAAGCGAGTTGAACGCTTGACCTTGTGGACAACCAGATTCATTATTCAAATCATTCTGGAATCACACGCTCTACCACTGAGCTAAGGGGTCTTGGTTACTTGGCTTATATATTACCTTATCTATAAGGCCCTAATCGCATTCTCACCAATCCTGATCCCAAGCTCAGAATCCTCGCCGGAGATGGGACAATTTCGAAACCAATACTTGACTTACATCGGATACCCTCTTTTCTTCCGCGATGATAATCAGAACCTTATCCAGCTTGAACCGCACTGCTTTGCGCATCTTATGTGCGCGACATGTATGTAGGACTCCCATCCGATCTGTCACCACAGCATCACCCCGTACGGCTGTCGTCACCGGCGCCGGCCAAGGAATGTGGGTCGCACTATTCTCGATAGCGAATGATATGATCATCGACTGACTATACCTTCCGAAGCGGACGAGGAATAGCTCTGCGCCTCGCCCGAGACGGGTTCAATATCTGTGTCAATGATCTTTCATCAAATGCGAACCAGGTCAAATCAGTAGGCCTATCACTGTCATACCTCTCTTATGTAGTAATATTTTCATGCAGGTAGTGGAAGAGATTAGCTCGCTTGGAGTACGCGCCGTTAGTGCCTTTGGAGATGTGTCCAAACGTACCGAGGTGGAAGAGATCGTGAAGATATCTGTGGATACCCTCGGACCCCTCTCAGTCATGGTCGCCAACGCAGGCATCGCTCACTCCAAGCCCATCCTCGATATTACCGAGGATGATCTTCGACGAATATTCGAAGTGAACGTCATGGGGGTTTTCAACAGTGATGCAGTAGCTGCGAAGCAGTTCATTAAGCAAGGAACCAGCGGTAAGATTCTCAACGCCGCTAGGTAGGCCCTCGAGCTTCTCGATGACAATGGCCTTCTCATCCGAACCCTCTGTAGCGGGACATCATTCCGAGCAGACCATCTCCTCGCACATTACAGCGCTACGAAAGCCGCAGTGCGAAGCTTGACACACTCCTTCGCCATTGAACTTGGCCGACATCGTATCACCGTTAATGCCTACGCTCCCGGCATCGTAGCATCTCCTATGTGGGAGGAGATTGACAGGGGAATGAGCGAAATAAACGGTCTTCCGATAGGCCAAAACTTTTCCAGGTTTACGGATTCGATATGTTTGGGCCGGACGAGTATACCAGACGATCCAGCAAAGTTGGTCTCGTTTTTGGCGGGTCCAGACTCGGACTATATGACGGGGCAGACTATTGTGATTGATGGAGGGAACGTGTTTGTGTAGTAAGTATTGGTGGAAAGGATGCTCCTGATATGGGGATACGTACTATAGTTAGCTCAATTTTATATCATCCGAGAGTGATTTGGATTGTCCGATCCACGGCCTAAGGGTGAGTAGAAGACAGTGCGAGGCGCGGTGACGCCCCGGTGCACAGGATAAAGGAGTGAACTCTACCCAGACTGACTAGGCTGATCCATCAGGACTAGGATAAGTCACCGTAAAGCAGAAAATGATGGGTCGCAACTGATAAGACCGTGATGCGGAGAGAACTGCAACGGTGTGATGATTTGTGCGTAGCGATGGACCTTGAGCAAGGGCCTTCGAAGATATCTATGTCGTAAAAATTCTCCTACCTTCTCGCTGGGACACGCCGGACGTCAATGTAATGATGAACTTGATTCATGTCCCCGGGAAATCTAAACGAAACCCAATATCAGGGAGATTGAATGATTCCGATAAGCAGATGAGGATGGAAACCTGAAAGATAGATAACACTGTTGATGTCTACGACTGTTTGCATTCTGTAGGAGAATTTTAGAAGGGACCTCCGTTTGGATTAAAAACTGGGGCGAGAGCGACGCCAGAGGCCGTAATTCACTCATAACAATGAGCCTAGGAAAGGATACAAAAGACAAGAAATATTAAGAAGTAATACGGATGACTTGCCAGGGCGGTTCAGGACAACAAGCGGAAGATGAGTGATCCGCGGCGAGTCGGCAGCGCGTCCCCCCAAAATCTCATGGGAACACGGCCGTTGTTGGCCGCTGATGGTCTAATGAATGATAAATCCATGCATACATTTCGAGCGCTGCAAAATTACACGTCTTGTCTTACCCTGGCCATCGTGCGCCGTTCCCGCGAAGAAGAGAGCAGGCTGGTCCCTAATTGGTAAGCTCCCGGCACAACCCGCCGGTGCCTAAATGAAACTTAGGAGATTGCCAAGTGTAACGTGCGATAGACTTAAGGGGGAAGCTGTATCCTAGTGAAGAGATGGAGACACTCAACTGAAGATAAATTCTCAGTAGGCAATGCTGGGATTGATAAGATACATATCAATTAGGAGACAGGATTTATCAGCTCGGCCAAATCGGATACGCAGCAGTCCTCATGTTCAACATGGTGAGAAGGTACTGCAGTGTGGGGTTACTAGGCAATGGGTCCTAGTTAAAATGGATGATTAAGCACCTGGAAGTTACGTGTACAAAAGACTTTGGCGTAACAAAAGAAAGTCCTGGCCACAAGAGCTGACAATAACAAGCAAATAGCAAGACCAGGTGAGGGAAATTTTAATTTTCTGGGCGACCTGCAAAGGCCAGTTTACTGAATAGAGACCAAGACATGATGATGAGAGTTTCGGGAGGAAGGCACGTGCACAGGATATAAATCTGTTCCTCACGTCACACGCTGCCGCAGAACAGGTTTCCGGCTTTCATCTGTGCTTGGCCACAGGCTCTTTCATTCCTTTCCTCACGACCGCCATGTTCCCCGTCCCCGTATCCCTACTTTTCATTCTTCTTTCCGTCTCTGCAGAGCCCATCCATGTGTCCATAAGGAACAACGGCCCCCGCCAGGTTGATTACGCAGCTGCTGCGGATGCCCTTAGGGCAAAGTACGGCTATTTCCCCGCATCCCAGAGCAGGAAGCGGCAGAGTGCTGCTGGTATTGGTATTGTGGATCAAGTGCGTCGCCGCTTCTTTGTCCGATGTCGAGGCCCTGAGCTGATTGTCCCTTTTCCAAGAACACCGATGCCAGTTATTTTGCGACTGTCAATATTGGAACGCCGTGAGTGTCATTTCCACCCGGTCGACGTCGCGGAGCGAGTGGCGCACATGATAGACGGCCCCGGCTACGACGTCGACAAAAATTAAACGAGTTCCCGCTCGTCGGCTGCGCTGACGCCACGATCGTTCCGTGGCCTCATAGTTTTCTTTTTTTTCAATTTCGGGTGATTCTGACGTCTCTCCAGGGCCCAATCTTTCAACGTGATTCTCGACACGGGTTCTTCAGATCTGTGGGTCGCCGACGCGAGCTGTTCAAGCTGTTCTTCGTCGACACCTTTGTTCGACACTCAGTCATCATCGACATTAAAAACGGCGTCCGGCAGCAACTCTGAGACGACTATACGTTATGGCTCGGGGGCCGTGGCTGGAACGCTCTCCGCCGATACAGTGTCAATGGGAGGTTTCGCCGTGAACCAGCAAACCTTTTGTATGCTGAATACTATCTCGTACTTTCAAACATTGACCTTGTTGTAGTGGCTGTTGATCAGACAACAAGCAGCTTGTTAAGCGGTTCCGTGTCTGGTATCATGGGACTCGCGTTCGAACAGATCGCTTCTACACAGGCAACGCCCTTTTGGCAAGCCCTTGTCAATGGAAACCAGTTGACTATCTCCGGAAATGAGCTTTTGGCTTGCCCGGCACCGTGGCGAAACAAACGTACAGCCAGAAGAATCGGGAGGCGTATTTACACTCGGAGGAACCAACTCCACCCTTATTCACGGGAGATATCGAGTTTTTGAACATGCCCGTGTCAACGCCGTCATTTTGGCTTCTAGAACTCCAAGGCAAGTTCTTATCATCGTCTACGCGTTCAGGCTCCCCCTGATTCGCGTTTCAGTTCTTACCGTTCAAGGGAAAAGCATCGCTTTAACCACGAGCGGAACCACGGCATTGTCTGCTATCGACACTGGAACAACTCTGATTGGTGGCCCGTCCGACGACGTCGCTGCCATATGGGCTCAGGTTAGTGGTGCACAACAAGCCCGCGGACAGCAAGGGCTGTACACGTTTCGTGAGTGACGCGCTTTCCCTTACATATTTCGGCCGCTGAAATCATCATTTTCCCAGCGTGCAACACTAACGTCGAAGTGACAATGTCGTTTGGTGGCAAGTCGTGGCCGATCAATAGCCAGGACATGAATCTGGGCCCCGCGACCGCTGGCAGCAGTATGTGTCTTGGGGGAATCTTTGACCTTACTGCCGGAAGCAACATCCCGGAAGGAACTGGAAATCCTGGATGGGTTGTCGGGGCAACGTTTTTGGTCAGTGTCCGCGTTTGTCGACGTCGTAGTATAGACTGAGCTTTCGATGTAGAAAAACGTGTACTCTGTTTTCAGAGACTCGAATCCCCCAGCGATTGGATTCGCTCAGTTATCTAGCACAGCAGGGGGATCAGGTGCGGGCCCCTCCTCCAACTCTTCTGAGCCATCCCTCACCTCGTCGCTTCGGACTACCGTAGGCACACCAGGAGCGGCTCCAAGTGGAACGACAGCAAGTAGCAGTAATGCGGCAGCGAAGGCCAATATACCTCGGAGAGTAGACCTATCAATTCTAGGACTGGCGATCCTGACGTGGTTTTGGTTTTTATAATTAAAGGACTAACTATTCATCTGGAATTGCTATCGGATAATAAACGCGTACCAGTATTAATAGTGATGTTTTACTTACACTGCTTGGTATGCTCTGGAGAATGAATGCTAGGTAGCCCTGAATAATCAAGAATGCCAAGGCAACTGTATGAGATTCTGGCAGTGTCGTCGAGAATGGTAACAAGGCAATGAAAAGATTGGCGCTGGTAAATACGTGATTGCCACATAACAAATGCATCTGCTTCCGGCGGCCATCTCCTGAACGCATTCACGATACCTATACCACTTTCTTCCCTGGCATCAACGACCGTAGGATCGCATAATTAGAGGCAAATAAATCGCAGCACCACCGGCGCTCTCTGGTGGCCCCAGCAGCTTGCATGAGCCACGATGAGCAGCCAAGGAAACCACTGCTCCTTCGTTCTCCTGGCTGAATTTCACATTCTCGAAGGCGCGCAACTCAAGTACCAGTTCCCTCAGCCTCTTGGTGTCGATGAATCGTGAGTACATACCCTGCTCAGAGTGGAGGTGACTGGGTATTCATCATCGGTAGTGTCCTCGCCATGTCGATGCTCCCGGACGGGGCTGAAATGCAGGTCGACGACTGGACGGTATTCTTCCTGAACCAGACACCGTTCAATACTATCTCGCCTGTGGTTGGCTTGGACTCGCCGGACGTGACGACGGTGGGGTTGCCGGGAGAAGAGCAGGCGTCGCGAGGGGACCAGCCGGATTTACTGTGCGTGCTGAACTTGGTGAGGACCAAGCATGATAAATCGCTGAATCGGTTCGTTCGTTGTCGCTTTTTCATAGAAATATGCTGACGCTGGACAGAGGAGCAAAGGTGTTGGCATTGGCGATATGTACGCGACACCCATTTATCCAAATATTCAAGGCAAGTGCGTTACTGCTAGTATTAAGGATTCATTAACTCTGTTATCTTAGCCTGTTCTACTGATGGCCCTCGACGACTACCTCATTGATCCCTCACAAGACTGCCTAGCACGTCTGTTTGATGCCGTCAACTCGATGGACTTTTCTGGGGCACCAATCCTGAACAGACATGAGAAGATGGTCATGAGATTCTCAGAGCGAAAAGATATCTTTGTGGAAAAGTTCGCTAATATCAAGAACGCATCGTCCATGTCCCTCAGTGCAAGCGGCAGCAAGAATCACGCTCATCGGACGACGCCTTCTGCTGGGTCATACTCTAGCTTTGAAGAGGGAATCATAATGCGGACGAAGGAGAAAGAGCGAGGTACTGAGGAGAACAGGGTGCGAGAATGGGATCATACTGTGAGGCCTAGGGACCGGGCGGATACAGACAGCACGACCGCGTCTTCGTCAAAGAAACGCCAATCACGCACACCGCCTTCCGATTCATCGTTTACACTAGGTGGTAGTGCTGTCTGGGTAGCGGAAGAAAGTGGCGTGGAGAATACTTCTGCGGAAGGAGAGGATGGGACCGTCGCGTCGCTGGCTAACAGCAGCACCCTCGTTGGTTCTAGTCGCAAGAGACGTTCAACGGGTGCATCTTCGGCCTCGTCTCTCGTTGGATCTACCCTTAGACCACCACCGTTACATCCAGCCCATGCATCAAGTTACGAAGCACATCTACGATCCAGCTCGACTAAAGATACCCATTTCTTTCATACCACCGTGGCGTACCGAGATCATCAGCTGCCTATCAGAATGCCGCTATCGACATTTCCTGAAGAGGTTGGTGATGTACGCAAAATTCTTACTTCATTTCCAAAGCACCGCGGACTCATGTTTGTTCTTTTCCAGTACTCTCTGATCACACTTATTAAAGTTTTCGGCGCCACTGTAAACGGTCCGTTGCATCCTCATCTCCATACGAACGGTCCTCAAACGCATCCGATTATCGTCCTCTTCAACGCGTTGATCACTGGTAAGCGGATAATATTTTTGGGACATAAACGACCCGCGGGCGAAGTGTCCAGTTTCGTACTGTCCGCATGTGCGTTGGCGTCTGGTTGCGGTGCTATTCTCCGAGGTTTCATAGAAAGAGCTTTTCCATACGCGAATCTAAATAATAGAGAAGAATGGGAATCCGTGTACGTCCTTCTGTCTGTTGTCTTCACGTTACGGTCCGATTAATCGCTTCAAGTTCAGTCCTGCGTACATCGCCGGCGTAACAAACCCGATCTTCGAAGCCTTGGGTGCCTGGGATCTTCTCTTGGATATTGGCACGGGCACGGTCACTGTGGCGAAGGATATCCATACCAACTACCCAGTATCCAATAGCCCTGGCTTCGTAGCGCCTTTGATAACCCGAAGCGGAACGCTGAAGGCCGAATCTTCCTTGGGGAGCGAGGAAGACTACAAAGTCCCTACCAAAGACAAGGCCGACTTTGTACCCAAAGCAGACAATAACGCGGATACAGTATTCATCGAAGATGTATGTGATACTACCATTCCCATCATTGAATATGCCTGATGCAGATCTTCCTTTGTCTGCAGATCAAATCTGCAATTGAGTATCATTACGGGGAGAGTCTGGTTCGCGCAAGATTCACGGAATATGTCGGCCGGTTTGTGCGCTTGGCGTCACGCTACGAGGAGGAGGCTACCTGGTAACACAAGTATCGGGTACCATAGTGCACCTTTTATGGACGGTATCTCTTCTCGACCACAACTAGGCAGTGGTATCATTTTCAACGATGATGCTCTCGGTCTCAAGGAGCTAGCTGCGAACCATCATCGTGTAGAGGCATGGAAAAAGACCAACAGCTATAAATATTATGCCATGGTCTGTCCACCTTGTTTTCCTTGTCCGCCTTCCTGACGACCTTTGTCATATAATTTCAGGATTTCAAAAAGTCACTGACAACAAACCCCATCAAAGGCTTTGACGTTGTGCATCAAATCTTTCGGTTGAGGCATGCCAAAAGGATACCAGACGCGGAAGTGTCTCTGGTCATGCGTTGGCTTATTGATAATGTCAAGACTTACGATCAAGTAGTAGAGGTGGGTCGGGTTCTTCATGCTTAATTTTTTGCCTGTTGAATTCGGCTAATTTATTTATCCGTTAGTTTCTGTCGTATCTGATGCCCCATAGTGGCGGTCTCCTCCCTCTCGCCTTTGGGCTTTTCCACCCAAAGGAGTCGATAAGGGACCAGACGGTGGATCTGTTCAATCAGCTGCGTGCATACCCGGTACGTTATGAGCCGATCGGTCCATTTTTATATTAAGGTTTGCTCTTAGGTAGGCGTGCTGTTCCTGCAAACACTGAACCACTTCCAACGCTATTCGTATGTGAGACAAGCACACATGCGAGAAAAGTGGATAGCTGAGCAGCAGCATGACACCAAGACGTCGTCGTTGCTCCCTCCTGCTCTGCCCTCACGCACACACTCTAACGCTAGTGTTTCGTTGATGCATGTGAATGGTGCATTCTGATCTATATCATCGTAGTTTATGCGTGAGTGAGATGACGTTGCCTCCGAGCTGACTGGCTGATATATAATTCTTCTCGTTGGTTACCAGTTACTCTATAGTCATTTTGGAATCCACATATACATCTTTGCTATGTACTTTATCCCCCCACTTGTCTGTGTTATATCCGCACGTCGATCCTTAGAACGGGTGCTGGAGCAATCGCGTTGGAAATTTTGGACATGAAACACATTAATATTATTATTCGTTGAAATTCCGTCTTCCCGAGAGTCGTTGGAAGGAAGTCCGATAAAACCTGAGAATGACAAAGCTGAAGAGCTGGTCTGGAGTTCGAGGTCTACGTTTTCCCGTCGACAGTGTGGCCATTCCGCGCTTCAGTCTTCAAGCCCTAATAATTCCGCAATTGCCGCGGTAGCCGACGGTTCAGTCTGGCAGAGAATAGAAAATTCTACCTTTATATATGACACTTTTGTTCCTAAATCCCAGGACAAGAATTAGGTAGCCTGGGTGAAACAAATAGAGAGGGGACCACGAGGATGTGATGGCAACCTACATCATGTGGTCCCGTTAGCCCTATTGGAACCAGAAAGACAATCTTACTGGCTCGGGCGCGCCTCGGCACCCCGCTTCGACTTGAAATAAGCGTCAAGATTCAAGAACGACGTCACGAAGGCCGCTGCGCAGAAGCGTACCTAGCTCGTACCTATGATCTTCATAGCAATCCTCGAAACGGAACATGCGCAGTCCCACAGGTTAATTGAGATAATCATCTCCGCAACGGAAGCAAACCCCTTCAAGCGCCGCGCAGCCACTTGTGGACGGGCGTGTACATACACTTCGCCCAATCACGGGTTACAACATATTCGGCAGTAGGTATGACCATTTGGAGGAAGTAAATTATCTATCACGGCGGTTGCCTTGCATAATAAGAGCCTAAGGATCCGGGCCTGCCTGAGAAGACTGGGTTTGAAAAGCCAAGGGCTAGACTAGGCAGTTGTGGCTTGCCCCAAGAAACATCGGAGGTGTTTTGAGAGCGGACCACTATTATTGCTTCACGAATAGTCGACAAACCATCAACGATTCGATTCATCGCATCTGTTTTCCGACAAGTTCGTACATGATATCAGATTCGAATGCAGAGCTAGCGGTCCGCCTATTTGGGTTGTCGGTTAGGTACAAGTTCCAGAGCGAGCACAGGGATCGTCTGCCGTGCAGTGAGTCACGCCCAGAAGCGGGCCGACTTCGGCGTTGGAAATTGCAGACGTCCGCGAGGTTAAAGCTTGAAAGAGAAGCCCCAGTCAGTATCAATTATTTCCGGTCCATCATATGGGTCATGATTGTCGGTTCCTCGCCGCTCAAACCCGAGGCGCTAGCTTTAAGATCAACGGAAGGTGTCCGGTGATTGAAAGAGCTGCCAGCTGCAGGGGAGAATCGCCAAGCAGCCAGGGTAGGGATGCTCCTGATTGGCCCTGATCCAGGATGCATTGATGTGCAGCCAGAGCCACTGCTGCTCTGAAAGAAAAAGGTCAGCGTACAGGAGCCAGAACAAGAGGATCCTGATCCATCCGGCGCGGACGAGCCGAGGGAATGCCCATTCGGAGCCCATCCTCCGACCCGGGACGAGGGACTGGCATGCGGGTTCTACAGGCCGATGTGAGAGAAAACGCGTTTGCCTGGTACAGACAAAGGTACAGAGCTAAATGACAATCCCCAAGGCAGTAGAAAATCTCCCCCCTCTGCCCCAGGAAGCAGTATCGCCATATGTGCAGAGCAGGCGGGGATAAACGACGTGCAAAGAAAGGTGTGGCGGTATGTCAGGAATTGCGACGCGTTTTCAGAAATTACCGGATTGGAATTTGGAAACGGAAAAAGAAATTTGAAAATCAATGGGTAGATCTCAGATCGGATGACCCTGTGTGTTGCCAAATGTGAGTAAACTGTAAACGTACCCCGTGCTTTCCGTTTTGGCTGTGCGGCCCAAAACACTTGATGTTCCTTTATTAACAGACAAGCGTCCATATGAGTGGCCTTCGTTTTCTCTGTTTCGCCTCCGCCAGCCCTTCCGGCCTTCATGCATAACTGGATTGTTGTGCATCTGTCTTTTCACTAGGCTCGACCCCCTTTTCTTTCCTTCTTGTCTCTGTTCTTTGAACTTTGCTCCGACCGCGATATTTCCGGGAAAAACGGTCTTTCTTTGGATTGTAGATCGTTCCCCCGCATTGTTTTTATATTCTTCGATGGCCAACAAGACGGCAATGGTGGGTGGTGGTGCGCAGGGAGCCTTGCAAAGGGGTAAGGCGTGTCTACGGTGCAGGTCAGTGCTCGGCTTTTCTTCAATATGACAGCCATTCTTACCGAATCCCCCCTCCCCCCCAGGAAACGGAAGATGGTACGCTTCTGTTTTGCCCCCGGGGGCCCCGAAATCTAATCATTTCGCGTCTAGAGATGTGATGGTACGAAACCGGCGTGTCAGCAGTGTGTGCGCGCTAAGAAGGCAGATTGCTGTGAATATGATGATGGCAAAGGCAAGACGCGGACACAGATTCTCAAGGAGACAATAGTTCGGCTCGAGCAGCGCATACGGGAACTCGAAGATCCGGAATACGTATCGCCTGCCATCACACTGCACGACCCTCATGCCTATCATCATTCCGAGTCCTCATCATCTTCGTTGGGCTCTCCCGGCAGTACGTCGTTCTCTGCCTCACATTCCCCCTTCCCCTCTGGTGAGTACCTTTGACAATTTGTCTACGGAGTAAGTTTGACACGGAGGGCCTTAGAGACAACTAGCTCACCGCCACGGCCATGGACAAATTTACCAGTAAGTCTAGGTCTATCATTAATGTTCGTCTCTGATCCTCGCAGGGCGTATCTCCCTCGGCCACTCCCTTTTCCTCTGAGATATTCTTCGACGAGCCCCAGATTCCCCGCCCCGTTCGACCTAGCACCCGCCCTGTAAGTCCTTGCGTCATGCATGCCATCATCCAATCTGATCTCTGATGCGTCACATCTAGCTTGGATCTGTTCGCCCCTCATCGTCACCAGTGCGGCTTTGAAGTGCACATGGGCAGCCTGAGGGATAGCCTCAATCTGCCCATGTCGGAACAACGTCATCCGGCCCTCATGAACGCTATCTACTTGTGGGCCTGTTTTGTCTCGCGGCCAGAGCCCCTCTGCGAACATGAGGAACACTTCCTGACCCAGGCAATCCAGGCGCACCAGCAAGGCCTGAGGCTTGCCGACAAAGTCTTGGACATCATACAAGCTTCGTGCCTCCTGTCTGTGTATTTCCTCGCAAACGGGCGGCTGTTGGAGGGAAGTTACCACGCCAGCGCCGCGGCTGCCCTGGCGATCCAAGTAGGCCTGCACATGGATGTCTCACCAGAACCTCATCAGTGGATGAACGATTCCACCGAGTCCTTCGATCTCAAGCCGCAGAAGATTGACCTGAGGCGGGGCGAGCGCGTCCTGGCATTCTGGCAAGTGTACAACCTGGATCGATGCTGGTCGGTCGTGCTTAGGAAGCCTCCCGTCCTCCCGGATGCGTCGAATCCCTGGACCTCGATAACGTGCCCTTGGCCACAAGACATGGCGGAGTATGACTCGGTCCGTAACCCTGAAACTCTCCGTTCTCTTCGCGTATGCTGATTTCGAAACTTGTCAGGGTTATATTGAGTCGAACTCTCCATATCACACCATTGCTGGTTTCTTGAATGGGGATGTCGCTTCAGGGAGCTTCTCGCTGCAGACCTTGCGTGCAAAGGCCTCCACCCTCTTCGCCCACGCGGACCAGCTGTCCCGGGCGTGGGACTCTCGTATGATGTTTCTATTCCATATGATCATCATTGCATGCTAAATTTACTCTGCGTAGGAAAACCCTCACCGGTGAATCAAGACCAGATACGAGCGCTAGAGATTACGATCACGCGGTTTTTATCAACACTTCCTCCAGTACACTCGCTGGACGCAACGATGCCTGACGATAGACAAATCTTAATCACAGTACATACCCTTGCGCACGCTTCCATAATAATTCTCCACCAGCCGTTTTCCCGCGACGATGCCCACTCGTATGATAGATCCTCCCGGGCTGCTAGAGCCTGTGCCTCGATTATTAAATCTATGACGGATTCAGATTTTAACTTTCTGGATCCCATAGTTGGCGTGAGTATCTCCCATGCTGGTGGGAAGGTGTTCACTTACATGGTGCTCTTTAGACTTGTTGGACATCTGCGGCCGAAATCATCGTTCGGGAACTCGATACTTTGGAGTCAGCATGGCCACCCATGAATACTTCTGATGTGCGAAGCGAACTTGGTACGATCCTATACGCTATGACCAATTTTCATTCCCGTTTCCCTATCCTGGGTACGCTCGCACCTTTCTTATGCTTCTTGATGCTTACCTTTGATCTCAACTAGGTATTCCGATAGCGAAAATCCAGAAGAGGCTGGAAGTATAGGATTCAATCTCTCGACGTACGAGGATAATAATCCCTCCCTCTTGGACATTTATGAGGACACTTAAAAGGACATCGCCCATTGCATGGACATTGTAATCATGGACATGTTTTGTTTTGGACTTGAACATTTGTTGTTACATACTCGGACTCGGACTTTTTTGGACTTTTCTTACTCTTCGGATACGCCTGGTCGTACCTTCACGCTCCCTGACGATTTTGACGATACCTTCGCATTAGAACCATGGACTATGGACTTACTACGCATTCGGACTTGTACAATTAGACATTGCATCTTTATTACCCCTCCACTTTATCACACCTTACTTATAATGTAGTTTTATCGTTACTTACCCTGTACCTATTGCTCCGGACTGTTGCTCTCTTTTGTTGTTGCTTTCTAGGTGTTAGGACGCTCACATAAAAAAGAAAATGTATATTAGAGCTTGCGGCCGAAATATGGCTTTTTAAGCTGTTGCGGCATTAAACTTTGCGAGACATCATTAATATACACGCAGAATTAGTCTCTTGTACGCGCACAACAATCTACGAGGGGATGCAGAGCAGTTTATTTTTAGATCATGCTTATCATCACATAATTTGATCGAACCACGGCATCGAATACATGGATATCAGTAGCAAGCTACTTATGCAGTACAGTAGAAAACTGTGCGACACCTAATCAGGGATACTAGCCGACGATATAATATCACAGCGGTATCTGAACGGTTCGGAAGCGATTCCCACGGGATGTTGAGCCGAGACTTTGCCGTCGCATAGCCATCAAATTATGTCATCTCCGAAAATAATGACATAGTGTTTATTTTTATGTTACTTTTTTAAAAATGATTGTGTCACTTACAATTGAACTCAGTTCGTACTAATTTGATGGTAACCTAGTTGTACACGAAATATTTTCAGGGATTATATACCCGAATCGTTTCGAAATTTTCAGGGGCTCTATCTAATATACTTGGACCGTCATAGGCACTGAATTCAATTGTGCTGGTAGCTATTTTGAAACTGGGGGCCATCAGATGATGTCAGTCTTCCCGTCTTTTAACCGGCTCCATTGTGCCGAAAATGCCGCCATCAAGCCGATATTGTGTGAACTTTTGGCCGTATATTGCTATGTATTACATAACATTTTCTGCCTTCCTCGTCAACGCTGGTCAGCGCACAGATACTTGGCCTGCTACGAGATCTGTGATAGATGTACGTACTGTCAAATATTCTTGCTTTCTGACACTATATCATTGATTTTCAGAGCTATCATGGACTCAGAAAGTGGGCCTCAGCCTTCCGCGTCAACTTCACAGACCAGCTACTTCCGACTCCTCGTCTGCCTTTGAACGATGGCGAAATTGGGCAAGTGAAACGACCGGAATCGGACTAACCACCGGCGCTCCCTCCACATCACGGCAAGCCCGCGATATTGCACGTTGCGAAAAAAATAAGCAATGGCTGATCGATAACTTCACCCGTCGTTACCTTCATGCTCCAGCACCTTGCCCTCAGCGGCTGTCGCGTCCCAGCCCGGAATCTCATCTGCGGTCCCTGCAACCAGACGCGCGCCGGAGGATATGACCCCGAGCGCGGCGCCATCATCCTCTGCGCGTCCAATTTCTACAGCCGGAGACACATGGAGCGCACCATGGCGCACGAGCTCGTGCACATGTACGACGACTGCAAATTCAACGTGGACTGGTCGAATCTGCGGCACCAGGCGTGTTCGGAGATACGCGCGAACAGCTTGAGTGGGGATTGCCGGTATGCCAGTGAGTTGGCGAGGGGGGTCTTTGGGGTGGCGGGCCAGCACCAGGAGTGTGTGAGGAGACGAGCAGTTGGGTCGTTGGCGGCGAATCCACTGTGCCCGAACGAAGAGACTGCGAGGAAGGTCGTTAATGAGGTCTTCGAGAGTTGTTTTAAGGATACCAGGCCATTTGACGAGGTGTATTGATGCGACGTACCCTCAGCCGCTAGATCAGGGCTGGCCGCTCAGGTCTATAGGAACACGAAATCGCGCGAAAGGCTTTTTGCCTCTGACTTGCCCTCGCCCGTGTGGAGGATGTTGTATTCTGTGCAACAGTACATGTAGTAGATAAATTTCTGTACAGTGTCCTAGAAGAATTAATCCCGAGGCACGGAGGACTTCTTTTAATTTCCCTTTCAATGATGCTACGGCCGTGGGTGTCTTCTGGGCCGTTGCCGTTACAAGCCTAAGACCTGTGCGCTGAGCGCTCAAATCTACATGCCCTGATTTGTTTTCCTTAGCTTCGGATGCAGAGTTACAACGTCATACCGTCTGCATGCTGGCAAGCCATAACAACGGTTACTGCCCTTCCGTCGAATAAACACGGGCCGTTCTCGGTTGTTTTCATAGTCAGCAGTATTTTATTGAAGGTGTTGTTATTAAAACATGCTATTAGTTGGACAAGGTGATCTGGTGAGATAAGCGGCGGCAATTATTGATACTGTACATCTAAATGAACTCTCTTCCATTACAAGTTTCGGGGAGTAGCCGTGATAGCCAGAGGATAGGCAAAGAGCGTCGTACGCATGTTGAGAATACCATCCATGAACTTCTGCTGATCGAAGGACTTCGGGAGGTCCATATCGTAGGCAAGCATCAACTTGGCCACAGTGAGGTGGAGTTCCTGGTTGGCGAAGACTTTGCCGAGGCAACTGAATGCACCTGTCAAATTTCGTAACTTGATCAACAACCCCGTTATTGAATCAATGAAAACTATACACGAACCGTAAGAGAAACACAGCATCGCGTCCTTCTTCGTGATGGTCTCCGGACCGAGACCCTCCGGCTGCCATCGCTCAGGCAAGAATTCCATCGGCATGGGATAAAAGTTCTCCGGGTCTGTCTGTTGCGTGTATGGAGGAACCGACTACATAGCCCTTGAGATGAACTTTTCTCATCATCACGATAGTCAATGTGACGTACCACTATGATGTCCTCGGGGATGAATTCACCATCAATCATCGATCCTCCCTCGCCAACAACACGAGGCAGACCACCAAACGGCGTGCCGAGGCGTAGACCTTCCCAGATGGCACCGTAGAGGTAGGGTAGTTCGAGGAGAGCCTTAGGGTCATCAATCTCCTCGACACTGTTGAAGTGGGCATCAAGTTCGTCACGGAGTTTCTTGTAGACAGTGCGGTCACGGAGGAGGTAGAAGAGAAGGATCGTTAGTGTTCCGCCGGTGGTGTCGGATCCTACAGGGACGTTCATTGATCAGACAAGTCCCCGCAAGATACTTCATGTACACACCGGCAGCAATAGCAAAGGCAGAGTCAATATTGAGATCCTCATCACCGAGGCAGTCGCCACCCTTCTCACCAAGCTAAAACAACGGAATGATGAGGCCGTAACAGCGCTCAGAAGAAAATAACTCACCAAGTACGAGGCAATATCGTCACCAGTGATGTGCTTTACGGACATCCATGAGCTTCGTGGCAGTCCTTTCCAGAACGTGGAATTCATCAGAAGCGGGCAAGTTCCATGCAATGTCGAAGATGGAAGGAGCTTCACCGAGGCTGTAAAGTAGTGATTGAAGTCCATTTAAAACGAACGGACATGTAGAATGGACTCACACTTCGAAGACAACTGTGGCGTTCTGGGCATTCTCAGAAACGTCCTCCGGGTCACCGTTAGCCATAAGTTCCTGTGCAACATTGTTAAAACTATAACAGTAATAAGAACAGAGTAGGCAGTACGCACGACATCGCTGGTTGCACCGAAAAGTCATCTCGGCCTGAAAATGCTGTCAGCATTGAGAACTCTCGATGAGGATCCATTTCCTGACCATCAAATCATATGCCCAGTGACGGATTATCTCAGACATGTCAATGACACCATCAGCACTGCGTCGCTTGTCCATGACCTTGATCATCTGCTTCGTCCGCTTATCAACGACAGCGAGAAGCTTGGGAAGCCTAAAATAGTCTGTGAATTCTCCCTTAGCAAGAAGGGGATAAATGAGCGTACGACTTCGCGCTGAAAGCACCAGCCCACGCCTTCCTACGAATGTTGTGCAAATTTCTTTCGGGAGTGAAGAACAATCCTCCGACGGGGGCACGTCCGGGGCGGTACGCCATGCTCTTGTCCATACTCTGGGCGGTTGTGTAGATCGGATGGACAGCTTCGACAGAAGCAATGGAGAGTGTGTTGGGACCTGTCCAATGTTAGCGCCTCCTCTACGAAGCGTGGAAGAAGCAAACCATACCTGTCCGCACGAATTTCCCGTACTTCTTATGCAGGTCCTTGATGATCAGGTAACGGTGCCCGGTCGACACCATATGCATGGCCTTGAACGAGGTAATCTTGTTGAGGAAGGGGCCAGGGAAGCGCCAGAGGGGATGCAGAGGCGAGAGGCGGTAGGCAACGGCAAGCACAATCATCGTTCCCAAGAATGACGCGAGTCCACTAGTTGCTATTCCCAAGGATTGGCTTACGCCTAGTTGCTTGTAAACGCCTGTGCCGAAAAGCGACGCCCAGGTCAAGGCACAAACAACGACCGCGGTGTCTCCACGATACTCATTACGATTGAGATACAAAGTTGTTACCTGGGAAAAGTGTTAGGCGCGCCGCATCTGGTGTGTGAAATCAACAAGGACTTACCGCTCCGGTGGCAGCAGCAGCAACGGAGACATCAGCGAGGTTGAAGGAAGGAGCCAGTTCTTGCAAAGCGGACAGAGACATGATGATGATGATGGTTGGGTGAAGAAAGAGTTAGCTGAAATTCTGGCTCATGAAAAGGCAGAATTAAAGCCGAGTCGGGTGCAGCGTACACGGTCAAAAACAGCGCAACGTAGGTCAGGGAAAATGATGCGTTCCACATTCGACAGCCTCCGGCAGTCTGGCTAGAGCTGTGGGGCAGCGGTAAGACTCCGATAGCTCTTTCGCTTGTCGGGTTCGACAAATTTTGATCTGTTCTATTCGCGTTATGACCTACGGCAAATCTATTAATACCGAGATGAGATACTTGATATAGGATTTGACTAATGAATTGCTTACCATGTACCCTAAATCCCAGGATATTTGGTCACTTGAACAGTGAATTAGGAAGAGTAAATTGCCCCACCGCCGCAAAGAAATGACGGATCGATGATCGACCAGCTTTCACATGCGAAAATCCGGTGGCTGTGTTCCATCTAGGTGCCTACTTTTCGCTCCGGCTACCGCTATTGTGGCGTCCGATATTTCTGTACTTGACTTGGCAAAATCTCCTCCATGGAGCATGTGAAGGGCCGTCCTGCAAGGGCTTGCTGTCCGTGATTCATTACTGCGATAAATGAGACTGCCTGACTGCCTAAACAGTATTGGCTTCAAGGTCGTGACAAAATCAGAGCGATACCCCAGGTACCCTGCATGACCAGGTTTTGACAAGTTGTTTCGACGTAGGTAAACGGTGATGGCCCCACAAAGCTTTTGGGATCAATATAATTCCTAGGCATAGAATGAGCACACGACCACTAGTACAGTCTAACGGGGGATAAAAGGCCTCACATTAGAAAAAACCTCCGGATTTGCATGTCGCGCGGCGATTGGGTTTAGCAGATTCTCCCGCGCTATACGCCCAAGAGCGAATGGACCACAGGACTAGAATACCACGAGTGAAGGTGATAGACACCCAAATGTGAAAATTCGCCGTGATTCTGATAAAGGTTACGGTTGATACAAATAAATGTGATTTGCGGTGGGATAGCGCCGCTCAGTTTTGCGGCCGTTCGCACTGCGTGTACTATATTGAAGCATTGCTCTCTGACTGCCGCCGAGCCACGTCCACCCTCCATGCCTCCATCAAGCCCTTAGTCGCATTGGAATGGGCTTCACGTACATCAGTCTTCTCTTCGACAGCTTTCGCGATCGCAGCAGCTATAGTCGCATCCCACTTTTCTAGGGTATGATATTCCATAGCGTCAACCATCAGCATAGGGTCATCATCCTCGTCCTCGTACCCTATGGCCCGTTTCGGTGCATCGCCTGGAAATTCACATGTTAGCGGGAACGCAGGGACGACGAAAAAACTTGCCATAAGCTTGTATCTTGACCTTCTTCCGAGTCTTCATGATCTGGGACCTTGTCCTAGTCTTGGTGCTCATTATCAGGTAGAACAACTGTCCGATAACTTCTGCGACCCTGTTCTTGAGTATTTCTATATCTCCAGTCCCTTCTGTCCGCACAGCCAGACAGCGCTCGACGAATTCCGTTGTATATAGTGCGCCAAGATTTCTAGCAGTGTACCCTTCAGGACATACTTTGTCGATATCCAGCCCCAGGTCCAAACGTTCGTCCAGGGAAATGAGGGCATTCGCAGCGAAGTCTTCTTTCTCCTCCTTGATCTTCTCTGCATCTACGTGCTTTGCAAACTCGTTGGTCAGCCATGCGTGCGTCTGCGCCCGGTTCCATGTACGCGGGTCTTCGGAATCATACGTGAGGGGCCCGCGCGGTTTGGCGGGTACTGTGCGGAATGGAGTAGCATATGAGAGCGTGTTGGTGCTATGAATACTATCTTGGATGAGTGGGGAGACATGCGCGATGATGACGGCTTTCGACGGCTGACGGGATTCAACGTCAAAGATGGGTTTAAGCAACATGGTTAACTTGTTCGAACGCCAGGGGATATGCACAAATCCGTCTTCCGCCGCCATCTTGGCTTTGGCGCGAACAGACTCTTTGAGATTCATGAGGCTTTCGTTGTTCTCGCGGGACTCTTTCATGCGCTGCTTGTCGTGAGATTTGGAGTCCTCGTACCGCTCACTTCCCGCTAAACTTGGGTAAGAATTAGTGATATATTTCATATGACGCCAGTCAATCTAGCTTACTCGACAAGGATAAGTCGTCCATCTTCGGCATACGGCAAAGCCTTGTTCTTGATATGAATGGTGAGGACAGCATGGCTGCGGCTACTAGCTGTATTTCTGAAGGTAGCACTAGTGCGTCGGTGCGACAGAGAAGCCGCGATAAGCTCTTCCAGCTCTATAGACGTGCGGACGATCGTGGAGATAACCCTCGGCCTAACATTCCCAGCTTTGTCCTCGTGGAAGGCGATGTCCTTGCGCACCATATTTCCCGACGCGTCTACCTTATCGCTCGGCTCAACCAAATCCGTCGCGCGTTTCCCCAGGAGTTCCAAGAATGTCACGCTGAACTCGAAAAAATCTGCTTCGTTTTGGCCAAAAGAAAGGCGGTTGCCGACGACACGAGCGGCGTCAAAAAGATCTCGCGCGATACGAGACTCAATTCCCTCCATGGTGTACGTTTTTCCACTGCTTGTTTGACCGTAAGCGAGAATGCATCCGACGCCACCGGATAGTGCCAGATGGAGGAGCTGTACATGTTGTCAGTGAGGATTCTTAGAACGCAAGAATAAATGCATCAAGACAGGGTCGGTGAGTTAATTAGTCCCGGAAACTGACATCTCAAGGTCTTTATCATGTCCCAGGCCCCAAAAAAAACTTCCGGACGCGATAAAGAAGTTCTCCACTGAACAATTAGGTTTTTGTCCCGTTTGGTGATGGTTATAACGGGCCCGTAGTAGTTCAGAAAGCGAGAAGACGCCAGTTTCCCTGACCTAAAAACAGACTTGGCCTTGTCATGAGGCTTCACGAAAGTAGACACACGTCATTGGCAACGACAGTGCGTTGATATACTTCTTCATTCGTCGTATCCGGCCCAAAGGCCAGGTCGGCAATGTACTCCTTGTGCGTGAGCGTAAATCCAGACCACTTCCCAGAGTTGTTAGGTATCAGGACTATTACCAGCAAGAAAACTGAGAACACACCTTCATACCAGGTACATGAGCAACAAAGACACCCGGTTCAGCGCTCTTGACGGTTATCCCTACGCAAGCCTCGACTGGCACGTCATCTTCCCCGTCGGCAGGTGTCGATTGGAACTTGCCCGCAGCTTCTCCAAGTAGCGGAGGACGTGTTCGAAATACAACGACAACGTCCTTGCTGGCTCTCGGTGTTTGGGCGATGTCTTCGAATGGTACACTGAACCTTGTCACTGGGGGCTGCTTTGCTCGCCACTCTTTGAGAAGGCTACGAAAATGAGACAGCTGGGTAGTCGTAAGAGTCGCAGACGTCGCCATTGTAAATAAGAAGTGAGGAATATTCCCTTATTATCCAGGTTTTTCCAGGTCAGGGCATCGTGGTTCGAGATCCTTGTCAACTGTTATCCAACATGTGCCCAAAAATGTGAATGTATGCGGCAGCAAGGGCGATTGTACATGTGGTGAACGTTAGTAGGAGAGGTACAAATGATGGCAAACGCGGCTCCGGCTATGAACGTCATCGCTAACCGTTACCATCAGATGTCGACGTTATTCCTGCCACTCGCGTTGATACGACTAACAGTATTCGAGGGCAGCGTTGGGCATGGTCCTTGGCGATGAGATTCGACGAGGATGGTGAGGTGCTCGCCGTAGGTGGCACGTATCCAATCCCTTTTTACGTGGTGACAGCGACGATAATTACAGTGTACTAGGACCTTCAAGCTTAGCTTCAACGTTCATAGGCTGTCGCAGTCGTCGTTTTCTGACGTGGCTGCCTTCAATTTCCCTGGATCGCTCCGAAGGTAACACCGGGATATCACTTGTGTGAAAATGCAACAGCGCTCGGCTCGTTTCTTGTCATGACCATCGTTCCAATTCACTCACGTCTCACGTCTGCTTCAGGTACTCAAGATCTGGTGATGCAGGATTTGTATTCGGTTTCAAAGACGCGAGAAGGGTAGTAGAGGCTGAACGAAATACCCGCATTGACAATAGACTGCGAGAATTGGTGGTCGATAGCTATCTATCTCAGTTCGCGGGCACGACACATTATATATGTGTCCACACTTTTTTTTGTTCCATTAGCTCATTTTCCGTAAACTCAAACTCATTCTTCTGCTCATGATTTCAGATACTACACGTAAAGCTAAGCAAATAGCTTTGGGAATACAGAAAGTTTCGCGATTTAACCAACGTGTCGTGGAAACATATACTCCGTTCTTCTCCTTCTTCTCCTCCTGCTGGCATTTAGTGACATATCTTGCATGCAGGTGACCTAAACCCTATCAAGCCGGCTGATTCTTCAACTCTGCATGACTAAACTTCAATCCTACCATAGATTCTCAAAACGACTTTGGTTTACGAAAAGCGAGCATATCGTCATGATTGGCAAACACCCAATTCACTCCTGATAATTATCCATGGATAATCATCTAGACCATGGCTCTGGATATCATCAAAGTATTCTAGGTCAATCGAAAACTTGCGACAATATGAAGATAACGGGTAAAACTTTTCTTGACTTGAATCAAGCAAATTCTGTCGGCTTTACTAAAGGGTCCCCACGCACCCTGACCGATATGAGCTAGTCAATTGTCAGGAGTGCAGGGTTCTCTTCCAGCGGCAATGGAGAATCTTTCTACCGCTTACTTGTTTTAATTCTACTTGTATCTTCTTTCCGATGAAGACGGTGAGACCCAAGGAGGGCCATATGCACCTGGAAGAGTACTCATATCCTCGTTAACCAGATGATATTTTCCGACTTCTCTACTAATGCAGCACAGAAGTCTTGTGGTTCGCATCCTTTATGGGCGTGCTTCTTCACTCGTCGTGGCCAATGCCCCTTAGCACTTGTTGCTAACATTTCTTGGTGTTGCCGGGACGGTCTAGAGGTCCAAAACGCATCAAGAAAGTGCCTTGCATTGACGGTCTTTGCGTAGCTGCAACATGCTATGGTAGCCCATAGGCAGAAATGTAGCGAATGCAACACGCGTACGGACGGTGTTCATCTACGTTGTGATATCTGCTCGAGAAGCCGCAACTTGACATCATGCATGGTGACCAAATTCTGACATAGAGCCGCCACGGACCCGATTCATATGTATAAACACCGACGCATGAACTTTTCACGTCCAACAGAACTCCATTCCAAGCTCAACAGACTGACACACGAGCTGACATCGGGACACAAAGAACTCTCTAACAAATGATGATGGAATTTGGTAATTTGTATCTTCGTTCTGGACGAATGCCAATATTGCAAGACTTTGGAAACGTACAACGCTTAAACTTTTTGTCGCGCTTGAAGTCGAATGATAGGAGCGTTTTGAGGGTCTTCCAAACGGCGATGTTGTTCTCTTGGAAAAACGGACGGAGGCGTCGGCGGAGCATAGCTTCTGAGGATACGAGGACGGCGGGTGGATATCACAGGAAAAGCAAGGGGATAACCGCAATTTCGACCTCAATGGCCGTAATGAGCACAAGTTATATACGAAGTCATTGTACGATAACAGACTATGGAAACTTGACTACTTATGGTCTGCAATTCGGTTTTGTACAGTAAAAAAACGATTCCAGTATTAAGGCTCACTCCACTGGCTCTGCATAAGTAAGAACAATTGTCTCACTTGAAGGATTCTGCCACGCCGCCGAGGCGGAATATCTGATCACGTGGGATGGTGCTCGGCCAGCGGCCCGAAACGCGATCCACAGGTTGACCTTGCTCCATCGCCACTACGACCGCCGCCTGTCTCTCAACAGCTCTACGTCGAAAAATATCGTACTTTGCGACACATTTATGCCTCTATTCGATTATGTAGTCTCTCATGCCTCAGAATGGCCCGCTGAGATAAAGGACTTGGCCTGCTTGCTCGACTCCCCAATTCCCTCACAGCTTGTCAACGATAATGAATGTCCAGTCGTTTCTTCCCGGGCCTATCCCGTACTCGAGGAGCTCAGAAACTCTCTTACAGACTCATTAGAACAATGCACACAGTCTGATTCCGAATTACTGGATATTTTAGATCTGGTACTTTCGACTGTTGGCAAACTCAGGGCGCTCTCCGACGCGTCAAACAATGATACCATACCGTCAACAATACCTTTTTGGTCCCTGTTGATTCGCTCGCTAGCGTTTGTCTGTTATGATAAATCATACATAACGTGAGTGTGAACTAAATGGACCTACATATACTTGCTAATGAATCTGTGGGCAGACAAGAAGCAGCCTTTGTCCGGCCACGGTTATCTTACGTGCGGAGCTTCATGGAGGATGGGCATGCTTCATTGCTGATATCTCACGTCGTTGAAGATATTCAACGACCGAAGTCAGTCTTGAACGATGAAGCGTCGGGGGACCTATCTATGATGACGGCGGGGCACTCAAAGAAAGAAATGCAGGAAGAAGCTGATTCGGAAACGTCATACGACGACAAATCTTCCTCCGAAACCAGCTACGAGCACACGGATCCTTCAACGGATCCGACGTCTGCTCAGTCATCCTGCATTCCCCTTGATGCTCACATCCTCGCTTCTTGGCGCCACCCAAACTCTGTTGTTCTTCCATTCCTTTGTGTGACCGATGAGGAAGACATTTTCAGCCTAATGGGCGGTGTTCTTTATCAGCGGTCTACTTGGGGAATTTCTGAGCCCGTTATTGGAATTATCCTATCAAATACAGGGTTCGTCGGCCGCGTGGTGCTGGGTTGGCTTGACAAAGAGTGTCCCGACCCTGAGGTTCTAGTGTGTCGGGTTCTCCTGACTCATTTCCGCCACTGACTGAAAATTTAATAGCCGGCAATTCGATTTGCGTACGGAGACGAGACGCGTACAGACGCGTCATTGGGAGTGTACGACCTCACTGACCCAGTCAGTGCTGTCAAATTTTCACAGTTTATCCTTGATCTCCGAGCACACGTCGAGGGAATCGTGGCGCAGTGTCGTAATACACCGACGTTCAAACGACTTTCGTGGAGATCAGATAGCATCGACTGATGATAATTCGGGTACCGAAGAACAATGGAGACAAGGGATTGTTAGTTGGATTAATGCGGTTACAAAATGGTCGGTGTTTCTTTATCTTGCCTTACCCTTGTCCCTCATGTATTTAACAGCATAGGACATTCCAATTCTTCGTCGAGTCATTCCTGGCCATTCCCCATGGCTGACTCCGGAAAGCGCGTAATGCCGTCCCATTCAAAGTCGAGGCCTACAACGCGCTCGATGTCTGCAGACAGCAAACGCGAACCTCTCCCCGAGCCTGCTGCTGAATTCGTATCCGATATCGATCTCGTACATAACCAAGAACCTTCTCCTGGAGGTTCGCGTTCGAAGAACCCGTCTGAGGGAGCGTCCATCCAGTCTGTGGAACGTGGCCGGCAGGAGTGAGTAGGGCCCATTCCTTCTATAAACTGTCCCTTTACTGTTTTCCAGGGCTCGGTCAGATGGCTCTCAAACTGGCAAGACTGGTAAACGAGCGAAGAGCGCAGATGCATTGTCTTGTTCTGCGTAGGCCTTTTGTCTTGCCTGTTTTGACACTAGAGTCTAATACCTCGTTCTCAGGTTGGGTGCGAAGTCGTTGGCTGGCATATCCCCCAGTGCGAAGCTATCTTTCTCAAGTTACGCCCACGACCGCCACATTACCGGTTTGACCAACGTACAGTTCAAAGTCAATACTAAGGAACTCGAGGACTCAAACACACCAGCTTCCGAAATCGAAGCGTTGGAGATTGTTGTCGCGGAGATCAATGAGATGCTCGAATTTTATGAAGAAATGACCCGATATATGAAACCACCTACTACCAAGGTTTGTGTGTTTAGTGGCCATCAACAGTGGACGATGTCGCTTAGCTATCTTAGCAAGAACTGCCTGCCGTTGACAAACGTGTTGAAGCATTGCGGGAGCATTTCCGCTCACAAGTCGACGCGTTGCCTGCTGGCCCGAACACTCGGGAGCTTCCTCAAGAGTTCTGGGAGGTAATATCCGGCAGTCTCTCGTCTCTTTTGTGGGCGTCGGTTGGTGGATACTCGAAAGACAAGGGTGGTCAAGATCACAACGAAGCTGAAGCTCGCCATGAGTGGGACGTACTGCTCAATCTTGGCTTTGTGAACACGAAGGAACTAGCCTCCGGAAGAGTCGTGTAAGTTTATTTAAATAACAACTACGTTCTTTGTTGTTCATCCATAAACTAGGCTGGAAAGAGCCCTATCGCTGTCTCGTAATGTTGCCGCGGATCTGGCGAAAGGATCCACCCCGTTTGACGGCAATACATTCCGGGTTGTTGCGGACCAAGCATACCAGATCAGTCGATCAGTTGAACAAGCCTCATATCGCCTTCGCCTTCGCCCGGATTTCAATCCCGATCTTCTCCTTCAGGCAGCAGACGTTATCAAATTTGCCTCCGAGTATCAACGGGAAGTATTAGGCCTTTTCAAAGACCTAGGAGAAGCCGAGCGCACCGTTTTAAAGCGGAACGGCGATGAGCCTGAGCTAGGTATTGTCGATGCGATCCTGACAGTACCGCTGGAGTATGGCCCAAAGAGTTTGGAACCCCTCATCCGCATCACAGAAACCCGCGAAACCGTTCAAGCTGCCCGAACACTACATCCAGACAATATTGCTGAACCGGATGATGAGCCTGTTTCTGAAATCGAACCGCCGAAGGCGAGTGGCCACACCAAGAGGCACAAGTCGTCTCGCGCTGGTTCGAAACGAACGGCGTCAACCTCAACCCGCATGGTTGCAATCGAGGAAGAGCGACTCGCTGTCCAGGATCCTCCCCAGGGGGCGCCGAATACCAACAAAAAAGGTAAGGTGGGTGAGTGGATGCACCCATTTGCGGTCGTTTGCTCGGAGACCAAACTTGCTCTGGAAACGAAATTCCCACCGGGAGTAGTGGTGGATATTACCGCACTGGCCGGAAAACTTCTGCTGGCCGTTCTAGTTGTCGAGTACAAGAAACGGACTCAAACCTATGCGAAAGCTCTCATGCAAGCAAAGATGTATCTGGAGGCTTCGGTTCGATATCTTGCAAGCCTGGGGGTTACCAAGCAGGCCGTATTCGCGTTAGCCACAGATGGTGTCGAAGGGGCTATCCTCATGGCTTGGTGTTCGGGTGACTCTGAGGTGTGTTCTTTTTTTTTTGCTGCCGTACTTATACTTACTCTGTTCTAGCGCGTCTATATTGTTGAGCGCAACGTGCGGACATTCAAAATCTCGTCGCCTATTGAGGTCTACCATTTCATCACGGTGCTTTTACGTCTGCGAAAATATGGTGATACGGTACTGAAGACCGCGGTCGAAGCAGTGTTGAAGGCGAACAACTTCGAACAAAGTACCTGGAGCAAGACAGCGCAGTTTGATAAGATGGAATGAGACCAAGTAGAAAGCATGGATGTTTTGTTTTTGCTTTGCTGATGTGTATCTACTTTCTATTTGCTATCGAGGATTTACATGCTATGGTAAATTATCGTATCCTTATATGGTAGAGATTTCCGAGTGACCAGTCTTCCGAATGTTAAGCCTTAGCGTTTAAACTTCTGCATATTCAGATCTGCAAACCACGGTGCTCGGATCGGACATCCTTGCATGTCTTCAGCCATGCGCATCGTTTCCTCTCGTCCGGCTGTTCGCCTTGAATCAGAACGCTAGACAGAGTCGAACATTGGGTTCAACGCACCTTTTTCCAGAGATAGCGGTCCCTATGAGAAGTCAATACAAGAACAGAAAGAAACGTCGATATCGGACGTACTATTTCTTCTAGTGTATAACCGTCAGTCTTGTATTTCTTTCCCGGCATCTCGTCGTAGAAACCAATTAATACTGCAAGTCTATCTTTCAGTGAACCCCAAAGCCCTGCGGCTTGTGGCTTGTACCAAGGCTTTGGCTGCCATCGCGTCGGGTGCATACGAACCGGTCCATCTCGGCTATCAAACTTGGGCATTTCAACAGAGACTATAAGTTCCCCTTTGCTCCGAGGAAGACAGAGATACTGTTGAATGAAGCTAAATGTATGCAGGACGGTACTGGTGAATGCGTGGAGGTACCAAGGCTGCGCAGGTTGCCTGTAAATATGTTCAGAAGTGCTAATGCAGAGGGGAAGGTATGCTAACATCATCGCAATACGAGTCCGGTCATCGAGGAGGCAAATTGACACTTTCCGAGCGAAGTTCTTGATCCCGAATCTTTCGGGAACGACGTGGAGGAGCTCTTCTGTGGTGAGAGAGGCTACATCGTGATTAGTCTGTGCCGGAACCATGTTCTCTTCGTAATTCTGTTCCTTCCGGTCAGAGCGGATTTCACCAATGAGGATAGAACGTGCCTGCGACCACTGAACGAGTTCTTTCCATGTTTCTGGAATGTCCTTGATATTCATTCTATGACCGATTTCGGTCCAGTACATGAACAAAGCCTGGGGGAAGATATTAGACCCCTGGAGACTTGGAGTTTATAGCTTACTGAGCGTTCTAGCTCGGAAAGAGCCCGCCATCCAAATCTTTCAGCCCACCTCTGGAGATGTCATTAGAATCGTTTGATGATGGTGAGCTATGCGTTGCATACCACAGGTTCGATGATGAAAAGAGACAGGGTGTAAAGATAGTCACCGTTCGACTAGGGTTTATATTAGATATATGACTTATAATGAGGAAGATAGATCCGTACGATTTTATAACGTGAATGTAGCCAATTCACCCGAGAGAGGGCAATGTTCGCTCGTGGGTCTTCTTCGTGGCGCCTCTCATCCTCCGGGACGTTGGTCATGGGCTTTCCTGATAACGGACAAAACATGAACGTCGCTAATGGGAATGAAGGTTTCAATACATTAATAATACCAGCGCAATAACACTCACTAATGCAGATCTCAGTCTAGAGTAGCTTCGAATTGGAGAAGGGTGTTGTGTCGACGAATGTAAGCACTCACGTCCGCGTAGCGTTTTGACATCTTGTCCGGGTGTGCAAGCTCTTGGGTATCGAATAAAAGTTTTGAAATACTTGGCTATGGCATACCCCTGGATCAACGCATTTGCTAGGGAAAATAGAGGCCAGTACGCACGATCGCATAGGTTTTGAATAGCGCAAAAGCCAGTGAATAATTCATAAGGGCTGGCATGTCATACATCATGGAGAGACCAATGATTTCCTGTGCATCCTGCAGCGTCAGCGTTCCAGCCTTGTACTTGGGTGTGTATTTCTCGTGTACGGTGTTGTAGCGTCTTCGTCGGAAGAGTCCAACAACGGAAAGGTATCCCAGGCAAAGGAGTCCAGCAATTTGCAGGTTTCCGGTGGGCCAGTCAGTCATTGTTGGGTGGGAAAGTGACATATGTCGGTCAGCTGGTCTGAAGATATACATATTGTTGCGGTTTCAGGAGCATAAATTCTCAGGGTCAAAAGCTCCCGCCCGAGTAAGCCGCACGAAAGCGCTGGAGAAACATACTATGTACCATAACAATACGCTGTCTGTCACTGGTTGCAGATAAGCCTGTGGTCATCGCCAAACTCTTTATCATCGTAGTATGCTTATCATGAGAAGCAAAGATGCCTGACATCCCAAATTATGACCATGTCCTGTGAGACCAAAAAATCAAGATTGAGACATTATGAAACGATTCGGTACTTTGATAGACTTGCCTCTGATAGACACCACTTTCTCGGTCTAGGTCCTCTGAGAACCTAGGCTGAGAAATAGGTTCAATCGAGAATCGAGAACTTAGCGAGTTGATCTTTAACACCCATAAGGGTTACAGAAGAGATTGCTCTCAGTTGCCTTCTATTCGCCCACCGTGACCGTTATGTGACACCTCGAAATGGAAATAAAAAAATGAACTGGCTCGCAAGTATCGCGTGCCACGTGGCAGTTCGCGTGAAGTGTCTGGGTGGCATGCCAAAGAGAAATTTGACTAAGTCCTCACGCACTTTGCTTACAGGGAAAATTAAAGTTAAAAAGCAGTAAAAATTATCTATTCAAACACTACAGCTAAGAATGTGCTGTTCCTATGCTGTACCCATATACCAACTAACTAGTAATAAATGGACATACACATTGTATACTCTCCTCCAAAGCAAACATCACCTCCTCCAGGCCCTAAAGCAGTGGCACCAGCAAAAAGACGCCCCAGGAATAGTTGCTGTCACCAGTATAGTCGATAATCACACCGTCGCCGCCAGCCTTGATGTATGGGAGCTTGACTACTGTAATGAATGGCATAGTGGCTGGTGGTGGTGGCATTCAGCGAGAGGGGAGAGGTAGCGCTAGTCATGTCGTGTCATCATCATTGTCATCATTGTCATCATTGTCATTGTCAGTCATCATTGTCGGTGATGGTGGTGAGTGGTGAGTGGTGAGTGGTGGCAAGAATAATGGTGATTTGTTGAGTTGAGCTGACTCGTAGTCATGTGGCAGTTCGTTCAAGAACTTCCTCTTTAGGACTCATGTGGCAGCTGTGCTGGTGGGCAAATATTCAAAAACTATTGCACTCATACGAGCATGTGGATGGGAACACATGAGCCGTATGTGAAGCTTGGGCTAGCGTTGAGACTTATGGTGTTCCTGGAGGTTGTTAGAAATGACGGTGAAAGTATGTTAACATAGTACGAAGCCAAAGGTGCCAACGAGTAAGGATAGGAGGTAAATAACAGCAATGAGTAAGAATACCAGAGCACAGGTCCGGCATTCAAAACACAACACAGCCATGACCCTTCAACCATTCCCAATTGACAGAACTGCGGTATACTTTGATTTCAGAGTCTTGGCTCAGGTCTGACTGTCACATGACCTTCGGCAATCATCAGCACCATGTCACTCCATCACACAGGCCTGGGCCTCCTAGCTCTACGTCCATTTAAATCAGGAATTTTTAATGATTATATACAAATACCATATTATATTTATGAAAACACATAAGGTAATACCAATCTTAAGATGAAGCAAGCAGACACTATAATGTTGTATCCTCACACACGTCACCCAGTCAATTTTTCTTAAAGTCTTAAGATCACCTAGTTGGTTTTCGGTGCAACCAAAAACTGAAATGCATCCGCAGGAATTCAAACCCCCAACCTTGTCAAGTCAGACCACCCAACCAAAGATAGGTATTCTAACCTTTACACTACAGAGCCATACTTACTGTGTAAACCTTGCTATATAAGTACCTATAAGCTGACTTGCCCTCTTCTGAGCAACTTAGCAGTAAATGACCCTATTGAAACCTTCGGCTTGAGGCAGCCATTTTAAGACACCCCAATCCACACTCTTAAGATGGGCCGACATTGAAACTCAAAACATGATAACATTGCAAGAACTACCACTACCAAAACAAAATGAGGCCAACGACTTCACCCAAAACCCACCACCTGTGAGCTACACTGACCACTTCCGAATTCCCCCAAACACCTGCACCATCCTATGAATTTCAATGCTCGAATTCCATCGTTGGAGCATGATTTGATACCCACTTTCTCTAGTCCATGTCCAGGCTACCGGGATCAACGATCACAATGTCGACCATCTCTGTCGACTGGATAGGCATGGGCACCAAGTAACTTTGGGGAGGCAATGCTAAGCCTACATCAGCAACATTTCAAAATTGGATACAACGACAACACACATGTCTCTGCCTGACAAATGAGGCCTATATTGGAGTCAGACCAATGATATATGCCCCTCACTTGCACACACTCACCAGGCCATTCCAAATACCCTCTGATTTTTCCCTTCAACATCTTCAACTTCATCCTAGGGTGATCTCATCAGCTAGTATCCCGTCTCGAACTGAAACTGTACTTCAGCTTTTGGTTCCATGGAATTTTGACAGTGGTAAGAGTCAGCATGCTAGCAGGAAGCAAATGTTAGTATAGGACCTCATAATTAGACGTAGTACTTACCTTGGACTGTATGATAAAGATGTGTTTGCTTGATAAATACCAGAGACGAATTTTGTGTGCAAGACCGAGCTTGTAGGGCATGTGAGAATGGGACCGAAGCTTAAAACCACTGTCCATCAATGTTCCCACACTCACACAACCAAACACCTTACCTCTGTGCACTCCACTCAACGCCACTTGACACTATGGGTAGCTCCTTTGCTCACCTCTCAGCTTCATCCAGCAGGCCGTCCTCCAGTGTTTCCTACATGTTCTCCTCTGCTCCAATTTCAAGTTCTTACTCTTCATCAGTGAGACGAATTTCCAAACTTCAACGTGAATGCTCACTTCAAAAGACAGGCCCGGTCCATTCCCCATTGGTTTGTACTTATGCCCTGCATGGTCTTCGAACGTCACTGTACTGTAGGAAGTTGGGAGAGGGCGTGTTCTAGGTAGAATATTGGAGATGTGCACTCTTTCAAAGGTAATTAAAGGTACAATCCTCTTCTTCAGTGACGAGCTGACTGGCGTAAGACTTGCACTAAGGACAGTGTCGATATCAGGCCACATTTCTCGGTCAAGAATCAAGGATAGCGCCTCTGAAGACTGTTTCATCTTCACGTATGTCCGGTTTGTCTTGCTCTTTGTGCAGGCCTAATGTCTCTTCCATAGATGCAGGACCACCCTGTTCTCTGATGGTATGGCTGTCCATCCTATTCGGACCATGTTGACCGACCATCCTGGTCCTTAGATGCTTGTTTGCGGTGTGTTGTGCGCCAACATATTCAATGTATTTTATCAATATACCCCACATAGCCTATTGGACGCAAATTTGGCATGGCCAGTCTGCCTGACGCCCACCTGACCTGCAAACCTTGACTAATTACACTGCTTCTAGATGGTGGCTACTGGTATTGTTGCCCTCTTTTCAGGTTTGTCCGCGGTGTCTTCAGGTGCTCATCATAGAGTCGATGGACTATTAAGTATGCTTGCCACCTGCTGGTCAGTTTACATTTTTTTGTCCAACTTTATTTGCTCAACAGCTGCATTCAGGTTCCTTCTCGGTATTGGTATCAGTGCCGAGTATCCTTGTGGATCCATGGCTGCTTCAGAGAACTCTGAAGATTCCACCATAAGCAAGAATGGCCAGCATCAGTGGTTTACTTTGGTGACAATGATTTCGGCTTTTGCTGTCTTGGTATTGTATTGGATAACCCTTGCTACGTTTCTGCCAAGTACTTATTCAGATCATGCCAGGTCGTCTATGGGAACTTCTTGAGTTTTGGAGAGTTAGGTAAGAATAACTGCAGGTTTCTACAATGAGATTGTTAAGTCACCAATGACAGGTCCTGACAACAACATTGGTCTCCTAGCAAGCAAAACAAGCCCCACAGGTATTTGGGGATAATTTTATGGATCAGCCATGGTCGTTGGAAAAGTCGGTGCATTCGTTAGCAGATAGGGTGAGACCTAAGCTGTTTCTGGAAGATATGTCAGAATTTTTCAAGAATGTCGTGCCATAGTAGAAAATGAAGTTGACTGTAAGATGGCATCAGCAAGCACAGGAAACACTGTCAAACATATACATACTTCCAGTTAATTGTTGCCAAGCCTGAATCAAGATACCTGTCCAAGTTTGTAGGGCCATCTTGTTTTTGGCATTGCAGAAACAGTCAAGATAGGATCTCTCACCCACAGCTTGTTCTTCTTCAAGGTTAGCGCAAATCTCAATGAGATCAGCTTCGACATGCTGCGGAGACGTTGACCATGGTCTAGTGGCCTTCCCATTGAGTTGTCCTTTCTGGGATTCAGACGAATGATGCTGTGAATAAGTTCTTGAATTTGAAGCCACCTTATGATCTGTAGCTATACACATGCCTTAAGTGCAGGACTAGCGATCAATTGCAAGGAGGACTTACAACTTGTGTCCAGCATTCAGTATCCTTTCCAGCTAACATGGTCTCAAAGCCGCCAGAGAAAGCCATGTCTTCCATTACATCACTAGAACCACTATCAACGCCACGTGCATCAATTCTGTGAATGAGTCTTACATTCCCTATAGAGATCCAATGCAAAAGGGAGAACACCTTTTTTCCTTTGGAAATTGCATCGACGATGTCCAACAATTGGGCTGTATGAACCTAACAAGAATTGAAGTAGTGAAAAGGAAGTGTGTGCAGTTCCAGTACCTTTGCTTGAGCATGGTAATTTTTCAGGTTTTCGGTCGAAAAGGCTTTGTTCCCAATGCATCTGCATCCTGAGGTGCTCCTACAAAAACACGTATTTAGCAAGGAACTTGTTCCATCATGGAACAATATCTACCTTGATAGAACGGGGATCGAAACATTTGGCTGTAGAGGGGTCACATCGTAGCCAGATTATTGATAGAGAGCTCATTGGGTCCTGGTTTTTCTGAGTGAGTGCATGAATGTAGGCATACATCAACTTACCAATTCATAGCCAGGGCCCATATATCCCATGCAATCTTATAGATGGTAAGGCATGAAGGTGGCACAGCATCGTGCCTAAAGACTTACTCTTGGAGTTTCAGGCGTCGATTTCCTATATAGTGAGACTCTTCATAGGAGGCACAGGCACGTTCATCACATCTTGCTCAGCCAACACTCAGGTGAGATTGGCACCAGTGAGAGTGTTTGCCTGAAATCTAAGGCTTGTGTACCCCTCCCAAAATGGCCGAAGAAGACAAAGGCGGTGGCCGATTCCAGTACATCTTCAGACCTTATCTGTGGCCCTGGATCTTCAGACACAGGAAAGACTCTCATTCGCAGAAACAACGTAACTTACCTCTTATCCAGTCCTATACATCTGTTGCTCCTCGCATGGGTCTCCCTGCTCTGTGATGCCAGATTATGTAGGCTTGTGAGACCTGCAGTATCTTCAGATCTGCACTGGTAGACCTCATTTGTCAGTGCACCCTGTTAAAAAGCAAGAACCATGTGAGATACCTTTCAACCATGGAGCTGTGGTTACCTTGCAAAGGTGTTCGATGAATCCTCACTCTTGTGATGATCTGATTCATTCGTGAACACAGCCATATTCTTCTGACACATGAAATCCATTCGCTCACCTGTCACTAGTCTGGCCGCACAGATTAATTTGCTCACTTACCATCTTCAGATCTGTATTGGCTCTCTGTCCTCTCTGTCATCTTTCAGATACCTGTGATCGATATACGGACATCTGCAAACATCGTCAATTTAGATAGCCCATCTTCAGATACCTGCACTCAGCAGGTCAATCTTCAGATGCATAGTGAAGCACTGAGACATCTGAAGATCCAAGCTTCCTCAGGATTATCTTCAGATATTCGGACCGTACAGTGCATCTTCAGATAAATGCTTGCAGCCCTCTGTCTTCAGATGTTCAAACTAAACCATTTGTCTTCAGATATACTTACATCGCTCCATCTTCAGATGTTCACACCACAGTGTTTATCTTTGGATATGTGCTCACAGCCTCCCATCTTCAGATGTGCCAGATTTACAGGCCAAGATGTATGTTATATAAAGGAGCCTACAGTAACAATTATATCTAACTAATTCAGTGTCAGCCACTAGCTTAAATTTCTAGCAAGAAAGCCACTTACAGAGGACTAGTCTACTTACACAGTGGAATCCATCCAAAAAAAGGGCCAAACAAGTGTTTATGTATATGATACATTTTAATCCCTATCCATGGTCAGATCGGAGTCTATAGAAAGCTGTCAGGATTATACCCACTGATGAGCCTCCAGGCTCTGTACGCTCAGAATTCATGGATTTTCCCTTCTAATTAACATTACCATCCACCCAACGGCCTCTCAGTAAACCAGTCATTGCATACACGGCAATACCAATTTTGACGTACGGCAACAGTTCCTCGCATGTCTTTATATCCGTCCCATCTAGCTATGCATCATAATTTCCATATTCCATCATGGCAAGGCACGTTTGATTGACAGCAACCCAAAATGGAATTAGCGCATCAAAAAGAAGCACCCTAATGATGCACTTCCCCGTCGTTCAATTAAAGATGACGTGAATGACGTATCCACTCATCCATCAAAGATATCAAGCGACTACGGCCCCAAGTAACCATGTTTACTAAGGCTGTTACCTTGCCAAGACCTCCCGAAGTCATAATTCCATCCGCGCACCTCAGTAACAATGCCATACCCTACCAGTCCACAGCTAAACAGCACCTACTGATCCATTCATCGGCCACTCAGTCCATATGATTTCTGTCCAGACACGGCAACACAGAGGAGTCGCTGTTACTTTAGAAGAAGTAAAACCATACATTTATTCGAGGATTGACTAAGCTATGGCATTGCAGCCTTACTAAGTCTTGTATAAAGATACTATTTATAAATCCATACTTGTAGTATAAAACTAGCTAGAAAACGTAGAAAAAGGACAGTTTACCACCAGTTTACAGTTATACATCAAGTCTATCACCTTCAGTTGACCACGATCTACGTCAATTGTTACGCACCAGTCTATCACCAGTAAAACAACGTTTATTCACCGTTCTCCGTCAATACACCGTTTTGCTCAGCCTACTCTTGATTGCACGTCAAACCTCAAACTCACCAGAGTTATTCCATGGTTTTAACTGTGAAGTGGCGACCTACACTAGTCTCTTCACTCTTAACACTATTGGTACACGACTCTATTGTGCCAATACGTGATCGCCACACCATACCTTGTACAATGTTTTCTTTTTACCAGCCAGCCAGTTTCACTTTCACATCATTGGAGTTTTTACACGTTTTCTCTTTCGCCATTGTCATTGTCACCCACTTGGGTAGTCTCCAAGCAGACTTAGGATCAGTTTTGCCAGTATAGGACCAGTTTAGCAAGTTTCATATAGGATCAGTATAGGAAAGTCCCAGTGTGGACTTATAGGTTAGTTTGACATCAGATAGGATCATTTAGCATCAGTGCCAGTTCGACATTGTCTCAGCATTGCCGTACCAGTATAGCAACACAAGTTTCCATTTATTCACATTTTCCTTCAACTCTATAGCCTTCGGCACTGCCTTTCACACCATCTTTCACCATCGCCGGCCACAACAACACATTTTCTCAATATTTCCGTTCCTCCTTGACTAATTAACAACCGTTTAGTTGACTTATTTCTGTCCCCGTTCCAGTATTAACGTATTTACACATTTTCTGGTCTCTCCTTTATGGATTTGTGGTATTCACATCATACCTGCTTCCGATCCTTCTTGTTATTGAGATCCTTACCAGCTTATGGCCAGGCTTACTAGTACTCGAATACCAAGTGGTACTACTTGCTTGACTGAAAAGTCGCAGTGTATTCTTGCGTCTAGAGGAATTGATAATTGCATGGAGGTGCATCAAACCCTAACTCGCACCCTTTTGCCTTGATAACCATGTTTCCACGTTTATTTCCATACTCATCGAGAGTTTGGTTTTGCTGTTGCCACGGAAGTCTAGGCTCATTACTGCACTACTGAAAGTCAACTTACCAGTGGAGTACATGCCATTCAACAAAGGTGCGGGACAGGCATTCAAGAGTGTTGGCGACCTTGGGAGCCTCCCATCAGAGTTTCAGTGATTTCTTCCAGTCTGTCTGGTTGGCACATTTGAACTCCCCATCCAGATACTTGGCCACCTGGTGCTGGTACCAACTTTCGGCATCTGCACTCCAAAATCCAACATCAAGACCACTTCCTCTCCAACTGGCGTCTTTGGGAAACCAAGAAACATGTTCTGTCAATCGGCTGCGACTGTCTCCCTTCTTTGCAGGCTTTCCAACGTCTTCTGCCCTTTCGACCTTGTACACCCCATAGATCACATCCATCTGGTCATCCGTGAGCATCTCATCCCACAATTCGTCACCGACCTCAGTCTTGTAGCAGCCTCCAATCTCCGTGACTCTGGATGATGGGCCCGAAGTGACGAAGTTTTCAGGTGTCTCTTCCATTCCAGATGCCTCTTCCATTGCCAAGCGCCACGGGACACCCCCGTGCTTCAGAGCAGCTCAGAGAATCTCATTGTTGCGGAAAAGCTGCCTGCGCCTCCCTACATAGCTCGTGTAATCATCCATAGTCAGCTGGAAGCCCTTGACATGATAGGGAATGCGCTCCGAGGATCTGAGGGTCATTCTTGGGGCCCGATTCTCCTCCCGAACGCGCCTGCAGGTAGAGAATGGGATGCCCCAGCTACAGAGATGCTTGGCCACCTCATCCAAAGTGATGCGTTTCACTTGATGCAGGCACATGAGGACGGCAGTTGCTCAGCCAACGAGCAACTTGTAGTTGCACTCTTGGCCATCAGATATTCAGTACATATCCTCTTTCCCGTTGGTGATCCGAACTCTTGACACCCCCAGCATTTTGTTACACATCCATGCTAGATAATGCAGGCTCAAGGGGTCCAAGTCTGACCATTCTGAGGGAAAACTCACCAGTACCCCCCCCTCTTGTGACAAGGCCATTAGACAAAGCACTTAGCTGCCTCTTGGAAATGGGGTCATACGCATCCCTGAGCGCATTTTGACAGCATAGCGAGGACTTGCATTTCAAGGCCTTCTGAGTCTCGACATTGGTGAGGGTGGTGTTGGACATGTCAGAGACAGGAAGCTGCAGCCTATGAATTTTATACAAGACACCCTCCAAGGTGGCAGTCGGGAGGGACTGAGGACTTAATTTATCAGACTCTTGGGCCAGAATTCGGCAACCCAGATCCTGCAAAGTTTCTTCCCCCAAAGGAAGGCTCTGTGGCTCTTGCTTGATACTTGGAGTGCTTGGCCTGGCGCCTGACTCTACGCCACTTCGTTCAGCCAACAAGAGATATGTTGGAGTGAAGTAGAATTCCTTGTCATCCTGCTCTTCACTTTCAAGACGTGCCTTGGGATCAAATTCCTTGTTCAAATCCCATTTGTGATGAAACAAGTCGTACCACCACTGAGTGTCCGTGTATCGCATCCAGATGTCCTCAACCTGTCTTTGAAAGACCGGTCGTCAAACCAGATAGCCTTTTTCATTGTCCACCTCCCACTCAAATACTGCCACACCATTCGCGCTGGGTATTCTGAACTTGGCTCCATGAGCCTCTCTCTGTAGTTGCTTCTGGCATGACTCCGCACTCTCCTTCTTCTTATACAGCTCGTCTCAGTCTTTTCGGCGAGCAATGAAATCCTGCCACCTCTCCCCCAGGTGCTAGCCATGATGCTTCTCCCCTTTGCCGATGGGTTCATATAGGATTTGGGGGCCTTTCACAGGGTCTGGCAAAGTCTGAGCCCATTGGGGCTGCACATTTTCAAAAGGATTGATCTCATCTGTACCCCAGCTTTCAACTGGCACGTTTGCAGGCCAGTCGCCAGCTGTAGGAGCATCCTCTGCCATAGGAGCATCCCCTGCCATAGGAGCATCCTCTACATGTTGTGGCTGCACCAGTTCAGCTGCGTCACAGGCGGGCGGCCTGAGCAATTGCTAAGGCAGGACCTCAGGGTTAAGGGGGTGAAACATGGAGGTCTCGGTGAGAGCATGCAATCCCATTGCAACCCTTTTATATGGAGGTCTGGCTGCTCGAGCTTGGACCTTTTTAAAGAGGGCTTGATTGAGTTCAGTGTATGAGGGAGTATACTGGACCATGGGATACCGCCCAGCTGCACATTGATGGACTGTACCCCAAGCCAGCCAAAGCAGGATCCCAGTGGTGCTCATCCTCTCCAACACACCAGGAAACTCGCATATTGTGACGTCAACAAAGGCGCTGATGTGTTGCATCCCTTGGTAGTTGTAGACTCCCTCATGCTGGAAACCCTCCCCATCCCATGTGATCCAGCTCTCCTTGAAAAGGTCGGTGACATGGGTCTCAAAGTGGAGAGAAACCACCTCATCCCAGAAACCAGGCTGGAGAGCAGCATTGAACGCAATCTTGGCCAAAACCAAGATGAATGCTGCTCTGGACCTCATCAGCATGCCCATTAACTTCTGTGAATCAACATGGCCCTTTGCATAGCCATATTGCACGGGCTCAGGCCAACTGAAGAGCATGTGCCCCCACCTCAAATCGCTGATGGCCGACTGCGACACTTCTCTGAGTCACAGCATCACCGTTTCGAGGTCCCACCAATCACACACGATGCCTTGGCTAAGAAACCACCTGTCCCCTCTCATCTCCAACGGTATACTTCCACGTCTGTAATTGAGGCACTGCAGCAGACAGCAGCCACAGGCAGCGTAAGTATCAACAGGCACAAAGGGTTGGTAAGGGATCGAGTTGATCCACCAGCCCCAGTGGAGATACTGGGTGGGATCAATGGAAAAGTGCTCAGTTGGTTGGACCAAGGGGTCTGCCTGCCCAGTTGCAGGGATTGGAGCGAGGTCTTCAGCAGCAAGGGCAAGGAAGATGCGGTCCTCTGTGGTTACTATAACCTTCCATCGAGTCAGTAATCTGCCTGGCTAGTTAACACTGATTCTTGTACAATACAAATGCACTTACTTGGTGCCACTTTGCTGCGACATACTCCCCTGCGAGTTTTGCTCGGCTGACATGAGGTATCCTGGGTCTGAAGCCATGTTAGTGCCATGCTTGAAAACTTTTGGCAGAGGTACCTACCGTGAATGGTTGATGACCACTTGGACTGGAAATCTCAACAGCACTGAAGTTGGCACCTCAGATAATGCAAGACCAACCACTTGCCAGCCAGAGTTTCACCCTGGTATGCTTTGTGGAGCATTCACTACCCAAAGTTTCACCTTGGAGGTAGTTGTATGCGTTGAGTCAAATGAATGCCAGCGGCCCAGAAATCAAAGTCTCATTTCAAACTCCGCCCACTGTCTGATCCAAACAAGTCCATCGCCAATGAATTTGCTTCTGTGTGTCTCATTTCAAACTCCGCTCACCGTCAGATCCAAATAAGTCCATCGCCAGTGAATTTGCTTCCGTGCCATGAGAATGACCAGCCGTTGTGAAACGATGGCAGCATTTTCCTGCCTCAGTGGTCGGGTGTGGCCCACTGTGTTCCACAGTGGTACCATCTGTCATCTCAGAGCAAAGGGCCATGGTGACCCTGCTGTGGAACAGTGGCTAACCTGCAGTCCTTTGCTGGAGCCTCATTCATCGCGCTCCATTGCCTCAATGCCATATATTCATCACGATACTCAAGCACTCACTGCTGATTATACTACTATCTGAACCATCCTCGAGCCCACTGTTGGCAGTGTTAGCCCCCAGACTAAGGCATACCCACTGTTAAACAGTGGTTAGGCCTTGTCCAGGGGTGAAGTGTCATCCTACCCTCTTCACCCCCATTCCCCCTGCTAACTGGCATCCGCGTGACCCATCTGAGAACCTGCTGGCATCAGGACCATGTCTGCCTTAAGGACATGCTCTGGCACCAATACGGGTGCCTTTCCCCTCTCTTCCAACTTCGCCACTGTTGCGCGGTTTCTCATGGCAATCATCTCGTCCAGGTAGAAATTGTACCTTAACCCAACCGAATCAGCGACATGCATGTGCTCTCAAAGGACAAGCTCACTGCATGCGTGGCATTTCGCGAACGATGGGATGGTAGCTGCCAAACCAGCTGTTAGCTTGCTCAGCAGCCAAGGCATTGAATTGCCACTCCTTCCCCTCCTTCTTTCCCTTCTTCATTAGCTCAGGGAACTGCGAAGGCAGGCACCAATTTCGACAGAACTCATCCAATTCTTTATGGCTCTGGGCATGCCAAGTTTCCACGACCATCCCTGTCTTATTAAAGTAAGTGTCTCCTTGCTTCCAGAGATGGTGTAATAATGAACAATTGTTATCGTAGAAGATGAAGCTGGGCAGACAATTGGGGTATTGTGAAGTGGGGAATGTGACTTTGAGAAAGTCCTAATGTCCACCTAGGTGAGTCGAGAACACTTGGAATTGAGATTAAGTCGCTCACCTTACTCGCCATCAGGGATTCAGCATGATAGAAGGTGCACCTGGACACAATCACCCCACAAGGCCAAATGAACAGCTGCTCATTGTGCATCCATTTGCGGTTGAGCCACCCAAGCACTTTACACAGTATATTGTGCACTGTAAACAGAGAGCCGACATTCAATTCCACACTCTCCGATTGCATCGTCAACAGAGTGGGATTGGTGGAGGCAGCCGCTGGTTGAGACACTGTGGTTCTGAACGTGCCACTCACTCCCTGCTCTTCCTGCGGCCTCCACAAGTACCAGGCCAGCAGCTCACGCATGCCTTCATGAGTACACCACTGCACCTCCAATTCTCGTTTGTGGTAACCTGGCGTCAAGCAGGTCAACAACTGGTTTTCTTTGTCTGGTGGCAAGTCACATTCTGCGACAAAACATTTGTCTTTACAGTCGGCATGAGTGATGCAGAACCTTTCTTTTGGTGTTGGGAGGTCTATGCGACAAATGCCCTCTACTGAGCAGCAAGGATGGCCCATGGTCACGCCATCCATGGTTCCTGCATCTGTGGCATCTGTACAGGGGAAGGTGATCAGCAAGGAATTTGTCTTTCAAAGCTCCGTTCATAACCCACACATCTTGCCATCAGGGCCTTCAAAAAGCTGCATACAAATCTGGCACCGATGTGCCCAAAATTCTTGACCTGTACCCACCATTCACTTGTTCCTCTCCTTGAGGGCCTTGTGCAAACGATCTCACTGCTCGCCGTTGTTGGGCAGACTGAGTGAAGTGTCTCGATTGTAAGCATCTAGGAGGAGACTGTGGAGAAAAAAAGCTTCATAGACCAGCTCTGCCATGAGCTTGTTATCTAGCACAAAGTTGTTGGGTACCTTGGTGGCAGGGCTCCACAGACCGTCATTGTACCACTGAGCTAGGCCAGTGGCAGATGCGCTGATGGGGGATATTATAACATAGCCATTGAGATGGGTGGTGGTGCTTACTGCAATGTGACCATCCCTTGTCGAAACACTTCAATGAGTCCGGCCTCTAAATACAAGGTCTTTGTAGCCCCAATAATATCGGGTACTCCTCCAAAATAGACGCGCTGAGCATCCACCTCATTGGCAGCTGTGACCTTGTAATCTGGCATGTATCGCGTACGGCATCCTGTGCAGGCTATGGTAAGTATAAGTTTCACCCGCCTTACTCCTGTACTCACTTCGACAATAGTAACTCCTGACATAGACTGACAGAATACCCTGAGACATGGTGTAGAGTCTCGCCTCTGTGGCACTATTGACCTGGAGATCCCATCTCCCACAACACTGCAGAGGGACATCTGGTATTCTCACAGCTCCTGAAAAAAACAGTAGGTAAGGATTTTGTGGACAGTTGGTAGCCACAACACTGACTGACTTTGTAGTCTGCTCCGAAACATCGAAAGTAATCATCATCGGATGCCCTGTTGGAGGGTGGCGCTGAGTAGACCAGTCACCTCAATAAGAGCCAGCATTTGCTGATGAGTCAGTCAGGAAAGTTGAGGGCTGCAGCGAGGAAGGCGACTTCATTGGGCTTGAGGTATTTCTGTGAGCAGGCATATGTCGTGGGAGCAATGCAGCGAGACAGGCATGAAAAGAGGAGCAGTTGTTCCCAGGTGATGATGTGCCCCAATTCTGAGTCTTCAGGGAGGAGCTTTGGCAGGCTAGCAAAGATAGATGAAGCGAGAGGGCTGGCACTCATGTAGCTGGAAAAAAAAAACTTGTTCTGCCCTTACATAATTGCACAACGTCATGAGGGGTGAATTTGTCTAATGGGACCCCATGTCTATTTATGAGATGCAGCATCTAATTATCCAGAATCTCAGTTGAAAGGATGTGGGTTAGCTTTTTGCTCCTGCATTATGGGCACCAGCCCCCCATAGACCTCATGAAGCGTGGCCAGGATTGTTCCAGCCCCATGCCATCTCTGAGTTTCTCCTGTCCACCCTGTCCTCCCCTTGCAAAAGTGGGGATCAATGAATCCGGACTCTTTCAAGTGCAACACTGTCGCATCAATGCCATCCTTGTCGACATACCTCCCAATGTCTCTAATCTGCAAGAACCACGCATGGCTACATCCAAAGAATCTCTCCCAATGTGCCATAGTCACTTCAACATGGTAATATTCTATAAGTAATCAGCAGTAGTATAGTCTGGCAGGCAGCCGCACCCACCCAAGCCCATGACTTGTCTTGTGGGAAACTGTCCTATGAGCCATTGCTGAATGATGCTCCAGATGGCTTGGCTAAAGGTCAATGTCCAGTGGATAGGCATCCCTTTGTATATCTGATGGTCCCATGCATCTCCTAGAGCGTCCAGGCTTCGAAAGTCACTTTTTTCTAAGAAAAGTTCGACAATTGTATCGGCATCTTTAGTGGACAGCTACATAGATAATAAAAATTTGTCAGTACCAACTTAGTAGTAAAAAGACCCCTCTGCAAACCTTGCGTGGCTTCTGAGACGCCTGTGATGGTGCAATAATGGTTTTTTGAAGGGGTGGTGACAGTGAGGCCTCTTTGGCCAGCACTGGGCCATCGTCAACATCAACGTCTTGATGGCTGTGACCCACAACAACCAGCTCTATCACTAGCATGTCATTTTGCCCGTGGTCATAGCTGCACACGCTATGGTTGATGAGATCGTAGGGAATGAGCCAGGTAGTATTGGTAATCCTCTTGGACAAAGTGAGTAATCTTTCATTGCCCGATATTATCGAGATCATACTGACTTGAAAATGCTTCATTTTAGGCCCACATTCTGTCGCTTTGTTGTGGTGGAACTCCCAGATGTAAGCCCTTGTGGTGATGCTGAGTCGGCAGTGAAAGTAGAACATCTCATTACCGGGGCTCACAGGCATCCCGACAAAGACACCTCGAAGAAATGTTGGGCCCACAGCCTTCCCTTCCCCCATCTCATCATTCATTCCAAGATACCCCAGATAGAGCTGCGTTGTACCGGAGCCTACTACCCTAGGAAGGAGCAGAACTGCTCGAAGGTGATCTGAGCCGTTTTGATTAGTTCAGACGCACCATGAGCAAACCACCGCTGTGACATACTGTCCAAGTCCTGCAGGCCCATACTGCACCCGATAGCCATCACTAAAGTCTGAAGCTGTGCATAAAACACCCCCTCATGGTGCAACCATGCATCTACTTGCAACTGATGTACCAGAGGCTCAGAGAGTCGCTGATCTTCAAGATGTATGGTCACTGTAGAGAGGTTAGTGCAAACTTTGGGGGAGGTTGAGGCTGGTTCATTTACCCAGCAGTGGGAATGCTTGAACGAGAGCTGGCTGCAAGAGGGGAAGGGGCTCTGCATTCGGATGAATGAAAATGTCACAAACACCATTCTTCAGTGGGCCTTCAGTGGTCTACTATGGGGGTTAGTTGTAGATGCTGGTTTCACTAGCATTCTTCTGTACCTCATAGTAATCGAAAGCCTGCTCAGTCAGCCATGCTTCTGAATGGATGCTGAAAGCCACATCCAGTTAGTACATGGATGGCCCCATCTGCTCCAGAGGAAGCCAGGTCATTACCACTTCCTCTTCGTTTTGAGGTATAAAAGAGGTTTCCCAAATAAAAGTAGAGGCATCATCTTTCCATTGTGCCCATCCAAGGGGGCGCTGTTGTAACAATAAAACCAATCTTTCGCCACCTGTGGTGCACAATATGAGCAATGGACGAAACGAGTGCAGAAATCGATGCATACAAGAGGGTATAGGGATATTCCAGCAGCCTACCAAACCCAGCAGAATAGCCAAGTCTACGTAGATGGTCTCGTGCAATTTTCGCATTGCAGATGGAGGCACTGCTGATAAGGATCGGAGGGATTTGGAGAAGGTGGGCTGCTTGTGAGACTGCACTCTGCCCATGTCTGTGAGGCAGCAAATGGTCACTGTGATAGATGAGGGGCATATGAGTGGGCAGATATGAGGAGCTCTCACCTTGAATAGGGGTGCTGTCGGAAGGCCCAGAAATGGACAGGGGAGTGTGAGACCAGTCAGTGTGCTCGCCCTCATCCTCCTCCTCAAAGCCCATGTCCATTGAGTCTATCACTTCATCAACCTGGTGGCCCTGACCCACCTCACCACTCACTCGGCTATCCAGATCCATGTCCATATTAGAAGACCAACTTTTCGACTCACTGCTTGTCCAAACATTGTCAGAGCAGTCGTTCCTGCTAGAGCGGCTCTGAACTTCACCTTCGTTTGCCAAAGGTAAGTCTATTTGCCCGGTTTGTTCTATGCCTGAGCCTGACTGAACTGGTAAAGTGGCTGAATATTGGTTAAAGTCACCATTGCAGCCATCGGTTAGTGTGAAGGCACCATCTTGCATAAAGAAATCGATGTGACCCCAAGGGTCTTCCAAGTTGATAGATGATTCTCTGGTTGGTTGTGTGAGGCAGAATCCATCTACACCTGTTGGAATGGGGGTCGTCTGGCATGAGGGAGGCAATGGTGGTGGGGTTAACTTTGATTGGGGAGCTTGAATTGACAGCTCAGCACCTTCCTCCAGCGCATGTGTGGGGAGGGGGCTAGTATCAGGCAGAGGAGTAAGGGAAGATGGGGGGGGGTGCATAGCTGGTTTGCTGTAGTCAGCAACCGCACTTCCAAAGAGAAAAAAACTCACCGATTCTGGGACATATCGGGTGTTTTCTGGACGAGTGTTAGGATCATGCCAATAGAAGAGAGAATGAATGCATGCCAACAGTGTCCATGGGGTGTGTGGGCTTGGCGAAGCTATTAGCAACATCACCCTTGGGTCAAAGCCCTAAGATAGATTACAGACAGAGTCCATGGGATGAGGACAAGTAGGATCAAGACAAAGTCAACGGAGTCAGAATCCATGGACTTGTAGCAAGAGATAGATTAGGCTTGAAGGCCAAAGTGAGAACAAGAGTATTGGGCTAAACCAAGTTGATATTTGAACTGAAGTATGTACAAGTAATTCTAGAGTTTATATACTAGAGCGGAGTCCGTGGATCGGACTCTAGAATGTTATGGACATGGCTAGAAGATAATAAGTCTGGAATATTCTGTATCTAGAGGAGTCGAGGATTCCATGGAATCTGATATAACACCTACTCGGTACCATAATGGATTCTAGGTGTGATAAATGAATATGTGAAATTAGTAGGTGAAATAGAGGTGGGATATGAAATAGAAACCGGAGTTCAGAATCTGACAGGATCCGATAAGTAGGTTGGAGCCATTGGGTTGGCTAAGGTTGATGTCTATCAGGGTCCATGGCATGCTCATTACAGTATCCCCCCCTTAGCGTTCTTGCCCTCAAGAGCGCAGATCCTGATGACCGAGTGGGACACATGGAATTTGGTGCAGGAGTGTCATGTGATTTTCACCTCTTGATCTTAAACCACCACTATCCCCAAATCCTCGTTTACTTTTGTCGATGTCTGCTGTCTACCACCAGTCTGCAACCCTGGAGCCATACGTTGCGCTGCCTACCCTGAATGATATTGAGGTCAACGAACTGTTGGTGTTCTACGCTGACAGGGATGCAGAGGAGGAATCATATCAGGCCACCGTGGAGACCCATGATGTTTGGAAGGTAGCAAAGTTGAAGGTGGAAAAAGCCATGGAGGCCGTGGAGGCCACAAAGAAGAAAGCCGATGATAGAGCAAAAAAGTTGGCTTTGTTGAAGGTGGAGAAGGAGAGGAGAGAGGCGGGGGCCACGGAGGCCAAGTGACTTGATGATGAAAGGAAGGTGAAGGAGGCGAAGGAGGAGGAAGAGAGGCAGAGGTTGAGGGAGTTGGAGACGAAGAAGCCAACAGCGTCGGAGGCTGTGGGGGACAATGGTGATGAGGGTACCGATGGAGAGGAGGAGGATGTGAAGGTGAAAGTGAGGAAGGCTTTGCTGGAGAAGTGGAGGAAAGTAAAGGGTAAGGGAAAGGTGGTGTCGGCTGTTGCGGGCACTAAGAGGAAGTTGAAATCAAAGGTGTATGTGCCAGAGAGTGAAGAGGGGGAATCCGTGGGGCCATCGGAGTGTCCTGTGAAAAGGGTCAGAGCAGATCCTAGCCCTAGTAAGGGGGGCATTGAGTATCAAGGCAAAGGTGAGTCTCTGTTGGCATCCGCAGTGTTTACTAACTTGGAGTTTTATAGGAAAGTGTGGATGGTACCAGGCAGACGGGGCCCGATGTTTTCCGGTGGAGGTGGGATGATCTTGTGAGCGTTGCAAGATTCGCAAGGCAAAATGCATTTTTTCGGATGAGGCAGAGTCCGTGGCTCTTGAAGATATTGTCGAATTACTTCAAGGCCTTCATGGACAAATGGATGCACTGGAGCAGAGAATGGAGAGGATGGAGGGCGAGTTGAGGACCATTGGAGGCCGGGTGGACAATTTGGTGGACAATTTCCACCCGGGGGATGCGATTGAGTATCCTGACAATTTCATTCCGTCGGCATCCTCGGATGAATGGATGACTTCGAGTGTGGAGTTGAAGGACTTGCAGGGTGCCAACCCCGAGGCTCTCTGTCGGGCTATGACCTTGCGATTGGATCAAGACGTGGCTCAAGTGTGGCATGCAAGAGTCACATCTGCGGAATCCTTCAACAGTCGCGATCCTTTCAAGTTGGCCAATATGGAGCTATGGTGCAGAAGCCACGGGCAGGAGGCTTTGGCAGCAGCTATTGCTGCAAGCCAGAAATTTTGGAAGGCTTGTAAGGAGTTTTATCGCACTGGGGGCTGTCGGTCAGAGTGGGCGCTGTGGAAGGAGTTTTTGAAAGGTAGTGAGGAGTTCATTGTGGAGGATTCAAATGGGGAGATGGAGCCAGAGGAGGTTAGGGAGGAAATGAAGCCAGGCTCAGGTTCCATCAGCATTGTGGAATTAGATGAATTGGAGTATGAGGGAGAGAAACCCAAGGAATCCGCAGCTACCTGAAGATCCTGGCCTAGTAGTATACAGTTTTTTGATGTAGATAGATAGAGTACCATGCCTGAGGGCAAAAGTAAATAAATTTTCTTGATGCTTGAAATATAGTGACAAAGGAAGAGTTGAAGTCAAGAAATAGTCTGTCGGATTCTGTTCCCAATTAGGAAGTGAATTTGCAATAGTTTTCCAGAATCAGATTTGAAATTGGGGAATCAGAATCCGATGGAGACCGATGAGCAAGGAATCAAGAAGGGATAGGTATAGGCTTGGATGTAGCCTTGCAAATGGTGACCTTAGAGAGTGGTCCTGGTTTGTCTGGGTATCGACAGTGGAAATCTTCAATGTAGTCTTCCACGGAGAATTTGGTGGCGGGAATCCAAGTGAATTCTTCATCAGTACCTTCATAACCCAACCATTGAACGCGATAGAGAAGGGGGCATTGGAACTGACGGTCGAGTTTAGAATTGAGAATTTGTGCGATTTCATACTGTTCTTCACCATTGACTTCAACTGGAGGTGGAGGTGGTTGGGTATGATTAGGAATGGTATTGGTTTCCATGGGTTCCAATTGAGAGACATGGAATATGGGATGAATGGAACGGAGATCCATGGGAAGCTTGAGAGTGAAGGAATGAGATCCAGGCTGAGCGATGATATCAAACGGTCCGAGGAATTTCTTGGAGAATTTTGCAGTAGGGCGAGTAGTCCTGATGTGCTTAGCACTGAGGTAGACTTTATCACCTACTTTGAAATCTGGGGCTGGAGACCGTCGCTTGTTGGCTTGGAATTTGTAGCGAGACTGGGCAACAGTGATTTCATCGCGTAGGAATTGGTGAAGATCATCAAGGTTGACTATGAAATCATAGGCCTGAGCGGAGGTGATATCACATTCAGGGTATACCGTGATGTTAGGATGGTATCCCTTATTAGTGAAGAATGGAGAGATTCCGGTGGAAGTGTTAGGAGCATTGTTGTATGTGAATTCGGCAATGGGTAGTAAGGTATCCCAATTGTCTTGTTGGTAAGAACAATAGATACAAATGTACTGTTCAAGGGTTTGGTTAGTGTGTTCAGTCTGACCATCTGCTTCTGGGTGATAACCAGAAGTAAAGTGAAGCTCCATATTGAGGGTCTTTGCAAGGGCACGAGTGAATTGGGAAACAAATTCGGAGCCATGGTTGGAAGTAATGTGATTAGGAACACCGTGTTTGGAAAATACATGGGTAACGAATAGTTGGGCGAGTTCTGCAGAGTTAATGGTATCATGAGTGGGAATGAAGATGGCTTGTTTGCTTGCACAGTCAATGACGACCAGAATAGCGGTGAATCCATTGGACTCTAGGAGTTGTTCAATGAAATCCATGGAGATGGAATCCCATGGACGCTCTGGTACAGGCAAGGGTTTGAGTAAGCTGAAAGGGCGGTGTCTAGGTGTTTTGTTACGACCACAAGTAGTGTAGGATTTGACATAGTGGCGAACAAATTCATGCATTTGTGGCCAGGTATAATTCTGTCGGACTAGTTCGAGTGTCCGATTTTGACCGAAATGACCTGCCAAGATATGGTCATGATTGTTTTGTAGGACATGAAGATGGAGGTCCATGGAGTCCAGGACATAAATGTGATTGTCAAGACGGAGTATTCCTGACTTGTCCATGGACCACCAGGAGGAATTGGAAGGGGAAGAAGTGAGCTGAAAACCTTCGGATGCCATGGAGTCCACAGGCTGTGCTCATTTGATATCAGAATGTAACTGATCAACATCCATAATAGCACTAGCGCAGAGTATGGGACCTTCAAGAAAAGTAGCACAGAGAGAAGCAGAGAGTTGTTCTTGAGTAAATACAGGATGGAAATTATGAGGATTGACTTGAGCGTATTGACTATCCCCCTCTTTAGGGTAGACGTCCCATCATCTAGTGAGTGTGTCTGGTTTCCCACCAAGTCTACCCAGTCAGAACCAGATTACTAGGTTAAACTGAGAAAGGTATTCGGACCAACGGACTTGTCATCTGCTAAGGATCTTGGTAGTCGAGAAATACTCAAGATTCTTATGGTTGGTAATGACGTCGATGGATTCCGCGGAGCCTTCAAGGTAATGATGCCAATATTTAAAGGCTTCAAAGATGGCTAGAAGCTCTTTATCATGGGTATTGTAGTTAAGCTCAGCTCCATGGAGACTGTGGGACAAGAAGGAAATAGGATGGATCTCACCATCCTCAAGGTAAATAGAGAGGATGGCGGCAATAGCATAGTTGGAAGTGTCAGTTTCCATGACAAGTTGACGGTCGGGAATCCAGTGGGTAAGGATAGGGGCATGAGTGAAAGCCTGTTTCAGCTCATTAAATGCAGCTAAGCACTTGTCATCGAAATTCCATGGAATACCTTTGTGTGTAAGACGTGTTAAGGGCAACACAATCTCACTGTATTCATGGATAAAACAGCAGTAGAAATTAGCGAAACCAAGAAATGATTGGATATCTTTGACCTTCCATGGGACTGGCCAGTCTACAATGGCTTTAACTTTGTCTTCAGCCATGCGTAAGCCTTCAGGAGAGAGGATGTAGCCTAGATATTCCACAGAATCCCAATGAAATTCGCATTTGGAACCTTTGCAGTAGAGCCCATTGGCTCAGAGTCTGCATAGGACCTCACGAACATGTTTTCAGTGTTCCACGGGATCGTTGGAGTAGATGAGGATATCATCAAGGTAGACGACAATGGAAATGTCAAGCATATCAGAAAAGATGTCATTGACAAAGCGTTGGAAGGCCGCGGGAGCATTGGTAAGACCAAATGGCATAATGTGCCATTCAAAAGAACCGTAGCGGGTGCGGAATGTGGTTTTCCATTCATCTCCTTCAGCAATACAGACTAGATGGTAGGTGTGGCAGAGGTCGAGTTTAGTATACAAGTGCACGGAATGCGTGGAGTCAAGAAGGTCAGAAATGAGAGGGAGTGGGTATCTGTCTTTTTTCATGATCTTATTCAGACCACAGAAATCGACACAGAGTCGGAGTTCACCAGTCTTCTTTTTGACAAAGAGAACCGGAGCTCCATGGGGAGAGTGTGTAGGGGAAATAAAGCCATTGCGAACGTTATCGTCAATAAATTCATGTAAGGCTTTGAGTTCAGATTCCGAGAGGGAATAGATAGGACCAAGCAGAGGTGAAGTACCTTCCTCGAGGTTGATCTTGAGATCGTAAGGGCAATGCTCAGGGAGTTTCTCGGAGAGGGAGTCACTGAATACATCGGCGAATTCATGATATTTGTCAGGCACTTCAGATAGATCTGGCAGAACCGCGAAAGCAGCCTGGCCACTAACACTTGGCAGAGAAGGTTGGAGTGTGAACTGTTGTGCACCCTCCTCTGTGCAAGCTTGTACAAAAGCAGCCATGGAAATAATAGAGATCTTGGGTGCCGCCGATGCAGCAAATGAGGGAATGGAAGGGTAGGAATAGATAGGCTCATAAGGCAGTGGAGTTTGTCGGGATCTTGAAGGAGGTTTGGAGGATGGGACAGGACCTGAAGGGTCCATGTGAGCTGAGACCGGAGGGTCGGCAGCCACGGGAACGTCTGAGGCAAGACCAGAAGGGTCTATGCAAGCTTGGGCTGAAGCACTAGAAGCTGTGAAGGAAGACGCATCAGATAACTTTGAACGGAAAGTGATACTGTGTTCTACCCAGTCAATCAACAGATTGTAGCAGGAGAGCCAGTTGTATCCCAGGACAATATTACAGGATGAATCGAGACGTGTGATGTAGAAGTCGATGGGAATAATATCTCCTGACGGAAATCGTATGGGGAGAGTAATGGATTGTGAAATGTGAGATCCGGCGGAGTCGTTAAGAAGCCATAGTTGGACAGGAGGAATGGTTTTGGTAGGGAGATCATGGTCCTCAACGAATTTTGAGTCAACGAAACAATGACTAGAACCAGAATCAATGAGTGCTAGAAAACAAAGGATGATAGATATGGAACTGCCATCAGGCTCCAATCCAGAGCTGACTTCAGAAGACAAGGATACAGTGAGTGAATGGTTGGAAAGAGTGGCAGCATTGAGGGTGATGATCTCCATGGTGCAATGACAGTCAATGCAACCCTGTCCTTGCACAGAGGAAGCAGGGCTGCTCTTTATTTTTCCGACTCTGACGGAGTCGAATCAGTAGATGAGGGAGGTTCAGAAACCTCAGCAGCATGGCCACGGGTGGAAGCCACGGCCTTGCGCTTGTTGCAGTCCTCAGTCTTGTGCTTGCTACCACAGAACATGCAAAGGTTGTTCATGCGGCATCGTTCCTTTTCCTCGGGCATGAGCTTGCCATCCTTGCCTAGCTTGTCAGCATAGGGCTTCTTGGCAGTGCCGGAGGAATTGAAGGAAGTGGATGAAGCGGAACCCGTGGAGCCTGAGTTAGAGGACCTTGGCACCATGGAATTGTACGAAGAGCTCGAGTTAGAACCTGAACCCTTAGGTTTGGAAGAGGAGGAGGAGGATGAGGGTTTGTCACAGTTTTCACATGCAATTTCGGTTTTCCGAGTCCAATACCACGCATCAAGTTCCTGTGCTAGAGTCCACATGTCATGGAGGTTATTAGGCTTACCATGGTGAGCCATATCATCCTTAATCCGGGTACAAAGTCCACGGTAGAAAGCATGGTGGAGGGAATTGTCACCATAGCCTATGACAGCAGTGTGCTGGTTGAACCGGACTATATACTTCATAATCCAGTCTCCATCATGCATGCAAAGATTTTCAAGTTCATCTTCAGCATCTCCGATGGTGTTGAATGGACCAAAGTTAGTCCGGAGTTCCAAAAGGAAAGCAGCATAGGAGTATGCCCAAGCAGGAGGGTTGGTGTGGTTGGGATTGAGGATATCTGGTTTGAACCAGTCGAGGGCCACACTGGAGAGAAAGGAGATGGCATAGTTGACTTTAGCGGTTTCCATGTGGAAAGCATCTGGCCTGTCATTAAAGTTCAACTGGAGGGAAACGATGAATGCCTTCAATTTCCACGGGTCCGAGCCATCAAAGACATCAGGTTCCTTGACTTTGGTATGGACTGGCCACAGGGTAGGGTTGTTTACCTGATTGCTGAGACCTCGGAGGAGATTTATGAAGTCGAGCATCAGGCAGGCGTCATTATTGTTAGAAGTAGGGGGATTACCACCAGGTCCTCCAGGGCCACCTGGATTAGGTGGACCACCAGAAGGGTGATTGGGACCCTGTGACTGGCACTGGTTGCGATTGCTAGGGGTGTTGGGTTCGTCATTAGAGTTGTCATCGTCGTCGCTGTTGTCTCCTTCATCAACAGGGAAGAGAGACTTAGGTCGAGTGACCGGAGTCCGCGGAGGGTCGTTCCGATATTTGCCCCAGCCGTTGGAAACAGCACGGTCAGCGATGAACAGATTTGGAGTCATGGTATCCAATTGATGAGCAGTAAAACCACTGTGCATGTAGGTTTCCCTATGAAAGTGATGGGAGGTAGCGGAGTCCATGCCGAAGAGATTAAAGTCTCCTTTGGACGCGGAGGCAGGAATATTGTTCATGGTGAAATGAGGTGGGACCGTGTCCAAGGTGGACTGTTCGGTATGGGGTGGTTGTGTGGTTGTGCTAGACATGCCTAAAATTTTTGACTCAAGGGTTTGAGTTCAAATATACTGTTAGGATTGTGCCAATAGAAGAGAGAATGAATGCATGCCAACAGTGTCCATGGGGTGTGTGGGCTTGGCGAAGCTATTAGCAACATCACCCTTGGGTCAAAGCCCTAAGATAGATTACAGACAGAGTCCACGGGATGAGGACAAGTAGGATCAAGACAAAGTCAACGGAGTCAGAATCCGTGGACTTGTAGCAAGAGATAGATTAGGCTTGAAGGCCAAAGTGAGAACAAGAGTATTGGGCTAAACCAAGTTGATATTTGAACTGAAGTATGTACAAGTAATTCTAGAGTTTATATACTAGAGCGGAGTCCGTGGATCGGACTCTAGAATGTTATGGACATGGCTAGAAGATAATAAGTCTGGAATATTCTGTATCTAGAGGAGTCGAGGATTCCATGGAATCTGATATAACACCTACTCGGTACCATAATGGATTCTAGGTGTGATAAATGAATATGTGAAATTAGTAGGTGAAATAGAGGTGGGATATGAAATAGAAACCGGAGTTCAGAATCTGACAGGATCCGATAAGTAGGTTGGAGCCATTGGGTTGGCTAAGGTTGATGTCTATCAGGGTCCATGGCATGCTCATTACAATGAGAGAGCCAGTGAGAAACAGCAAGGGTACCCACATCCATCGAGGTCTCCAACTGTTGCCAGTCGATGTTGACACCCTTAACCTTTGCCACAAGGGTATCCACATCCAAGGGAAATCTTTGTGCCATTTTCTTCTGCTGGTTCAGCATCCGCGCAATTAAATACTAGGGGAAGAATTGGTAAGGAGACATGAAGGAGATGAAGGACAAATGCTGTACTGCACCTTGAGCTTGTGGGGTGGGATTTGTCGCAAGAAGTCCTGCGTAAACTGGTCAGATATGTGGGGGGAGAGTCATTGTTTGTTTGTTGCTTTGTTTGAATCTCCGGTAAGTTTTCACACATCTTTAGATCCTAGAACTAAACTGACAGTTGGCTATCTGCAGACAGAAACCTTGGATGACACATCTATTTGGTGTGCACAAACAGAAATTTTTTTTGTGCCCGGTTTGTACTTTATTGTTCTCAATGCTGGATGGCCATTCTGGACTGTCCAATTTGCAGTGTTCGAAAGCTTAATCTCCCAATCCTCTGCAACGGTGCATACAACGTAGACAATTATGGGAAGTACTACATCAAGGTATGCCTGAATTTTGTACTACTGTAGATGACAACCCCCATCTAATAACGCATACAGTGCCTGGGTTATATTTCAGAACCAGCACAAGCACAAGGCTGCATTCCGACCTGCAGGTACTTTTCTTGGCTACCTGCAGAGGAAGCTGAGGCTTGGATTTTTGAGAATCCAGAGTGGGAAGTCCAGGATTACTTGCGGTGGCGTGAGAACAAGATGGAGAGCACATTTCAACTATCTGGTGGGTCTGGCAGCGCAAACCCATAGGTCTACTGTAGCACCCAGGGATGTACAAAGAGAGCGAGCAAGAGCTGCAGGCTGTGCACCACTCACTGCCTTGCTAGGATGTCGCCAACTGTCTGTGGATATCATGGATATGATCCACTACACCCCTGCGTATGAATGGCGGTGGTGGCGGTGATGAGCCTCCACGCTCTGTACGCTCAGAATTTCGCAAAATTACCCTTAATTCCTACACCAAGTCCACCTGACGGACTTTCACCGAACCAGTCATTGCCGACACGGCAATACCACTTTTGTATCATGGCAATATGTCTTCGCACACACATTAACACCAATTTTGATGGGCCCCCGATCGTATATGGTAATGCCGCATCCGCATCAAAGCGTGTCGCTACGCATCATTGATCGCTAGACCCTATTAACGTCACTTATCACCGCACTCATCCATCAAAGATATCAACCTGTCACGGATACTCCAGAACTATGGTGACTCAAGCTGTTACTTCGCCAAGTTGGCATGTCATTAGAAATGCATTGGGCGACCTCAGCCACACTAGCACGTCTTTACAATCTGCAGCACACGCAGTCAAAACAGCAAGAACCAGCCCGATAGCCGGATTCCACTATAGAATGTTTTCTAACCAAGCACGGCAATTCGAACAACGCTGTATACTTCAGCTGATGGATATAGGTCACGTTTATTCAGGATTTTACTCAGCTAAGGCCTTACAGTCTTAGTAAAAAGTCGCTTGAGATTCTATTAATATATGTAGGAGTTTAGTATAAAAACGTAGATTACCGTAGCGTTCAGTACTTTTCGACCCAGTGGGTACACTCTTGTTCACCAGACTACGCTTGTATTGATTCTCATACACGTCAATCCATCGTACACCGTATTCGCCGCACGCACCGACAATAAATCAACTAGTCAGACCAGCAAATCTCTACGAATCTGCCCATCGTTTCTATAGGATCACCATATGTTTATTTGTCGTTTCACGGCAATATTCGTCTTGCATCGCATATAGTCGATTGCACGTCAACTCGCAGTATTGCTTGAGTTATTCCACGGTTCTTTAACTGTGAAGAAGACGTTTCCATCCCTCTTTACTCTTAACACTATTGGTACACGTCAATATCGTGCCAATATGTGATCGACCGCGCCATACCTCGTCCCCTGTTTACTTTATAGGCAGCACCAGTTTCAACTTCACCAGATAGGACCGTTTTACCAGTTTTCACCTTCGCCATCGTCATCGTCGCCCACTTGGGTAGTCTCAGAGCAGACTTAGGATTAGTATCAGTATAGGACCAGTTCAGCAATCGTTTCAGTATAGGAAATCCCAGTGTGGATTATAGGATAAGTTTTTGACATCAGATAGGATCGTTTTCAGCCCAGTACCGTTCGCCTCCCGTTTCCGTATCAGCCCGTCCAGTTTAGGATCAGTTTCAGCCAGTTTCAGCACCTCATTCACGTTTATTCGATCGACCAGCATGTTTGTTCCCAGCATCACCCGTCCCTTGATCTATTGCCGTATCGCTCAGGCATTTCCCTCTTGTTTCCCCACTCGTATTAACGTCTCGAGCACATTTTCTCGAGTCTCATTCTCCGTTTCCGTTTCAGAATATGGTTTCTTGATATTCACATCATATCAGGCACCGTTCCCTCTCGTTCTACGAGACCTCACGACTTACAGTCATTCTTTCGATTCCTCAACACTCACGTCGTATTATCTGCTTGACTGCATAGTCCAAGCGTATCTTCGCACCATTAAAGCTTTGATTTACTGCACAGAGGTGCCCCGAACCCACTCGCACACACGATCGTCCTAGTATTGCCGTGTTCACACGTTTATTCTCCATACTCCACCCGAGTTTGGTTTTGCCGTTGCCACGGAAGTCTAGGTTCATCAGCGGGAGGTTCAGCAAGCACATCGGGCCTTCCAGCACCTGCTCCCCCTCCAGAATTTATGCAGCCACCTGAGGGCACAGAGAACCATGATGTATTTTTGAGACATATCGATGAGGACTGGGGGCAGCACCTGGTCAATAACAGCAGATATCCGGTTGAACACCAGGCTCCACTTATGCCAGCACTGCCGACTTTACGCGAGGCAGCAGCAGCAGCAGCAACCTTGAGGAACTCAATGGCTGAGGTCGTACAGCCTGCGGTGGATCGCACCGAGCGGAGGGACCGAGAGATGGCTGACAAGGAGTGCACTATCAAGGTCAGGGTATTTGCAAAGGTAAGTCCATCAAGACTCGGGCACTACAAGAATGCTACTTACATGAGTTATAGGATAATGCGGCCGCTCAGTATTTCTTGATTGCTGTCCTTACAAAGGACTGGCCAATTTTCAGCCCCAAGAAGTATGCCATCATTGCATGCGCATGCAACATCTCTGCAGGCGACTTGCAGTTTTTTCAGCAGTACGAAGGTGGACTTTGGATCAACTATGAAGACAATGTGTGCGTTTGCAAGGATGAGAAAGTGATTCTCTGGTTATTGGGGGTCCAACAGTGTGAAGGCTATGAAAATGAAGCAAGGAAGCATGTGCGGTCTTTATCACCTACCTCCGATGGTTTAATTGGAGGGGAACAGCCAAGCCCAACAAAAACACTGCAGACTCGCCAGGGCCGTGTTGCTACCGCTGGTGCTAATGCATTGCAGTAAGACATGCTGTTAATGGTGCTTTGGTTTACTGACCAATGCCTGACCAAGGCCTTTGGTTTTGGACACCAGTTCAAGTGCTACATCCCTTGAAAATTTGATTGACTTGAGCATCAGCGATGATGATGAAGATGATCTCTATGTGCCTACGTGAGTACCAAGGAAAGCTCTGAAGGACGCCTGTTAATGCCCCTAATAGGGACTGGTCGCAACTGGAAGACACCGTCCTTCCTCCCTCCACCAGTCGAGACCTCTGCAATGCAAAGGCCAACACTCCCTACCGCAGTGACAGAAATGGATGGCCCTTTAAATTTGCCGTCGATCAACATGAGTGCTTTTTGCAGGTGGAGAAGCTATTGTCGGGCCAGAAGGAAATCAAAATACCTCAAGCATTTTTGACAGTTGTACCTGTAAGTTCTTCCTATGGTCCCTTGTGCCGAAATTTTACTGACCTCGCAATTAGCAAGCCACGCGCTGGGTTGATACAACGTGGAATAAGCACTACAAGGCTTGGAGATCTATCAGGGATGATGAGCATCTGTTAGACCCGAACTTCACGTGACTACAGACGGGTCTGGACTTTGGCTGTCTCGTGTTTGGACAATCACCGAGGAGCGACCTGAGCGTCTGTAGCTCAGCGAAGAAGGACTAAGGTTCTTAGTCAAGTTCTTTGGTGAGAGTAAAGGTTGGTATAGATAAAACTTTAGCTCGAAGCTGGGGATATACAGCGAGAGCTACATTACTTATATAGGGAGATGCAAGGGTTAAAAATAGAAGGGCAACCGTGGTTGCCATGCAGAAACAGCAAGAGAAGGACGAGGTAGTCAGGCGACAGTCGTGAGCCGTAGTACCATCGTTGAGAACGTCCGTTAAGGTCGTGGAACTATGGTCAAGCGCTTGAGATAAGATAAGATAGCGATAAGCGCTTGATAAGATAAGATAAGAGGAAAAATCGTAACATTACCCCCTTGTTAAGACAATCGTCCCGATTGTCATGGTTCATCTTCGGGGGTGTCGAGTTGGCATGAAAGTTCATTGTTCCAATATTCGTCTATAAGGTCCTTCCACGAGTCATTGTCGGGGTCCTTAACCCATTTCTGGAGTCCGTCCTGTCGTTGGGCCTTATAATATACGATACTGTCGCGGTATTCGTGGTCGAGAATCATGGTGACAGCAGTGGCAGGATCCTTGGTTACGAATTTGGCTATGTGTACTTGTCCTGTTCGTTGGATTTTGTCTTCATAGTCTTGGATCGCTTCCCGGGCGTTTCCCATCTCTGTATCTCATACCCATGAGTTGTGCTCTCGGGTCCATCCCTTCCATTTGACCAGGTAGTCCACGGCGCTCTTCGCTTTTTGTCCTTTCTTCCCTCTGATCCTGCGTGTTCGGGAGTCCAGTACTTCTTCGATTTCGTATTGTTCTTCATCATCGATGAGGTCGGGTGGAGGCGGTGGTGGACTTTCTTGGTTTGGAAAAGACGGCGGCGTGTATGGGACCAGCAGTTTCTCGTTAAAACGTGGGTGTATCTTCCAGTGAGGTGGGAGCTTCAGTTTGTATGCTGATGCTCCGGATTTTTTGAGAATCATGAAGGGGCCCACTTGTTTGTCGTCAAGTTTTTTCTTGGGCCTTGGCAAGTGGAGATTTGTTGCGTCAAGCCAGACTTGTTCTCCGACCTTATACTCGGTTGCGGGTCGCTTTCTTTTGTCGTATTGCGTCTTCATCTGTTCCGCGGCCTTTTGTAATGCGGTCTGCATTTGTTTGTGGACTTCTGCCATGGTAACAGTGAATTCCCCGGCGGTTGGGTTTAGGAAGGGGGAGGTTCGGATGGAGTCGGGGACGAGTCGCGGATTTCTTCCATAGAGGGTCATGAACGGGCTTTTCCCAGTGGCCGAGTGCATCTGGTTATTGTGGGCGAACTCTGCCATGGGTAGCCAGTCACTCCAGTCGTCCTGTCGGTAGGAGACGAAGAGTCGGAGGTATCCTTCAAGTTCCTGGTTTACTCGTTCTGTCTGTCCATCAGTTTGAGGGTGGAAGGCAGTGGAAGCGTTTGGCGTAATGTCGAGGATTCGGTATAAGTCTTTCATGAAGGTTGAAACGAACTGGGGTCCTCGGTCGGAGATTACGACCGATGGCATGCCGTGCTTGGCGTAGACGTGGTCTCGGAGAATCTTGGCCCACCCTTCCGTGGAGAGCTCGATGTTACAGGGGACAGGGATGATTGCTTTAGAGAAGCGATCGACGATGACGAGGAGGGCGTCGTACCCCTTGGACTCTGGTAGACCGGTGATCATATCTACCGATATATGCGTCCATGGCTCCGAGGGAATGGCGTTCGGGTGGAGGGGAGCCGCCTTTGGTTGGGTGCTTGCTTTTGTCCGTTGACATGTTTCGCAACCTTTGACATATAGCTCTACGTCCTTTTTGAGCTTCGGCCACCAGTATTCTCGTTGGATGAGCTCCTTGGTCTTCTCGATGCCCGGATGTCCTGCGGTGATGTGGTCATGACACTGGGCGATAATCTCCCCTCAGAGGGCGTGATTCCTTGGGACATAGACTCGTTCGTCATAGATTAGGAGTTCGTTTTTCTGGGTAATCCCCCTTTCGTGGTGTAGGGAGTTCGCGATTCCTTGGTCCCAGTCCTCTTTCCGCCTTGTGGCCTCCTGAATCTTCGAGTGTACCTCTGTTACGGTGGGCATGATCAGGGCCCTGAAGTGTTCGGGTTGAAGGACAACGACGCCATCATTGTCGTCCTTTCCCTGATCGTGGTCGTCCCGTCGCGACAGAAGGTCAGCCTTTTTGTTTGCCTCGCCTGGTTGGTGGTGAAGGGCGAAGTGATATTCTGCGAGCTCGGTGATCCAGCGCGCTTGGCGCCTGTTCAGCTTCTGGGGCTTTCGGAAGTATTGGAGGTTCTGATGATCCGTCCAAATTTCGATGTCTTCGACTGCGCCCATAAGGTAGTGGCGCCATTCTGATAGGGCGAGCATTATTGCGAGCAGTTCCTTGTCGTAGATCTCGTAGTTTCGTTCGGTTATGGTGAGGGCCTTGGACATGAATGCCACCGGGCGCCACCTTCCTTCCTGCTGTTGACTGAGAACGGCACCAATGGCTCCGTCGCTCGAGTCGGCTTCTACTTTGAAGCGATCCGTTTCTGTTGGGATGGCGAGGACGACGTCTTCTGCCATCTGTTTCTTTAGCTGCTGGAACGCCTGATTTTGGGCAGTCCCCCATATCCATTCCGCTTTTCCGGTGAGCTGAGTGAGCGGTCGTACGATTTTGGAGTAGTCGCGGATAAACTTTCGATAGAAATTGGTGAATCCCAGGAACGACTGTAGTTCCTTCTTCTTGGTAGGGGTTGGCCATTCGGTAATCCCGGCGACCTTGACCTGATCCATTCATACCGAATTCTCACTGATGATTACTCCCAAGTATTCGGTTTCCAGTACTTCGAACTCACACTTCTCCGCCTTGAGGAACAATTTGTTCTCCCGAAGGCGGTGAAGGACTCGTCGTACAATTCGGCGATGTTCGTCGAGATCCTTGGTGAAGATGAGGATGTCATCGAGATAGATGGTGACCTTTCCTTCGGCGATCAGGTCTTTGAATATATCGTTCATCATCCATTGAAAGGTGGCTGGAGAGTTTGTGAGGCCGAAGAACATTACCGTGGGTTCGAAGAGCCCTCGGTTCGTTCTGAATGCTGCTTTCTCCTCATCCCCCTCTCTGATTCGAACATTGTTGTATCCCCAACGGACGTCGAGCTTGGTGAAGTATCTAGCTCCCCGAAGTTTGTCGATGAGCTCCGAGATGAGCGGGAGTGGATATCGGTTCTTGATGGTCATTTTGTTCAACTTTCGGTAGTCCTGCACAGGGCAAAGGGAACCATCTTTCTTTTTTACAAAGAAGAATGGTGAAGCGAAGGGGGATTTCAATGGGCGAATTCGCCCCGATTCTAGGTTTTCGTCTAGGAATTTGTCCAGCTGCTCCTGTTCGTTCCGGTTCAAGGGATAAACCTTGCAGTCGAGCGTGGACTTGGCGTTTGGGACGAGTTCGATGGCATGGTCCCACTGCTTCCTTTCTGGGAGGTCATCGAAGTTTTCCTTGGAAAACAGGTCGCGGTAGGAACGATAGTGCTCCGGTACCATTTCTTCAAATGTTTTCTTCGGCTTATCCATATTAGCTTGAGCCGCCAAGTCATTTGCGTGATGTACCGCGCGGATGACGAGTTCTTCCTGCATATTGACCGCCAGGATAGTCTCTCCTTCTTCTAGTTCCTCATCCCATCGGTCGTTGGGATCCGCGTCGGGAAGTGAAAAGGGGTTCTTCGTGCATTGGCAGCGGCCGAAAATGATCGAGCCCGTTTGCCAGTTGATGACCGGGTTATGGCGTTTAAGCCAGTCGTGTCCGAGGTAGAGGTCCCTCGAGCCGAGGTCGGTGACGGCTAAGTCGATTCGTTCACTATGCCCTCCAATCGTGATACGGAGTTCGACGAACTCAGTGATGCTCCCGGCCTTGTTGCGGGTTCCATCGGCGTTGTAAACGGGTATGGGAGCAGCGGCCTGTCTGGTGTCGAGCCGATGACTCTGAACATAAGAACGATTGATGGAGCTACCCGTACAGCCACTGTCTACGAGGGCGCGGGCGGTTAGGGTCTGGTTGTTCGTGGTGGTTTCTAGCTGGACGTTGAGCATGAAGTCCCTTCCTGTCAACTTGGCGCCGCGGATGTAGCGAATCGGTTGTTGGAGCTCGTGCAACCTCTCTAGCGGCGGTTCGCCTCCCTTCCTCAGTTCATTGACCAAGTCTTCGTCGATCTCGCTGACTCGGTCCTGGTGAACCCAGCAGTGGAGGGCGGCCTTGGCTTCTTCGTCGGTACGGGCCCCTCTAATGGCTCGGAGTGTCCATTCCGCGCTAAAAGGTTTGAGCCAGTGGTCGGGTGATGGTGTCGGGAGTGGAAGGGGTGGTTCCGGGGTGGGGTCAGGCTTTCCTGGGGTGGCGGCTTCCTTCTGCTGTCTCGCCCTCCATTGCTGGTACGACGTGTCGTCTTCTTCATCTGGTACCTCTATCATGGTAACGGCATGCCCTCTTTCTACCGCCTGGGCGCTAGCGGGTCCAGGTCCTGCGGCTTTCTTGGTGTCCTTGGCCGGTCGTGCGTCTTCATCGGGGTTGGGTCGGGTAGCGTCGTGGAGGTGCCCACTTCCGGTCTGTACACCAGGGCTAACCCTTCGAGGGTCGGGGGGCTGGTCTGTGAGCGTCACGTTCTTGTCACATAAACCGTGACTGCCATTACCTACTGGTGCCAGCAGTCGGGTGGGGTTGTGCTCTGCTACCTCGCCGCTTCCGACTCAGTGATTCATTTGTTTCTGCGTCGGTCCTGCTTGAGTCTTCCGGGAACACTTACCCGAGGTTCCTGTGGCTTCGTAGGGCCACTTGCCAGAGCCTTTCCCCGTGAGGGTATTCAAGCTCTGATTAGCCAGTCCCACAGAGGCGTTCCCCCCGGGGGGTTCACATGCGGGCAGTTCCCGTATTAGGGGTTCTGGCGGGTTTGATGGGAGGCTCTCTGCCAACTCCGAAGAGTCTTTTCCCGGTTCGGCATCGGAGGAGTCGTCCTCCTCAGCGTTTGAGTCCAAGGCGTCCAGTTGTGCTAGGACGGCGTATCGGTTCGATTCTTGGTGTACTGGTTTGCTAGTCGTGCGGGGAATGTTAAAAGCGGCAGAAATCGGTATATTGGAATGCACGGTAGATATTACAGACAATGTAGCTACAGAAATGTTATGAGCCCCACCAGGAGGATGAGAAAGCGCACCAGTACAAGAGGAAGAGGTCGTCGAAGGGGAATCGAGCCCTTGACGACCTAATCTTTTACCTCCTCTATCTTCAACTCCGTCGTCGGTTCTTTCCGACTTGTCTGCTCGACTACCACCAACGAGCGAATGTCCTTGTACTCCTTCCTCTTCGGGCAGTCTCTCGACAGGTGCCCTTTCTCCTTGCAGCGGTAGCACCTTCCTTCCCTTCGTAGGGCGTCTATGTCCATCGCTTGGCCTTGTCCCCCATGCGTGGTCCATCTCCCCGACCCAGCGTCTCGGCTGACAGTCTTGCTCGATTCCGGTTGCTTGCCCGGCATCGAACTTGTGGCCCCAGCTGGTTTGCTGGGGCTTTGATGTTGGTTCGACGGTCCGGGCTTGTGGCTTTGTCGTTGGTCGGGTCGTGTTTCGGGATGCCCGAGGGTCTGTTCAAAGATGGTCTGCTTGGTGCGGTCGATGTAGAGCTGGCAGACGCGCTCTTTCCACTCGGGGTAGGTTTCGGGGGTACGGATTCCTTGGTTCGCGATGGTCTTTGCATAGCTCTGCGGGATTCCCCACCGGACAGCTTGGACCATCTTTCCTCTTTCCCCCTCATCGTGCCGAAGTCCTGCCAGTTTGGCCTCGATCTCGATGGCCTGGAAGAAATCATTGGCGTTTCCACTGCCCATTCGGATCTCATTCATCTTCTTCTCGTGCTGTTGCTCGATGGCGGGGTCCGAGAATTGGCGACAGATAAGATCGCAGTATCCTTTCCAGCTCAGATACCGGACTCGTTGGGCGTTGGCATCGTAGAAGTCGGGTCTTCGGTGTACCCACCAGTCTTTGGCGGGTCCCTTCAAAAGGGAGGATGCGAGTTGGATTTTGATCGAGGAATAGGGGAAGTAGACTTCGAAGGAGGCGAAGTAAGAGTCGCAGTCTCCTAGGTAGCGTTCGATGTCGTCATGAGCTCCTGCGAACTTGTCGGGGAGTTCATGCATTGTTGGTCGTACGTGAAGGAACGGCTCTTGGGAGGCAGCGGTCCCGACCGGGGGTGCGGAGGGTCGACCTGGGACTCGGGGCGGTTTTGGTAAGGACCACCTGCTACTTCCTTCGCTGGACGGAGATGAAGGTGGCTTGTACTTAGCCAGCGTTCCATCCATGTCGTTGAGTCGCTTGGCTAGGTCAAAGCAAGCATTCCTCCAATGGGTGACTTCAGCGGCGAGACCCTCCAGGGTCGGAGGGGTCGGGGGTGCTGGTGGTTCGGTCGGTTGTTGGACATCTCCCGGTTGGTCGGGCTCGATGTCTACGTCTATATGCGATCCTGCCCCTGCAAAGAGGCGACTCGGACCGGGTTCGTGATAGCCGTGATGCCGTCGTCGGCTTCTCAGCTGGGGGATTCGTGGGGGCGGGGTGTCGGGTAGGGGTTCGGGGTATTCGTCGATATCTAAGGTGTACGGGCCGTAATGTGAAGAGAGTGTATTGGGGCCGCTCTGCTCGGCCCCGCCGAACGTTTCTGTATCGTAATTAAAGTTTTCAAAATCATTCCGGGGCATTCCCCGCCCTGGCCTCTGCGCGCTCCTGCTCATATCGCCGAGCGAGTATGAGGAGGATAACTCCCATTTCTCGCTCTTCTTCCCTTGTCCTTTCTCGTATTCCATAAATGCGGTGACCGGCGGAGGTTGGGTATAGTTGCCGGTTAAGGTTGGCGTGGATGCGGGCGCGAATAGTCTGGTCCCTTCCTCTGCGGGGAATGTCGTCCCCTCGATTGATGGCCAGCCACTCGTCCATGTCTGGGCGAATGGGAGAATGCCAACCTCCCCGGTTCTCGAGGTCGGCGCGCTGTAGGTCCCAGGCGGCAGATTGGGCGGGGCCCAGGATGTCGATGTCGACCTGAGAGAGAGTGGGCCAATCATAGTCGGTGCTTCGAGGGTTGAAGGGATCGTCGGGATCGGTATGGTGGGCGAGCTCGTTGGGCTCGTCGATCTCTGGGGAAGGGGTGCGAGGAGGGGTATTGGGCTCGGGCTCGAGGGGGAGTGCCTCTCGCTCGGGGGAGTGTAAAATGATCGGGAGGACAGGCCGCTCGTCGGGGTGGGACTCTGCTTCGGCGGGACGTACCGTTTCCTCGTTCTCCTCTTCGTCCTCTGGGAACTGCTCGAACTCTCCCCTGAGCTCCCACTCGTTTCCGACGACTCTGATTCAGAATCCTTCGAGACTGATGGGTCTCTCGGGGATAGCAGGCTCGACGTAGGGAGGCGGGATGCTCGCCTCGTACCTCCCGAGGAGGTACCGGCTGAGATCATAGGCCTCCTGAGCGGTCGGGGGCCTGTCAGTAATGATTTCGGGCGCTGGAAAAGGTTCATCCAAGGGGATGGATTCAAGGGTGTCGTGGTCGGGGGAGGGGGTTCGGGATGCTCCCCTTGGTCGACTTGGTCCAGGGGTGGCGTTTCGGGGTGGCGCCTGCCGAGGTGGGAACTCGTCGCTGGAGTTGGTGGTGAAGCCGTGTCTCTGGATGGGGTGGTTGACGAGGTCCTGTTGCGAGGCAGGAACGGGTTGTTGGATTTGAAAAGGGGTGACATAGCTATTGGTGGTGTGGGTCTGGGGCCGAGGTTGGGGGCGACGTTCTCCAAGTCTTCTGAAGAACTGTCGTACTTCTTCTTCGTATTCGAGTGTTAGGGCGATGATGGTGAGGATCGCCAAGGATCCTAGGACGATGGCGATGGCTATTACGAGGGCTTGTTCAAAGTATTGCATGGGGGTTTCTTTGCGGTAAACGGTGAAGAAACAAGAAGGAAGCTTCGAGCTAATTGTTAGACCCGAACTTCACATGACTACAGACGGGTCTGGACTTCGGCTGTCTCGTGTTCGGACAATCACCGAGGAGCGACCTGAGCGTCTGTAGCTCAGCGAAGAAGGACTAAGGTTCTTAGTCAAGTTCTTTGGTGAGAGTAAAGGTTGGTATAGATAAAACTTTAGCTCGAAGCTGGGGATATACAGCGAGAGCTACATTACTTATATAGGGAGATGCAAGGGTTAAAAATAGAAGGGCAACCGTGGTTGCCATGCGGAAACAGCAAGAGAAGGACGAGGTAGTCAGGCGACAGTCGTGAGCCGTAGTACCATCGTTGAGAACGTCCGTTAAGGTCGTGGAACTATGGTCAAGCGCTTGAGATAAGATAAGATAGCGATAAGCGCTTGATAAGATAAGATAAGAGGAAAAATCGTAACAGCATCACCCCCTTCGCAAAGCATTAGTGAGGGCCATTCATGCAGGCAGAGAGTTGCCAAAAGGTAATTGGGCACCATTTGGGCCCAAATAGTACCCACAGACACCCTTATATGAGTTTCCGTAAAAAATGTGCACATATGCTATTAAATTTGTCTATATACAACTATCTAATAATATAAAATGATACCATTTCCTCTCTTCCCATGAGGTGTGCATGTGAGCTGTCCACCCATTCTAACAACAGGAATCACAGCGTCCAGTGTAAAGACGTGAGCAGGTAAGTGATACAATGTCTGCGATGGGCTTGTTTTGAGACGAGACGGGTGTTGCAAGTGCTATCCTACATCTTGAGGCGCCATCTGAAGATGCATGCACAGTTTGACATCTTTAGACAAGAAGTAGGGGAGAGATCTTAAGACACACCATTCGACAGCCCTATCTGAAGACATGCTATGGGCGGAGAGATCTTAAGACGCAACGGCACATTATATCTTCAGATGCACTGTTCAAGAGTGCTATCTGAAGACACATAGTTTGATCTTAAGACATGCTGTAGGTGGAGAGATCTTAAGACACACTCTAGTCAATCTTAAGAGATGCATTTGTTTATCTTTAGACATGCTGTTGGATGGGCATCTTAAGATGGCTGTAGACAGCATCTTAAGATGCGTGTACTGAGACATTTGAAGACATGGGATCCTGCAGTGCTATCTTAAGACAGATGTAGCCAGGGGCAATCTTAAGAATGCGATGCCAATAGGCTAGGCAAAAGAAAGTCGCATTATAAATGTAGAGATACATGATATATACACCTATGCAAAGAACTACCAGCTACATACTGTGGTTCAAACCATGTCTAATACCTCTTCGAGCTTAGACAATAGCCCAAGGCCCATCTCCCAACACATGGACTTTCGAGCCATCATTGCAGCATAGGCGGCAGGATCTGCCTTTTTCATCTCCTTCTCAGTCCAAAATCCATTGTCCACCCAGCAAAGGATGCCCCCTGCAAAGAACTGTGAAGGAGGTACGGCTGTCACCCTTAGCAGGCGGAATGTTAGAGTGAGTTATAGTAGCAGACGGAATGAATATAGTCAAGGCATGAGGGAATTGTATGAATAGCTTGAGCTCCCAGAGAATGAGGTGCCTGCCTTGCCGATGATCAAAGCGACCAAGAGCAGTGATAGCACACCATCCATAGGGGCAGTTGAGGATGTCGTGGTGTTTGAAAGTCCAAATGCTTTCTCCAAAATTGAAGGCAGCACAGGGAAAAACCGAGTGAGGAAAATTGCCTTGGAGGTGGGGAAGTTTGCCATACAAGGCCTCAAGGTGCTCATCATAGTAGCAATGAAGCCATGGCGCCCAAAGGTTGTAAGATGCTGTTGCAGAGGTCAGTAATGTCAGAAGGAAAACATGCAGAAGCACACACACCACTGGCATATGTCACCATTTGAATAATGGCCCTGCTGCCCACAAGGCGGTTGACAACAGCTGCCAGGATGCTGTTCTGAAGGTGACAAGGAGCTTTCTGGCCCTTGCCATAGGAAATACCGACATTGACAGCAGGGAAGTGCCTGCATCGGTTGCTCAAGGACTGGTGGAATTTCGCCGCCTGCCCCTCCTGCATGATCTTGTCGAAGGCGTCCATACAGGATGACCCATATCCTGGGTCGCTGGGCTGTCCAGCCATAATGGCAATTATCCTGCCTTTGGCATCCACTATAGGATGGGGATCCCTGTAAACCTCTATTAGTCACATAAAGAAAATGCACTGGGGGTGAAACTCACCCTCCCTCCCATGGAATTTCATGGAAGCCCATGGCAAGGAGCTCCTCAGCTGAGTATTGGTGTTCTCACTCAGCCTCATGGATCTTGGAATTGGCTGCAGAATATGCACCTCTTGCAGCAGGGAGGCTCTCAGTGGGAAGATCGGTGTATATGGGGGATGCAGTTTCTCAGATGTGCTGCATAGTTCGAGGACTGGGGCGATGGCCAGCCTCCAGGTACTTCCGCTCTCAGGCCATGTGCCGCTTTCTATGTCGCCGTGGGATAGACACATCTGGCACCCCATCACTGAGAGCATTGAGGGTTCATTTAGAGCTGGTGGCATGGGAGGAGATGGGGGGCACTGACGGCTCACATTCAGGCATGACATCAATATCATCCAGACCATCCAAGTCATCCTCCAGCGAATGCTCATTCTCAAGGGCTACCACCTCTTGCAGCAAGCTAGCAACGTCGAAATTGACGTGAATGGGCTTGATGCCACAGTGGAGATTGATGGCTGGGAGATGGGGGTTGTCAGCGATGTATGGGCTGAAAGACCTGCCAGAACGTGTTGACCGAAGCATCCAAATCATTCCGACTGCTTGCAAGCTCAGGGAAAAGGGGGGGTTGGCAATCTGGAGGAGGAGTCAGAAATGCAAGGGAATCAAAATTAAGAGCAAAGGAACAGGCCATAAACATCGGAGAGCAACAGCACAGGCTACATTGGGCCCAGGGGTGATTCCGTGTGCAGCCTGCATGGCCCCGCCCAATGATGTTATGCGGCACCCAAAGCAAGTGCTGTCATTGGGGCGCAAGCAGCCCAGAGAGTGACGGTGCGAGCTGCATTGGACCCAGGGGTGATTCCGTGCACAGCTCACATGATCGCACTCAGAAATGCTCGGCATCTCCATAGCACAGCAAATGGGAGGGCATAGAAGAAGAGGGGGAACAGAAATCATGTACTTTGCAAGGCGCACGCATGGCTGTTGACAAAAGAGGGCAGGCTGAAAAGCTATGCAGTAGTTATTACCACTACTATAGCTTAGAGGTAGGTGAATGGATGGAATACAGCAGTGAACCACTGGTTTCAGCCTAGGTGCACCGTGCAGCAGTGAACCGCTGGTGGTGGTGGTGCTGGAGGAAGATTTGTGCTGCAAGCACCTGCAGGGAAAAAAATTTGAAGTGGAGTTTCAAAACTCGCATGTGAGGGACGCGGTTGTGACTTGTGACCAGATGCGGTCATCTTAAGATCTCCTTAGGATTCTCAAATGTATATTATTTTTGTATATTAAAAATATTTTATTACATTACAAATATAAATTATGTCATTTCGGTCCGAATAATTTGGCGGGTGTCACGGTGACGTCACAGAGCGATGACTCACCGATCACGTGACACTCCGAAACGTCGGAGTTCCTGCTGCAGACGACGTCTCCCAATTGATGACTATGGTACAACGGGACATATATGCATGTTTCTGGACAAGGTCGGGAGCCACTGCCAGCTGTGGCCCGCAAACCTTCGACATTCAGACAGAGCGCAGAGGCAATGTTCTCCCAACCGCAGCACCGGGAGAGCAGTGTCTTTCTTTACGATCTGACATGATAATTTCTTGGATCTCAACCAAAATTCATTCACAGCCTGCTACTGCTGACGTGGGGGCAAAATGCACCTTTCCTCATCCTATATCTCGGACTTCAACGGTCTAGGGCACTCGCACTTTCTTGCACTATACTCGACCACGTGTTGGTGTCTGATTGATGTGAGCCCCTGGAAGCTGGTTCTGTTTTTCTAGACTTACATACTGCACCGGCCACTCACGACGCCTGCCACCCCCACCAGAAATGACAGGATAGGGCCTGGTAGGGCCAATAGCCTATCTTTAGAACGGGTTTAGCTCGACACTTCAGCCTCCCTTTGTTACGATTTTTCCTTTTATCTTATCTTATCAAAGCGCTTATCGCTATCTTATCATATCTCAAGCGCTTAAATCACAACTCCACGCCTATAAAGGACGACCTTAACGATGGTACTACGGCTCCCGACTATCGCCTGGTTGCCTCATAGTCTCCTGACGAGTTCCATCCAACAATCGCAAGTCCCAGTTCTATTCTTAGTACCTACGTTTCACTATATAAGTAGTTTAGCCCTCGCTGTATAACTCCAGCTTCGAGCTAAAGTTTATCTATACCATTCTTTACTCTCACTCAAAAGAACTCGACTAAGCCCTTAGTCCTTCTTCGCCGAGCTACAGACACCCAGGTCAGACTTCGGTGATTGTCCGAACACGAGACAGCCAAAGCCCAGACCCGTCTGTAGTCACGTGAAGTTCGGGTCTAACAATTAGCTCGAAGCTTCCTTCTTGTTTCTTCACCGTTCACCGCGAAGAAACCCACCCATGCAATACTTTGAACAAGCCCTTGTAATCGCTTTCGCTATCATCCTAGGATCCGCCGCGATCCTCACCATCATCGCTCTCACACTCGAGTACGAGGAAGAGATCAGATGATTCTTCAGAAGACTTGGAGAACGTCGTCCCCAGCCCCGGACTCAGACCCACACAACCACCAGCTATGTCTCCCCTTTTCAAATCCAACAACCCGTTCCTACCTCGCAACAGAACCTCGTCGACAACCCCACCCAGAGACACGGCTTCACCGCCAACTCCAGCGACGAGTTTCCGCCTCGGCAGGCTCCACCCCGAAACGCCACCCCCGGACCAAGCCGCCCAAGGGGAGCACCCCGAACCCCCTCCCCCGACCACGACACCCTCGAATCCGTCCCCTTGGACGAACCCTTTCCAGCCCCGGAAATCATTACTGACAGGCCCCCGACCGCTCAGGAAGCCTACGATCTCAGCCGGTACCTCCTCGGGAGGTACGAGGCGAGCATCCCGCCGCCCTACGTCGAGCCTGCTATCCCCAAGAGACCCCTCAGTCTCGAAGGATTCAGAATCCGAGTCGTCGGAAACGAGTGGGAGCTCAGGGGAGAGTTTGAACAGTTCCCAGAGGACGAAGAAGAAAACGAAGAAACGGTACGACCCGCCGAAACGGAGCCCAACCCCGATGAGCGACCAGTCCTCCCGATCATTCTACACTCCCCCGAGCGAGAGGCGCTTCCCCTCGAGCCCGAGCCCGGCACCCCTCCCCGAACCCCTTCCCCGGAGATCGATGAACCTAACGAGCTTGCCCACCATACCGACCCCGACGATCCCTTTAACCCACGAAGCGCCGACTATGACTGGCCCACCCTTTCCCAGGTCGACATCGACATCCTGGGACCCGCCCAGTCTGCCGCCTGGGACCTACAGCGAGCCGACTTGGAGCACAGAGGAGGGTGGCACTCGCCCATCCGTCCCAGCATGGATGAGTGGCTGGCCATCAACCGGGGGGACGATATCCCACGAAGGGGAAGGGACGCAACCATCCGCACCCGGATTCACGCCAACGCCACTCGACAGCTATACCCGACCTCTGCCGGCCACCGTATCTACGGGATACGAGAAAGGACAAGGGAAGAAGAGAGAGACATGGGAGTTATCCTCCTCATACTCGCCCGACGATATGAGCAGGAACGCGCAGAGGCCAGGGCGGGAAGCGCCCTGGAATAATTTCGATACCTTTAATTACGATACAGAGACGTTCAGCGGGGCCAAGCAATACGGCCCCAATCCATCATCTTCACACTATGGCCCGTATACTTTACACACCGAATACCCCGAACCGCTACCCGACTCCCCACCGATCCCTCAGCCGAGAAGCCGACGCCGGCATCACGGCTATCACGACCCCGGACCGAGTCGCCTCTTCGCAGGCGCAGGGTCCAATATAGATATAGACGTCGAACACGACCAACCAGGAGGAACCCAACCACCGGCAGGACCGCCAGTGCCCCCGACCCCTCCGACCCTGGAGGGCCTCGCCGCCGAGGTCACCCACTGGAGGACCGCCTGCTTCGACCTGGCTAAACGACTCAACAACATGGACGGGACATTGGCAAAGTATAAACCGCCTTCGTCTTCGCCCAGTGAGGGAAGCAGCAGGTGGTCCCTACCTAAACCGCCCCGGGTGCCAGGCCGACCAGTCGGACCACCGGTCGGGACTGCCGCCGTCGAAGAACCATTCCTCCACGTCCGACCAACCATGCACGAGCTCCCCGACAAGTTCGCCGGCGCTCACGACGACATCGAGCGCTATTTAGGAGACTGCGACTCTTACTTCGCCTCATTCGAGGTGTACTTCCCCTATTCCTCGATCAAGATCCAACTCGCGACGTCTCTCCTCAAAGGACCCGCTAAAGACTGGTGGGTACACCGGAGGCCCGACTTCTACGACGCCGCGACCCAACGAGTCCGATTCCCGAGCTGGAACGGATACTGCGACCTCATACGACGCCAATTCTCGGACCCTGCCATCGAGCAACAACACGAGAAGAGAATGAACGAGATCCGGATGGGCAACGGAAACGCCAACGACTTCTTCCAAGCGATAGAGATCGAGGCCAAGCTAGCAGGACTCCGACACGACGAGGGAGAAAGAGGGAAGATGGTCCAGGCCGTCAGGTGGGGCATACCGCAGAGTTATGCCAAAACCATCGCGAACCAAGGGATCCGCACCCCCGAGACCTACCCCGAGTGGAAAGAGCGGGTCTGCAAGCTCTACATCGACCGTACCAAGCAGACCATCTTCGAACAGACTCTCGGACGCCCTAGCGAGTCGCGATCCGACCAACGACAAGGCCATAAGCCCGGACCGTCGAACCAACCCCATAGCCCCAGCAAACCAGCTGGGGCCACAAGTTCGACGCCGGCCAAGCAGTTGGGACAGGGCAAGACCACCAGCCGAGACGCCGGGTCCGGGAGATGGACCACGTACGGAGGGCAGGGACAAGCCATGGACATAGACGTCCTACGACGGGAGGGGAGGTGCTACCGATGCAAGGAGAAAGGGCACATGTCGAAAGACTGCCCGAAGAAGAAGGAATACAAGGACATCCGCTCGCTCGTAGTAGTCGGGCAGGCAGGTCGGGAGGAACCGACAACGGAATCGAAGATAGAGGAGGTAAAAGATTAGGTCGTCAAGGGCTCGATTCCCCTTCGACGACCTCCTCCTCTCGTACTGGTGCGCCCTCTTGTCCTCCTGGTGGGGCTTATAACGTTCCTTTAGCTACATCGTCTGTAATATCTACCGTGCATAACAATATACCGATTTCAACCGCGTTTAACGCCCCTAGCGCGACCAGCAACCCAGTACACAAAGAATCGAACTGCTACGCCGTCCTAGCACAACTGGACACCTTGGACTCAAACGCTGAAGAGGGCGACTCCTCCGATGCCGAACCGGGAAAAGACTCTCCGGAGTTGGCAGAGAGCCTCCCACCGAACCCGCCAGAACCCCTAATACGGGAACTGCCTGCATGTGAACCCCTCGGGGGGAACGCCTCTGTGGGACTGGCTAATCAGAGCTTGAATACCCTCACGGGGAAAGGCTCTGGCAAGCGGCCCTACGAAGCCGCAGGAACCACGGGTAAGTGTTCCCGGAAGACGCAAGCAGGACCGGAACAGAAACAAATGAAACACCGAGTCGGAAGCGGCGAGGTAGCAGAGCACAACCCCACCCGACTGCTGGCGCCAGTAGGTAATGGCAGTCACGGTTCATGCGACAAGAACGCGACGTTCACGGACCAGCCCCCTGACCCTCGAAGGGTTAGCCCTGGCGTACAGACCGGAAGTGGGCACCTCCACAACGCTACCCGACCCAACCCCGATGAAAACGCACGACCGGTCAAGGACGACAAGAAAGCCGCAGGAAATGGACCTGCTAGCGCCCAGGCAGTAAAAAGGGGGCCTGCCGTTACAATGGTGGAAGTCCCTGACGAAGAAGACGACACGGCCTATCAGAAATGGTGGGCGAAACAGCAAAAAGAGAGTGCCGCCCAAGAAAAGTGGGACGCCGAAAACTATCCCGAATTCGTATCCCCCCTACCAAGGACCACCCCGCCTCTACCCCCACCAGACCGATGGCTAAAACCCTTCGGGGCCGAATGGACCCTCCGCGCAATACGGGAGGCACGCACCGACAGCGAAGCCATCGCCGCCCTTCACTGCTGGGTACACCGAGATCGGGTCGGCGAGATCGTGGGCGACATAATCAAAGGGCTGAAGCTCGGAGACGAGCCGGCTCTAGAAATGCTATACGAACTCCAACAGCCCATCCGATACATCAGGGGGACCAAGACGACCGGGCGAGACTTCACGCTCGACGTCCAACTCGAAACCACCACGAACACCGAACTCCTGACCGCCCGCGCCCTCGTAGACAGCGGCTGCACAGGAAGCTCCATAAACCACTCCTACGTCCAGAAACACCGACTCGACACCCGGAGGGCCGCCGCCCCCATTCCCGTCTACAATGCCGACGGCACTTGTAACAAAGCGGGAAGCATTACCGAATTTGTAGAACTCCGCATCACCATTGGAGGACACAGCGAACGCATCGACTTGGCAGTCACCGACCTCGGCTCGAAGGATCTATACCTCGGACATGACTGGCTTAAACGCCATAACCCGGTAATTAACTGGAAGACGGGCTCGATCATCTTTGGTCGCTGTCAATGCACCAAGAACCCATTCCCCCTTCCCGACGCAGACCCGAACGACCGCTGGGATGAGGAGCTCGAAGAGGGAGAAACCATCCTGGCGGTTAACATGCAGGAAGAACTAGTCATCCGCGCAACACATCACGCAAATGATCTAGCGGCCCAGGCCAACATGGACAAGCCGAAGAAAACCTTCGAAGAAATGGTACCAGAGCATTATCGCTCCTACCGCGACTTGTTCTCAAAAGAGAACTTCGACGACCTCCCCGAACGAAAGCAATGGGACCATGCCATCGAGCTCGTCCCGAATGCCAAATCAACGCTTGACTGCAAGGTTTACCCCTTGAACAGAAACGAGCAAGAACAACTCGACAAATTCCTAGACGAGAACTTGGAGTCGGGACGGATTCGACCGTCTAAATCCCCGTTCGCATCCCCCTTCTTCTTTGTCAAAAAGAAGGACGGTTCCCTCCGACCCGTTCAGGACTACCGAAAACTGAACGAAATGACCATAAAAAACCGCTATCCGCTCCCTCTCATCTCCGAACTCATCGATAAACTCCGGGGGGCAAGGTACTTCACCAAGCTTGACGTCCGATGGGGGTACAACAACGTTCGAATAAAGGAAGGGGATGAGGAGAAGGCCGCTTTCCGGACGAATCGAGGTCTCTTCGAACCAACCGTCATGTTCTTTGGGCTCACTAATTCGCCCGCTACTTTTCAATGGATGATGAACGACATATTCAAAGACCTGATCGCCGAAGGCAAGGTCACCATTTATCTCGATGACATCCTCATCTTCACAAAGGATCTCGATGAACACCGACGAATCGTACGACGAGTCCTTCAACGCCTTCGAGAGAACAAGCTATTCCTCAAAGCAGAGAAGTGCGAGTTTGAGGTCCTAGAGACCGAGTATTTGGGAGTAATCATCAGCGAGAACTCGGTACGAATGGACCAGGTCAAGGTCGCCGGGATCGCCGAGTGGCCAACCCCTACCAAGAAAAAGGAACTGCAGTCGTTCCTGGGATTCACTAACTTCTATCGAAAATTTATCCGCGACTATTCCAAAATCGTCCGACCGCTCACTCAACTTACCGGGAAGGCGGACTGGACCTGGGGAACGGCCCAAAATCAGGCATTCCAGCAGCTGAAGAAACAGATGTCAGAAGACGTTGTCCTCGCCATCCCAACAGAAACGGATCGCTTCAAGGTGGAAGCCGACTCTAGCGATGGAGCCATCGGCGCCGTCCTCAGTCAACAGCAAGAGGGAAAATGGAGACCAGTAGCATTCATGTCCAAGGCCCTCACCGTGACCGAACGAAATTACGAGATCTACGACAAGGAATTGCTCGCCATCATGCTCGCCTTGTCGGAATGGCGCCACTACCTTATGGGAGCGGCCGAAGACGTAGAAATCTGGACGGACCATCAAAACCTCCAATACTTCCGAAAGCCCCAGAAGCTGAACAGACGCCAAGCACGCTGGGTCACCGAACTTGCCGAATACCATTTCGTCCTCCACCATCAACCAGGAACAGCAAACAAGAAAGCCGACCTCCTGTCACGACGGGATGACCACAATCAAGGAAAGGATGACAACGATGACATCGTCGTCCTCCAACCCGAGCACTTTAGGGCCCTGATCATGCCCACCACGACAGAAGTCCACTCAAAAGTCCAGGAGGCCACGAGACGGAAGGAGGATTGGGACCAAGGGATCGCGAATTCCCTCGACCACGAAAGGGGGATTACCAAGAAGGACGGACTCCTATTCTACGACGGGCGAGTCTACGTCCCAAGGAACCACACTCTTCGAGGAGAGATTATCGCCCAGAGCCACGACCACATCACTGCAGGGCATCCAGGGATCGAAAAGACTAAAGAACTCGTCCAACGAGAATACTGGTGGCCGAAGCTCAAAAAGGACGTAGAGCGATATGTCAAAGGCTGCGAAACGTGTCAACGAACGAAGGCGAGTACCCAACCAAAGGCCGCCCCCCTTCACCCAAACACTATCCCCTGTGAGCCATGGACGCATATATCGGTAGACATGGTCACCGGTCTACCAGAGTCCAAAGGCTACGACGCCCTCCTCGTAATCGTCGATCGCTTCTCCAAAGCAATCATCCCTGTCCCCTGCAACGTCGAGCTCTCCGCAGAAGGATGGGCAAGAATCCTCCGAGATCACGTCTACGCGAAACATGGGATGCCATCGGTCGTGATCTCAGACCGGGGACCCCAATTCGTTTCTGCCTTTATGAAGGATCTATACCGAATGCTCGACATTACGCCGAACGCTTCCACCGCCTTCCACCCGCAGACCGATGGCCAGACGGAGCGGGTAAATCAAGAACTCGAAGGGTACCTTTGACTCTTCATCTCATACCGACAGGATGACTGGAGTGACTGGCTACCCATGGCCGAGTTCGCCCACAACAACAGAACACACTCGGCCACCGGGAGAAGCCCATTCATGACCCTTTACGGAAGAAACCCGCGACTCGTCCCCGACTCCATCCGGACCTCCCCTTTCCTAAACCCAGCCGCCGGGGAATTCACTATCACCATGGCAGAAGTCCACAAACAGACACAGACCGCACTACGAAAAGCCGCGGAACAGATGAAAACGCAATATGACAAAAGAAAGCGACCCGCGACTGAGTATAAGGTCGGGGAAAAGGTCTGGCTCGACGCCGCGAATCTCCACCTACCAAGACCAAAGAAAAAACTCGACGACAAACGAGTGGGCCCTTTTATAATCCTCGAGAAGTCCGGAGCGTCCGCGTACAAGCTACAGCTCCCACCGCAGTGGAAGATACACCCGCGCTTCAACGAGAAGCTACTGACCCCATACACGCCACCGTTTTTCCCAACCCAGGAAAGTCCACCACCACCTCCACCCGATCTCATCGACGATGAAGAACAATACGAAGTGGAGGAAGTACTGGACTCCCGAACACGCAGAATCAGGGGAAAGAAGGGACGAAAGGCCCAAGACGCCGTTGACTACTTAGTCAAGTGGAAGGGATGGACCCGAGAACACAATTCATGGGTACGAGACACAGAGATGGGGAATGCCCAGGAAGCGATCCGAGACTATGAAGACAAGATCCAACAAATAGGACGCGTCAACATGGCCAAAATCGTAACCAAGAGCCCCGCGAAGGCCGTCACAATGATCCTCGACCACGAATACCGCGACGGCATTGCGTATTATAAAGCCCAACGACAGGACGGACTCCAGAAATGGGTAAAGGACCCCGACAACAGTCAATGGAAGGACCTTATAGACGAGTATTGGAGTAATGAGCTATCACGCCAACTCGACACCCCCGAGGACGAGCCATGACAATCGGGACGATTGTCTTAACAAGGGGGTAATGTTACGATTTTTCCTTTTATCTTATCTTATCAAAGCGCTTATCGCTATCTTATCATATCTCAAGCGCTTAAATCACAACTCCACGCCTATAAAGGACGACCTTAACGATGGTACTACGGCTCCCGACTATCGCCTGGTTGCCTCGTAGTCTCCTGACGAGTTCCATCCGACAATCGCAAGTCCCAGTTCTATTCTTAGTACCTACGTTTCACTATATAAGTAGTTTAGCCCTCGCTGTATAACTCCAGCTTCGAGCTAAAGTTTATCTATACCATTCTTTACTCTCACTCAAAAGAACTCGACTAAGCCCTTAGTCCTTCTTCGCCGAGCTACAGACACCCAGGTCAGACTTCGGTGATTGTCCGAACACGAGACAGCCAAAGCCCAGACCCGTCTGTAGTCACGTGAAGTTCGGGTCTAACACCCTTGGACGAGAAAACTTGGTCTTATTTACTCCTGCAGAATCTGAGACATAGCAATCGCACGACCTACGATGAGATCCCTACCACCTGTTTTATGTCAGAGATTGTGCTTCCAGCGAGGGTAATATGACACGGCTTACTGCACATCTGGTGAGCCCTCATTGTCATCGCTTTTATCCGCTGACTCTGTTCCTGTAGACTCACATTATGATCGCCGTCAGTCTCAAGCCTCAACGCCAACAACCACACACCATGATTTATTGTGGAGTACGATGTCTGCTCATAGGATTATTTTATATTTACAACGTAACGCACCCGTTGACCAGCCATACAGTTAATCGTTGCATCTATTCGAGTAAAATCAAGTTCCTTAATCATAGGTAAGAAGATGGCTATTTAAATATTTGCGTGTACCAGATAATGGCAACATATCTAGTGGTCATTTAATTCTTGAGTCTCCGCCTCAGGGCTCCATTCAGAGCCTCTTTCTATTTCCGGAACTACCTTCAGCAGGCGGGCAGGGTTTCCCACGATGATACTCCTGCAAAACACTGGTTACTACAAGTTTACACCTTTTATGGGGGGAAGCGCCTACCAATCTGGAAAACTCTTGGTGACGATTGCACCTGCACCGACAGTACATCCTTGACCAAGCACGACACCGGCTTGGATGTTTGCTATACAAGAGTTGAATTATAATTCCCATCAATCGGAGGCTGCACTCACCGCCTCCACCGATCCAACAGTCATCACCAATGACTATTTCTGATGCGCGTTCCAAGCCAGTTTGGCGCTCTTTAACGCTGACGCCGTGAGTTGCCGCGTAGAGCGACACATTCGGACCGAACATTACACGTGTACCAATTGTAACGGTCGCACAGTCAAGGATAGTTGTATTGTAGTTCGCGTAGAGGGAGCCCTTGAGTTTAATCTAGAAAACAAATCATCTAAGATCGACATACATCAACCAAGAAAAGAGAACGTAAACAAACGTTTGTCCCGTAATCAACATACAAACTGGGAGCAGCAGGCGATGAGCAGTAGTACGACAAATTTAAAGGCAGTCCTTACGGCGGCTCCACATATACAGAATCAAGGGTACTCGCAGGCGCATTGAGAAGCTCTGCAAGAATCTCTTTTCTCTCCTGTCCGTCCAAAGTGGGCGGGGAGGTATTGTAACGATGCATCAAGACGCGAGCACGGTGGCGGGCTGCCACCAGATCAGGCTCCGTACAATCGTACAGTGAATTATTAGAGGCTGGCACCAGTGGGGGAACATAGGTCGAAGACATGGCTCGGGTCTGAGTATGAGAAAAGGTTTATGAACTATTCCGCCTTGAATGATGTTCATACGATGGCAAAGACAATGTACCGTACCTTTAGGAGTCCTCGGAAGGTCAGTACCGTAACGATAACTTGCTGGGAGTAGGTATCCTGTAATGCTGAGCAGCACTACTACTCTTCGGTGGCCCTTTATATATGACGCAAGTTGAAAAGCACCTCGCGCAATACAAAATAACGAAATGGCCACGTCGATGTAAACGTGGGCCAAGGGCCTCAACAGACGGCCCGAATCAAAGCTGCCGGCCTTCGGACTGGGGTCCACAGCCTCGTTGACCAGATTTTGACCACGCTTCTATACAAGTGCTTATCCTGAGCGATGACTCAGTGGTGAAATTGGAAATGTAGTCGCGCTTCGCTGCCTGCTCGACAATATTGATTCATCGGACGACATCATCTGGTCTCAAGTTCATATAAATACTGGACGTATGCATCGATAAATCAAGACTTAGGCCCAGTATTTGGTCCCCACAATTGCGAAAATACGGCTTTGCGCTCTGATAAAGGGAGTGAAAGCTGTTCCGAGTTCTGGTTATATGTGATGGTACAAGTCTGTATAAATAGACATTAGACAACGGAGACAGATAATCCCATGGCCTCTCGTCCCGAGGGATTCAAAATGTCATTAGGCTTTCCGAAGCCTACCAACTCATATTCATGCTTCGTCGACACAGGAAAATCAGGCGGCGAGGTAGCCTTCAAGAAGGATTCCTTTTGCCTTTCGACATAGGCTTGATTTAATGGGGTTGTAGGGACGGCTGCGATGTACATCACTGGAGATAGAGCATCAAGTATGTTGCATGCAGGAACAGTCGAAAGACCTACCAGCTGAGTCACAATGTCCTGTATGTTCTTTCTCGACCGAATGAATGACGTCGGCATGCCAGAATACCGCGTCCCCGGGGGAAACCTTAGGCATCGAAGTCATTGTCTCTTCAAGGAGGAGGTTGGGGTGCAGTTCAGGTGTTGGGCGAGGTCCATACCACCCTCCATCGCGAGGGATGAGGCCGGGAAAATCGGCACTTGAAACATCTGGAATATGAAAGAACCATTACTTTAAATATTCACAGAGAGGTGAACGCATACCAAATGCCCAGCTCTCAGGATTCGATATTTCGGAAGAGTTTGGTTCCAACAACAAACGAAAGAAGGGGCGGAGGATCAAATAGGCGTTCGAGAGTAACACGTCTGGAAAAACCTGCAAAGTTCCTTCGCTGGGGGCCGTTTCGCTGACAAAACGGGTTCGCATTAATATGTTCAATGCCAACGCTAGAAGAACTCAAACCTCAAGGCAAGCCATCCTTGGAAGGTTCGAAAAATGGATGACTGTGAGTTTGTTATAGACCAGAGACGATATGGAAGATAGTTTTAAGACAAGGGTACCTGCATCGGCCTGCCGTACAACGAATTCTGCGCACCTACACGGCCTGCAAGTGCAAAAGGATCATGCTTGCGCCATTGGCCACTGAAGATGTTAGCAAAACAGGACCTGAGTGTTGGGTCTTCCCAACGTTCAATGGTACCACCTGTGAATCTCTGAGTACGGAATCAGGAACAGCAATAACGAAATAAACGATGCACCATCAACATGGGGCGGTAATACTGCAGTCCAACGACCATCGGACCCGGGATGCCTGAAGCGAAAACAATCGGCATAGGTGAGGGGTGAATTCAAGTTTACGCCTTCAAGTTTCTGTCCTGGCTCGGTATGGTACAAGTTGTTCAACCAGACCGAAACGGCGAGCATGTTTGGATGGGCGCGCGCCTCCAGCTGAGGTTTCGTCCAGCTTTGGTAATATTAGAATCAAGGAATGTGACAGAGCAATCGAATAGTACATACTAGAGCCGGAAGAATTGTTTATCGCCATCAGGAAAACCTGGAGATTTATGTGAGCCACGCAACCGATAAACCATGTAGAAATATACTGTCAGCATCTGGATTAGTGGATACGAAATCTTCAAGTGACTTCTTCCAAGCAATGGCCTGCGAATCATCTATAATGTCCTTAATGACGAGACAGCCCTTGCGTCGAATTTCGTCGATCTTGTCGGCCGGAAGACTCTGAAGTTCAGAGAATTGGACTTGGGGAATGAACTAAGGTCTGTGAGGTGATAGTATGCATTACCATAGCAATGATGATGGCTTACTTTGGGACCCCCAGCGCTGATTTTCTGGGTCACCTTCTTCATTTCACCCAGGATGTCGGCCCATGCTCGTGTAACGCGTTCTTCAAAGTCTGAGTACAAAGATGCAATTTCTTTCTTGAGACGAATGAGATGGGAAGATGAGGATGAATCTGACATGATGAGAGATGTGGGATGAAGAACCCGTCTCATATCACCCTTTTATCCGAGGTTTCACCGGAGAACGAAATGAAGTCCAAGAGAGCAAAGCCTAGTCACAAGAAGACTTCACCCGAGTTTTATCGCACCAATAGTAGTCCAGGAAACGTTACTTACTTGTACCGGAATCACCACGGGACTTGTGGTGTGACCCCCGTGAAAAAACTAAAGGCCAAATTTGAGTTCTGTTACCCCATTGCAGCTTCAAACATAGGGAATCACGCACTGAAGAGCATACAGAGCTGATCACAGGTTTTATACAGCTTACGTCGTTGCAACAATATCTCGGCGTGGAACTGGGATATCCAGATGGTGTCATATTAATTTCCGTATGGCAAGTCTCACATGTACATGGACCGTTTCAATACACGACCTGGAAATAAGGGAAATTTTCTTAAGCATCCCAATCGAGTAGACGAAAAGGCGTATTGACAACTTGCCGTTCCTGTATAAAACCTTGACAAAAAATTCAGCCCTAGGTGTTACTGGTGGGAGGGAGTGGCGTAGCACTTCATCTGCCGGCGAGTGTCATCAAATCAAAATATGTAGCATAGAGAAGAAGGATGCATCCCAGCTGACACGGCAACGCATCTAGTGTCTATTCACCTCTCCAGATTCACCGTTTTCTGGGTTTTATTAGCGCATCTTTTCCTCTGGAATAACCTTAAGGAGTCGGGCAGGATTGCCTTAGAGCGACTGCTCCTACAATACTGATAAGTCAGCAAATACTAACTCCGAGTGGTGCGAGACTCCTGCACCAATGGCACATCCTTGACCAAGTACTACGTTGGCCCGGATGTTGGCTATGATAATCATATTGATGATTGAGGGGCATAAGCTGAGTGTAAAAGGATTGTACTGTCCGCCAATCTGGCAGTCATAGCCGATGATATTTCGGAGGCATGCTCCAAGCCGGTCTGACGCTCTTTTACGCTGATTCCATGAGTTACTGCATAGAGGGAAACGTTTGGACCTATATAATAGTGTGTACCAGCTGTAACAGTCGCACAATCAAGGATCGTTGTATTGTAGTTCGTGTAGAAGGAGCCCTGAGTTTAATCCAGAATATAAATCATCTAAGATCGATAGACATCAACGAAGAAAAGAGAAAATAAACAAACGTTCATCCCGTAATCAATATACAAACTGGGAGCAGCAAGCGATGAGCAGTAGTACGACAAGAATTTAAAGGGAGTCCTTACTACGACCACATACACAGGATAAGACTGCTCACAGGCACATTGAGAAGCTCTGCCAGGATCTTCTTTCTCTCCTGTCTGTCCAGGGTGGGCGGAGTGATATTGTGTAACGGTGCATTAAGACACAAGCATGGTGGCGGGTTGCAACCAGCTCAGGCTGCATGCAATCGTCCGATACCAGCCTAGTACTTAGTCGTTTACCAAGTCGTTACGCTGCGTGACTTGCGCCTTTTCGATCATGTGAGATGTTCGGCCACCGGCCCGAAACGCGTTGACGAGTCGCTCCATCGCCACTACGACCGCTGCCTTCCTCTCTCAACAGCTCTACGTCGCGAAAGATTGTACAGGACAACGAATCGATGTCTCTCTTTTATCGTGTTGTCTCGCATCCTGCACAATGACCCGCTGAGATAAAGGACTTGGCCTGCTTGCTTGACTCTCCGATTCCTTCACAACTTGTCAACGATCCATGCCCAGTCGTTTCTTCTCGGGCCTGTCCTCTATTCGAGGAACTCGAAAACTCTTTTACAGATTCAGTAGAGCAATTCACAAAGTCTGGTTCTGAATTACTGGATATTTTGGATCTGGTACTTTCGACTATTGGCAAGCTCAGGGCGCACTCCAACGCGCCAAACAATGGTACCACGCCGTCAACGATACCTTTTTGGTCCCTGCTGATTCGCTCGCTAGCGTTTGTCTGTTACGATAAGTCTTATGCAACGCGGGTATGGTCTAAATGAACCTAAAATTATCTGGTAATAAATCGTGGACAGGCAAGAGGCTGCTTTCGTTCGGCCACGGCTATCCTACGTGCGGAGCTTCATGGAGGATGGGCATGCTTCATTGCTGATATCTCACATCGTTGAAGATACTCAACGACCACGGTCAGGTATAAACGATGAAGCTTCGGGGCACCTGTCTATGATGACGGCGGAGCACTCGAACAGAGGACTGCGGAAAGAATCTGACTCAGAGACTTCAGACGAATCCTCCTCCGAAACCAGCTATGAGCACGCGGATCCGACGCCTGCTCAGTCATCCTGCATTCCCCTTGATGCTCACATCCTCGCTTCTTGGCGCCACCCAAACTCTGTTGTTCTTCCATTCCTTTGTATGACCGATGAGGAAGACATTTTCAGCCTAATGGGCGGTGTTCTTTATCAGCGGTCTACTTGGGGAATTTCTGAGCCCGTTATTGGAATTATCCTATCAAAAACAGGGTTCGTCGGCCGCGTGGTGCTGGGTTGGCTTGACAAAGAGTGTCCCGACCCTGAGGTTCTAGTGCGTCGGGTTCTCCTGACTCATTTCCGCCACTGAGTGAAATTTTTAATAGCCGGCAATTCGATTTGGGTACGGAGACGAGACGCGTACAGACACGTCATTGGGAGTGTACGACCTCACTGACCCAGTCAGTGCTGTCAAATTTTCACAATTCATTCGAGGCCTCCGAGCACATGTTGAGGGAATCGTGGCGCAGTGTCATACCCCGACGTTCAAACGACTTTCGTGGAGATCAGATAGCATCGATGACGATAATCCCGGCACCGAAGAACAATGGAGACAAGGGATTGTTAGTTGGATTAATGCAGTCGTACAATGGTCGGTGTTTCTTTATCTGGCCTTACTATCCTCACAAACCCAGATGTGTCGTGCTACAGGTCTCCGTCGACATCTGGAGGCCGGCCGCGAGACTTTCCAATGACCGTGGCAGAGCGACGCCCGATGCCAATTGCTCTATCAAAACCCCGTTCGTACTTAAAATGATTTTCATACATCTTACTACTGGTATGAGAAAGCCCGTGGTCGGCGTGCACTACTCTGTACACTCCACTACGGCGCAACTACTGCAGCTAAGCTGCATAATCACTTCCTTTCAGGAGATTTCCGTTGGTTGAACAACTGAAGTATTCCTTCAGCATTGTTTCCATGGCGGATAATCTACTCTCAACTCTCTCTTCAAGTTTCGCAAGTCGTTGATCGACTTTGTCGAACTTCTTCTCAAGAGATGTCAGTTTCACATCGGTCGCGACGACCTCCACCAGCGGATTGCAATCGGCGATTCGTAGAAGGGGTTGCCCGAGCGCGTGAGGATCACCTGACATTGGTTCCTTCCTCGTGGCATCGCATTCGTCGCACACATACGCATCGATGGCTGGAGTCGTGGGAATAAGCTTTCGGAGTACGGGTGGCAAACAGAAGGAACGTACTGCAGATCAAGCATACCCAACAAGGTAATGATACCACTTTCCCACAGCACCGACATTTTGAGGGTTCGGCTGCGGTCGGAGGTTCCTTCTTCGACTGGTTAGTATGGGACGAGCTAGTCTTCTCCACAGGCTCGATATGGTTCTTAAGAGAAGACTGGAACTTGATACGGGTTACCCTCCGACGGGCTTCAGGGATTATCCCTCGCAGACGACCATCTAGGATGACACTATCGAACTTCAGCAGAACATGGGACGGATCATGCACGAATCCAGCACGTTCGCAGCTCGTGTCGATGCAACTCGTGCATAGGTTAATCGTATCTGAGAACGAGTCGTTCATACAGGTCAGGCAGGCCAGCCTACTACCCAAAAGCTGACCACCGCACGAATCGCAATAATAACCACTGGTTTAACAGAAATGATCAGTATCGGGGAAACAAAGGTCTGTGAACTGATAGACTCACATGAATTTGCGCCGAGTTATCTCATCATCGACAAATGAATAGTAGTACTGACTATCCATTGGGCAAATGGTGCAATTCAGGCGGAACAACTCCTGTTGCTCCTCCTCTGATAAAGGGATACGTGGAGAATAAGTCTCATCCACACATCGTTGTCTGACAGCCAGTTCCAGGAAGCGACGTCTTTCAGCAAACCTGTCCTTCAAAAACTTCCAAGAAAAGGTCCTCCTCCTCATTCGGTCCAGCACAGAAGTGCATGCAAACCTCCATCGAGCCCGAGCACGACTTCGTGCATCCTCCTCCTCAGCCGCTGGGAGATCTCGCTGATCACCGGGTAGGAATCTGCATAAGGAAGCAGGGGTTCGACGCAAAATAAACTTGTAATAATAATTTTCTGACTCTGGATCGGTAGATCCTGAACCATCGGATGCTTGTGAAGCACCATCGTCAACGTCAGCTTCATTAGACTCGGGGTCAGCCGTGTCGCTTTGACTTTGTTCAGCCGCATCGATTTCATCGATTTGGAGGGTTGAACTGTGCTCTGCATCTGTGCCTTCTTCGGAAGCTGCCTGGTCCTCCCCCTGGGTCACGGCATCCTTGTTCTCTTCGGCGCCTCCTTGGTCACCGTTGTCGTCACTTTGCTCGCCACCTGTCTCATCGTCGGACGACTCCTCGTCAGTGTCATCTGCCTCTTCATCTTCGGCACCTTTTATGTATTTGCACCACCCCTTGATTATGCCCTTTTCATCATCAAGGTCCCCAGTAAGGTCTACAAAGTCGCCATCTTCGAAAGCGAGGCGAATGTACACCTTATTGCCCCCTTTAATGTCGCCTGAGATATTCATAGTCCACCTCCACGTCGCCGCTTTCCCAGTCAAAGCGCCATCTGTCACGGTATCGATGACGAGTTGGATGAGACCCAAATCCGATTTACGTTCATAGTAAAGGTGTCCGGTCCATTGTCCTTGTACCGGATCTTCGGGTGCTTCTTCAGTGAAGTCAGTGGGAAGGAGGTACATGTCAGATCCAGAAGTGTCGAGAAGAGGATATCGCAGAATGCTGGGAGAGATGCTCGTGATAGGCTCGGCCCCTTCATCGTCAATGGTTGGATCTTCATTGACGTACTCAGAAATATGATTGTCGGAGGGTAGCTTATCGGGATTATTGTAGGAGAGTTTGAACTGCGCAATATGTATGAACTACAAAAACAAGGAGAGCAATGGCAACATAAGTCTTACCATGCCAAAAGCAAAGTTCTTGAGCTTTCCAGCTACGTCGATGTTACTTTGCGTGAAGATTGCTGAGGACATTTATCAACATAAACATGAGGATGCAGAAGCCACAAACGTACAAGCTAGATCTTGCATTCGTTCGTCGACTATCGAAAACAAGTTCCACAAAGATAACGACATGTTCGACAGTTCATACGGGTCTAGAACGAATCTAGTAGCTAGACGGATCACTCTTAGCTGATGCTTGAGAAGAAGATAAAGCAAAGGATAAAGGTACTAGAAAGCGATTAGAAAACGTTGAAGGTCGAGTCCATCAACCTACACGTTCGATGCGCCCAGGGCCGGTAATCAGAGACACAGTGCACTTTATATCAATGTCGTATGAGACATCTGCAAGATTATGCATCAAACGATCTTCCTCGCTCCGTGTGTACGCTTCTGTGAGTCTTCGTAGTTCAGTACTTTTCATAGCGTTCATAGGTAGGTCCCGAGTTGATCGAAGAAGTTTATCGACCTTGTAAATGGCATCGTGCTGAAGATACAAGGCAGCTGTCTCGCGATTGCCAGGTAACACTTCGGGAAATGTGCTATACATTTTAGAGATGATCATGTTGATCTTCTTTTTATATTGATCCACACTGAAATGCCAGCCTAATGTGCGACTGGTTAGTAGGCATGAGCATAGCGCATTGCGAAACATACCTTCCGCCCAGTATGCGATCCATTGAGGGAGTCTGAAAGAGTCCGTCAATAGGCTGCGGACGGGATGGGTGACAACTGAACCTACGTCCAACCCGGTGGTATAGACTTTGTAAAGCTATTGATCTCTTTGGTGGTGATAAACCCTGTGGCGTCATCGTCCATGGCTTCGAGTATAGGCTGGACATGGGAAACATTGAAATACGTCAAAGTCCAGCGATCAGTCTTGCGTCTGAGAGGGAAAAATTCGCCCGTAACACTGTCGGCCCTGATTGAGGAGCTTATGGGGCTTCCAGATTCAGAAACGGCGGGAGACATCACACTCAGAGCGCCGAGCTTGTCAATAAGGTAGTCATCCAGGGCAAGAACGAGGTGTTTGGCCTTGACGCTGCTTCTCCAGGCCTACCAAAGGGAATCAGTACATGCAACATGACGAGAATAGAGGGAATATCTCAAAATAGGCTGAGGCTGAGAATGCATGTACCATATCTTTCCAAAGCTCCTTCAAGTCCTTGGAAGAAAATGAGCTGCAGCATGCGAGGGAAACGAAAGAGCGTAACTTACCTCGTTCTCAATTCGGTCATGAGCACCAGAGGCCATGGCAGTAAGGATATGTGACATAGTATCTTTGAAAACTGACTCGAGTTGTCGGTTCTGGATTTCCAGTTTCTTCTCAAAACGGGCAATGTTTCTTTGGAAAGCTTGGTCATCGTCCTCGGACAATTCTTTCCGCAGCTGTTTCTGGAGTTTTTCTGTGGTGGTCCCAGTCCCTCTTTCTACCGTCGACTGAGGCCCAAGTATTCCTGCATCTCCCTCCCCGCTTTTGTCTATAAGTTGGCGCAATAATTGCTCATTATCTATGCACGCCTTCACTCCCCCCTTCGCTTTGATAAAGCTCTGAACGTCTCGCTCCCGATCGGTGTCCAGCTTCCTAAACATCGACATTATCTCGTCAATTTTGCGATCCATGGACTTTAGTTTCTGGCCCTGTCCATCCAGCTTGACGTTTGCATATTCGACTCCCGATGCCATATGTATTTGTAGGGCAAAATCAATGTCCTCCCGATATTGCCTGAAATTGGCGGCGTAACCTGCCAGACGAGTTTCATAAATCTTTGATTTGATCGTCTTGGCTGATGTGAAGATAAGTAATGAGTTCTGAAGCTTTGAAATCAGAAACCGTACCCAAAAACCCCTTCTTCAGGTAATGCTCGCAGGCGGAGCCAGTTTCTCGAATGTCTTTTGCAATAGCTTCCATCAAGGAACCCATCCGATTTCCGATCGTGGTGCCGTCCGGCGCAATTTCTTTAGGACCCTTGATGTGACGAAGCCTAAAGACGCCTGTCAGTGGTAACTTAGTAGAAACAAGACGACCCATAATATACTTACTGAAACAGTACGGTCATCATGTCCTGCACTTGAAGTTGTACAGCGAGGACCTTTTTGTTATTGACTCGGCGCGTCAGATCAAGCGTAACAACCAGTTTGAAAGCGAGGACAGTCACTGAAGATGCACATCAAAGGAATCGCCTAGACGCTCGTGATACATGACTGACCGCCAACGAACGGATGCAATTGACCAAGCACATCCAAACCTTTCATGACCACTTCAGAGGTCTCTGCAAACGAGCTTAATGCGCTGTCAATCGATTTTGTGTCCAATGAAAGTGAAGAAATTGCTGTAGCCGCCGACGTGATCGCTGATTCGTTTTCTGCATACCAGGTGTTAAGAGACGCGTACGACGTCATGATGCCTGACAGATCGACAGTATCCACTAAAAGACGTTCAAGTTGACACAGTATTCAACGTGAGCTATTGACCACTCACTGAGTCTTTCAACCTTCTTTTGCGTCTTAGACAGCTCCGTCCTCGAAAAAGCATCCTGGCACGCGGTGTCAAGGGACTGCTGGCGATGCAGATCCTCCGGAACGTCCTTGCTGCCTGCATCACTCCCGTTTATGTTGATTTTCGGCAGCTGAGTAAGAAGTTTCTCCATCTCTGGGGAAGGATAAGTTGACGGCGGTAAGAAAATTACCAATGATTACAGCACCTGAAAGCAAAGTCTGACAGTTATTCACTGGCAGGGAAGGTGGTTATCACTTTTCAGTGTTGTAATTTAAGGCCTTCATAAGGGTCCGAAATCTGACTTAAGCCTTAAGATCATTATTAACAATTATTAAGTATTAATGCTTAACATCATGTTGATATCAATCAAAATAGAAGAACTTGGTCAATACTAATAGTTTCGCCTTCCACGGTCATGGTATGTGACTCCCCGGGTCCAGCTCAATAGCCTGGCGAGCCGTCCTTATTATATACTACTCGTGGAACTCGTATCTATATATAAAGCCTGATCAAACCCCGATCAGGTAACCGGTGATAACCGGTACACTGACGGTCATGTGATCTCTTCACTTGCAGCTTCGATAGTTGAATGAAACGAATGTTCCCGTTGAATACGAGAATTGAAAAACAACTATCGAATTTAATAGATCCCTGGTTATAAAAGAGACCTTTTACGAATATAGTTCAGCAAATTGCACCCATGAAAACCCTTCAGGGCTTGTTACCTGCTGTTTACTAGACATTAGACACCGGTACCCAGCTAGATAAATTGAAAGAGAAAGACAGCTCAAAAAGAGGACATCGACTAACGAAAAACATGGAATGTATTAGTCTCTACGGCACTCGGATGGAGTACCAGCATATGTTGGAGTTCTGATATAGATTAAACGACAAATAACGGGTGACTCGAACGTAGTGTCTTATGCTTTTTGTTCTCTTTTGTGGAGTGAGGAGGATCAAGCTCAGATGATATTCTCGTGTTAGATAGACTATCCACAGCGAGAATCGGGCGGCATCTTCGGGGTTCGAGCTCCCACGGGTTTGCTTCGACGTATACGGTTGTTTCTTGCTCCGGAGCCTTCTCCACGACTGATGAAGGGGTGGCGACATATCACAGCCTGGCTTCTTTATGAAAAACTATGAGGGAATTATCGGTGCTATTACTGTGTGGTATCAAAGGCCGACCCCAAAAGATACGACGATTCAAAGTGACACGACTTCGTCCGGTTTTCTGCTAAAATCTTTTGACAGTGTGCAGCCGACATCATTAGGCCATGTCACTACGGGTGTCTTCCGAGCTAGCTGGCAGGATCCTGCCTTGTACGCCTTCCATATCCTTCTCACTGTTGGAGAGGTTTCTACTATATTTGAACAAGAGGACTTCTCCGGCGATCTTCCCTCAGTCCCAGTCTTTGTGGAAGAAATCCTCTGGGCTATTGTTGGGCTGACACAAGGCTTGTCAGTTGCTCTTTGATTAAATTTCCGCTCTTTATGAATCGTTAATATACAGAATTGTCGACATCAAGAGGGTTCACCGCGCGCGCGTAACTGGCGAGTGTCCCGATGAAGACGGTCAGATGGCCACAACAAGGCAGGCCTATTAAGACATGACAACGTTTGCACAATGGGCCGAACTGAGAAGTGGGCCCTCTCTGGATGGATCACGAAGCTGGAATCGAGTTACAATCAAAAAGATCCTGTCAGGACGGCTGCAGTAGATAACGACTCAAAAACTTACTCCTACCGAGTCCCGAGTCGTACTTGAGAATAATCTGAGTATTCTTGCGTCCTACGTCCGATGCTACAAACTTTTTACCGTCATCGGCTCATCCTCCACGCTGCTTATCGGAAGGAATCATGGCTTGCCAATGCTCTCCAGTCTGGGTGTACTATTGAATCGTGACATGCACTATTGAATCACAAGGTGAAACCAGTCCATTTTCTCAAGTACGATCTGTATAGACGGACCCCAGTAACAAACGCCCTCAACCACATTTGATGTTTGTTGACTATGATGGGATAACCAGGCTAACATTCGAGATACCCGAATGGTAAGGATGGTGTTGATTTAAGAGAACAGAGAAGCGCTTGAAACACCTGATGACTGATACAAGTCATGTTCATATGATTTGACCTGTGAATTTTAATCAGGGCGCCTCGAGGCAAAATATTCTGCTCACATTGGAAGGGGGTTTTGTTGACCCACAGATCTTCTGGACTTCAGTTTCTCGCGTGTCATGACTTTGTTGACATAGCTTCGTACGTACATACTGCCGTTTTTGGCTCGACTGCTCCTCAGTTACTTTCCACCCATTGACGCACTGAAGAGGTTCGTTCCATTCACCTACTCATGCATAGACCCTGGTTTTCTGACTGATTTCATGAACGTGATTACACACGAAGCGGCTTCTTCCAGGACTAAAGTGACGTCGTTGCTGGAACGGAACATCGGGCCGATCACAACCACCCTCTTGGCACTCTCACCAGCTCGAACAAAATTTAGTCTACGTATTGTTAGTCAGTCTAACAGTCTTTCCGGAGAAATGGAACGTACACCAGCACCCATAACATCGTAATCTCTCGATAAGGGACCGAGCTGAGTGATTTCGAGAGACGTCTTGTCGATGATGACATCTCCTGTGAAAACTTTCTCCGAAAAAATGTCAATCGTTTCATCACAAATGATCTCGACGTCGTTGGTCAGTTTTCCGGCGGACGTAATCTGGAAAGTGAAAATCTGTCAGCGAGGAAAGTATATCAACAAAAAATTCGTGCATACTCCAGTCAGACTCCGCTCAACTCGAATCTCGATGTCTTTCCGACTTCGACAACTGCGTCTCTTTCTTAAGTATACCCGGATTCCGTTGGATTCCTGCGCCAATGCCTCTAACTCATAAAGAATTCGATGGAATGCCTCTACCAAGCGTCTGCGCCATACCCTATATCAAATGTTCAACGTGCAGCAAAATAGAAGAAGATGGAGACGCACCGATGTGATAACCATCTTTCCTGTTGACGGGGGCCCGGCAAACGGCATTGATCATCCTGCCGACCTTCCTACCAGCCTCATTCCTCGCCTTGGCCAGCTCAACCACTCCCTACAAATGACCCGTAGAGTTGTAGTTGATATGCGAATGTACCCCTGCAATTTTCAGTCAGAACTCCCCCCAACGATGTGTTGAATATCCTGACCTACGCGTTGGTGATATCCCAGAGTTCCGACATTCCTGGGTTTCCTGTACAAGGGTCACTGGTTCCCATGATGTCGAATCCAGTATACTTCACAGTCGAATACGCGCCCGCAAGGCTTCGCGAGCGCAAGGGCATAGAAAGTCGAGCGAACAAGAGCACATGTCCAGCCCATTAGTAGAGAGTCTGACAAATCTCTGCGTCCGCAACAGATTGGGGTAATGAATTTCGAAGCTAAATGGGACAAGCATGAATTTACAGTACAGAGATATATAGAGATAGACGCACGTTCACATGGCTCACACAACCTCAACGCTACCCTTCTGCCTTTCTGTCCACCTATGGGTCCAAGTTTAAGCTGCCCCGCTCATTTTAGAGGCAGAGTCGTCACGCAAGGATTAATCGTGTCGGTGCCGTCATTTTACTGGGGAAGTGACCCGGGAAATGCCTAGTTGGAAGCAGGAGGCAAAAGTGGGCAGCTTCTCGCTCGATAGTAGTGGCAAGGTTGGCACCAGTCCGCGTTACTAGGATGCACAAGACAAGACTCTTGCTTGCAAAGTCGAAGCGGGGGCGAGGGAGAAATTTCAAATAAGTCTCTCCGCAGATCGAGATAATATTTCTAATAAACAAAAATACTGAAAATGATATTTAAAATAATCTTTCAATATTCCAGGGGAAGATAAACAGTTATAGAATCTGATATTTGAGCTTAAAATATTGATCTACCACCAGTATGGACAACAAACCGTAGTCACGGCATGGAGAGTCCAGTGAAATAAGTAAAATAATCCGTGTTAAGCGATAAAGAAGTCTTGCAGACGCTTGAAAAAGCCGCGATCACTCGAATTACCAACATGGTACGGCCCGGTCTAAGCAGCCGGCCTCCGGACCCGGACCCTGAACGCGATTATTAGGCGGCTGATACGTTGGACTTGACCGCGACGGATGGTTCTGGGGTTCGTTATTCTTGACATGCTTTTGATAACAATGGCTCGGTGGTCGCTCACGGTCGGAACTGTGATAACCGTTTCACTCCACCGATGGCGCAGCAGCTTTTGCCTCAACAATATTCTTCTCTTCCCCAGACTTCTGAGCCTGCGTTTCTCACTGCTATGCCTGCCAACATTCGCTCTCCATCGTCACGGCGCTCCGGTGCGACTGCGCAGCTCGGTTCTATAACTCAAGGCGTAGCCAGCGGCGCTATCGGTGGAGCTTATGGTCCTTACTCTGTATGCATTTTTGAACACAAAAAACTTGGACGACCCAACTGACCTCGTATCGTGCTGAAGTCCTCGAATACGTTCAAGAGTACGAATCATTCACGCTTTCTTGCAACACCTTCCAAGGTTTCCCCATCGGCAAAACCTGCTGCTACGACGACCGTTCCTCTTCACGTTTGGGAAGATGATCCAGAGCTAGACGACCCCCTCCACAACAATTTCCAAAATGACGACGATTCATTTACTATATACTCTCTTCGAGGGTGGCTAAATGCTGGCGCCTTGGTGATTATAGCTACTGGTCTAATAATTCTTTTTGCTGGGTACCCCATCATCGCGTATTATAACAAAAATACTCCCTCTGTTTCAGGGTATAACCTCGGCGGCATCAACGCTTCCGGTCAGATACCCAACCTTCCTGGTTTACCTTCCCTCATCGACGAGGATACCCCAACCAGTGCTTATTCTCGCACAGGTCAAGATGGCAAAAAATATAACTTGGTCTTCAGTGATGAGTTCAACACTGATGGGCGAACGTTTTATCCTGGCGATGATCCCTTCTGGGAAGCAGCAGACCTTCACTACTGGACTACCGATGACCTCGAATGGTATGATCCCAGCGTAAGCTTGACCTCTTCTGGAATCTCCTGCTTCTGCTCACATGTCATATTGCTTAGGCCATCACCACGGTCAATGGGAAGCTCGTAATCACCTTCAGCATGGAAGATATACACGACCTCAATTTCAAAAGCGGTGAGTCTCAAAATAGTCCTTCCGCATTCTCCTTCAACAATGTCAACGAGGGGTTAGGGATGCTCACATCGTGGAATAAGCTTTGCTTCACGACAGGCTACATTGAGGTTTCGGTAAGTATGCCTGGTGATTACAAAACTCCTGGTTTTTGGCCAGGTTAGTAATATCTACGGTTTCTTGTATCTACTTATAACGGAGCTTTTATTACAGGTGCATGGACTATGGGTAATCTGGTACGTTCTCCGACCGCTACCCTTCATACATTGACCCACATATCACTTTAGGGCCGACCGGCTTATGGTGCCACCACCGACGGCATGTGGCCATATAGTTATGATGCCTGCGACGTGGGGACGTTCCCGAACCAGACAACTGCTGCTGGAGAGCCTGCTGCCGCCCTTACCGGTAGTTCATATGGAGGAACCCTCAGCTATCTACCGGGGCAACGAACATCTGCGTGCACATGCGAAGGTGGAGATCATCCAGGCCCAAGTACCAATATCGGCCGTGGGGCTCCTGAAATCGACATCCTTGAACACCAAATCGATGTCAACGTCTGGCAAGGCGTTGTGTCGCAGACTTTCCAAGTAGGACCATTCAATTATCAATATCAGTTTGACAACACGACACCTGCGACGACTATTACTGATCCTTCGATCACCCATGTCAACACCTACACCGGTAATACGTACCAGCAATCCGTTTCTGCGTTGACCTATATCAATGAAACGTACTATAACGATGTGGCATACGGGACGTACGGAATCGAATGGTTTTCAGACCCTGATAGTAGAGATGATGGTTATATACAATGGTATAGCGGAGGCGTGGAGTCATGGAAGATCACATCCGCATCCGTCGGTCCCGACGACACCGTCGAAATCAGCCAACGTCTCATTCCTGAAGAACCCATGGTACGCCGTTTCTTGTTTACCCCGTCAAATGTGTTCGACTCAAGCCATATACAATAAGTACCTCATATTCAACTTGGGGATGGCGGACAATTTCCAGCCGGTGGATTTCAAGCATATCACCTTTCCAGGGAAGATGTACATTGATTATGTACGGGTGTATCAACGAGTGGGAACGCAGAATAGCATGACATGCAACCCTCCTCTGCGGCCCACTCAGGATTACATTAATGCGTACGTGAACATTCCCTTCGGCAATTCTTGGTGTTTTACTAATTGAAACTAAGCCACATTGAGGCCTACACGAATCCGAATTTGACAACATGGGAACAGACCGGATTCACCGTACCAAGCAATTCCTTGTATGATGGTTGTTAGACCACCGGGTATGTCCGTTTGTTAAGTTACATCGTCATGCAAATGGTTTGGTTGTTGTGTCTTCGCAGAAACAACTATGTACTTATTGGCATCCAGACGTTCCGGCAAAGTTCCGTCGCCAAGTTCGCATATCTTCTTTTTTTCTGTACGACATTTATTTGTATCAATCATGACATACGATTACGCCCGAAAACTTCCGAGGACAGGTTGCTGTAACTGTCAGTGGTACTGCGCAAGGGCGCCGTTGAGCCAGTGGGTTGTGCGGGGGGGATGTTATCTCCAGCATCCTTCTGGTATGGGTTCTTGTCCGGTTATCTATCTTCCAGGTTTTTGCTCAATAGTCGCCCGAATATTCCGAGTACTCAATTTTGGTACGAGTTTCTCAGTAATTCGTGTCCTTGTCGTTGTTCGACCTTTGTCGATGTTCAACGTTTTTCCACGTAAGCGCAGTTGTTTTGACATAATACAATTTATGCGAACATCGATGACTCTCAGGCTTAGATGATCTGGAAAAAAGGCGGTTGCCTGCGAAGCTCGCGGAAATAGGTGGTTCTACGGTGCCTGTGAACAAGGAACGAGAGGAAATGACTCCGTCTTGTTTCCTCTATCACCTCCCTAGGCCATCGCTCTTAACTCAACTTGTCGACGTTATCCACCCAAGTTCCAAAGCAGCCCGACGCGTCGCATATTTGCCTCATCCAACCATGATGAATTCCGTAACCTATTTTTCCGGCCGACAGCATCATCGACGTTCGGGACGTGGCGCTGAGGACCTTACGAGATTCTGATTTTGTGAACGGGGCTCCTCGGTAGTTTTGGCGGCTGAAAGCGGCAGCTATCTTGCTTGTTGTCTCTTCTAGTGAGCCTTTGAATCAGGTCGTCATGAGATCTAAGTAACCTATGTCCATTGGTGGATCCGGAGATCTCGACAATCAGGTCCGACGCTTTTCTCATATTCATATTCAAAAAGGCCTCACTGTCAACGTCTGCTGCCATTGCAGTGCTTCGTTCAGTTACGACCAGGAAATCAGACTTCCGAAGTTCGTCAATCAAATGCCAACCATCTTGGCAAAAAATGCTACGAGTCTACCTACTTCCTCTCGCAAGACTTGAACTTGGCTTTCGGGACCCTTGTTCACAGAAATATTCCTACTTTGTCAAGGCACGGCTTGGGTTTTTAATGCTCTCACCTCATCTTCCTTGGGCAATTCGTGGGCTAGTTATAAGCCTATACTGCGGCGATGGCGGTTCTATCAGCGCCGGCTCCTAGTTTCCGTTCTCGCGACTGGCAGTTCGTGCATAAACGTGATATGGCATTCGCGCGTTGTATGCCCCATATTGATAATCAACGAGAATTTTATCAGGAACCTACGGTAATTGAATGTATATAAACCCTCAGCTGTTGGTTTTCTCTTCGCCCACCCTTGTCGATATATCGTCATGGCGTCTCGCGGTGTATACTTTCGGTTTATCCTTTTCTTGCTCCTTGCTATAGGACTATATGACTGTGGCGTGTCTGCGAAGCCCGTCTCATCAGCTTCGACTTGGTGGTGGCCTCGCCCCCGGCCCCGGTGCAGCAATCCGGAAACTCGCGTGGAGTGGTAGCTATGGTTCATTATTATGCCATGGATTCTCCCCTGACTGTTCTTCTACGCAGGACGACACTATCGAACAAGCAAAAAACGGCCTACTTCAACGCTGAGTTGTGTCTCTATGCGACGCCTTCTCGAACCAGCATTCCTGGGGTAGTTTCACGTTACGATGATCTCGTATAGCATTTCTTTTGGCATATTCACGCACGTCAATGTTCATTTTTTTATCCGTAGGTCGGTGTGCATTCCATACAATCAAACACCACAGATCTGGGTGACCTTTGGCATCCAACTGGACAGTTAGTGGTTTCCTTCACCTGGAACACACAGTGCCTACTGACGCGGTCGTTGAACAGGTTCCTAGCCGTGAGCCAACCTCAGACATATCCTTCAAATGTCTTTTAACATGGCTCATAGGTCCACCGGTACTACGTCCATACTCACGCAATGCTGCTTCGTCGGGAATGTGGATACAGAGGCCCCGTAAGTCACCTGATCTCCCTCAATTTCCCTATTCATAACATGTCTAACGACAGATTCCTTACTGGAACGAAGTCCCTGACGCCGGTGCCTTCGCCAACTCGACTACCATTCTCGATTTTGGTGGCGAAGGAGAGGAGGCATCGAACTATACAGTTCCCTCTGGACCCTTTGCGAACTTGACTGTCCATCTAGGACCCGGGATGACTAACACTGATCACAGGCTCACGCGTAAAGGCGACGTGAGGAACTCCGTACAGGCCAACCAGACGTATGTGGACACCGTGATGTCCGCGACAACCTTTGCACAGTTCCAAAATTCGCTCTCTCGTAGTTTACATGGGGCTGGCCATGGAGGGATCGGAGGAGACGTAAGTTCTGAGTGTTTTGATGAAATGGCGGCAGTTTTGACGCTTTCTCCTTAGATGATCAACATCTTGACCGCTCCTAACGATCCGCTTTTCTGGATGCACCACGGTTATTTGGACTATGTACGCTAGCTCCGATCAGATTTCCCGGGTTTCTTTATTGAAGAACTTGAGCAGGTCTGGTGGAAATGGCAAGGCAAGAACCAGACGAGGATCCATGATCTTGTAGGTGCGGGAAATGAGACAGGCAAGGCTCCTCCAACGGGATTCGTGGTATGTATTGCCATTTTGTGTTGTTGAATCTTTTTGACATCTCGCTTTGGTTGTAGGCAACAAGCGAAGCTACAAAACTGTATGTTTACGACCTTATTGCTAATGCCACGGTATGTTGTTTTATTGTTTCGCAGCAAGAAATGTAGTTGATGTTTTGTGCGTATATAGGTGGGAGATGTCGTGGACACTCAGGGTGGATTTCTGTGTTATACTTACGTCTGATGTAGATCTGGCATACTTTGATACCCCATACCCACATGTATTCCCTTGTTTCTTTTATCGCTATTATCTATCTGTGTAGACCCAGAGCGACAAAACTGTGTGCCTTATTGTGTATGGACGGTGAATTGTTCCTGCGTTGCTGATAACTCGCTCACACAAAGCAGCCCGCTGGCGCCCACTGTTAAGCAAGAGGTCCACGACGACGGTCCGAGTTCTTATGGTAGCTTTGAGGCTTCGAGGGCGAGTTGACTATGTATAACAGTATCATCCTGCATATGACATGGTGTGGCTATAACGGTCAAAGGACGTGAACATATGCTTAAAAAATCTACAGTCATTTGTTCACGGTGCTTTGGCCATGCTCAAAGACGAAGAAATGATGACTGATGATCAGAAACTATAACGGTGATCCGAAAAGTGGTAATAAGAGCGGTATATGAATACAATTATCTGTAGAGTCCAATGTTCATCATGTGTAGAATTTGCGATTCTCGTTGGGTCCAAAGAGATCTTTCCTGATCTCAGGAAGCATCTACCATATTTTCAGTATGTCGCAGAAGGGAAAGTAAAATAGAACGAACTCGGTCCTCGAGGAGCCTCAGACGCTCATCCAAGGTGTTATCGATAGTAATGCGGCGCGAACCATTGATGAGCTTGATTCCGCCAGCGCTGTATAGCCCGTCAGCCTTCTTGTGATAGAGGCACCTGCTTGAGATAGACCTACCCATCTCCACCCAAAGATCCTTCAATAGTGTACCTCACTTCCCGCCCACTGAGCTCCTTGTACGACTGTGCAGCGTTCGCAGCTGCCTCCTCGACCAAAGAAACGTCTTGTTTTCTAGCAAACAGAGTGACGGAAGGCTCGAGGAGCTGCAAGAACCCCTGGGAGATGAAGCCTTCAAGGAACTGGACGTAGCGTCCATCGTCCTTGGCGAGAGTCAGCACCAATGCACGTGAAGTAGAGAAGAGTTCTTGAAGATGCTGTTCGCGCTGATGGAGCAACTTGAGCCGGGATTTGTTGGTTAATGTAGACTGGGCACTGCAGGGCTGATGTTCAGAGCACCGTAATAGAGACTAGAGACCACCGACATCTTCTGGGCGACTTCTGCGCCTTTCCTCTTCTTCTCGTACTGCGCGTCAATAGCTTGTTGTTCCTGCTTGACAAGTTTCGCCTGCGATGATGTTAGTTAGGGACCGCGACCAAGTGAAGGATTGGCACCTTCTCAATAGCGAATTCCTCGTCTGCCTTTATCCTTATTTCTCTCGCTTTCTCTAGCGCCTCCTGCTTGATGAAAGCAACCTGTCCAATTCATTAGCCGTCGGCCCACGTCATGAAGGGTTCCACTGGGTACCATTTTGTTCATTTCAGTGAGGACTTCATCGTCGTTAAGAGGTCGGGTCGACATGTTGGCAGAATGATACGCGGTTAGTCGGTAGGTAGTGTCGGTTGCTCAAGGTGGTGGTAGACAGGAACCAGTCGCAGTGCTGGTAGCAGGGTGTGAAATGCCTTCCTTATCTGGTCACTTCTGATGCCGCTCGCGTGGGAAAAAGTCCCAGATAGGACACCCAAATTTCGTGCGCGCCTACACCGTGAACGACACAAAGCGACTCCAGGGCTCGTCGACATCGTCAGCAAGCCGTCGAAGATCACCGTGAGTACCTTCCCTGCCCTTTTGTGTCCCTGCCGGCGAAAGAATGAAGGCAGAAGTTGCTATTTGAAGCTGGATTCGACGAATGTGATTTGGATGTACTGACCGGTCTGTTTGCAGGTCAAAATATGGCTTCGAAACTACCATCCGTCCTGGCCGCTACTGAGGAGGAGATCCAGCTCCTTCTCGCTGCCCAATGTCACATTGGCACAAAAAACTGCGATAAGCAGATGGAACCGTACGTCTGGAAACGACGGGCTGACGGTTAGCAATTCTCCAGACTTCTGCACTTCTTTGCGTCAATTTTTCTAATAGGAATCCACATCCTGAACATCGGAAAGACTTGGGAAAAGATCGTCCTCGCTGCTCGTGCAATTGTTTCCATCGAAAACTCCAACGATGTCTGTGTCATCTCTGCACGTCCTTACGGACACCGTGCTGTCCTGAAATACGCCGCCAACACCGGCGCTCAGGCCATTGCCGGACGGTTCACGCCCGGTTCTTTCACCAACTACATCACCCGGTCGTTCAAGGAGCCCCGTCTTATCGTTGTGACCGACCCCCGTGTCGACCACCAAGCCATTCGTGAGGCTTCATACGTCAACATCCCCGTTATTGCTCTCTGTGACACCGACGCTCCCCTGAAATTCGTCGACATTGCCATTCCCACTAACAACAAGACGAGGCATTCGATAGGTCTCATCTGGTGGTTGCTCGCACGCGAAGTCCTCAGGCTTCGCGGCACAATCCCCCGCACGAGCGACGGCTGGAATGTCATGGTCGACATGTTCTTCTACAGGGACCCTGAAGAAGTCGAGAAGCAACAGCAGGAGGAGGCTGCCGCTAAGCTTGCTGCTCAGCAGGGCGCGGAGGAGCCCGCCGTTGTTACAGAATGGGATGTGCCAAGTGCCCCCCAGGCCGGCAGTATCAACCCTGCTTTGGTCGGTCAAGAAGGTGATTCGGTTTTTTTCAGTCAAGAAGCGTCTTTTTCTCATGTATTATCTTATAGGTGCCCTCGACTGGGCCGCCGACCCCAACCCTTCGACCGACTGGGCTGCAGAGCCGGCAACTGGTACCGGAGGCTGGGGTGCTGACGAGACCGCTACTGGCTGGAATTAGGTTGTTGAATATACATTTGACTTTCAAGCATCACTTTGCGATCTTTATTATGCGCTGAAAAAAATATGATATATTCATGACTTGCATCAGTATCATCTAGAATATCGAGACGTCTGGTATCATTCAGCCATGGATGCCGTCGCAAAGGAACGTGCTATGAACAGACGTGGCAAGTGAATTTTGGTTTGAATTTAGCCAGCATATTTATTATGCGTGTTTGGGAGTGGTATTCTCGTCAGTCCGCCATTGTACTCTCCCTTGCCGGTGACTTTTTCAGCTGGGTCCTGCGCCTCTTATCCCTGCCTCATTCACGCGTTGCCGGTGGACCACTGGTTGTGCACTGGAGAGTTTGTTCTCTTTGGAGTGGTATCGTCTCGGCACCTGGCACTCCGAACTTGTTCGCGCCCGTCGCCTAGGCAGAATAAGAATTTCATAAAGACCCCTCGATTTTATTTTCTAAGATGTCACTGATCCTTTTTTTTTTGCAGGAAACGTGTGGTATGGCTACTCCACCTGTTAAATCACAATTCAGGACTGTTCTCGGTCACTGTTAATGTACGCGTGTTTCCGCTTTGGTGAAATATACCCTAACCAATGACCGTTAATAATGGTTCTTTGTCTTACAGAACTGGGAAAGGGCCGCCTGCCAGGGGTAGACCTTGCTTGACAGCAAAGAAGACAGGCCTAAGAAGACTTAGGAAATTATCTAGTGACCAATGTCCATTCCTTGCATAAACCATTGAGCCCGCCGCTTCTTAGTTGACGATTCAGTATGCATAGCTGATACCTTGGCCTCCGTGGTAATTTTGCACTTGAATATTCGGTCTGGCGCTTGCGGGACAATCATCATCGATGTGGTATTATATCCACGAGAAGTGCCCTTGGACTCAATGGAGGAGAAAAGCTGAGTTACACTATTTACCAATTATTGTTCTTGATGGGATGAATTGGAACCTGCAAAAGGACTAACAGACTTGGAAGAAAACACTATTACAATTCGGCCTGCTGGGGTAACGCACAAGGATACGGGTGCGAACAAGAGGAGGAACTTGAAAATGGCCGCATCCTACCGTCGTTACCAGACGACAATATCAATGACAAGTCCATATGCATTCACGGATTACCGTTTCCAAGGACAAGCTATCCTAGATCTATGTGGAATTATTGCGAAGTTCTGGGCAAGGAGCGATATGTCTTCTGCGAAACTTTACTGAGAATGACTTCTTGCAGGGCCAATGATGGCGGTCACAATCGTAGGCCATGGCAGACGCAATTGCAAGGTGACTAGGTACAAAGCGAGCCCGAAGCCGTCCGAAGCGAGAGCATAGAAAAGGAAAGAATGGCAGTGCACTATATTTGCGCTTATGTAGGAAATGAGACGAAAAATGGTTTCAAATAAGGGGGGCGGAGAGACCTTGGCAAGCAAGGTGATTCGAGATGTGGACGTGTGCGCTATAGATTCGGTACAGCTTAGATTTCCAGCGATCGGCTGGGGAATCCCTCGCAGTACTTCTAATCATCGATATCTTTGAACCTACTGCTACGTACATGTGTATGTGATTTTCGGTTTGACTCTTAAGAACAAGGCATGCTCTGAATTCCTTCCTGCATTGAAACGGGATGTCGGCTCGGTCCGTTGAGCTTATTTTCCGGGCCGCACCTGCACTGCGATGAGTTGCCGAACTTTTACGTGCTGATGCCGATACTGCCGTGACGGTATACAAACTCCGGTGCAAGTTCGGCAGTACCCACGTGCAAGTTCAAACACAAGTTCATCACTAAAATTTAACTGTTCTCCGTGCCAAATCATATTCCCTTCGGTTGTATCATTGATGACTATACCGGTGGCCAGAAACTGCTTATTGTCTGTCGGTAAAAGCCGCGGACAGTTTGGGTATGCTTTATCGATTACGGTCCTTACTTACTTCTGAAAGGTCACCAGGACGTGTATATTTAGAGTGAGAGCCGTTTTGATATCCTCAGAAGCCCTTTAGCGCTAAATTATACAAGCAGAATAATCATTGCTCGTTTCCAGCTCTTCTACCCAGCAAAATGCTAGGTTTTCCTGTCTCGCGCACGCCCACGTACCTTTGGATACGCTGAACTTCGAGCGAAGGTAACGTGTCTGAACTGATTTTACTTTATATATCCAACCGCCCAACTGTCCGATAACTTGAACCACACATCTTTCACATGATTCGAAGCAAGAGTTGACTCTGACACATTTTACTCTCTTCTTTTCAGCGGCTCAGAAGAAAAAAGATACCGGTAGCACTCTGTAGGCTGTGGCGTGGCTCCAGTGAGTGTGATACCGTTTCCCGTGCACCCAACCACTCCTAAAGTTTAGGAATTTCAATTGAAAAATTCATCATCTACGTTCTTGTTGAGTCCATAGCCCGTCTCCTCGGCGAGCTCTACTGAAACAAGCAGACAATGGCGTCGCGATGACCGCAAGAAGGAGCAAAACTCAGCTTGCTCAACCAAACAAGAGTCTTATCAGATATCGGGTACACAAGGGTTTGTATCCTGACTGAGGACCGATCTGAGGGAGTACCTGAACCTCACGCCTCATGCGTCAGACTCCGCTTATATCAGAACAATTATCGTGATCTATTCGTCCTTGGGGAGCCATAGGCAGTCACAAGGGGTACCCGGTACCCTGCTGCACGCGTGGACGTGCACTTTTTCGACGTTACATCAATCTACCAGTTCCTATGGGATGGTAGGGATGCTTCGATACTTGAAACCACGCTCTCTGGTGCTGATTATCAGTTATCAATAGATCCTATATGCCTAAAGGTATTCGGGAGCTCCGCACTGATGTTGGATCGGTTGAGGCGTGTGCGATTCGGATCCATGCTTGGCTGTGATGACTCGCCGAATATCTAGCGGACCAACGGAGTACACCCATCAGCTTACGTGGCATTGAGCTCCCTTGATAGTCTTCTGCGGCAGCCCGCTGACCCTAAACTATTCTCTGGTGGCTATGGAAGAAGATGTGGAGGCGTAGCATTTCATCTGCCTTCATGGTGCTACCGTCTTTGGAGAGATTTTCTCAAAAGCTTTCTCACACCTGACTTGTTACGAGTCCGTATACGCCAGTTTCCTGGTGGAGGCGATTTCTGATATACCTTCTAGATGGTGAGTATCTAACTTCGGCTGAGATGAAGGTGAATCCCTCCCGGGCGCAACATGGTTGTAGGGGTAGGTACATTGGTTTCCTTCTCTGCCCTATGATGAAACTTTTTAGGCTTCTCTCCGTCTGCGTATCCCTCAGCCATCGCAACCAATTTTCAGTCGAATTTCATTGCGTGTACTTGGTGATCAACTCGAGCTCGCGACTCTCTTTGGAAATACTTCGTCTCATCGCAACAGCCACAGCCACAGCCAATGGGGGCTTTGCAACTGCATCCCATTGGTATAACCTCTATTGGGGTCTGGGCGTACAAGCCGTAGCCTCAACTTAAAACAAACGTTTACGGGAGCAGCTTCGAACACGCGTTTGCTTTTGGAGGAATTTGGGCGGCGCGACACACATGTCAGCCCAGTGCGTAACTTCTGTACACCCGTCGTACCCGAATGCCTGCCGCAGGTCGCAAAACTCGAGACACTGAACTCTTTCTATTCTCAGTTATCAGACCGTGAGGACGGCAATCTACTCTACCAAAATACCAGTTATTTTTTCCCCTTGGTGCTCGCCTTCAAGTCTGCACCAATTGACTGGAGATTATCCAGTTAATCCGTTTCGGGGAAGGCTTTGAAACGCCGACAGTACCGAAGGGACAGCTTCCGTCCACGGCATTATATACCTCAGGTTCAGGGCAAGCTCTCAAGAAAGTACCTACTAAGGCTTTGGCACCGCAGAGATGGTTTACTTTTGCCAAACAAGAGCTATCGATTTCGATCGGAACTTCCGCGGAAATTTACGATTATGACGGTGAACGTGGCGATTTTTTCTTGCCTTTCACGCTTCCTAGGGTTGGTCTATTTTGTCTGCTATGTATCCGTGCTGCATCTGCAATGTTCGACTTAAAGCACTTCGCTTATCTGATGAAACTTTTTTTGCGGTACTCGGAAACAATCATGCCCATGGGTTTCTAAGGTCCGGTCTCTATCTCGTTCCTCGCAGCACGAACGTGGCGTATCCTACCGCTCCTGGTAGCTCACATATTATTTCCAATATCGTGTCAAACGGAGGAGGCTCATACAGCAAACTGAAACAAGCCCTCTCCCTATGCCCGTTCTGTAGAACCTATCGACTCTTGTATTTCTTCGGACTCGCACGGACCAGCTACTGCCATAAAATAGGCTTCAATCTTTAGCATATGGGCAAATGACGTTTTCTGATGCTATTTCCATTGATGCGCCACAAGTCTCTATCTCGTCAGTACCTGACCCTTGCGGCTCCAGTCATCCGTTATCGCAGAAACCCCGTATGTGCTTTGCTGATGCATCCCATTCTAGAATGATGAGGTCTGAGATTGAAAATATCTCTAGTTTCACTCGTTGTGTGCATCGTTTCCTATCGTTTCTGAATCGTTTAACATCGGTCTTCCGAGCTTCAAATTCAATCACTATCCGATGGAGGCACATGATTGGCCTGCGTTCCGAGTTCCGGGCTATCAATTACATATCTATGGATGACGTGTGGAAAAATTAAAATCATATCGACGCTGCGGGGAACCCTTTCGGGATACTCTAAAATGTTACACGGACAACTCGCCTCTTCGGCGGCCAAAAAGTGCCCTGTAAGTAACTATGACGACTTTCAAATCTCTCAAACACTGACGACTGTTGAAAGATCTGTGCTATCTCAAAGAATTTGGGTTGCATCCGTGTGATCGGAGTCACTCTGCGAAGCCCTGTTCGGCCCCTTCTGTGCACACCCTCCGGTCAGAATTTGACAATAATCTGCCGATGGTAAAAATCTCAGCTCCAGAGGAGTCGAGAAAAATTACGATGGAGCCATACTCTGGGATTAATTTGTGTAAGTCACTACGAGGTGTGCGGCGTTGTGCGTGTTGTTCTTGTCATTTGTCTCGAATGAACACAGATACACTTTGCGGTGCAACAAGGATGACGTGTTCGGGGTAACCAAAGGGTCGCCGTGGATCCGTGCTGGAAAGTCCCTGCAAAGGCAAGAACATATAAAAGACTTCATAACACCTCCCGGTCAACTCACAACTCCACATCGCACCCAATTTTCTCCCTGTTCTTCGTATTGATTAATTCTACCGATGCCTCCTGGTGAAGCCACACACATATGGGACATTGGAGGCCCGAAGACGAGCTGGACGAAGGGGGAATACTGCGTTCATTGGATTATAGTGAACGGAAGACCAACGATGTTTACCTTCGAGTGTCTTCAAGACCGTAAGTCCTTGTGCTTTCTCCTCCCGCCTCGTGACACTGCTGACTCGCATGTCTTGGCATTGTAGATAATACATCGCAATCTACTTGCGTAGGTTTCAAGCTCCTACATGGCTTCAACCTGCTGACCCAGTTTATTAGCCCATACCGGGAAGAACCACACAATTTTGGACACCCTATATTCCGAAATGATCATCATGCACGACGGGCTACTCCGCGTTGACGTCAACCATTGATGTGTTGGTAAGCCCTGACGCTTTGATGGCCTAAAAATTCATATCTTTACGTTGATTTTTGTCTCTTAAAGGTCTCGGAGCTGAAGGTGCTATGTATGGATTGCTGCATGGTGACGACCGGTCCTTATTAATTGATCTCATCCGTTTACCTACGATGTCGAGTATGTAACATACATAGATATCTATAGCCTGTGCCTGCCATGTCGCAAGTAGTGGCGCTTTTAATTTCTGAGCCGATGGCAAAACCTTGTAGTTGCCATATGTATTCGATAAGTCATCCCCTTGAAACAGCAATGGCGGCAGTAATGGTAGATGGCCCCAAGAGGGACGTAATATTCTTAAAGGGCCGAGGATCAAGTCCCGGTAGACCAGGATCATGATGATGCTGGGGCGTGGCCTGCGCGAAAATAATAACCGAACAATAACCCCCTACCGACGGCCGGAGTATAAATCCGAGGCCACCTTTTCAACCACCATCATGGCATCCAGCAGTCCTTCTGCATCCAGCCCAAGTGCAGACTCGATTGACGAAGTGACGCTGAAATCCCGCATTGAGAAGCAACTCTGTGACGAGTGCACGGAACTCGAGCCCTTCGAGCAATGTACGTTCCTAGTCAATTGTCAGTTCTCTTTTTTTTCTGACCTCGTGTTCGTGGAAAGGTGGAAATCATATGGTCAGTCCGTGGCAGCAATTGTCCCGAATTAAATCTTACTGAAACATCTACAGACTTATATCGCTCATATGAAAAAGGAACAACAAGCAGTGTTCATTCGAGTCCAGTGGTCCATCCTGAAACATGCTGGGTGCGGTATGACCTCTCCGTTGGCTATGCGTTCAGAGGTATGCCGCGAATTAAGCCTAAAGTAATACTTATTAATTTGAAACCTACCTAGGTCGCCACCTTGGGTTTCTTGAAATCCAAGACCAAAATCCCGGTTCCTGGAGTTTTGTATCATGACGTGGATGCCGACAGGAAGGTCGGAGGTGAATGGATGATCATGGAATATGTAAGTACCGGTACCTCGTTTCCGGGATAGGCTTATCGAGACGAAGCCTAGGTCGACGGCGATAACCTCTCTACCGTATGGAGAGGACTCAACACGAAGCAGCGCGAACAGGTCTGCCTCGCTATCGCTGACGTATGGGTGGAGATAATCAACGTAACCTTCGAGTCGATTGGAAGTATTTACGAGAACGAAAACGGGAAGTTTCATATCGGACCCATGACACGTCTGGCGTCAAATCGAAACACCTCCATTTCCCCGCCAAAGCTCGAGAAATGCGGCCCATTTTCGACCGCTAAGGAGTGGCTCTTGGCAACTGCCCGACGAGATCTGGACTTTGGGGAGAAGCCTCCGGATAACGCGGCCCAAAAGAAATGCTTCATCGACAGCGCAGTAGCTAATATCCAGAAGCATGACTTTCCCGATCGACTTGAGGACTTACCCATCGTCCTCGAACACATAGATTTTGCACCTCGAAATATCCTGGTCAGCCGGACCGACCCCACGAAGATAGTAACCGTCGTGGACTGGGAAGCCGCGCGCGCTGTCCCCATGTGGGCTGCAAACCCAAGTTTCAGCTTTCCCCCTCACTCAGTGACCGACGAGGAGAGAAAGCATCTTCTCACGTTGTTGACCAATCGCATAATTTCCAAGTCTCCTGCTTGGGAGAAGGCGATAGGACAAGACCTACAGCCTCTGCGAATTTTGCATGATCGCGCGATATATAGTAATATAGATCCTAATATACTACTTCCCGCTCCATTCTTAGCATTGTCTGCTACATATTAAGTATGATAGATACCACTTCGTGTTTTTACCCTTAAAATATCTCTGTTGAGACTCGATACTTTCGAAATAAAGCCCTGTGATTTCCAAGTCGATATTGGTAGGTCCTTGTATAACACTATGGACAAGTCGGATCGAAGCTTTCGATCGAGGAACTTTAACGGGTGCGGTTTAGTGCGGTAACAAGTCGGCGCCTGAAAGATCCCGCGGATGTATCATTGCGTAGTCAGAACGAACCCCAAAATTTCAGCCCGTTGATACATTAAGAAACGGCCAGTATAGTCCCATTTATTTAATTCAGCGTTCAAACATAGCAAGACAGCTCGAGGCATACCACCGCCTCACATAGACCTCGAAGAAAGCAAGAGTGGGATAGTTATGAACGAAACATACCAGTTCGAATCCAAAAGGTGGGAACTTCAATGCGGTGCCTGAGAGTGAACGACGTCACCCTTTATCTCACCAGGATGCACCCCATAATTTGGAGTGTCAGGGAAATCATCATTTCCTTTCGGATTGGCCCTGGATGGTATACTTAGTCTATATCTGTGACACTATCCAATCAATTGAAAAGGGGTGGTACACACCTGTACACAGATCTTGCCGGGAAGATTGGAATTTGCCGAGAACGTGCGTACGTTTTCTCTACAGAACTGAGAAATATGAAATTTCAAAGTTCGTGTATGATATACCAGGAAACGGCCGGTTGCGGATGCGACATTATTAATAAGTACTGAGTGGATGGAAGGAGCCGTTAAAAGCCAAGCAACTACAATCCTTAGCCCTGATGCCACCTTCTTAGCTGGTCCAGCATCACGCTTCTAACTGTGGATAAATCCCCCAGACTTTCCGAGGACAGGTGCAATCAGACCTTGGAATTAGAATGCTACACAACGACGGTTGATTGAACTAGACCAATGTACACATATACACAGATGAAGTTGGTATACTAATGGACGATGCACGGGTAGGGTACTAAGAATGAATGGATGAGGGATCTAAAAAGAGTACTAGATTGCAGTGAGATGTGATAGATAGCATGACCAGATGAGAACACCAAGAAAAAAGAATCCCGAAACAGATCTACATCTGTTTGGGCTTTGCAACCCTCGCAGATCGTCTGGTTGGCCGGATTTCGTTCGGCGCCTGCTGCTGCACCTTCTTATGCGATGGCGGGGCCTTTCCCTTCCCGCCCTTCGCAGCGGGAGGTGCTCCCTCTTCCACCTCCTCGGCACTCCTTCCCCTCTTCCTCGGAGAAGCAATGTCCATCAGCTCTCCTTCATCATAGGCCTCGTCCACCTCAGCCACCGCCTCCAGGTCAGAGAACGGTCGCTTTTTGCTCGGCCCTTCCTCAATGGCGTCGATTTTCACAAATTCGTTCTCCTGCAACTCCCTCTGCTTCTCCTCATGGGATACCATCTCCTGCGACGGTTGCAAAAGTTCCCATCCCTCCTCCTCGGCGCGCAGCAAGACATCGCTCCTGCGCTCGAGTCGCGAGCTCTGTCGAGGAATACCATTCTTGTCCGGGGGAGGGGTAGGCGCATCAAGTTGGAGGTTGTCCATTTGATTGTTGACAACCACTTCTCCATCAACGTCCCCATTGGATTTCATCGAAACATCGAGCAGTATGGGAGCCGCACCGTTGGTTTCTTCGTTTGCTGGCATGGAAGAAAGATCTTGGTCCATAGAGTCGGCATTTTGGTTCCTGAGATCATAAACCGGAGTGTAAGCTGCAAACCATGGGTGCTTGCGGGAGTCCACCATCGTCATACGTTTCGTAGGATCAGTTTCGAGCAGTGCTTGGATGAAGCTCCGGGCTGCAGGAAAGTTAGACTTGTATCTATTTCAGAAAAATCGAAACAGATACCCTCATGACTATGCATCTCTAATGGTTGCCAATGAATCCACCGCTCGGCAATGCGCATTCGGATGTCAGGCTGGTATTCATCTTCGATGAAAGGGGCGGTGTTGGTGAGCCTGCAAAAATCACTTGAATAGGCACCTGACACCGAAAGCGAGTACTTTGAGCTTACATTGAATATACAATAACTCCAACGCTCCAGCTGTCCACGAGATTATCATAGCCTTGGTGATTCTCTTGCCTGACCACTTCTGGAGCTAGGTAGCTGGGAGTACCACACATCGTCTACGGGAAGCAAATAAGTGCTAAGGATGGGAATAGTAGAGCAGGCTTACACGAAGCATAGTCAGACTGTCGACGACCTTGGCGAGACCGAAATCTGCTACCTTGACGATGGGAGGATCATCGTTAGTCAAGAGAACGTTCTACCGGCAGCTTTAACGTCGACAATCCAAAGAAATCAGCAATATACACGCACTTCCGGTTTGAGATCACGATGAGTAACACCAAGGTTATGGACATACTGGACATATAATAAGTTACTAGTGAAGAATTAAAGTCAATCATACACACCGCGAGTGCATCACACAACTGCCAAGCGATATGGCGGGTTGTGTCTTCCGACAGACCTTCGCGTGAAGTGATGTAGTCCAAGAGATCACCACCTTCGACAAGTTCAAGGACGAGATCTGAACAAACTTGTTGAAGCTGATAGCATGCGAAAAAAAAAACAATACAGACTGATTGAACCATCCTGGTGGTAATAGACGCCTTTCATCGCGCATATGTTGGGATGCGAAAGATTGTTCATGATATTGATCTCCCTGTTGAGTTGAGTCTGCGTCGTCGTTAGAGATGTTGCTCCCTGTGGGCGTTTCTCGCGGATCATCTTGATGGCAACCCATTCACCAGTGGTACGTGACAATGCTTTCACGACAGTGGCAAAGGCACCTTTTCCGAGTTCGTGGGCGACTTCGTAATCGGCATAGACACCCTCAAGCTTGTTGCCACCAGCAACCATACGGAATATGTAACCTTCAAGGCGAAAAGCATTACGTTTGCATGTAACAAGTTAGAGATGTAGGACATACGATAGTCTTCTTTACTCTTTGGTCCTTGTGGAATGACCATACCAAACGCGATTTCATTTCCATCGTGAAGTAGACGTTGGTGTCCCTTCCCAATCTTGGAGCCGTTGATCTGCAGGATGCGTGAGACGGACCGAGACACGTTCTAAAATGACCGACTCACAAAGGTGCCATTGGTGGACCTATCCACGACGGTGACAGAAGCAGTGTCGTTGTTGTTGACGCCATTCCATACTATTTCACAGTGCTGATTGCCTTTCGCGCGAAGATGAACAACTGGGGGGAGAAAGGAGTTGAGAATACACTCACTAACTTTGCCCCCTGGAAGAACGAAAGCATTCTGTGGATTACGTCCAATGCGAATCGTGGGACTCGTCTTGGAAAACTCCATCCGAATGTTGTGGGCGTTGCAGGGCTGGAGGATACCCCATAGGTCGACGTCGACAGGATTCGCCTGCGAAGGTTGCTGAGTCGACTGCGTTGCCTGCTGGGTCGGTTCCTCCTCCTCCTCGTAGGCGTAGTCGTTCTCCATTGTCGTGCGCAAGAATGTGGCTGAGTAGTCGGTGGTGGCAGAATAAAGAGAAGGGAGGGCCTTTTATACGTGTTGGTACCTGTTTCCCGTTCGGTATGTCTTTGTTGAATCCTGGCTCCTTTTTTGTCTTTGTTGGTGGCAGGACAAGAAACCGGCGACGGGTGGCAAAGGGGCCACCCCAAAGCAAATTGTCGAAGCGGCCAAGACTTTTAGCGCCTCGCCAGTGAAATGGGTATTCGACGCGTAATTTTCGAAACAGTTGGCGGTTCCACAGTCGACGCGATTCTTTGTGGCTTCGTGCGCGAGAGCAAGGGAGAAACCCAGAGTAATTTAAATTTGGCCTCCGTGATTGTCACATCACATGCATCATATGCCGGCCCCATCATATGTCACCGTCGTCACGAACCTGACGGCTTTCACCTCAACTTCGTCGATCCTTATCCTTGTACCGCAAAGTGAAGCGTTGAACGTTGAACGTTGAACGTAAGCGCCTGCCTTTGTGATCCTTTGGGTTCAATTCATAACATTTAAAAGGACTCTGATCTCGAGTAGAGATCCAGAATTACAAGATATTCCTGTTTTTATTGAACGTTGACGGTACGTGCATCTTGCACAAGGTCCTTTCACAACAATAGTAATAGCTATATACAGACACTTGAATAATGCCTGACTGGAGCCAGATGCCACAAGAGCTTATCGACGCGATCGTCGACGAGGTTCACCATTCCAACGATCTCAAATCGTGCTCGCTTGTCAACCGCGCATTCTCTTCACGAACTTGTGTTCGCCTCTTTCGCCATGTCAACCTGAGACATAGGCTGCGCCCCAGCGACGCTGTTTTTCCAGAATTCTACAGACTTTGTGTATCATCGCTGCGCTTGTCTGCCAGTGTCAAGATCTTGGCCATCACTCAGTGTCGTATAACTACCCCACCATCGACTAGTGGTATCCTCGACCTCATAATCCAGTCTTTGCCAAATCTAGCTGCCATTAAGCTGCTTGATGTCGGCATTGGTTATTTTCTTAATGGACCAATTGCGTGTCTTTCTTCGCATTCATTCGTCGGAATCCACCTCGACCGTGTTGCCTTTGACAATATAGATCAGTTCTATAATCTTATCTCTGGATCCCCTCAACTCAAAAGCCTAACCTTGTCCGGGGCTGTCTTGCTTTCAAATACCCAAAGTCGGCACCTGGGGGCATGTCGTGTACTGCCTCAAGTCGAGCATCTAGTTCTCAGGCTTGATCATGAGACAGGAAATCGGTTTGGCGCATTAATACTCGAAAGTATATTTCGACAAGGAGGCTGTCCATTCTCTGTAGAACGAGTTCGGCGTCTCACCATCGATGTTAATAACCTTCACAAGATCCAATTCGATCGCGCTAATGCGATGCTTGGTGCTACATCACAGACTCTTCAAGAGTTGACTGTATTTCTCACGTGTATGTGCCCATGTTGATGCCCGACATCCTCACGTTAACACAATCGCAGCTCAATATCACTCGACACCTTGCAACATCCTCTGCTTTGGCTCAGTACGAAAAGTATGCTTTTCCTTCATGCATGAGGTTAACGTACACCTTTGGTGGTGCATCCAAAATCTTATTCACATTCGAGACAAAGTTGGATGCTCTACCATTGAAGAGCTGACTTTCAAGATAACTTCGGCCAACGCAGAAGCACCTGTCAAGGAATGGATAGAGCTAGATGAGTTGTTATCCCGCCCTCCATTTTCCGATACGGTCGGCCTTCTCCACATCACAAATGTACTCAGATTCACACCACGTCATTTGCGGCATTCATCTGAAACGATGAGGGCGAAGTACGAGCCTTTTTTCCCGTTGTTGCTCCGGAAAGGAAGGGTCAGTTTTAGCTTGGGTAAGATCTCCGAGAGTTCTAATATGCAGCTACTGAAACTGGAATTTTAGTGGTAGACAATGGCGAACGGGATCAGTTCTTCACCAGTGATGATTAGCATTGATTCTGCACCTGATGCTTTGTCCAGGACTTCACGTCGAAATTCATTTCAGTATGACAGGAAGGAAATTGTACCCAATTTCTAGAAGATTTACGTTCATTGCCAAAATGTGGACATAATGACAATGAATGAACGCTAGTATTATGGCGCCAGTGTACGTTTGACGCCTCAGTGGCGTTAAAGTCAATATCGGTGGTTCTTTCTTCACCGCCACCATCCGAATCCGTACGTCAACTGGTCAATACTAGACTGTGGTTCTCCCTCAGCCCTGTGAGGGACGATTCTATGTTGACTACTGTCAAGCTGACTGGGACGGGGCGTTTGATGGAAAACTCGCTAGGTTCTCAGCCGTTTGAAGCCCTGTTATCATTTCTCAACAGCTTTCTCACAGTTCCAGCGCAAACAAAAGGACTCTTTATCCGTTTTCGTCCTGGCTTCAATATGGAGGAATTAACTCCGGAAGAATATGTTTCCCATCGTTCTGGCTGCATATCGGTCCCGCTAGTCCGTCAATCGGAGTCAATGAAGATTTGCTCAGCTGCTACTCTTGCGGTGGTATAGTTCTTTCAGAGTATCTTGAAACGCAGCATGCCTGACCTTGCCGCCGCTGACTACATAATCGCAACCTTCAATGATCGGATGACGGCATAGCGTATGAGGATTCTCCCGCAGATGAGAAGGAAGACATGGTGCAGGTGCTTTCTACGTACCCTGTCAATATGTTAAAACGTTCCCGCTGCGGTCCACGGACGAAATCGTCTTATATTGGAGTCTAAATTCACTATATTCAAGAAAGATCAGTGAGCGTGTTCCATTTGCTAAATGGGAAATAGACTCACACAGTGTATCGCAGGCCGCCTTTGCGATGTACAGGGTCGGAGCTTTTCATAGAACCTCGTTAGATTGTTCCCTACCAGTAAACACTCCGAGTCGAGTCGGATTGTGCCCGTAGTGGTTAGGACAGGTTCCTCACAAGGCATCTTTTCCGACATCACAAGACGCGGAGGAAATATGAGAAATTGATCAGCTTTCTCGACCATCCCGTGTCCATACCATCTGTCATCAGACATGGACAACTGTATTGCAAGGGACGTTTCAATGCCCTGGCTTGAATTCCATCAGAGATCGGCGACGGTCGGCCATAGGTTTGAACCCCAGGGTTGTTGACTCATTGGAAGTAGCTCTGCCGAACGCTTTTGTATAGGTATACTCTGCGGGTATTCATCGAGACCAAGAAAGGATCGCCTGGCAAAGATGATCAAATTTCGCTGGCATTAGGTCGGGATGTCAAGAGACCCAAAAATGAATGAAGCGATACTTGTAGACATGATTAGCCTTGTAAAATTGGAATATGTCACACCGGAGGCGTTATGCGGTTATTAAGAGCATCAGTGAGAGGCGTAGCGCGCGCAGGAATGACCATATTAGTTTCTTTTTCAAAAACCCTTTATGCTACACATCTTCTCGAGGATATCTTTTATGTCCTAACATAAAAACCACGAAGTGGTAGATTTTCTGATCCAACGTCTCTGGAGAATATCTCTGCAGCCTTTCGGGCGCTCATCTTCAAGTCACTCTGTGATGAGGGACATTGTGACGGAAGTGATCATCAAGAAGCCTGCCTGCCCCAAGAAGGAACAGGGATTAACATAATGCGGGGAAGCCAGGATGGAAGTTCTGAGGAAGGAACACATCATATTTCTGTGTGCTTTCCGTCTCTCGGACCAAGAGAGATCAGGAGGTAGCCCCTGCTTAAGAAAGGGAAAAAATAATAATCAAAGCAAAAAAAAAACCAGGCTAAAAAAATGAGGCTCAGAACTGATTCTAATTTCTGACGTTCTTAATGCAACATAAGCCCTGCACATGCATTAATTATATTACACCTGACTGGGTTCTACTTCTTATTGGCGAAGAACAAAAACGGCTAAACACGAGCTCCTTGAAGCTGTCAACCCGGGGTTAATGCTTTACTCCAGTAACACTGCGTAAGATCTCGCTTGGGGTGTTGAGAGTCGTATTGAAAATCTCGACTGCCTTATAGCCGTAGAAATACAAGGAACAGCCCATCAGCCTTATTCGGTTGGATCGGTGTGTCGCAGCGTTAATTAGTCTTAGTGTAAGCATACTTATCTACCTCGCAAGGATACAAACGATGCGCACGCGCCCAAGACTTGTGTAGGTAGCACCAGGTCCGTAGGCAGAGTAACGACCTTTACATCTACCTGCTGACCATCAGCCAGCAGCACTACGTATATATATATCTTGTCTCTCGGCACCTCATTGATTATTGACAAGCTTCTCGCATACTCTCACGGACAGCTTCTGAGTCTTCTCCGCGTTAGCGTATATCCGGTGATGACACGGACTGGCGTATTCAAAGGCGAAGGTGTTGAACTCGGATGATCAAGGACTATACCGATGTTCGGACGATGCACGGGCAAGTTCACCACCCCAGGGCCCGTACCAGGTAAGGACTGCTTTCCCCATAATAGCACCTCGGACCTGACCTTGTGAATATTAACCCCTCGTCGGTGGTAAAGGCGACCATGCCTCCGAACGCCACAAAGTACTGGGCAATATGTTGAGGCACCTGTGTGGTTGTCGGATATCGCACGGTTTGGTTTTGTGAAAAAGGTGTCGGTTCTGAGATCTGGGGGTCGCGGAAAAACGGAAAAGCCTTCTTCACTTTTAGCACGTCGTTCCTCTTCCCCTTGACATTAATTTCGGGCTCTCGCAGTGGCCTAGTTACCCGATAGTCATTAATTGATATGAAATCATTGCGACTTTCACGGCCATCTGAAAGGTAAGAATGCCAGAACCTGTCATGGTGTAGATTCTTCAACCTTATCCGTATGCTCCGTTCTGGCTGAGAAAGTACTGCAGAGTTAAACCGCGTCGAAAATAAGAGACCCCGATATTAGTATCGGCGAGCTCGAGCACTGATTACAGCCTTGGCGATGTTCTCATTCATCAGCATAGCCATCTTTTGAGTAAAACTGCAGCAAAGAGATAAGCGATCCAGAAAGCTTTGATAGTACGTATACTGCATTACCTCAGGAATACAAACAAGAAACTTGTCCAGTTTGCGAATCAGTACCGCAGTAAAACGGCTGAGCCTGATGCTGGCGATGCCAGAAACTCATTGCTGAACAATCCAGGTTGGCGCAAATCATGATGGTATTGCCCGCCAGTGAGAAGCAAGCACGGTGACTGGAAGAATATTTGTGGCTTTTCAAGATTTGAAAACGATGCGATTGTTAAGGCCGTTAAGGTTCCGTGGGAAACTCAGATCTGGACTAGTAGACTTATATTAGCTAACCTCGGTCCGATACAGAGTATGGCACTCGCCTTTGCGGCAGGTTCTCTATCAAAGATCATGTAAGTAATCCTGTTAACCAATTATATCAAAAATATGTCCTCCTTCTGACAAGAACCCCAAGCCTCTTTGATTCTCATGCCAAGACCCACTTTCTGGCGGTAATTTCGGCGCGAAAATGATTGTTAATCAAACACTTCCCACCCTCCGCATGAGATTCTCATAACTACGATGTCAGACCCCGGAAGACTCGTAGGAAAAGTGGCCATCATCACAGGCAACATCATCGCATTACTACCTCGTTGCGATACTGATAACCGTGCTTACAGGAGGCGCTGTAGGTCTTGGAGGGGCGATATGTATGCGATATATTAAGGAAGGGGCTAGTGTTGTGATTATGGACATCGATGCCCAAGCAGGCGAAGCCAAGGCGTACGCGAACCCCGAAAAGATCGCCTTCGTTAAGAGCGATGTCCGTTTGGTCGCCGATTGGGAAAACGCGCGCGACGTTGCTTTACAGAGATTTGGAAAGATTGATATCGTCATAGTAAATTACTACTCCTGGCTACTGGCGCTTAATAATGAACTAACCATCTTGTGTCGTTCTAGAACTGCGCTGGGGTACAGGTTAATCAGACGGAAATAGCGGTTCGTAACCTCTGTTTGAGCTAAATCACTTCTTAAATCGAGTTCATATAGTTATTACATCTGGTATCTGAAGAGACATATGACTTTCTCTTCAGCGTCAATGTCAAGGTAAAGACTTCAGCTTCAGCCCTGCAAACTCCCCCAATGCGAAAATTTCCCCTAGCCCATACACATCTCCGCTAAAGTCATCATCCCCGTCTTCCTGAAGCAGAGAAGCGGCGTCGTCATCAATATTTCTAGGTACGTATCCTTCACTCCATTTATCCCAATCTGATGTTCTTTGACCTCGCCAGCACCGGCGGCCTCCGCCCAAGACCGAACTACGCGATATACAACGCGACTAAAGGCGCCGTTAACTTGTTCACCAAGACCATGGCACTCGAATACGCCCCTACGGTCCGAGTGTGTGCCATTGCTCCAGCTCTGGCGACCACCGCCATGTAGACATCCGACTTCATGGCTCGTCCGAGTCTCGGTACTACAGCTGAAACACATCCTTAGGTTACAAGCCACACTTGGCGTGAAGGAAGACATACCGGAGAATCGTGCGCCGTTCTTACAAAGTGTGTATACAGCACGATTATCTGTCGTACAAATTATGTCATTAACGAACCGCTGTAGCTATCCCCATGACTCGCCTCTGTGATCCGGAAGATGTCGCCAATATGGCAACATTCTTAGCTTCGGATGAAGCTTCCTTCATTACTGGAACGATCTACGAGGTCGACGGCGGTCGGTGTATTGTGAGTTTTCGCCTTTCTCCCTGGGGTTTCGCCAATCCATCTCCTTTCAGTGAGGGCTTCACATCACGTAGTAGTATCATGTTAGTTGGACTGTGCGTTCCATGCTATAAAGTGCATCTTGGTTTATAGCACTAGTGAATACACCACTCAAAACCAACCACAGTTTCTATTCCATCGTCTCGATGCTATGTATTTGATTCGCACCGAGTAATGTCATGAAGGGTCGTTTCAGCTACAACACGTACATCGTAATTAACATTATGCTGGATAAATCAGCAATGCCATGGACGACTACAATTAAAGAGTCCCCAGGCCATGACGTTAAGTCGAACGGTAAGTAATCCAAGGATCCAACTGATACTATTACAATTCCTCTATGAAGCTGCATCCCTCTGGTTAGAATAGATCATTGACAGATAAGTACCAGAACCGAATGAAGAAGAATAATTTTAGAATGATATGGTCCCATGCACAGAAAAAGAAGAGATAAAAAAACACACGCACGACACGCTCAGAACCTATCCCGGCTTGAGGGTTGCACTAACCGTATCCCACCTCTGGCACCGGATGATGAGTCATCCGATTCATCGTCCCTCCCGCTCTTCTGTACCAAGCTCACACTCTCCTCCCTGTCTACATCTCTATCGCCCTTGGGATACTTATGTGATGATCGACCCCTCGTTCCAGTTTCGTCAGTATCATCCCCATCCCAACTCCGAGCCGAATCAGTGACACTTGGAAAGCTCAACAGTGTCGCAGTGCTTGGGCTATTATTATCCCCAAATATATCCCGCGAGTCTGTCCTCTGTTGGCCAGGCCGCGCGAGTCTGGGATTCATCGTCGGCGGTGCACTTTGCACTGTATGCTCGTGTGCATAGCCTAGCGGCACAGTCACTGACTGCTCTCGCATACTATTGGGGATCGCATATGAGGTGGGACTGTCTGCGAGGAGATCAGGTTTGCTGTCGATGGTGTTCTCGAATGGCTCTGTCCGGATAGTGGGCGGATATCCGCTCCCATTCCCACCTCCGGGCATTACTATCCCTGGAATACCCAGAGCCAGCCGGTGTTCATGCGTGGCCGCTTGATCATCACGTTGACCGTTCCCAGTGGGATGATACTGATGTATAAGATCTTGGCTGCCGAATTTGATCGTAGGTCGTTTATTCACTACGCGAGAATCCGTCAAGGAGGGGGTCTTTATTGATGAAGAATCGTCTCCTCTCGTTGCACCAGCACCAGATGACTCGGAATCACCTGTGCTCGTTTGAGGAACTGGAGCATCATACAGTTGATGCCGCTTGATTCCTGATAGATGATCAAAAGCCGTATTTGGTGTCGTAGGTCGTTCGGAGTCGTAAGGAGCCGCAGCGCCGGGAGGTCTTGTTCGATATGATGAAGCACGACTAGCTTCGCTAACGCGTCTCGCACTCCTGGCTCGGATGATACTGCCCATAGCGCCGAAGGAACCTCGTAGAGCGTCCATACCCGGATCCTCGATACCTATTCCCCCCTTTTCTTCCACCTCTGTTTTTGACCGTGCGGCTTGGAGAAGGAGGGTGGAGCGTCGGTCCAGTTTCGACAGATGGGTAGGGTCCACTTTGGACATCTGGAGGATAGTGATGCCTATGCAGATGACAAGGAAGCCCATGACGATTGTAATAATCTCGGATACGCTGGAATCAAGACCTTGGAATAGTACCTACGAAAGAAACATGGGAAAAGTGACCGAAGAGACCCTAGCCCAACTCACCACAGTTGTCACCATCGAGAAAAAGGTAACTAGAGGGAGGGATATAAGAATGAAAGTACCGAACACTTGAATCTAAGGCAAGCTTACATATGACATAATATGTCGGTGTTACTGGAGAGTATGTTAGCACATCGATATCTCGAGAGAAAGACAAGTACCCATAGCTACATATACACTTCGTGAGTAAACTGTAGGGTTTAACAAGAAAAAACGAACCAGTGTTGAAAAGCGCTAGCGCTTTATTTAAGTAGAATACTTCCGTAACTGTAAAACCAAAGTGTCAGTGTTTGAGAAGGGGGAGGGGCGAACACGGACTTAAGGTTACCGCGACGAATGCTATTAAAAAGTACATGAACCAGTGCTTGAACTGGTTATCGCCTTTTGCGGTCTCAACGATAGCAGCGCCAACTCCCGTGGTGACACTGACACTAATACCACCAATCATACTGCATACGAAGATATACCACAGCATACTCTTAGTGCCATATCTATAGAGGTATTGGTAAATGACGTGGGATAAGATGGTGCAGCGCGTACTTTGGGGCAAAGAAAAAGATGATGACGAGTGATGCGGCTATCAACACCGAAATGTAGACGAGAAAGCCGGGGGCCAAGAAGAGCTTCTGGAACTCTGTTATTTGACCAACAAGAGCTTCCTGGGGACCTACACAAAAGTTGGTTGAGATGTCGGTAAAGAAAGAGGGTTGCAACGCACCATTGAGGGCAATGACGACAGACCCGAGCTGAATGACATCAAGGATAATCCAGAGGTGAAAGATACGCATTACGTACTATGCAGAGAGCACAACCTAGCCAGCCGAATATCGTCAACGTTTCTTTGAGGAAGATAGATGATAGAATGGCGCATATAACGACAGAAAGGGCGCCGAGGGGTGTCTGTAGTGGCAAACAGTTTGGTTTCACTTATACTGCTGCGGAAGAGGAAAATACCGACTGACCACAACGATGGCCTCAATGAAAGCGTATGCTTCGGGTTGAAATAAATGAGTGGCTAGAAAATGACGAAGAAAGGAGACGCACCTGCGGAATTGCAGAGCTCGCCCAGTATCATCACTGCGAGTCGCTGCCAGTCAGTGTATGCACTACGACCACGGGCTGGATACTCACTCGTCATCCCGATCCACCATAGTGGCTAGAGGAAGAGATAAACAAACGGCGACAGTGGGAAATGAATGAATGATGCTCGCCGACTTGAGATATGCCACACCCTGACCTGCGACACCGCCTGCCTGCGAGCGCAACAGACCCTTTTTCTTGAAGACAAAGCTGGACCCTATGAGAAAGCCACTGACGACGGCGAGGATGATACCGACGACCTGAAGATAATATGAACATGTGGTACGAGTATAGCGATCACTGAAGTGGGACCTTGAGGTTGGAATTGGTCGACGTGGTCGACGACACCGACGACGTCGCTGACGCCGCCGCTGACGATGTCGACGACGCAGATATGGAGGAGGACATTAGTGTGTGAACGTCGGGATGATGGGTGTCGACGTTGAAGCTTGGTTACCGCGATCACCAGGCTTGGCCAGGTCTGTCATCTCGGATTATGTTCCTCTGGCACTGCTCTGCCGCAAATCTTTCTTATTAGCACCTATGTAGGTCTAACAGCGGTGACGACTGCAACACGGTACTCAGGTTCCGGTTGCTCAAACAGGGCTGTAGAGGGAGCAGGATTGCACATGGTTTCTTTATCTTTGAGCTTCTGAATCTATATATTCCTGCTGACATATTGCCATCGCCCAGGACCTGTTTCAGGAAAAACACTCTACGTCCAAAGAATGTAGCAACTATAAAGGACTCCCCTCAGCCGGCTTTCATTGTCCGGATTTCCAACGGTTAAGTACTGCGGTCACAGCCCGGGCGAATATTACCAAGAACGTGCGACACAGAGTGGCCAGGGTAAAGCTCGCCACTGTTCTTGGTACTGTGCGGCGCTGCTGACCCCTTCGTCCTCCAGCCCATCGTACTGGATTTGAAGTAAAGAAGTAGTTGATGGTATACCTGTCGATTCTCCCTTCGACTACGGACCCCCGTACGTGCAAATGGTTCTTCCTTGCTCCAGGTCGACACGCCTGTCCGCCTTAATACCGATTACCGTGATGGTGACTAAATGAAGGCTTTCATTGTCTGGAAAACGTATCACAAGCTCATGTCACATCAAATAACCGTCCGAAAGCAGCGCACTGTATTTAATTTCTCGTGAGTGCACAATTGAGACAGTCTCTGGACTGAGGTATACGTTACTACTGGCCTTGTGAACAGTTCTTTCCCATCTTGTCCTGTATAGGAAAACTAGGTTTCATGTCACACCATTCAGTGTCCCCGTTGCTATTCTGGTCCCTTCATATTGGTATTAAGATTGGAAGAAGACAAGTGTCGCCGAGCTCTATTCAGCTTCCTCTACAAATTCGACATCTACCGATTCATTGGCTGGTGCAACCCAAAAATCTTAAGGTCCCTGTTGCAATGCTGCTCGGGCTACCCGCGGATGAGTAGAGGAACCCGTCCCAGAGAATCGAACGTCCATCATCATCTGCTTTAGACCGTCTGATATTCTCTAGCAAACCTGCGTCGAGGGCGAGGCCCTGCCGACGCAGGCAGGCCGTGTGCTTCGGACGTTTTGCTTCAGGTCTTTCACCCACATGCAATACCAAGTATTTCCGGGACTTATAGGTCCTAAGGTTAGGATCAGGATAGATGGATCGTCTACAACGTGGATTATTCTTCTGCTCCCACGCCTTAAAACTCAAAAATGATAGATCATTTCCCTGAGTGGAGAGATACTCGAGCTTAGTGCAACCGCGTCCTTCTCTTTCATCATAGCTGCGTTTTTGATCGAAGAGAAGGTACCTCGGACCAATATTTGCAGGCGTAAGTCTCTTTAGCTCATACCGGGCGTCAGTCCAATCAAAATCGTCGCTAAAATGTGTTACCCCCGGCAGCAATCCTACGGAAAAAAAATCCCCAATGCAGGTACCATGACGAATGAAGGAAAATAAAAGGTTGTTAACGACCTGCCCCGGTTCCGGAATTTCAACGGAAGCAAATTGTGACGATCTTCATCATGCGTGGCGATAGATTCGAAATAACTGCGCCAGGGCAGGGCGTCGCAGCGTCCAAGGAAAAACACATAAGAAATTCGAACATAATTCGAAATTTCCGGCCCTGCTATCCGAATCGCCGGCAAAAGGGCGCAAGCCCTTTACCCCCAACAGTGCATCTCGACAGTGGATTTCTCTCTGTAAACGAGGAAGGTTCAAGCTGATTGAAGCGGCTGCATTGTTCATCATCACGAGAGGGGATGCATATATGGTCACGATGTGTGAGCGATATGATTTCATCACTCTCAGGTATGCGCTGAAAGAACGATCTACCTGTAGGTCCATAAGTATCTCGGCATCTTTGATCTCATCACGAGGCCGGGCCAGAGGGCTTCAGGGAAGCCGTGTCCAAGCCCTCGTTTGTGATTTATATTATGCCCAGATTGCTCCTTCAACCCCCACTCTGCTTTTTACCACCCAGATTCCATTCATTCTGTGTTACGTCTCGTCGCCGATTACTCGATGCTTCGTGATTCTGGTCCTGCTTACTACACTATGGATGGCGCGTACTACCGTGGTTATCCTAATGCCATGATATGGACCGATGCACAAGAAAGTGTTTCTAGTGGTTCTTGGCGTTCCATTCCACCTCAAGGTCACGATGGATTGCTTCCATCCGGATCCTCTTATCAGATGTATTCAGAGGTACTCATTATCTTTGGATCTTCGTCGCACAATACACTGACTACAGGGCTTTGCAGATACAAGCGTATGCGAGTGCACCCCTATCCTCATTTGCCCAGATGATGAAGGAAGAGGATGAGCGATTTTACGCTACCTTTCCTGACGCCAGACCTCATGCCTCCACTCGCAAATGGATTCCATCCACGACGGCATGCGAATACAGCCAAACCTATCCTTACTCCGCCGATGAAGGTGCCTCTGAGTCGCTGAGTTCACGAGTTCACGATCCATGTGGCGTAGCAACACGTTATGACTCCCGTATCTCATGTGTTAGCGTCAGCGTCCAGGATAGTGTGGATGCTGGTGTCAGTGGTTATCAGGACGTACAGATGGCGGATGCATACGATCCACAAATTCCGGTGTGTAAGCTTCCTTTCATTTTCTTTCAGCCCTGCTTATCGCGTCACAGGATGTCAACCATCGGCGTCACCCTTCTTGCGATAGAACGCCATCACTAGCTCTCCTGCGTACTTCCCAATCCTCTTCGGCTTCTTCTCCCATGATTTTTACCCCTCACCGTCTTGATCCGGGGCTAGCCAGAGATACTAGCCAGTCCCCGTGCCCAGATGATATATCCCATACGTCTCGAGCTCGCAACATCCTCGCCACCACCAATCTCTCTCACGAATTGCTATCGTATAACGAGAATCGTCTCGTTTGCGAGCTTGACGACTCAAAGTCGGATTATACACCCTCTGCAGAATCCATCTATGCTCCAGGTATACCTCGCATACCATCACTATCCACTGCTGACACCGGACCTAACTCTCCCTCAAAGTCGGACGACAATCCGGAAGGCAATGATACATGTTTTACTTCTTTCAATGGCACATGGCCTCGTCTTCACGTCAGGACTCATGCGAATTGTTCCTCTTTGCCTCCAGATGACAAAGACTTATCAACATCACAAGAGTCTTCTTTCCGAGTCGACGAAAAACTTGACGCAGCGGCTTCGAAGCGACAACCTGCGGTTACTCTCGCTAAAGCTATCAAGCAGCCGGTCAAGGCATTACCTGCCCACAAACGTGCGGTGGGCAAGAAGCCTTCTCTGGCCTGCCTATTTTGTCGCGGTAGAAAGATTGCATGTGGTCCGCCTCTTCCAGGAAGCACAGACAAGACCTGCAAGTACGTTTCTACCTCATTTTTTCATCGCCGACGCTTGATAGTCCAAACTCCGGTCACACTGCCGTCGTTTCCTTTGTATCATTCATATCATTCGTAGATGCACGCTAACATCAATTTTCTGCAGTCAATGTCAGCGACGATCTCTGAAATGCGAGTTTCCTCGTGAGAGCCGAAGGGGTATGAGGAAGAAGAAGGCTGAGTCGACCGAGTCGACCGCTGCCTCATCAAGTCCCGCCGAAGAACCGCATGTCAAAGCATGAGACCTTGGACCCACCACCGCACAATCGGCCGCGACGGACGCCCTCCGGCGAGCCGCTCCGCGTCCCGCGGAAAACCGGATTACGGTACGAGGTTTGCGGGGAATATCAAATTCTGGCCTCTCTATCCACGCATTTCTGAATCTGCATGTTTTCCACACAGTTACTTACCTTATCTAGACTGTTTCGTAATGCTTTCGACGCCCCGGCTATTATATATACGCATTTGTTTTTGCGCTGTCTAGGATTGATATCGTTGTTGTATAAAAGTAGTATTTTACACCTTACTGAGATTTAGAAATAAAAATGACGTTGGAACAAGTGAATGGAAGAGGGAACCTCCGCACCTACTAGGATAGGATACGAAATATATATTCAAATGGTAGTCGGGAACTGGGCATAAAGGTGCTCCTTGAGTAAATTTAGAGAAAGGCCACAACAATATTAGTGCCTGTTATTCGAAGCCATTACCGAAAACCGTCCCTAGACCCGGATCTTTCAAGAGAACTATAAACCATGTGAAGACGCTACAAAGCACTAGCGTCGCGAGGCTTTTTTCAGATGCAGGCCCAAGCCGGTTCGGCACGCCACGTTGTGCGGTTCAGTTCGAACCCGCGATCGGCAAAGTTGAAGCATGATCAATTTCATATGTTTTTCCTTGTCCCATTTAGGCGAAGACCCGTATCACAAAGACAAATCATGTTATTTTAACTTTTCCCCTCAATACTTTGTAATTTGTAGGCGAATTCTTGGACTTCGTGCCTTGTTACCTAGTTGCCATCATCGTTCCTCTCCAAAATATGTAGTCGATACTTACAGTTCAGAGTTTCAGAAGAGCAAGCGCTCTTGATTAAGAGGACAGTTGAATGATGCGATCTGTGATATGTTTTTCCACACTCTGCAGGGCTTTCAAAGCGAGATCGTGGAACGATCGGCGATCAAAAAAATATGGATAAACGTGGTCCAAAACACCGAGGTAACCGCCGAAGCCGGGGTTCCGTGTATCTAGAAGGATTAAGGTTAACATCGCTCCTTCCCCGGATATAGTACCTTGGCGACCCGAGAAATCGTTAAAGTCATAGCGAGCAAGTTAAACAAAAATGGTGAAATGGAGAAATCATATGCCAGTAGTAATGGAAGACCGGACCGTGCCAATACATCTATACCCGATGGTTCTGAAAGTGATCTGCAACCAGCCTTGGTTTCGAAGCGTCACGGCGTCGACGTCGGTATTGGTCAACCACCGCATACTGCGAAGCGTTGCATCAACATTCAATAATTTTATCTTGGAGATACGAGTGCAAACTTGGTGGCGTTTCGACGGTGCCTAATATGTAATACCTAAATTATAAGGCTTCGTGTTTCACCAATTCACCAGTTTCTTCGTCTTCCCATCGGTAGACGCGACGAATGATTGCTTGCACAAGCGCTAGTACTAGCGCTCTGAGTTGATACTAGGAGCGTAAATGTGCTTGTACTTCTAGACTTCTCGAATCTAGAGCAGAATTTTCCCAAATTTCTAGCCTTTTAACAACGTTACGGTTTTTGACCAAAACACACTCGTCCGGGATTTACACCCGAAGAACTTACACATCGAAAGTGATCATGTTGACCGAGCTTTCATTTTTCCGTGTCGCCTTCGCTTAGATTCCAATGCACCATGGTGAAGTTGAGTCGCCAAACTAGTTTCAAGACTACTTGGATCAGTTACCTTTGATTAACAGAGCAATTGAGAAAGTTAAGAAATTAGAACAAGACCACGGTCAACGTGGGATTAAGTAGATAGTGCGTCAGTAGTATTACGCTGTGGCTTCACTGGATTTCTGATGTTTTCCGACCAGAAAGTCGTCTCCTGATAGGCTGCACAGCCGCTCACCGGTCCGCCTAGAGGGCAGATCCGAATTTCGTCGACTTCTGGACATTTCCACCATCATGACTGTGTCATGCCAATGAGTTTCAGAGTTGGCGGCTAAACCTAACGCACATGCAGTAGAAGGAAACTATCGTGCGTGATTAGAAAACCTGACACCCTTTGGACGAAAACGACATTGGCTTGTATATGTACAATCAAAATTTCAGGTGAATCGTCGAAACAAGGCAACCGTCAAGCCTGCAAGGTTCCGAGGTTTCTGCTACTGTTGCTTGCGCCGCATCTGTTAAACCGGTAGGTCGCATCGAGATGGCAGACGGTGGTCGATGAATCTTCAAGCTTCAATGCAGCATGGGTCCTCATTCGTCACCTATAGGCATTCCCTAGTATAGCGGTACTAGTGACCGCCCTGATTACCTCGGAAACCATGGCAAAATTATTAGCACCAAAATTGTTTCAATAGATTGGTGGTCCTAGGCAGCGGTTAATAGTACAACCCATTCACACGTCGAAGACCGTCGCAGCTCGAAGCACTGCCTTGCAGGCCATGTGCTTCAGGACCTGATGAATAGAAATCTGAAATGTACGCTTATCGAAAGGCTCCGCTTACCACTTGTGTTTATGGTGGAAGCAGCTAATTTCCCATGCTTTACTGGTCAGGCTGGGACATTAAAATTAACAGTCAACTTCAACAAGAAGGGCGTCATGTAACGTAAAGCCAAAATATGTTGATCAGCTAGTCAGGAATCATCATCAAATCAATGCATATATCCGAGCGGTCGCACTGTCTCGATGCCTTTAGTCAATCAGTGTTGCTTGCAACGATGCGATAAAGAAGCCAAGACACATTTTTGTGAAGGGAATCCATAACCTGAACCCCGGTCAATCCTATTCAAAAGAGCGCGCGATCAAAGAGGGCACAGGGCCGCAATCCATTCGTCGCAAAGCAAGGACTATAAGCGATCCCTCTGGACCTCGTGGGATCCCACCCTGAGGACTTGTCATTAATCTCGGTTCTATTACAAGCAAGTAAGAGTCAAGTGATTGATGTTCTGCAAACGAAGGGACATTCGTTCAATAAACTTGGGACCGTGCATCGGAGAATTTCTACTTCGCAAATCGCATGTGTATGGACCAGCGAAAATCCACGAGACGAAACAACGGCACCTAATTCGCTATTTTCATCCTAGTCTAAATAGCTGTAGAGTCCACCTCTGTTGACAATATCTGCCCGTGCTGCCGTCAAGAGCTAGGGATACTACTGTGGTTCCGACCTCCTCGGCTACAGAAACATCTATTATATCCAGTTGAACGCCGAGATGGTCCACTCTATCTTCAACGTATATGTTGTTCGCGTACCAAGTCGTGGCGAATTTCCATCGCTGAGTGATTTACAGAAATATACTCTGACATAAAGAGTAGTGATAACATCAGATATAAGTGTAGCAAAGATAGTCGCCTTGAGTGTCCAAGACTTGTCCGACCTATTGGAAGGTGAGAACCCAGAAGTGACATAGCAACTATGGATACACACGGTTCCATTGGGTAGGACGCCAAACATGTGTAGCGCCGTCACTTCACTAGTTTCCTGGAACGGTTTGACATTTCGTTATTAGACCGCTTCGGCATCCTAGTGTTGGAGGGGCACGTACCACAAAACCAGTCTTAGGCTCTGCTTGTGTTTCATAGCCTGCTCCCTCGAGGTCGAAGATCCTCGTTTCATTGTCACCCTGCCATTTCCACCACAGCTTTTTGAACGTTTCAGTTGAAATTTCCGATATTCAAAAATGGAGGACTCGCGTAGTCTATATATGAATGGTGAAGCCAAAAAAGGGGGTCATTAGGCGCCGTTTGTATGTCTGTCATCTATAAAAATCGCGATTCTAGGCAAGAATGGGGACTCGTGGAATTAACAACTCACATCACCTCCAACGGCGTTGTGGCCACCACGATGGATAGTCGCAAAGAGCAGACTTTGAAATCCAGCAAAGGTGGTACGAACGTTCACGGCGTCAACGAAAGACTGACCGACCCGAGTTGAGTTCCACCAGTTCCACTCCCGTGTGAGTAAATGGGGTGTATTAGTCTTCCCAGGACCAAGATGAAGGGTTATATTTGCAAAGGGACCATCAACAACGACGTAGTTGTTTTCCTTGAAACCTTCACCACCGAATGCCGACACAAGAGCGGATTCGCTGAACAAGCCAGCGTCTGGGGGTTCGTTCCAGTAGGGCATCTGTTCAATTGTGGTATCGGGACTGGACTATATGCTCAGAAGGATATACTTACACGCCCGACGTACCCGCACTCGTTGCGCATAAGTGTCTCGAATGCATGCAGGTAGTACCGATGAACCTAACATTAAGCTATGAGACATGAAGGGCAGGTGAAAGTAGAACCGACAGCTAAGAATCTGGCATGGTACACGGGTTAGGTGATTGGGACTTCCAAGAACAAATGTTGAACGCACTGTCCGGTCACATGCCAGAGATCAGTACCTCCCTCAAAGTTACTTTGCTGGGCATGAATCCCGACCTGACGGTGGAGTAAGTCAACGCCTACTGGATCAAATCGCTTGCTTCACAAGATCGTCATAACGCGAGAGGACACCTGGAATGCTTGTCTGTGCGGGCGTATTTAAAAGACACAAGTTAGCCACAAGGTAGGCCTCCTTCTCTTCCTGAGTCAGAGTAGACCTAGGGTACAGCACTTCAGTAGGACAGGGTATACGAAACCATGAAAAACTTACCAATCGACACGAATAGATGGAGAGACGCAAGCCGTTCTTCTTCTAGGTCCCGATATCATTCCCTTCCACTGAGAAGGTAGCTGCCGGATGAGTAAAGCCAAGACAAAGAGATGAAACTCGAGGGAGGGTCAACGCAGCATAAGACGAACAGCTTTGATCTTACAACTATATGATATAATCGACGATAGAAATTCGAGGTGGTTGTGAGAGATCCAGCGTCAGGAGAGGGGATCGCCATGCGATTCCGAATTCCGTCCTTGATCTGTGGCTGCATCTAAGTGAAAGGTAGGTAGTTGCACACGGGAAGCCAGGTTTGCCGAGTTGAGCATCCTTTCAAGTCGTTCACCATTGTGGTTGTCGGTTGGCGAAAATGATCCGCTAGATATCGACAGTAGCCTTTTTAGTTTTTGACTATTCTCCCCATGCTTTAGCATGGGAGTCTTCCCAAATCAGGAATGCCGTGCGGCATCCTTCGACTGGCAGATAATCTGAATAATTGTATTAAGGTATTAGAATTAAGATTATTATTAGTTTTTAGAGCCGTTAATCGCGTTAATCGCAGTGGGTGTCACACGCCTTTCTTTGCCACCATCACCACCTATGCGTGCTGATGCCCCCGCTGCCAGTCGCGAGTCATGCCTGCACCACGAACCAATACTCTCTGTATTGGTGTCAACACCCACTCTCAAGACTCCAAACTGGTATCCGTGCCCATTGCGGCAGTGTGCACCCCGCCCCATGCCATGCCCTGTAAGTTCGTTGTTCTGTAAGGTTAAGGGCTTTATGTAGCTCCTGTGTATTAGTCAGTATACCTAGCCTTGTAAATGAGATTTTACTCTGAAAGCCCTAGAGTTGGAAACTAATATTTTGTCAAAGTGTGACCATAAATGCGATAATTAAAGACAATAATGGCAACGGCAATAAGATTTGATTCGGCAACGCGGCATCTAATAAACTTAACGATAAAGCCAAACAAGACACGCAAATTACCAATTTGGGTCCTTGAGCATAGGGAGAATAGTTCACAACTGGCCTTTTTGATGAGAGAATTGTGTTTGTTAGGCTATCTTAGTTGCGGACGATACTTTCGGATCCGGAGCTAGCTCTGACTGCAATCCGAGGCTGATATGCTCGATCCGATGCTTTCCCTAGACCTAGATGGATTTTAGGAAGGCTATTACTAGGAAAAGTTAGAGCTGCACACTACCAGCTGCGTCGCCATGACCGTAGTGTAAATGTTATTAGATAGCATAGACGGAATCAATCTAGCCAGTCTGCGACCTGCCCAATGAACCTACAACGTTGCCGATCATTTTCAGCACCTTTGGCAGGCATTACACGTTCGTAAGTCTCCTCCATTCTATCCGCGACATCCGGTCATTGAGTGTCATGGGTTGTCAGCCAGTTTTCGGATTAACAGTGGGACCAATGTGGTAAGTTTGAAGGAGACTTGGGCCCAGTGGTGCTCTGTAACTTAGAAAGACGCGGCTAAGAGGAGTAATAAATTATTTAAATAAAAGTGCCGACGGCAGACGCCATCACGTGCTCAATCCAAGCACCTTCCTCTTTCGTCGAACTTCACGATGGCATGGATTCATCGCCGATCCAATTTAAATCTGATTCGAGACACTAATCATCTCGAGATTGCGAGTTTTTATTGTTATTATGGAAATCTAATTAGATATGGAGACCGCAGTCGCGATACACCGCCGCTAAACGTAACTAGCACTATTTGAACTGCTCGCGTCGGTCCGACTCCAGAGTCCGGAAGAATATTTCCGTTCCTTTGTTCGATGTAGATCTTATTCAAGCCTCTCACAGCCATGTTCCTCTTGACAACCTTAGCGCCGTAGCCCGAATCCCTGAACACCAGTCCTTGGGTCTAACCTTCCCTCAGGAGATAGACTCCACGTTGAACAACGGTAAATGGAAATGAAAATGCCAGAAGCCTGGGCTTGGATACAGGTAAACCTAAAAAGCCTGAATTTTTCTGGGGCGTTTTGAATGACTTACGGACATCGTGTTACCCTTGAATAGATTGATCATTCAAAAGGTACACAGATGATCTAGACACTTGGAAGTCCTCTGCGGGGCTCCGCCCAACGGCCGCCTGTCGGTTTGAAGAGTCAATGTATTACTACCGTCGAGACTCGGAGGAGAGGGCCTTCACATGGTCCTCTTCTAGGCTTCGAACACCACTCCTCCGTATTATTAGTGCATCGTGTATTTCAGGTACAGCTTACCGTTGCATTTTTCAGGCGTTCTCTTGGATTTTCTGTTTATTTTGTGGAAGTACGTCGTGCAGATTCGTGCCTTATCCACATGCATTGTTTCAGATGATCGCATAGTGGTACTATTCCTTCCTGACGACGATCAACGGATAGACAAGAAAACTGAGAAAAGAAAGAACAAAAGAATGATACTCAACACCTCAGCATCAATAGATGTACGTGAATTTTAGACAGTAGTACATGTGCAACCCTGTTTACACGATCCCACTGGGCCCGTAGTTAAATTCCGCCGAATAAGAGCGGGACATGCTTACATCAATGCAGAAGCTTTTGCGCAGTGTGTAACTCTTCTTCTATGCTCTGAATTTCCGTCAGTGGGAGTCTTACGTTTGTACCACCTGTACACATCCAATACCCCCGCGAGAAGGCAAGTAGAAAAGGAAAGTGATATCCAAGGCATTCAGGAGATGATCGGTCGAAGATGCGTAGATGACCAAGGCGCAAAAACCTGGGCGACATGCCTCAATGGCAACGAGCGATTATGGTCACGACATCATTCCTTCCTGAGCCAAGGACCACGCTACGGCCACTTAGGTCTGGGCGATATACCTACACTCAGCTATATCCTCCACCCTGAGTAAACTGTGTGAGCGAAAACGGAAAAGGCATCAGCTCCCTCGAGTTATCTGTTAATAATTGCATTGTGCTCCTCCAATGATTTTGCAACGCATCATGAACGGGTGAGGAAACAGCCGCAAAGCAAACATACCTATCATCATTAGGCAACGCGGGCTAACGGCATCACTACTGCCCCGTGAGCGAGCGGTGACCAAGATACAGTAGCAACCCCGAAATACTAGAACTATCATGAGGAATTGGTATGTGATTCCTACACCACACGCACCTTCAGCGTTGGAAGCATCTCGTTCTCGTCCTCACGATAGAGAAGGTTGTAGTCGTTCTGCATTATTAAAATAAAGGGGATGAAGCGGTTGTCGAGTGAATAGTCTGGAGGATGCATGACCTTAGCATTTTGATTTTTTTTTCGCCGCAATATCCTTCCTATGGTCTGTACACGAGTCTTTATGTCGGAGCGGTGCTATATCAAGCATCAATCAAGTGGCGTACATTGCCAGGCGCGACAGCTCGACAGCCTAATATATTGAATATATCCGGCTTTTACTACATCACAAAGGGCTTGAATCTACTAAAACTCAATGAAACGGGGGAGAATGCAGGTAGTAACATATATGATGCACAGACCGTCCCATAGACTGGAATTACTGTGTCAACTCCGTGACAGTGAAGGACATCGCAGTAGATGCTCTGGCTCCTTTTTTGGCTGGATCGAGGATATGCTGGAATACGAATGAGTATTACTGGGGGCGGAAAACAGGGTCTCGAAGACCTTGCGACTGAGGCCGTACTGATTCACGTATCTAATAGAATCGGCGTAAGCGGCTGCCCTGCCATCGATGCAGTCGTTCATGTCGCGAGAGACTGGGTAAAACCCCTAGGTAGATCTGTTACACCTGCAAGAGCTGCCATCGACAAACACACCTGGTCAATACAACCATTTTGTCCCGTAGAAAAAACTATCCCCCTCGATTGCCTTTCCTAACACCTCCGATTGGCCGCTAGAATATCTATGCGAGCAAAATACACAAATTAAAATATGTAGACACATCGTGTATTGGCGGTGTCAAAGGCATTCATTCCAGCATCGCGGCTTTGAGCAGTGGCATAGCGAAAGATGAGTATCCGAGATCCAGAGGAAAAATGAAAAATGACCGTGACGTACGCCGCCTTGATTTGGCTGATGCTCTCCTCTTCGTCTTGCACCCAATTCAACCAATCGGGACTCTCGTACACAGCACAACCGAGGATAATGTTCGACACCTTCAATCCAGAGGCACCAAGGATAAGTAAGATGGCTTATGAATAGGAACAGTAAAATGATTGGGGACGAACCGTAGGACATCGCTGGAGAGGACATTGCGGATCGAAGTGAGTCTTATCGATGCATTCAGCTTCCCGTGATGCATAAGTTGTCATACCAGGAAGTACAGTACAGACTGCTGACAAGACGGGCAGAGGACCGCCACGATTCCCAGCGAAATTACCCGATGGCTGGCACGGGCATCGGGTAAGTACAGTGCTATTATTCTCTTATTGCCGCCATGTTTATAGTGCAGGTACCCAAGGACAACTAGACGAGCCCAACAAGAGCGGTTCGGTCAATGTCGTCATGACAAATATAGATTCGAATACTCGTCGCTCACAGCAATTCGTCGAGCACCCTTTGTTTCAAGAAGCGACCAGCTTGTATCTCAGACCACGGACCCTGCTCAGGAAGATTACATGGAGGAGCTAGAGCCCAAGAGATCTATGACGCCAAGGCCGACCCGAGCTCCACATAGCTTATTTCAACCCAGCACAAGCAATGTGTAACTCGAAGGAGTCCTTTCGAAGGTACTGGCAAGAAATTTGTCGCGTCCCGGGACGGCGTTTCGAATATCCACGCTCCTACATCACAGGCTCTTGACATTTCAAGCTTTAGAAGGCACCGATGTATTCGTTTTTTAGTAACCTGTTGTATGTCGCTTATGCTTGAAGCGGTCTGTCTTTTCATACCGATGTGCCCAGGCAGTTGTCTAGTATTTCGTCCAGCAGCAATATTCCGCTTGACCAATACCGATAGGGAAAGACCGCATATATGTGCGTCATTAGTGGGGAGTTGAACACCAAGTGATATTGGTTACCCTACCCAGATACTGTGGTGAAGGGTATGTCCATTAGTCGTTTGTTATGATGAAAGCTTTGACTGACCGCGGAGCCACCAGGTTCAATGAGAATCGCTCCTCTGAACGATGGCAATCTTAGTCTTCTAATCAACAGAGGATTTTATCGGATTCACGGTACTCTGTGCTGGATCGATGGTCAATCCTACGGAAAGAACCTTGACTCCTTGAAGTGAGCTTCGGAAAGCGATTATCACCATCCATCATTCCACCACCTGCTAAACGATATATACATACATCAATGTTCTTACGAATTCAGCGCTCAGCCATCTGGCAGACCGGAAAACATGTCACCTTGTTACAGTGGAAAGTGGAGGCGACATTGATCACGACAAGCGGTGACAGCGCGCCTGCACTCAGTGCTGGAAAAACACGCCCCATCATCACGTTCATACTAATCTGCAGAAAACGGATCACTTTTACAATATCTTCTCGACAGAATGAGGACTTTGCCCAAATTTGCGCGATTACCCACTGTTGTCGGCAGAGCTCTTCTACGCAAATAACATGGACCAACGCTGCCGTAGGACCTGACGCCGATGTAGGATTCCCTAGCCGTCGAGCAGTGGTGTTTTACGCTTTGGCATTCTTGGAGAGAAGAATTCCGAGACGAGGCCCGTGTCGATTGTTTAATGACCGGCGACACTTATCCGTCATGCGTGGTGGAGTGGTTGTCGAGAAGATATAGCAGTCTAGGATGCATATGAGAGATGAAGCCAAAAGCAAACAAATGACCGGATCAGACTTGTCCGGAAGGGGAGTTCGAAATCAAGGACTATTCTTACTATTTTCGACAAGCCTCTTACGAGCAGCCTACCTATCTTTTTCTTTCTCTCTCTCCCTCACTTCCTATCTTTCTCTATGGACTACTCTTATGCTGAAGATCTGCTATCGATTCCCTTCAGTAACGAATCCTACGTCTACGAGGAATCCTAAAGTTTAGTCTGGATCGTTTTTATCACAATCGGTATTCAACACTAGAGTCTTGACGGGTAAAGATTGGAGGTTGGATTCAGGCTGCGGCAAAAAGGCGAAAGGTGACAGGACGTGCTTCTATGTCAGCGATATTCTCCACTGGTGGGTCTTTACGGTAAATAAGACGCTCGGGAGCTGATTCTTCTTCAACCATTTAGAATGCCAATCCTTTCCAGCCCATATCACAACAAAGAGTTAGCTGATATGATGACGAAATTGATACGTGAACAGTCTGGACGTTTTCATTGAGGGCACTGGAATGCCGGAACCCATCGATGCTTCTACACCGTAGACCCATTTAACAGATCTAAGCATTCTGAGGCTCACGATCAGAAATATAGGTCCAAAATCATTACTTTAGCTCAACGGGATTACCATTACTCGGGCGGAAACTCGACAGAAAAGGCATACCCCAACATCGCAGGCCAAAACTGATGAAATCTCTGCTACTGTTCCGCTTAATTCGCAGCTTACATGCGGGCTTAGTGTCAACACTTGGTATGATGGACGGCCGTTGAGGGGGCTGAGACGAACTTCGGGACGAAGCTAAGGCGAGCGGTTAATTTGCTCGAAACTCTCATCCAACAACGCAATGATTCCCGTATACCACGGAGTTCAGGATACACCTTCAAAGCAGGCCGACCAAAGGAAACCGAAGGCAGCCTATAAGCTAGGGCGGCATTTTCACTGCAGGAGAGTTGGGAACCAACTGAGGAAAGAAATTCGGATAATATTCTGGTGATGCGAATTGTGACATGTTGAAGGAAGCAGAGAGAGGCCAGCAGCAAAGGTGAGAAATCTCGTAATCTCAATCAGATCTTCCTTCCGGAGTGCTTACCATCGGCCAGCGCTCACTCGGTTTGAAACAGGGCAGTGAAACTCTTAACTTTGCGTTGCTTCAAATTTCGGCACGTACAATATTGGAGCGCGATCTTCATATACTCATGGCATTTCTCTTTAGAACTACAATCAACTTCAAGCTGAGAGTGATCCTAAGTATCCTCGTATTCAATGTCATCTCTACGCAGAAGCAGCGCTTGCTATCATATCGAACAATCACCTCGAGATATTGTGAGCTTTTGCATGGCAGTCGACTGGTGAAAAACTATATGCAGTTATCAATCGCATTGAGTAGCTAGTTTCTGCCCGTCGCCGCCTTGGACCCACTGCTGACCCTCTTAACCAGGCAGGCAAGGCCGCCGATGGCAATGGAATCTAACTCCCTGAGCTGAACGGCCATACTCCTCCGACATTGCCCAGGGCAACTTATCGGAACAACGATAAACTTGGAAATTGTTACGGCATGTTGACGTTTCAGCGGGAAAACGTCGGTCGTGAAAAGCGGTCGCGTTCGAACGCTTAACGGAATATCGCTTAGGTACGATGGATCGGATGGTTATCAGTGGAGCTTTCTTGTCTCGATGAGTATGAACAACATTCCAGGCGAACCACTTGGCACCGTAGCAGTAAGATCGAACAGATGAGGAAACGAGTAACTAATTCAAACTTCAGACTGTGAATCTCCAAAATACTCGTGCAAACAACATATCCTCCTCTTGGCCATCTAGACTGTGCGAGTATGTGAAAATTTCCATCGTCGGAATTTTCTTTTTACTGACAACCTGACAAGTCAAGCCTGACGATCATCCTCATTTTCCACGCATAGCTTTCGGTCCGAGAGCTAATCTATCATGACCATTCCCTTTCAGTCTTTCCGCCGTGCTAGTAAGAACGTTAGGCATCGTGTCGCGTTGAAATACGGCATGCCGATGACTGTTTGCCATTCGTGCAGTGATCTCGCTCGCTAGCATGTTACAAGGTCCTCCGCCAGTGGCAGCGACTCTCAGCCTGTGCCGGAATCTCAGTTCGCGCTCGGAAACACGCGCCGATGCGACAGTATCGGTCTTCGTGTTAAAGGATGGCAGGTTTTCGAAAAGGATGGCCCAGATTCGCCGGGAAATTTTTACGCGTGTATATTATGCCTCCCGTGGGTTATTCGGTTCCGGTGCTAGAATGACACCCCAAACCCCGCGATCGTTCTGACCTATGGACGTAAAGGAGCACAGATCATACGGGCTTCTAGAGAGCGTATCGACGGGGACTAAGCTCCAAGCGGATCGCCCACGGGGACAGCTTCAATGCTTGGGTTCGAATTCGGATACCTTCTACGAAGAACTCCATATCCGCTGGCATATCACTCCAAAAAAGTAAAATTTCTGGAGAGTTTCTGATGCTCAGAAACCAATCCTGAAATCAGCGGTATACCATATATGGGTATGCGCCCTGTCCCGACACAGTCCCGCCCTAGGTCGGATGTGCCCCACAAGTTTCATAAACAGTTTCTGGCGGTTAGAAACTCCAGAAATTTTACATTTTTCGGAGTGTATATGGTACTGCGGAATGATACCCTACTTTACCTGGTCTTCCGAATATTGCTATTCCTTTGTTGTTCCAGTTGTCCGCACCTTTCAGCGTAGCATCACAAAGTTCACATGATTTCTGCAGGTAAAAAGCACAACTGAGACATACATTCATTCATTCCAGATAGCTGCGAAAACAAAAACAAGAACAAGAGAGAATGGCGAGAATCTGAGTACATGAGACTATCAACCTTTTTTCTGTGGAAAACTCTGGGTATCACTGAGCAGGCAGCATTGTCTACCCAGAGCTCAGTGGCGAAGCATTTGAGAGTTATACGGCTCTTCCAGGTAATGTACCTCTTCTGCAGTCAGCACCAAATCCATACCACCTACGTGAAATGCAGTTCGGATGAGAAAATCAAAAAGAGAATAAAGTATCGCACCAAGAGCACTCGAAAGTAGCGCAGTCTCAGGCGCATTGATAACCAAAGCATGAACACCTAAGAGATGTAAGACGCGAGAATACCACACAGCTCGGCGCTTACTTTCTTTACCCAAAGACCATGCGATGGCCACTTGGGTCATGGTGACATTTCTCTCGAGGGCTATCTCTTCGACCCTGGTGGTACAACGTTACTGTGATTGGATGGCTAATTTGACTACCGCGCTACCTGGTAATGATCGTATTGTGCCAATCCTTGCGTCCTCCTGGGATTCTGTGGGGGCAAATAAGTTGGGACGCTTCAGAGAGGAGGGGAAACGTACCTGCCATCATAAAGCAGCGAGAATTGTTCGTCAAGCGTTAAGACCATCGCCCCACGAGCAAGTGTGGTCCAGGGCATGGACCCGACACCAAGGTACTGACAGAAATCATCAGGAAAGAGTCGCACATGCGATTAGTACGAACTTTGAGAGTAGGCAGCATCTCCTTCTCGTCCTCGCGATAGAGGAGATTATAGTCGTTTTGCATCGAAATGAATGGCGTGAGATGATTGGCGACCGCATAGTCTACACATGAGTGTCAGTCCTGTCTTTTTGTGCATGGGTAGACTCACTTTGCATAGCCTGGACTAGAGATCAATATTATCAGAGCAGGACCATGCTGCAAGAAAGACAAGCATACGTTGCCAGGCGCGACAGTTCGACATTCCAACGTATCGGACCCATCCCAATTGGACTACATCGTGCAAAGCCTTCATCTATCAAATATAAATTCAGCCATTAGCATATAGATGTTGGCGGCTAGAGGGCAACCAAAGAAGGAACTTGTGCTCGGAGGGCTGCTCCCGGTGCTGACGTCACAGACGTCGTCCGAAGAGACATCTGTGGCAAATTCTCTCACCGTCTCGTGTATCGGTGTATTCGTATCATACTCCTGACAGTGCAGGACGTCGATGTAATCGAGCTGCAGACGCTCCAGGCTCTTCTTCACGGAGTCGAAGATATGCTGGGCGTTTCAGATAATGAACAAAACGGGTTGGCACAAAGAATCGGCGGCTACTGACTTTGCGGCTGAGGCCGTACTGATTCACGTATCGGTGGGTATCGGCATATTCTATTGCTTTTCCGTCCAAGTGCTCGTGAATGTTTCGACTCACAGGATGGAATACCTGCAACGGGTATAAATCCAGCTCACTCGGAGAACACAAACGTACTTTTGTCATCACAACGATCCCGTCTCGGGGGAAATTCTCCTGCTTAATGGCCTTACCCAACACCACCTCGGATTGTCCATTGGAGTAGACCTAGCGACGATTAGCTCTCACATAGGCCCCGGTTAAAACCCAGACGTGCATTGGCAGTGTCGAAAGTGTTGATTCCAAAATCGTAACTTGGCGGGAATCAGATGAGGGATCTAAGAGAGGAGGTAGGTATGTACGCTGCCTTGATCTGTTTAATGCTCTCTTCTTCATTCTGTACCCAGCTGAACCAATCCGGACTCCCGTACACGGCGCAACCAAGAACGATCTTCGATACTTTCAGTCCCGAGGAACCAAGAGTCACTTCAGATACCATGTGAGCCCTGAGCAACACCATTGTTGGGGACGAACCGTAGACCATGTTTGTGCTTGCAGGCGAGGTCATCGTGGTGGTCATGAGAGGACGGTAACAATTATGCATCCCCTCCAGCCAGTTCATGCGGAAGGATAGCCGAGAAGCCGGTCATCTTCATTGGGACAATACCAGCAATGACGACCATGATACAACAGGAAGCGCTGTAGGACTGGAATGCAGCCTACTAGCGAGGTTGCTCGTCGCCAATCTAAGTCAGCCGCCAAGTAGGTGGCTGTTCTGTTTCAGGCAAGTAATGCTGCTATGGTATGATGAAAACACGCCAGGATTTAGCTGCAGGCCACTCCACCGACGACCAGGATTTGGTAGTGCACCCAGGTGCCATAGAAAATGCGTAATACGGCATGAGATAGGACAGTCCGTACGATCCTTTAATCGAATTCCATCGAGATGCCGGATCTCACGAGGAGGAGGAGGCTCAGGATTACTCCTGGACGTCTTGCCATATCGCAGCCTCATTCGGTGTTGTTTCGAAGGATGTACTTTCCCCAGTCCTGTCCGCCTCAATGCTTCAAAGCTTCAGGTTTCAGATGAGATAATGCACTAAGTAAGTTAAGGTGTGGTAATCGGCTGATATTGATGAGGAAAATGTTCTCACCTCTGGGTGCAGGTATATGTTTCTAAGCAAGGCGCTTTAAGATGCGATTTCTATAGCGCTTCCTAGACGCAGCAACGCTGATCCCACTGCCTTGTGGATGATTAATCTTCTCGCGGACCGAGCGACTCAGATAGGCTGACTTCACTGTGACGGTTCGGAATCCTAGATGTCGTGACGAAGGGCTCAATCGTCCGGTCTTCGACGATATTTACTCGGCGGTGGGCGTAAGGTCGTTTCGGATCCGGAATTATTGTTGTGGTTGGCTAGAAAATGCCAACGGTAGTATCTGGCAGAAGAAGGTGAGAAAAGTATCCCATTACTCATCAGTTGTTGGGTTGCAACGCTCCTTCTGATGCTCCTTGAAGACTCGGAAATCGGATTGGATTAGGATTGGATGGCGTGACCGCTGAACTGGAGGCACTGGAGACATTGTCGGGCCGCATTGTCACGACTCTTTTGCAGAATGCAGAAGCCAGATTCGTCACAAGTAGTGACGTATTTCTAAGGCTTCGGACGACTACATTCGCATTTCCTCAAAGTCAAAATCCATCGGTTTTCCCGGTTTGCTCTCTCGGCCTAAATTCTCTTCGGATTTGAATAGTTTCCTGTGTGCTGCAAGACGTTGCATATAGCCCCGGGAGCTTATTTTGACTGGATGTCCTATAGACGGAAGACTCGAAATCAATAGCAATTTACACTAGCCACGACAGCAGACCGGAACTGGACCATCTTTTTCAGAAACTCTACATCGTCAATACAGGTACCAGAGCAAGTTCGTCACACGACTCTTACCAGCATCTCACTCCTGACCTGTACCAGTGCTTGGTTCGTGGTCCTAGTTTGATGCATCTAGTACCTTGGTTGTGCCTATGTGCACAGGCGGCTAGTGATTGTCACTTTTGACATTATTCTGGTCGCAATTGCCCTCAAGCGCTGTGCTGAGGTCTAGTATTGCTCCACCGTCCCTGCTGCGCGGTGCGTAGATTGCATTGTCTACAGGTGCGCTTGTTGGATGTCCATTATCTTTTAATAAGGTTCTGTCCTCCCTCCTCTCGCCTGCTTTTCTCTCTCTTTTCACACTGTCTGTGTTTAGGGCTGTGACGCTGGGGTCAAACCGGGATCCTGAAAAAGACGATACAATGTCAACAACTGGCGGCAGCGACCATCCGAATGACGAACGCCTGCACGCTTCTTGTCGGAGTCTGCAGCGCCATGGCACCAAATACGACTACAGGGAAAGACCTAGCATAGATGGAATGAACGGTCAGGCGAAAGACGTAGCGGCAGGCCAACGCAACAGTAACATCAAACGGTTGCAAACCCGGCACCACCTGCTAGTTTCCACAGATGGATCACAGCGGGACATAGGGAGAACTTGGAAAAAGCGAGTAGGAGCAGCAGTGGTGGGTTTCAGAGACGGGATGCAGGCCTCCGAGCTCAGCATAGCAGAGGTCTGTGGGGGTATGCAAATGAAGATGAAGAATTGAAATACTTACACTTATTCGCAGACAAGGCATCAGCGCTCAGCTGCCGGCGCAATAGTCAACACTCTACCCAAAACCGGTCAAGAATTCTCGATAGTCTTTCACCGTTGCCTACGAGAATTCTCCGACAGCAGCACTTCACATACAGTCGAAATCTCTTGGTGCCAGGCCGCAGGGACATCGCAGGGAATGAGCGAACAGACTACCTAGCGAAGAGAGGAGCAGAAAAGTCAGTAGAGACGATGGGCAAAAGAAGAGCTTTGAACGCCAAAAGAGAAGCGAAAGCAAAGACGTTGTAGCGATGGAAGAAACTGTGGGAGGATGGATCGAAACTTGGGGGATATCCAACGGCAAATAGACTTTCGCCATCGCTGAAGCTAACACCGTGCCACTTCCTGGACCTTGGAGGAAAACAGAGATACACGGCCGAGCCCTGCAATGTGGATCCGTGCATGGATACGTAGGCGAGTACTACTCATAGTTTGTGCCAAGCGAGGACGTTAACTGCCCTTGTGGCGAGCTCTGCCAGATACGCGAACAAATCATTCGCGAATGCCCACTCTGCAGGAATACTCCGAAAAGTGGCGAGGCCTCTCCAAGGCCCGGGCACAACGGCGATATCAACGATGCCGTGCTGACAAGAATCGGTGAGAACAACAGCCAAAACCAGAAGGAACGGCAGCGTATCGGATGGCGGCAGGGATGGTGGCAAGGCGGAGAGTCTGGGAGGTTGCACTGCACTCTTACCACCTGCCCTGGCGCCCAGGAAATTTACCAACCGTTCCGAAGTCGAATCAAGATTACTACCACATGCGAGTCCGAGGGTTAACTCAGGCAAGGCCATCACTCCATGAATCTCTCTACATGCCTACGGATCGACCCGTTGCCTGTAAATGTTTATCCCGACATTCCCGTCTCTCCGACTTTAACCTATGCTCGGTTACGCGTTGACTCAAGGAGTCTCCTTTTTCTACTGCGTGTTGCTGTCCATACTCTCAGATGCGCATGCTTCTATGCCTCTATCCTTCGCTCGGTGGGCGCTTGTAATCTATCCCTTGCATCCGTTATATTCTTTTTCGCTTTCTTGTTACTTATATCTCCCTGACGTCAGGGTCCCGTCGGAAGGTGTCTTTCGAAGGGGTTTACTTACACCTCGCTCTGACCACTACAGCCCGTCGCCCGTCACATCAATTGTTGAGGGTTACCCGGCCCTTTCGTACAAAGCAGAAGCCGATGACGGATAGGAAAGCGCAGTTTACTGTCTCCCAGCACTGTCGATTGTGGTATATCTGTACTCATTGTCTAGGGTTCGGCTGCTGCTTCCACGCTCGTGAAGACTGGTGTTTTCTTTCAACATGATGATGTCCGGGTGCTCCCTGCCGTTGTTTTGAATATTGTGCGTGTTCTGACCCGGGATCTGTCTGACCTATGAAAGTAAAGGATGTAGGATCGCACGGGCAAGAGAGCGTCACGGGGACTAAGTGGATCGCCCACGGCGACAGCTTCAATGCTTCCGAACTTGTATACCTACTACAAATATCTCCATGAGATATGATACTATGGAATAATACCCTATTTTATCCGGTCTTTCGAATATTGCTATTCCTTCGTTGTTCCAGTCGTTCGTACCTTTCAGCGTAGCATTCTAAATGTACAATGTCAAAAAGCTCACACTACTTCTGCAGGTAAAAGGCACAACAGAGACACATATTCATTCATTCCAGATAACTACGAAACAAGAACAAGAACAAGAGACAATGGCGAGAATCTGAGTACATGAGACTATCAACCTTTTTTCTGTGGAAAACTCTGGGTATCACTGAGCAGGCAGCATTGTCTACCCAGAGCTCAGTGGCGAAGCATTTGAGAGTTATACGGCTCTTCCAGGTAATGTACCTCTTCTGCAGTCAGCACCAAATCCATACCACCTACGTGAAATGCAGTTCGGATGAGAAAATCAAAAAGAGAATAAAGTATCGCACCAAGAGCACTCGAAAGTAGCGCAGTCTCAGGCGCATTGATAACCAAAGCATGAACACCTAAGAGATGTAAGACGCGAGAATACCACACAGCTCGGCGCTTACTTTCTTTACCCAAAGACCATGCGATGGCCACCTGGGTCATGGTGGCATTCCTGTCGAGGGCTATCTCTTCGACCCTAGTGGTATAACGTTAGTGTGATGGGATGACTAGTTTGACCACCACGCTACCTGGTAATGATCGTATTGTGCCAATCCTTGCGTCCTCCCGGGATTCTGTGTGGACAAATGAATTGGGACGATGAGGAGAGGAGAGGAGAACGTACCTGCCATCATAAGGCTGTGCAAATTGTTCGTCAAGCGTCAAGACCATCGCCCCACGAGCAAGTGTGGTCCAGGGCATGGACCCGACACCAAGATACTGACAGAAATCATTAGGAAAGAGTCGCACATGGGGTTAGTACGAACTTTGAGAGTAGGCAGCATCTCCTTCTCGTCCTCGCGATAGAGGAGATTATAGTCGTTTTGCATCGAAATGAATGGCGTGAGATGATTGGCGACCGCATAGTCTACACATGAGTGTCAGTCCTGTCTTTTTGTGCATGGGTAGACTCACTTTGCATAGCCTGGACTAGAGATCAATATTATCAGAGCAGGACCATGCTGCAAGAAAGACAAGCATACGTTGCCAGGCGCGACAGTTCGACATTCCAACGTATCGGACCCATCCCAATTGGACTACATCGTGCAAAGCCTTCATCTATCAAATATAAATTCAGCCATTAGCATATAGATGTTGGCGGCTAGAGGGCAACCAAAGAAGGAACTTGTGCTCGGAGGGCTGCCCGGTGCTGACGTCACAGCAGACGTCGTCCGAAGAAACATCTGTGGCAAATTCTCTCACCGTCTCGTGTATCGGTGTACTCGTATCATACTCCTGACAGTGCAGGACGTCGATGTAATCGAGCTGCAGACGCTCCAGGCTCTTCTTGACAGAGTCGAAGATATGCTGGGCGTTTCAGATGATGAGCATAACGGGTTGGCACAAAGAATCGGCGGCTACTGACTTTGCGGCTGAGGCCGTACTGATTCACGTATCGGTGGGTATCGGCATATTCTGTTGCTTTTCCGTCTAGGTGCTCGTAAATGTTTCGACTCACAGGATGGAATACCTGCAACGGGTATAAATCTAGCTCACTCGGAGAGCACAGACGTACTTTTGTCATCACAACGATCCCGTCTCGGGGGAAATTCTCCTGCTTAATGGCCTTACCCAACACCACCTCGGATTGTCCATTGGAGTAGACCTAGCGACGATTAGCTCTCACATAGGCCCCGGTTAAAACCCAGACGTGCATTGGCAGTGTCGAAAGTGTTGATTCCAAAATCGTAACTTGGCGGGAATCAGATGAGGGATCTAAGAGAGAAGGAGGTAGGTATGTACGCTGCCTTGATCTGTTTAATGCTCTCTTCTTCATTCTGTACCCAGCTGAACCAATCCGGACTCCCGTACACGGCGCAACCAAGAACGATCTTCGATACTTTCAGTCCCGAGGAACCAAGAGTCACTTCAGATACCATGTGAGCCCTGAGCAACACCGTTGTTGGGACGAACCGTAGACCATGTTTGTGCTTGCAGGCGAGGTCATCGTGGTGGTCATGAGAGGAGGGTAACGACTATGCATCCCCTCCAGCCAGTCATGCGAAAGGATAGCCGAGAAGCCGGTCATCTTCATTGGGACAATACCAGCAATGACGACCCAACAGGAAGCGCTGTAGGACTGGAATGCAGCCTACTAGCGAGGTTGCTCGTCGCCAACCTAAGTCAGCCGCCAAGCAGGTGGCTGTCCTGTTTCAGGCAAGTAATGCTGCTATGGTATGATGAAAACACGCCAGGATTTAGTTGCAGACCACTTCACCGACAACCAGGATTTGGTAGTGCACCCAGGTGCCATAGAAAATGCGTAATACGGAATGAGATAGGACAGTCCGTACGATCCTTTAATCGAATTCCATCGAGATGCCGGATCTCATGAAGGGAAGGAGGCTCAGGATTTACTCGCGGGCGTCTTCCCGTACCGCAGCCTCATTCAGTGTCGCTTGGACAGTCATACTTTCCCCAGTCCTGTCCCCCATCACAGCTTCAAGCTTCGGACCATTCTCCACGATATTACCGACATGGTCAACGTCGTTATAGATCGCATAATGCACCAAGTAAGTTAAGGTATGGTAATCGGCTGATATTGATGAGGAAAATGTTCTCACCTCTGGGTGCAGGTATATGTTTCTAAGTGAAGCGTTTTAAGATGCGATTTCCATAGTGCTTCCTAGACCCAGTAACGCTCATCCCACTATCTTGTGGATGATTAAACTTCTCGGGGACCGATTTCATCGTGATGGTCCGGATCCTAGGTGTCGCGCTGGAGAGCTCAATCGTCCGGTCTTCGACGATATTTGCTTGGCGATGGGTGTAAGGTCGTACATGATGGTTCGGAATTGTTGCTGTCGTTGGCTATAAATGTCATCGGTATCTTGCAGAAGAGGGCAAGAAAAGTATGCCGCCACTCAGCTTTTGGTCCCAATGCTTTTTCTGACGCTCCTTGAAGAATCGGAGATCGGATTGATTTGGATTGGATGGCGTGACCGCTGAACTGGAGGCATTATTGTCGCAACCATCTACTCCCTTGCAGAAGCCGGATTTGTCACAATTAGTGACGGATTGCTAATCCCCAGTCTCCTGATGACCATTCAAGTTTGCATTTCCTCGAGTCAAGTTCCATCGATATTCGCGGTCTTCTTTCCCTCTTGGCATAAATTCTCTTCAGATTTGAAAAGCTTCTCTGTGCGCTGGGATGACGCCCGTCGGATTCGAAACTTTGGTGGCTGCAGACTGCTTCCTTGCTAAACAACAACAACCAGAAAGAATGGTTGGGTACCGGACCGCCGCAGGCATGGTGGCAAGGGCCCGAGAGGGGCCAGGACGTTCCGATTTAGCCAAAGTCTGGGAGGATGCACTGAACTACTTCTTACCACCTGCCTTGGTGCCCAGGAAATTTACCAACGGCGCTTAAAAACAAATTTGAAGGCGAAACAAGATACTACCACTTGCGAGTCTGATTCAGAGGGTTAATCAGGCAAGGCCATTACTCTATAAATCTAGGCTCTACATACGCACAGATCAACCCGTTGCCTGTAAATTTTTATCCTGGCATTCTCGTCTCTCCGATTTTAACCCTCGGTTGCGCGTTGGTGACTCCTTTTCTACTGCGCGTTACTCTCTCTCTCTTTTAGTGGCTCGTTTGCTCCCCTGCTGTTCATGACGTGTCCTAAGATGCGTTTTGCGTAGCGCTTCCCGGACATCGTAACACTTATCCCACTACCTTGTAGACGATTGACCTTCTCGCGGACCTAGCGACTCAGATAGGCCGACTCCATCGTGATGATTCTAAATCCTAGATTTCGTGCGAAGAGTCTAATCCTCTAATCCTCGACGGTATTTGCTTGGCGGTCAACTTAAGGCTATCAATCGTGTTTCAGAACCGGCCCCGCTATCGTGGTTGGATAGAAAATGCTATGGGTACCTTGCAGGAAGAGGGTAGGAAAATTGTTGCGTTACTCACTAGTCCATCCGTCTAACTGTTGAATCCAAAACGCTCTTGCTGACGCTCCTTAAAGAATCGGAAATCGAATCGGATGGCGGGAGTCTTCGGAAGTGCACTGAACTGGAGGCATCGTTGCAACTATCTGGTCTCTTGCAAAAGCCGAATTCGTCCGGAAAAGGTTTATATGGGTATCACATTACACGGTACCGGCTAGGTCTGAAATTCACTAATCTTCATAATACTCCCTAACCCTTACACAAAAGGTGGGAAGAATTTCTTGCTCATTTCTATGCACCAAGTTCTTCCAATTTCGAAATGGTATAGTATATGTTGCAATTAGCTTTCATAATCACTGTCATCATTTTATACGACAGAGTCCACCGTCGTGGCATTCAGCTGGCTAGGGAATTTGTATAGGTTACTACTCAACACACCCACAGACGAGCTCGCCGTTTTTTATGCTGCAGATTGCAAGCACAGTGGAGGGATGGCTAGAATTCTTAACACTTAAATGATTCTCGTGCAGTCATCATGATTTCGCGAAATACACAGCGCATGAGTCACTATTTAATTTTCCTGATAACTACGAACACAACAAGAAATATGAGATGACCGACTACTATGGAGGGCCCAGTGGCGAAGCATTTGAGGGATATACGGATCTTCCAAGTACTTTATGTCTGCTGGAGTCAGCAGCACATCCACACCACCTACGTAGAAGGTGTCTTCGATGAGGAAAGACAAAAATAAAATAAAATAAGGCTGCGTACGGATAGCATCCAAAAGTTGCTCAGTCGTAAGCCCACTGATAATCAAAGCACGAACACCTAAGAGGTGTAAGAAGAAAGAATACTACATTTATCAGTACTGACGTTCTTTACCCATAGACCACGCGATGGCTACCTGGGTCATGCTGACATTCTTTTGGAGGGCTATCTCTTCGACCCTGGTGGTACAATATCAGCGTAACATTGGACAACGGACTTGATCATAGTGTTACCTGGCAATGATCGTATTGTGCCATTCCTTGCGTCCTCCTGGGACCCTGTGCTAACAATTGAATTAGGCCGCCGGGAAGAGAAGAAGTAACGCACATGTTATCAGAAGGCAGCGCGAGTTGCTGGTCAAGCGGCATGGTCATCGCGCCATGAACAAGTGAATCCAAGGGGAGAAAAGAAACATCAAGATGCTGTGATTAACTATCAGATAAAGCGTCGCATATCCGATTAATACAAACTTTTAAGGTAGGCATCATCTCGTACTCGTCCTCGTGATAGATGAGATTATAATCGTTCTGCATCGATATAAATGGCGTGAGGCCATTGTCGACCGCATAGTCTGATACAGCTCGTGAGCATTCTGCGCTCTCGTGCATGGGCAGGCCTCACTTTGCATGGCATGGACTAGAGACCGATGGTTATCAGAACATAACCATACTGCGACAAGGAAGAGCGTACATTGCCAGGCGCGACAGTTTGACATTCCCACATATCGGACCCAACTTGCTTGAACCACATCATGCAAAGCTTGCATCTGCCAAATAGAAGTCAGTCATTTGCAAAGAAGCGCAGACATGAGAGGTGATGACTAGTGCGATCAAATGGCAAAGACCCGGAGGGTTGCTCCGAGAGGCGACGTCAGATCAGCCGTCGTCTCGTCAGTCGTCGCAGATGTCTGTTTGGCCTTGACAAATGCTCTCACCGTCTCGTTAGTCGGGGTACTCGTATCATGCTCCTGACAATGCAGGACGTCAATATAATCCAGCTGCAGGCGTTCCAGGCTCTTCTTGACGGACTCAAAGATATATTAGGCATTCGATTTCATGAGCATAAAGGGTCAGCTGAGAGAGAGCTGCACAAACCTTGCGGGTGAGGCAGTCCTGGTCCGCGTATTCCGCCGCTTTGCCATCGACGCACTCGTCAATGTTGAGACTCACAGTATCGAAGACCTGCAACGGATATAAATCCAGCTCACTTGAAGAGTACAAACGTACCTTTGTCATAACAACGATCTCGTCTCGTGGTAAATTTTCCTGCTTAATGGCCTTACCCAAGACGACCTCGGATTGTCCGTTGGAGTAGACCTGGCGACAATCAGTTCGCAGAATGGCACAGGTAAATGCCAGACGTACATTGGACGTATCGAAAGTGTTGATTCCAGCGTCGTAACTTGAGGAGATCAGATTGAATCAGATAAGGATCAAGGACAAAGGGGAACGGGCATGTACGCTGCCTTGATTTGCTTAATGCTCTCCTCTTCATCCTGCACCTGGTTGTGCCAATCTGGACTCCCGTATAACGCGCAATCGAGGATAATCTTCGACACCCTCAGCACCGAAGTTCCAAGGGTCACTACAGACATCCTGTAAGCTCAGTCGCTGCACAATTATTAACGACGAGCCGTAAAATATATTCGTGCTTGCAGGTGAGGACATGATGTTGGTGGTGGAAGGAAGAGTACAACCTTGTCATTCGTATGCACCCACCCACCCGTGATGTTAGCCAACGGTCGGACTGACCCGGCCATCCCTGTTTGGGACCCTTGTTGCCGGTACCACCAGCCAACGACTATGACGATGGGAAACGCTATAGACTGGACTGCATCTATCATCGGAGAAGCAAGGCGTTGCTGGTCTTCAGCCTGATTCCGGCGCTGTGGAGGCCACAGTTTCGCCACCACGGCGGTGCTGTCAGCGCTGGTTAGTACATCTCTTGTGATGTCGCTATTGTCTGTCAGGCAGGTCGCCAGGACGAAGTTGCTACCACTCCACCACACCGACTCAGATGCCCAGCAGTGTCCGCTGTGGCAAATCCCTCGTGCATGACGAGAACACCCAGACGCCAAGCGGAGGCTGGAAGGCCGTTGGGAGAACGGCTACCAGTCACGATCATTGACGCAGTTCAGCTCAAGAGATGAGGATAACGATTAGCACGGTCCTTCTATATTAATGGTTCATTCGTTGCCACCGAAACGCCCATGTCGTGCCCCAGTCCAAGTTACAGTTCGTTCTCCACAGTTGGTCGCCTCTGTCGATTATGGTATCTATAAGTCAACGTCCTTTTCCAGCCTCCACCGTTCTAGGTGAGATAGGTGTCATGTGAGAAAGGTATGATCATTGGTCGACATTGACGATGGCAACGTTCTTTCACTTCACCTTTGCACAGTTATATGTCTTAGGGTTATCCTCGAACAAGGTCATCCTGGACCGATACATCATGGGCACATCAACAATCGTCGTCCATATTGTCTATGTGGGCTTTAAGATCCATAAATTTTGTCACCAAAAATTCTCTTGGTGTCTAATCGTCCCGTGTTTTAGAAAGTCGAATACCGTTGAATTGTGGTTGTAATCCTTTCCCACTGGTCGGCTGGAAAATGGCATGGGCGCCTGGAAAAACCTTGGTAAGCAAAGTATTGCGGTACTCACAGATCAGGTACCGCTCACGCTCAAGGATCCTCATGCTCTTTCTTGTTGACGCTACAAGGCTCTCCAAAGTCTGGAGATTTCGAAGACCTTGTTGGATGGCGGTGCCACCGTTGACTGCGACTCGATATCGATGTCCCTTGGGATGAGAGTATTTGGCTGACTTCCGGTCCCCATTCGAATACCATATCGAAATTCGTCACAAGTGGTGACAGACTACGGAATAAGGCCCAACGTTCTGTTTCGGCTATTTCGCCCTTTCTGGTTGATACGTCACTTTTTACCACGTTTTCTGTCCAGGAGCACTGAACAACTAATAAATGCTATTTTCTTCCTTCCTTCTACTTTCGGCACTAAATTCGGTCAATGAGACTAGCATGAGCAAAAACCCTTTCGAATACATCCGTGAAATTAGAACCCAGTATATACAAAGCAAAGAGATAACCACCATCCAGGATTCCATTCATCCCTCAATCGGCGTACTGGTTCCTTCTCCATCGCTACTCAACGCCATCCAGTCCTCTTCCGTCGGAACATATGATACCGCCGGAATCTTTGCCCCTTTGGCTCTCAAAAACCTCACAACCTCAGTAGCGCTTCTCCATCCTTCCCCACCCTCCTCAAACCCATATATACGCGCTAAGTGTCTGCTCGCTTTCACTTTCTTCCCCGTCCCCGCCCGCTCTAGCTGATCGAAGAACACAGCGAGTGCTTTCACAGCCTCCACACGCGCACGCAGGACATGTCGCATGATCCTCCGAGTCGGAGGGCGACGCTTCCTGCGCGATCTCACAGGTGGTTCGTTTGCTGTGAGGAGGTCAGATGGACCGGGCAGGACTGTCGGAACGTTGCCTGGTGTGGTGGGGGTAGTGGAAGGTTCAGGAGTGGAACTGTTCGGTTTGTCTATCCAAGGATTTTCCTTCGGGAGGACGGGTGTGGTGTATTGGGACAGGGCAGCGAGAGATAGATCCATGCCTTTTGGAGCCCAGACACCGACAAGGGCGCGCCATGCTGCGTATAGCCGTTTCGCGCTGGGAAAGCTTAGTATCGGAATGACGACAACAGGTTGAGAATACATACTGTTCGTAGTTATCTGTAGAATATCCCGTCAGCGCGGGGAATTGTTTTAACGGAGTAAAGTACACACCGTCAATTAGTGTGTTGTGATAGCGCGCAAAAAGATACACAATAACAGCAGCAGCCAATGCCCCAGCAGAAGAATACCACAGGAAGGCCCACAGGAAGAAAAATGCTGCGGGATATACCATCATCATGGAAAGTAGGCCGAACACGATCTTGTTCTGGGCTTGAGTCTCTTCCTCATCCTCGACCAGACGTGCCCCAAGCCTGCCCATGAAATACACAGGTAAATGAACAACAACGGGGAAAAGGAAGAATGGTAGACGCGCAAGGCAAGCTAATGTGTCACGTAAGAGTATGAGAAGGGTGATGAGACGACTGGGGAGGGGTGTAGGAACGTTGGGGTCTAATGAGCGGGGCAGCGGCATGCGCGAGAGCACAGAATTAGTGAGATTGGCCGATTGTAGTAATGAATAATATTCAAGCAAGTTTCGCTTTGCTGACACGAAATTGGGAGTAGCATCTGTAGTCGAAAACAAGTCGACAAGCCTATAATAAAGTCAGCTAATACACAAGATAGAAATGATATCGCGCACGTCTGAGATATAATAACAAATTCATCCATGTTGATAGACTTTTCGTCGGTCCACAATAAATCGCGCGCCATGCGAGCAGTGTATAGTGTGTCCCTTTTGATATGTCAGATGCAATAACATATGGTGTGTCAAAGATTCTACCAGTCAGATGCATTGATAGTAGATTCAATTAGCTCATTCTCAAGCGTTCTTGTCAGAGCCTTCGCAGCCAAGCGAGGCTCACCCTCTGTCGGGTCATTAAATTGTTGGAGATACGCGTCCATTGAGATTGGTCGCCCAAACCTATAGTAGTGGTTATGAAACTCAAAGTCAAAACAGTGAGTATGATACTTACTCAACGATGACCTGTTGAAATAGGTACATGTCAGTTTTTGGCGGCGTCACGACCGTCTAAGACACGCACGTTACTCCGATATTTGGACTTGTTCGTGTACACGATTGCCGCAGGTATGATCTTCACCTCAGTGGGGGGTGCCTTTTTCGGGTTCTCCTTTAGCCATTTTGTGTACTCCAACGCTGCCCAAGCTGCCCCGTCCTTGACCTGCATGATCCGTGGCTCTGTGTAACTGGTTCCTTCAGGGAACAGTGCTACGGCACCACCCTTCGCCAGTGCTTCGAAGGTTCCTTTGAACAAGACTTGTCGGTCTTTAGACTTGCGGTCGACGGGGATGTTTCCGGTTGAGAGGAGGATGTATCGTACGACAGGATTTGCGTAAAGACTCGCTGCGGTCAAACTCAATGGACATGCATCAATAGGAACATAAAAACGCACCTTTGCTCCAATAATGCAATATCCGTTTGTAAGGAAAACTTGTCGCTATAGTCCCCATTAAGACGGAAGCAGTAGGGGGTAAAACAACGTACAGAGAATAATAGGGTCCAGTATCATATTATGGTGGGTCGCAGCACTGTTCATTGTCGGAAAAGATATGAATGAAGATACAGTGGCCAACTAACACGATGATAGGGCCATCCTTGGGCACATTCTCTTCTCCGATGACCCGTATTTCGGTGAAAAAGGAGCCTGCAGCGACGCCTACAACATATCGTATGGCCTTGTGAAGGAGGAAATATTCACTCGACGACATTGGCACGTCGAGAAGCAAACGGGGGGTAGGTGTCGACGTGTGTCGCTGGCAGTAGACGTAGTCTGAGTGAACGTGCTGGATTACCCCCAAGGTTCAGACAGGGGAACCTACCATTTTAGCTAGGAATCAGGGGGTAAATATCTGGTGGCTGTATTTGCACTGTTCCTATCCATTATTGGATTATCTGCGGACCAAACATGGCAGGCTGAATTCCACGTGGGAATATTGATCGGTCCGACTACCGGAGTCCTCCACCCTTCAAGCCATCCACGACCTTCTCTTATACCTGCTCCTGGTCTAACGCTGGATCCATGCCTTGTGAATGTGTAATCTGCCTGTCCGAATACCAGGATCCCGTTAGCCTACCCTGCGGTGCGTTGACTCAAGGACCATGAGGCTCGACATTGCTCTTATTGTATCTACCAGGACACGTCTATTGTTCTCGATGCGTATCGGACCATATTTCGAAGACAACGACGGATGGATTCACAGCTCTATGCCCGACATGCAGGAAATCGTTTCATATAGGTCAGTCGCTCTGGCTGTCCATCGCGTCTCACGGTCATGGGTAGTGCTCTAGTCGCTCCATCAGTAAGATCCTTGCTACCATCTAGCGTCTAAAGACCGGCCGAAATGCCAATTGCAGCTGCAGACTCTGGCTTCGCCCTTCCATCGATACATCATGCCGAGCGTTCGGCGCGTCTACATCGACACCGAAGATATGCGCGAATTGAAGGAGAAGGCCCTAGCCCTGGAGGCGCAGGTTCATCAACTGAAAAAGGACAAGAAACGCGTCTTGAAAGAACAAAGCAAACATCTAGAGGAGAAAAGCGAAGAGCTTGAGCGCTACAAGTCGAAATATCGGAAACTGAAGGAGACGAAGACGAAGGCTTCTGGGACAAAGAGGTACGCTCCTACTTGTGACTATCAAATCGGCATTGAAACTGTACAGATCCTCCAGTACCTGTTCAACGATGGATGCTAAACGGTCTCGACTGGAAATGAGCTCTAGGTTTTCCTTGCCCTAGTGAATTCGTTGACTTTCACTCTGCCCTACCAACTCTGTTACTTGCCGCTATTGATTCTACAAGCTCTGTACTGCATTACTCTCTCTTCTGTTCCGTAGGCCTGCTGCTCATTACAATATCACGGCGAACCTTTTCAAAGTGTCATCTTACTAAATGACACTTGTATTATTTTTTTCTTCAGGTGAGACGAACCACAGCTATTCCAAAGGTGTATCTAATAATCCAACCCTTAACAGTTCACAACGTTGTACATTCCAACTTTTCTTTCTCAGGGAATCGCAAATGAAATATATGTCGCGCGAGCACGCTTCAGTCGAAATTTTATGAGGGTGATGTTACTATTGAAAGAATTTGAACCATCCTCGAGTACACTTCGTGTCGCGCTTCTTGCACTTTTTCCAGGAACGTATTGAATCCAGCACGAATTGTCGGTCTTACCTATGTCCATCCCTTCTCGCTTCTTTTTCTCACCCCGAGTCATGCCGTTGATAATCAAGCACGGCGATGGCAATAATTATCTCAGCTTGCCCACCCTAGGAGGAATGCGAAATAAGGGATTCATGATAAGAAGGGACTACTGTATGTCATGGTCAAGCGATAAGCACAACTGATGGAGGTCCTGTACGCCAATTCCCCAATTGACTTGGCATTCAGAGTTGGTGAAACCCAAGTATTGGACTCGTCGAGTTTCGATGCCTTTATGTACTAAGATACGTCCATAGATATGCGACTAGTAAAAGGAAGGACCCAAGTACCTTCTGATTTGCTAAAATAATTTCCTCCTGTATAGTGAGGGCAACGTACGAAGCATGGAAACGTTACGAGAAAATGAGCACTGAGCACCCCGCATTTTAGACTTGATGTGCAGCAGTTCGCGCTCTTGAAGCTGGCCCATGACACTTCTTAGACTACCTCGTTTCCATTCAGTTCCGTTCCGAAGGGTCTATTTCTACTTGATCGAAGAAACCATGATTATTTTCTACATATAGCCGAGCTGCGCAGCTAAAATTCATAAATGCCGCAGCATCTTCCTGGTACGCAGCACCTGTGAACTGTGCACACGACAAATACCAGCTAATTTGATTGTCACCTCGGTTCCTCTCGGTCTGCTCTCGATTCAAGAAAAAATGACTACCAAGATAGAGCAACTGATAAGGACATACAGCTTGAACGTACGGAACTACTGAGAGAGAGGGAGGGCTCCGCCCAGTAGCTGCATGGATAGTTAGAGAAGAGATAGAACGATGCGGATCTTGTCCAGCTGAAATGAACAAGGGCGCCAGACAAGGGATAAATCTCCGCTGGACGAGCCCAAAGACAAGTTATAGGCCGTCTGCTGAGTGAGCATTGAATGAAAATATACGACCGCTCTACGTTCGGTCAATAGGCTTATTGTTCAAGGGGCAGGGGGATGAACGGCAGAAAGCAGTTCATGCTCTCCGCGGATGTTGATAAAAGAATACTGTCAAGAGATGTCAGATGGACTTGAACATAACGAGAGGTAGAACACAACACTCACGTCAACTGCATTACGGGAATTACTGGGACTGGGCGCAGCAAAGAAGGGCCTCAAACCCATGCGTTCGAGCTTCTCAAACCAGATACCGAAATCGCCGATGCTCAATTCACTCTTGTCGTCATCAGAGGAGACGGCGACGGAGAGGAGGAGCTGGCCGAAAGGAAGAACGGGCGCACGTTTGGGAGGCGGATAAGCACGGCGCGGAGGCGGATAAGGAGCACGGCTGGCCAATTGGGGGAAATCGTACTCATCCAAGAAGGCGTCGAGGATGGCGAAATCGGATTCGGAGTTGATGTTGAATTTCAGGATGTCGATGAATTTGTGGCCATTGGTTTCGAGAAGGTCATCGAGGGGGTTGGTCAGGACTGGAGCAGGGACGTCAGACTCTTCGGTCGCAGCGGTCTCCTCGTCCTCAGTAACGGCATCAGTCTGAAACATTGGTCACTACATGCGACATATAACGGGGGCCAGTAAAGCACTTACGTTCTCTGTCTTGTCAACATAACCGAATACTGTGCATCCGGTGGATCGGTCTTTTACCGTTGCTTCGAAGGACGAGCCGTCAGAGCCTGAGAAAGAGCAGATTAAATGGAATTTGAGAAATGAAACGAAGAAAATGATATACCGATTGAATACACAACGCACTGCTCCTTCGGAGCGATGTGCTCAAAGCCACAGACCCATTTGCCATTGTCCTCCGACTCGCCCAGAAGCTGGAGATGATGAGGGCAACGGAACGCAGGAGCAAAGGATTTCCCTTAAAATTAAAATAAATCAGGTCGAGCAACAATGTTCGCGTACTTGGACTTACAAAGGGGAACTGCGTCATTTACAAAATCTTTGCGGTGTTCTACATAGTCCTGGTAGTGCTTTTCGCTAATTTCAATCGCAACGTCAACGGGAGGATGCGGCCGGTGTGTCTTGACACCTGCTTTGTCTTCAGGGCACGGTTTTCCGTCCTTGTTATGCTTGTCATGTTTGGAAAGCCTCGGTGGATAATGGGGAGGTGGTCCATGGGGATGGTGCTCGCCGCCTTCTTCACTATCTTGCGACGCAGGACGATAACCGTGTTGGTGTCCAGGGGGAGGTGGGGGTCCCCAGAATCTGGGCGGAGGTGGCCTGGAATCTCCGTGACGATGGAATTCATGAGGAGGCGGTGGTGGTGGACCCCAGTACGAATGCGGCGGCGGATGGGGCATGCCGTAGGATTGGTCACCACCTGACGGAGGAGGTGGCGAGGCCCACCAGTGATGTGGCGGTGGAGGCGGGGGACCGTATGACCGTTCATCGCCAGTAGGAGGAGGCGGAGGACCCCAGAAGAGAGGCGGATGAGGGGGGCGCTTGCCTTCTGGACCGCCATGTTCGCCGTGATGCATCCGGCCAAATGGCGGCGGGGGTGGTGGTCCCCAAGGACCAGGGGGCGGAGGTCCGTAGCCCCATGGACGGCCCGGGTGATCTGGATGCGGCGGATGTCCTTGGAATGCCTCGTAACCGTAAGGAGGCGGTGATGGTGGCGCATGTGGCACGACCTGGAAGCCATGCTCTTGAACCGCGCCTTGACAGTAGATGTCGTTCGTGTGAGCACGAGAGGCGTAATCGTACGGAGGCGGGCGGCCCCCCCAGGCATAAACATTAGAGCCAGAGAAGGGAGAATCGAGAGAGAAATTAACATAGAGAAGAACGATAACGAACGACAGGGTGATAAATAAAATCATGTAGCGCGGGTGACGCGCTGAGGGAGACTCGAGTTTGGAGTTCATCTCGGAAGGGGCTTTCGTCGCACAGTGGGGTGGGCAAAATTGACGGTAGCGATATGGGGATGGACAAGAAATTCATCAAGGACCAGAGCTTGTTTTAAAAAGATTCCTATCCGCAGCAGTTTACAGCTTCGCGCGCCGTCAAGCTTCCGTTACCCAGTATAGCAATTCCAGCCCCTATGGCCTCCGACCCTCCGCACAGTACTGCGAAGTCGGACCTTTCAATGAAAATACGTTGACGTGTCGGTAAAATGACGGTTGTAAAGGATAAAATGTGTACCCACCTCGCAAGGTGCCCATACCTCGAAAACACGCCGTTGGTTTCTTGACTCGAAGGCTGCTGCTATTCGAAGCCACGGCAAGAAGTAGTTACCAGCTACGTAAACCCTTCAGCTGTAAATTATTTTTCCACGAAACAACAAGACGTCTTCCCGGAGCATATTTGCGCAGCGATTACAGTATTGTGATCAGGTACCCTGGATATGCCATTATCGATTCTGCGGCGCCTAGCATTTCGAAAGCTGATAAGATTGCATCCCAAGGAATCAATGTTGTCGCAATCATTATGCACAGTAGTCCTGCACATGAGAACGATAGCTCAGGGCGCTACGTACGCAGTAGCGGCCATTGAGGGTAAAATGTCGCGGTAAAGGGTCAACGTCGCAGCGCGTGTCGGTCCCGTGCCTTTTAGGGTTAGGGCCGTGACGAAGTTTCTTTAATAATTACTAATTTCTTATCAATTACTTATCTCGACCACCACCGTCATGCCTCGCACAGCGGAAACAGCCAGTTTTGCGGTCAGTTCTACCACCTGCAGGCGAACTGGAGGCTGATTATGCGCCTATAAAGTTCAACCACACTATGATCCGGGTGAAAGATCCCAAGGTATCCATCCAATTTTATACTGAAGTACGTTGCATCGTGCCCGTAAATATTTGTCTTTACTGAGCTTCCAATGCTGCGGCAGATTATTGGGATGGATCTTCTCTCCGGTACATCCAATCACAACCAAACCTGCACCAACGTCTTCGTTTGACATCGGTATCATAGAAAAGGATTTCGGAGACTTCACGCTCTACTTCCTTGCGTTCGATCATTCCAGTGGCGCACTTAGTGCCAAGGAAAAGGCAGAAACACGGTTTAGTCGTGAAGGTTCGTCTTGTTTGCTTGTTTGAGAAGCTTGACCGTGACGAAACTTCATCCTGATACAGGCGTCCTCGAGCTCACCCATAACCATGGCACTGAATCCGATCCGACCTTCCAAGGATATGCTAACGGAAACTCGGACCCCGGCCGGGGCTTTGGACACATTGCTATAACGGTCGATGATGTTGAAAAGGCTTGTGAACGATTCGAACAGCTGGGAGTTGCCTTCAAGAAGGTAGATACGGTCCGCCCAGGTCCGTCGTACATAAATATTGACAACCTCCTTCAGAGACCCAGTGATGGGAAGATGAGACATATCGCATTCATTCTGGACCCTGATGGGTGCGTGTTTACCTCGTTCTTTGTTGTGTGTGACTCATACTAATATGGCGGATTACAGCTACTGGATTGAAATTGTACCTCGCGTAATTAGGTTTGATTAAGATCGGAAGAAAAATCAAATAAATCAAAGAGTGTAACAGTATGTCTTACATGTAACATTGCGTCTACCAATACGAGCAATATCTTTGTGCTCCGTTGATCAACAAAATGGCTTATGGGCGCTCACTTTCATCGGACTAGTTCAGTTTGACAGATCATCGATCATCAGCTGTGAACGGAATGCAGTTGAAAGGATCCCGTCTGGTTGTTAATCTTGGAAAAGACAACATGCGTTTTCTTTTTGCAGCGTTCTCACATAAACCATGCCCGTTCCCAGGGTGAGTTTTAGCTAATGAGGGGACAAATTCCTATGGTACTTTTTCTGTTGTCGAAAACGTGAACATAATGCTTACTGTGCCACAGCTGGAAATCAATATTGTTCACCAATTTCTGATAGGTTCGATGACAACCCGGAAGATTCTCACTGAGTGTTTGCTCTCTGTGACACATGCATTTCCGCAGGTCTACTATGGCTGCCGAAGGTTAAACGGGAAATGGCTCCGTCAGACTCGTAAAAGAGGAAAGACGATGGAGATAATCGCAAAAATCCATGATCCGGTCATGTTATCCCTTCGAAGTGATATTAAAGGCCGCCGTGGGCGTCAAGCACCATCAGCGACAGCACCACCTGCCTAGCGTGCTGCGGTCAAGATGTTCGAGTGCTGGTGGCGTTGGACTTCGAGCAGTTACTTGTGGTTCTCGATGACATGCCATTTGCACTGTGGGGCCCGGGTTCGTGTGAAGTCTTGCGGCCGCGGCCGTTGGTACTTCAATTCATGGAGCACTCTTTGGGGTGGGAATATCAGAATCGTAGCAACTGACGACTACTTAGGAGTAACCGGGAAGGCTGTAGACTACGAGGGAATAAACTACATGGAGCAGGCGCTCGGAAGGAGACGGGTACAAAAGAATCCAGTTTTTTTGCTGCGGATGCACCTACTAGAGACGGCCATGATCTCTTCGCATCGAAGATGAACTTCAATCAAGGTCTTCGCAAGCGACATGGGCCTCGGTCAGATTCATCCGAAAGAGCGAACGAATGTAATGCAACAAAGGAAGCGGTGCCAGAGACTAGACAGCAAGCAGTGCCGTAAAATTCCCCGTAACTGAGTCGGGGAAAACTACGAACTCGCCCAAACTTCAAAGGTACAGGGAAGAATGTATAGTCTGTAAGTCGGACTAATAATTCCGACTGCATCCCAGTGAATTTCGGGGTTGAGGCCACACTCTTTGAAACCAGTAAATTAATAGCAAAGAAATGGCTCACGGGCCGCAAGTGCCTCGGGATCCCGGACCGATTGCCGTGTGACTGTGGCTGTGACTGTAACCAGTCGCGTCCAAGTCCGCCACCGGTCTTACCGTTCGACCCTCTTGCTGCAGGGTCTTTCCCTCTTTCGACTTGCTCTCAACAATAGCTCTGCTCAACTTCTAGGCCAAGATTCTCAGGCTTCTTCCCGCAGTTATTACTACCCGTGAGTTTTAGTATGGCTTGTCCATGTCAGTCTTCGAACCAATTCAGTCAGCTGCTGTCGCTGATGGTGCTTGGCGCCCACGGCGGCTTTTATTTATTATCCACTTCGAAAGAATAGCATAACGGGATCATGGATTTTTGCGATTGTCTCCATCGTCGTGCCAGTCTGAAGGAGCCATCTCCCGTTTATCCTTCGGCGGCCATCAGTAGACCTGCGGAAATGCATGTGTTAGTTCGACACAGAGGAGCAAACACTCAGTGAGAATCTTCGGGGTTGTCATCGGACCTAGTATCAGAAGTCGGTGAACAATATTGATTTCCAGTTGTGGCACAGCGAGTAAGCATCGTGTTCATGTTTTGGACAACAGAAAAAGTACCACAGGGATTTGTCCCCCTCATCAGCTGAAGCTCACGGCTATGCATATGGTTAAATGTGAGAAACTGCGTGAAGTCTTGCGGCTGCGGCCATTGGTAAATTTATGGGGCACTCTTTGAGGCGGATTAAAGATTTGAACATCACAGACGTAGCAGTTGGTGACTAGGCCCTACGCAGCAACTGAAGACGCTGCAGACCATGAGGGATTAAATACTAATAATTCTGCGCACAGCTATTAAATCCGAAGGTACGTGACGCGGGAGACGGGCAAATACAGTCGATTTTCTCTGCGGCGAATGCATGTAATAGAGATAGACATGATCTCTTCGCATTAAGATATCCACAGGCGGCATCTACCAGGCTGAAAGAATGCAATAGTCAACAAAGGAAGCAGTGTGTTGAAACCAGAGACTAGACAGCAGGCATATCCAATATTGTGACATTCACTGGCATTTCGACTCAGCACCGGTGATGCTAAGGGATGCGCGAAGATTGGGCCCTACTTCATGACGGAAATATTCAAGAGAGGTGGGACCCACCTTCGAGTTTTACTAGCTATCACATGTCCACTCCGCTTAGTAGGGAAGACAATCGGAGGACCCAATTCCACGTAACCAACCGTAACCTGTACCAGGAAAACTTGGGAAAACCTAGGGATTCGCTCAAACTTCACGAGCACAGGGAAGAATGCATTGTTAAAATGGGACTAACAATCCTTTCACTATCTTAGTAAATCTCTCGTAGATTCCGGAGGGGGACACTACATATCACATTCTTGGAAACCAGGTGATAGAGTAAATTCTGAGGCATATCTGACATATAATCACGGAAAGGTTTGGGCAAAGTTACCTTGCTTGTCAAGGTCTCTGTGGGTCTACGTTCGCAAACCTTAGCACGTGATCCTATGCCATATCCTCGTCATAGCTTAGTAATACAGGTTCCTCACTCAGAATGGAATCAATAAATGTCTCTATTCCCTGCTGAGCGTCGAATATGACCTTCCACAATGGAGACGGTATCGCTTCACTCGTAGACTCCATCAGCATTGAGTCAATCCAAACCGTGTTAGAAAAATGTGATGTCAGTATTTTTCCAATTTGAAGCCAACCGCTCTTCAATCTTAACAGATTCATCTTCCACCGATAATCACCGAGAAACGTAGTGCCATATATTTTTACATCTCACGATGCAATGAAATGTTACAAGACAACATCCGTCAAATTCACATTCAAGAGGATGGTCCTGTGACAATGGAAGAAGTCGAAAATTTGCCACCGGAGTTCACAACGTATTTGCTGCAAGTTGAAGGAGAAGGTGAGATCGTTATAAGACTGTCATTAGTATGGCAGCCAAACTGTACCTAAAACCGCTCAGCAAGGTATCAAAGTCGTCCATGACGACCGCTAGTAAGTAATGGTGCACGGGCCAAGCCAAGGATGTCGGGCTCCCAGACCGATCATCATGTCACTTCCACGTGACTGTACCATTTCACATTTTGACGCTGACTCTTCGAAGCTCTTCAACCATCTTGCTGCAGGCTTTGCCCGACTTCGACTTCGACTCGCTCTCAAAAAGATCTCTGCTCAAGTGTGTCAATTTATGCGAGATCAAGGTTGTCTTTAGACGTCTCTTCGCGCTTACTGCCACCCGTGAGTTTCAGTATTACTTCTCAGCCTTTGAACTAATTTTGAACGTTCATTCAGTGACCGTTTCGTATCATATCAACGGCTTTCACTGTTCAGTCAACGTTCAACGCTAAACGTCTAGCTCTGGTCGCCTAGCGTGCCAGGATATCTGATCTAAAGACATTCAGATATCGAAGGATTAAGATATCGTCGCACTGTCTGAACGTGGTAGTGGGTTGATCTGTACATCTCCTCCTTTACGAGTTCTAGTATATTCAATGAACTTTGTCCTTTAGATATTCCCTCTCCAGAATGGTGTTCACTCTTATCCCAGTCGATCCGTCATCCTTTGACCCTGCATTCACTGCGTTCTTGCCCCAGTATCAACATCCACCTCGCTCTTCCAGAGTTTTAGAGCTTCTTCACACCAACAAGCCGCCTCCTGCTTTTGAACACGATCACCTTACCGCCTTCGTGAGCTCAGGAGAAGATCATCTCGCCAATATCGATCAAAAAATTGCTGCCACGCACCATCTCCTCCAATTTCTGTTAGCGGAAAGGGCTCAGGTCGCTTCCAATCTTTCCGATGCTAAAATTCTGGTCTATCCCGTTCGTCGACTCCCAGATGATATCGTTAGTAAAATTTTCAGCCATTGTGTCCCGGCATTGGACGCGGATATAACTTCCCCGTCTCTGGATCCCCGTCAGGCTCCATGGACTCTCGCCCAAATATGTACGTCGTGGAGGAGAGTTGCCCTTCGGACCGGTCGGCTGTGGGCGACTGTGGCCGTTAATATGCAGACGGATCTTTCCGCCGCTTTCCATCTCAGTACACAGCTGTCTAGGGCACAAGGGCATAATTTATCAGTTTACGTTTTTGGATCCAGTCGTGATTGGGAAGGATGGATGGCCATCTCTACGGAACAGAGGCTTCTTTTCCAGATGCTCTGTTCCAGTGCACCAAATTGGTCCAGGCTAACCTGCATTCTACCGTTTCAATTTTACGAGTTCCTCTCGACATTCAAAGGCTTTCTCGGTCGCCTTGAATATCTTCATACTGATATAGCCTGCATGAGAGGGGTCGATGCTGCAGCTACTCTGGACACATTTTCAATGACCCCATTCCTCCGTCATCTTATAATCACCGGGGCCCCGGATACGGGACACGTATTCACGGCATGTTTCACACCCTCGAGCACTGTCAATGTCTTAACCTTAGACATATCCAGTGTAAACCACAATGACAAGCATATAAATATGTTGAGAGGCTTTCCGCATGTGCAAGAAATCGACCTGTTTTGCGAAAAGTCGATGGTCGCATTGGACCAGCCCTTGATGCTTCCTTGTGTATCGGACCTTAAATTGACTGAGGGGTCTGGATATAGAGGAGGCATCGCAGACATGCTTTCGCGTGTGGTCTCGCCATGCATCACAATTCTTTCTTTCGCTATAGTTCATAGTTTTACTTCGCGACCCCATATCCTTGACTTCCCCGACATACGCACCAGTGATTGGATCAAGAAAATCACGCTCTTTGAACTCGTGGATCGCTCAGGATGCCTCCGTAGCAATAACGCGAACGCGATGATTGCCTTTCTCCACGAGCTTCCTCATTTACGTCAGCTATTCATTGAACTGAAGGACTTGTCCTTTTTGAAGGATATCATTGCGAGCCTGGTGTTTTCATCCGCCAGAGATGACAATGTTGCCTCGCAGCTGGCTGTGTTGGCGATAAAGATGCTTCCCGCTCTTTTTGATGGCGGCAGTTTAGTGACCGCCGTAGCATCCCGTAGGGATTTTAACGCCGAGTCTACCTCCGAGGAACACCGATCTTGTGCACGTTTGGCACAAGTACACCTCGGCGATCCTCTATCTATATCTGATCCCACTCTGGCGAGTCGATGGGAGGCGCTGTGTAACAGTGGGTTGGAAGTGACGTATGCATGACTGTTGTATGGAGTCGCATCTAGGTACAATATCTACTTGCAACCAATGAAGATGACATACTATGGGATCGAACCGAGGAAGGAGACCTTGTCGCATCAATTACGACCGTTACCGCAGGGAACTTCCTGCATACGTCCGTTGTTCTTTGAGAGACTTTGCTGGGGTCGTCGATCCCATTCATCAGTTCCATGCTACGAATCGCCATACACGAGCCCATGCATGTACGATTGTCGTTGGGTTTGACATCGATTATTATAGTATTTGCTAAGATATTATATCTCGCTTAGAGTCTGCCGTGATAGAGTGCCATCGAGTCTGTTGTCACAAGTCTGACTTCGGGAGGATCAAAGTTGATACCCATTAGCAGGAATATAGCCTTAACGACATCTTGCATCATGGTCCATAATTGAAGCTCAACCTTCGCGTCAGGCAGCCAACAAACATCTGGACTTTGGTCAGTCTGCCCGTGGGCGAATCTGATTTGCGAAAGCTTCCTGCAGCTCGTAGGCTAAGCGGGATGCGGACCAGAAGGAGAAATGGCGTAGAGGTCCCGATTCTTAAACTAAAAGTGACAACACGCAAACTGAAACGGCAATCCAGCGATTCCGTTGAGTTTTCGCTTTCAAAATCTTCAAGCAGGGGATCGGGCGCGAAAAACAATCTCCACAAAAGTACGAGAAAATGGAAGCCCCGTCATTTTTCGTAATGTCGTCTATCCGCTCGCTCAACATACAGTCTGTCGCGTCGATATGTATCTTTTCTTTATCTCCGCACGATGGAGTCGGTATAAAGGACGCGACATGTCGAGGAAAATATCTTCATCTCGCAGCCTTCCAACAATGTTCGCTCGTATCTCTGCTTTCACCCTTGCCATTCTGGCTTTGCCTCTTCTTGTGGCCAGCAGTGCCGTTCCAAAAGCAGGGACCAACACCACCGTCACTGGCGGCAAGTGTAACACTGGTTCAGCACAATGCTGCAAGTCTGTTCAGGACGTGAGTTCTTATTTCCTTTTCTCAAGGAATATCACTCATTGTTGCGTACTCGCAGCCCAAGTCTGACGCTGTCCAGAATGCCCTGGGTCTTTTGGGAATCCCGATCGGTGATGTTACCGCCAACGTGTAAGTTGAAGATACTTATTTGCGTGTATCGATGCTAACTGACTCTACAGTGGTCTCACTTGTGATCCCATCACCGTTATCGGCCTGGGTACAACATCGTGCGCCAACCAGCCCGTTTGCTGCGAGAAGAACAACTTTGTAAGTAGTCGGCTGTGCGACGAGAAACTCAACTCACTGTGAATTCTTTTTTGTAGAATGGTGTGGTTGCTCTGGGATGTACTCCCCTTAACATAGTGGCTTGATTCCCTCGATTTCACTGTAATTGTTATTGAAAATTTGATACCTTTGCATACTCACTAGTTCTAATGGGTCAGAGATACGGTGCGGTGGCTAGTGGCTAACTGTTCTTGACGGCTGGTAGGCTCCGTTTAAGGGACCAAGCGTATAGTGTTACCGAAGCAACGGTTGAATGTCCGAACGGCGAAACAAAGTGACTGTCATCTGCAATCGACAAGCGCTTGAGTATCCAATTACAGGTATGTATCAAAATATGCATAACCAACTGATTATTCATGGCGCTCCAATTTATCGTTTCCCTTGAAAGTATTGTCGCGTCCAGTCTGAGGTCGTCTATCCTTGCGGGCCTTTCAAGTCTAAACGGTCCGCCAACTTGAGTGTGCTCCGGTGAGCTATCAATGAGGAGGCATTGGAACCGGCAGAAGCTTCGTACGAGGCTCTTTCCGAACCTCTGTATGTTGGAGCAACATGGAATTCTGGCTTGAAAGGACTGGATAATTAGTACATCAAGTCGGCGCGATTGATGAAAAAAATGTCCCGACCGGGCTTCAAAAAAAGAAGAAAAAATCGGTTTTAAAATCCGGCAATCAAAAATGATCTTTTGAAAAGTCCCGAAATGGCGGTCTCCCTTTTAAATGCCGCACACTCCTTCGTTTCCCGAGATTTTTGTTTCTTCTCCCATAATCTCGAAGTCTTCTTGATCCACACCCAGCCTTCAGACTCGCCCATTTCTGCCGCCTTAACCTCTCCAACCAAACCATGACTATTCATTCTCTCGCTGCGATAGTCGTTCCTACCAATATTCATACCAAATATGAGGATGGAGCCGTGTTTGTTGATGCTAACATCATGCTGTAACCAAGTACACTGCTCTGTCGCACCAATCTTGTGTTGAATTGGTGAGATCAGATTAGATTATCACGACCACCAGATGTCCAACAACGGGTATTCACCTGCCAGCTACAGATAGATGTTGTTCGTAATATCCCGATTACAGTGCATACACGGGAAGCAGCAGAGAGAGTCATGAAGGAAATTGTGCCCAGGAATTACGGGTACGTCTTTCTCTCTGTAGATACCGACAACGCTGAATATATGCATAACAACAGGTTCACATTCACTGCTTCACCGATACGGCCACTTCTTAAATCTCTACATCGATGTGACGGGCGTCATCTGTACTTGGGGATGCATTATTCTGTATCGTTCGGAATCAACGAATGACTGAAGCCGCGTTTTCTGTTCACTCTCTTTCTTGAACATGGGTGAGTTTATTCCGGTAGTTTGTCTAGTCTCTGTCGCTTAGTTTTCACAGAATTATCAGGTTTTCTTTGGCACGACATATCATTCTTGAAACCAGCTTCGCAGATCAGGAAGTAACACCACCTGCAGCATCGATATCGATGTTGAACTTCCTGTATGCTCTTCTCCTTTTGATCTAGCACAATCTAAGGTTTTCTTCTAGTCACGACCCCAATCTATTTTGGTCGTTCCACTAACCAAACAGAACCTCCTCAACTCAACTCTGTGATACCAATAGAAAATGAATGTGAACCGATCGGTGACTCGGCGCATAATTTCTACCGTAGCGTGGTTTGTCAGTGCGCTCAGTGATCCTCCACGGAATGCCTAAGATGGTCCAGCACCCGGATGGGGCGCTAACACCTGGGACAGCCTTCTGATGCACCTGGTAAGTGCTTGCGATCGGTGTTTAATTGTGATTGGACTGACTCGCCGTATGATCTCTTTTCTTAGCAGCCAACCCTCCATGAGGTGATTCGACGCGCTCGGACTTGTCAGGCTCGCACACACCCCGTGCGACATATGAGATCGAAGCTACGCCTTCTGGCTTCACGTATCCTCTTCCTCAGGCCGGATACCGTCGAAACTCAATACTCTTACCCCATTTTGCTCCCGGCGAGAGCAGGAGCAGGGCCTCTTCCCATTTGTCCTCGTCGTCCTCATCCGGACGTTCAGGAAATCACTCGAGCAGAAGCTACAGGTGCTGCCAACATGCCGTCCGAACTTTTTCCCGCCCTCGTTGGTGGGGTGGCAGTTCCACCAGGGAGAGGCCACCTGATGACGACGTACATGAACATCCGCTTGCCAACTGTGTTATTATGACGCTGTGTATGGGCACGCACAGAGGCATGGGATCACCAGTTGGAGGTCAATCGCCTTGTATGGGCCCGTCTTCTCTCTGTCGTGCTAAGGCACTACTGTATCATGGTCTGTATACTAACACATTCCCACTTACTACCGCTTCTCTTACTCTTCCCGATAGTCATTGATATTTTTGTAAACCAATCGATCAGTGGGAAACGTAGAGAAGACCTTCAAATGAAAGAACCATCCCAGGACCCCTACCACGCATCCCTGTGCGATTGTGAAAGAGTCTATAACAAAAGATATGCTAGAAAAAATAGCACTTAGCGCTAAAGAAGCATCGTGACAAGGTGAAGAGAAGTATTCCGGCATAAAAGGTGCGAAACCTTGCTTTTACAGTTAGACATTCTGGAAACGACTACTCGAAACTTCAAAGCGATGGGCTCACAGCGAATGGCTGCACGAACTACTGCAGTAACGGCGTATTCCTCAGGCTCTGCGCCGTCGTTGTACAAGAAAGCACATACGCCTCCCGATACAAGCCTTTTTCTGGAAGACATTCTGGAAGAAGGAGAGAAACTAGTCGCTCATCCTGGCACTAGTCAGTATTCGATAGGTGGTGTATCCACATGTGGCCTAGCATCGCTGAACTTTGCGAGATTGCTGTTTGATAAGGAACGCGAAGGGGTGAGCGGGGGAGCGTTGCTCGAAGACATTGGCTTGGTCCAATCGGTCGAGGTGAGCAGAGCTAGTCGAGGTTTTCTCTCGTAGTGAATCATGGATGTGCCTAGGACACGGTATCCATCTCTGCCCAATGGCCCAACGAGCTGCACCTCGAGGTCGAGAACATCGCTTCGGCCCCCATTTTCGACAGGTCTATGAAGATGGTTAGGTGTATCTATGGAAAGCCTACATATCGCCGTTTCCTTGAGATGCTAAGGTGCTCAGTTTGACTTTCCACTTCGGCAACGGGTTTATTTATTATTGAATGTCAGATACCTTGAGTCCGCGTCTCGTAACACATGCGTTGCGGTCATTACAAGGCCGCCCGAAATCATAACCTGCGCCAAAATTCCAACCCCTGACCAAAACATTTTTGTGATTTTCGATACTCATCCACGACCTGAACATCCAGACGGGTCAGGTATCACTTATCTGTCCACCATCAAAAAGACGGCACAGAGACTCTCCGAGATTCTATCACTTGACAAAGAACTACTCGCCGAGAGTGATTTGCAGTGGCAGGTCCAGCTACTCGCGAATTTCTCCGCTCATATCTTCGTTCCCAACGACAAGTGGGATACCGATCATGATAACTTGACACAGGCCCTGCTGGGTTCTAGCCTCACTATCCTCGCCCTTCAGGCCCAACTATCTGATCTAACGTCATCGGTTCGGGAAGCGAAGCAGGCAAGCAGCCGTTTGGAAAAGGAAAACGTAGGACTCCAAGAGACAGTGGAGCGGCTCAGAGAACGATTACAGACCGAGGCTCGACGACCTCCTCCCCCTCCCCAGGCACCCAAGCGGTCCGACTCGGGTCGTGCAGGATGGTTTTGGTCGCCTTGGCAGTCGCAGCAACCAAGGTCTAGTAATGCGAGCACTAGCGGGGCGGTGAAACCTGAAGAGCAAGACTATGGCAAGAACGCTAGCCTAGAATATGCCTTTAATTTACAACGTGAGTTTGATGAAGAGAACCGTCGACTGGAAGGGGAACGCCTCGCTCTACATGCCACCGCGCAAGCGGTTTTCGACTGCAGGATCTGTCTTGACACGTTGCCTATGGATGATGCCGCACGAGTGCCCGAGTGCAGACATTTGACCTGTCGAGACTGCCTTCGCGAGCATGTCTTGACGACTTTACATGACCACCGGTTCCCCGTCTGTTGTCCTTTATGCACCGATGGAAACAGGAGATCTGGTATGTTGTGCTGCTACTAATAGTTAATCGCCTGCTGACTTGGATGGTTCACTGCAGTCCTTTCACAGTCGTTGATCCACGACATCGGGATGTCAGAACAGGATTATCACATCTGGGAGGAACTACAACTGTCTGCATATTCCATTCTGATGCACTGTCGCCAGTACGTTTTCTAATTCTACTTCTCTTGTGTACTTCACCTCCTTGGGGTCCAGCTGCCAGAACGGCACTTTTGTTGACCGAACCGAATATCAAGAGTCAAAGATTATTACATGCCCTCTGCCTGGATGTAGTTATACATGGTGCAAGTCTTGCTCACAGGCTATTGATACGGCCCCCGGGGCTCCCGAACATAGCTGCGATGGGACATCAGAGTTGGACCATCTGATGAAAGAGCGGGGGTGGAAGTATTGTCCAGGTAGGTGCCTCCGAGTACCTATATCTCAAGTATCCGACCTGATACTGACATCGTACAGGCTGCAGGACTCCAGTCCAGAAAGATGGTGGTTGCAACCACATGACCGTACGTTGATATATAATTTTACTTGTAGCATGCTTTGTACTTACTGAGCACTCCTTTCTTAAAACCTAGTGCACATCACCTGGATGCAATTCGTATGTGCTCGATACATCTTTATGACTCCATGTTAATCTGCCTCCCTAGCCATTTCTGCTATGTGTGTGGCAACATGATTGTACAGTCCGCGATGCAGGACGAGATTCGAAATGCAATCGGCGAACATTATCGGAACTGCGTGCTGTTTGAGGTGCCTCCCGAGTGATAAATAGCTGACTCCGTGTTTTAACGTTGGATTTGATTCTTTCTTACTTCCTCTGCTTCATCTTTTGATTAGTTCCGGTTGACTTGTGTATTTGCTAGTTTAGCCTTGATGTCAAGACATAACATTTTCTAACTGACCGGTGTAAACTGTGAAGGCGCAATGAATACATTTATAGGGAGCCTAGCCTCTCATAGACACCCGGACGATACACACCTATTGAGGAAGGGAGAAATGCTTATGTATGGCCCGACACCAGCGTTCCTGAGGTTAACGATGATCTCGACGGCTTTCTCGTGGTGGGAATATTGGCTGTGACACTGACAGAATGATTAATCCTCCGCCTTCATGATAAGGTGACCAGTGGGAACATACGAATTTAGAGTTCCAACGGCAATTCCTGTTCCACTTGTGCCCTCACTAACACAGCGCCGTTCAGTCGTAGCAGGCTGCGAGAGTTATCAGTGACATCAACATCGAGCCTCTGGGAACGTTTTTCTTCTGATTAACTTCACGAATCACGACCCTCATTTACTCAAGCCATTTCCCAGCGCTAGCCCTTGACGTCTCGCCATCAGCCTCATTGTCCTGCACTACAGTTCCATCAGAAGAAGGTCCATCTGATTTATAGGGCGGCTAGAGCATTACTGTATCGCGGTATATAGCACTTCCTGTCTATGAACTCCGTCATTTCTCACATCTTTTCGGTAGTCACTATTATTCACTAATCCGGAAATGGATGTAACGGTCGATTAAAGTCAAACAATAGAACTTCCTGGGTCAAGACGCGGCGGATCTTCTCGATGGCTCCAAAGTCTTTCACCAAGACTCGGAGAAGTTGAGTGAGATGCAAAGAAAGCAAAGGGGGCTACTCCAAGCTAGCAATGATGTTTGACGCAAGGCTCTTCGATGGTAATCTCCGTACTACTGAAGGACGTGACGATCACACATAGGACTAGCGGCATGCCTGCTCTTGAATGCTTGGCATTACTGTATCATGAACTGTATTCCGCGCACCCTGTCCCTTGGTTTCGACAATTCTCATACTCCCGTCAGTCACTGTTATTCACAGTGTGCTATTGGATGCATACCAATCGATCAACTGAGCTTTCGAACATGCTGTTTCCTGCATAAAACCTCTTGGCTGCAGACAGTTCATCAAGACGCGGCAGATACTGTTGACAATACCGAAGCTTTGTATAGCTTAATGATGTGCGGGTTCCAAGGAAGGCTAGTGCGGGTGCTGTTCTAAACAATTTGCTGAAGCTAACCTCTTCACCAGTAATCACCGTGCCATCGTGAAAGGTAATGACGACATCACTACAGGAATAGCTGCAAGACCCCGTGTACCGTGAAAGCCTGTGACAATGTCGAAAGAGTGAAAAGAAGCAGCGGTGTTCAGTCATAAAGGCGTTGTTGTGAGTCCATACTTCTACCGTAAAACGTTTCGGGACCCACTGGCGCGATACCTCGAAGTGCCTCATTCGAAATGCTTTCTACTCTCAACCCGCCGGCGCTAACGACGCCGTTGGCGGACGTCCAAAGGGGAAGCCAAGTGCTTGACGATGGCCCTTTTGATAGACATCTCAAGGATATTCGAGAGGCACTGGAAAGACTCGGGGAAGCGCCACCACCTCGCCGTTTTCTTCGCACCATCGAAGTGCGTACGGATTGGGATCGCTCCTCTTTGCCGTCTCTACAAGGCAACGCCGTGAGCTCGAGGCAAAAAGTGCAAGAGTTGGATTATACGGAGTCCAATCTCGAGTATGCTGCCGCCTTGCAGCGAGAGTATGATGAAGAAAATCGCCGACTGGAAGAGGAACGACTTGTTCTGCAATATGACGCACAAGAAAGTTTCGACTGCAGCATCTGTTTTGATAACCTTCCTATGGAAGATGTCGCTTTCATCCCCGAATGCGACCATCTAGCTTGCCGGGACTGTCTTCGCCAACATATCTTGACAACTCTGCAGGATCACCGCTTCCCAATTTTATGTCCTCTATGCACTGACGGGAAGACGAAAACAAGTGAGTTACATTGACGTGATACCTCATTACATTAACGGTCTCTTTTAGGTCTTCCGGAGACACTGATACTTGACATTGGGATCCCAGAGGAAGACTTCCTTATCTGGGAGGAGCTTCAAATGTCTTCTTTCTCTATTTTAATGCATTGTCGCCGGTATGCTTTCTTATCGCTGATTGCTCACCTCATCTCATTTCCGTAACTACAGATGCCAGAATGGTGCATTCGTTGACCGAATTGACTACCAAGAGTCTAGCACTATTACATGCCCTCTACCTGAGTGCGAACATAAGTGGTGCAAGTCTTGCTCACAGACCATCGATACGACCGCTGGCGGTCCTGAACATAGTTGCGATGGAACATCCGAGTTGGATCATTTGATGAAAGAACGAGGCTGGAAGTACTGTCCAGGTAAGTGTCTCATGTCTACCTCGTGATTTCAACTGACGTCGGAGTTCTACAGGCTGTAAGACCCCCGTGCAGCAAGATGGTGGGTGCAACCACATGAAGGTATGTCTATCAAGGATCCAGTTCGTGGGTATGCTTTTTACTGAGCTCCGCTTTTCATCTAGTGCATATCGCCAGGATGCAATTCGTGAGCATCTACTTTTTATTGCGGTTGGCCCGTGCTGATCCCTCTGACCCAGTCACTTCTGTTATGTTTGCGGTCAAATGATCGTGCGATCGGTGCTCCAGAACGAGATTCAAGCTGCTATTACGGACCATTATAGCAGATGTGTCTTATTTGAAGTACCCCCAGAAGTGTAAAAGACATTCAACGTGTTTCCGCGGCTGGATCTTTCATTACCCGTATAACAATGTATCGCTTTGCTTTATATTTCGTGTACCTTTTCTGTTGACCAGTTTTGCTATATATGCTCTGTCTAGTTCCCAGTCGAGATTGCCATCTCAGATACTTAAACACAGACTCGGACGTAGTTAATCGGTGCGATGTCTCCAACGTACAACCGGGGGACTCGATAAATTTCTGTAATCAAGTCCCGCCTGGAAGATGTCAACGTTGTCTGACGATCAAGTCTAGATTGAAGATAGTAAAAGACGGAGTTGGAGGCGGACGTGGTGGCCCTTGCGCCTCCAGGAAAATAGCACGCAAAACCAGCAATCCAAGCTCAGTCTCCCTACTCCAGTACCCGAACGAGAGGAAGATTTTTCCCATTCGTGTCATGGCCGAGCGTCCTCTCTTGTCGAAGTTGTTGTACCAAAAAATGTGTCTGATGGCGTAGTTCGGTAGTATGTATCATATATCTCATAAATACTCATAAGTACGCGATATGTACCATAGCATGTAAATCCTCGACAGCAAATAGAAAGCAGATACACATCAGTCAAAGCAGAGTAAAACGTCCAGTAACTCCCGCTCGATCTCATTTCATCCTACTGAACTGCACTGTCTTGCTCCAGCTGCTTCGCTTAAAGTCCTTCGCCTTCAACGATGACTCGACTGCGTCCTTCAGTATCGGTATCACCATATTCTCGCAGACGCAAAAGTACCGTGACGAAATGATAGACCTCAATGGGCTGGGAGATATTGAACTGTCCGCACGTTGCGCTCCACGATATAGACGCGCTAGGATAGGGTGAGTATAAAGTACAGTATAGCAGAAGAAAACAACTCACCTCGGAGTCGCTGACGCTCGAACACCAAGCCATGAGGATGGCCCCTTTGACACCATCTGTGACTAATGCAAAAACGCCTTGCTTGGTAACCCCCAGACTTGCAAGAAATCGAACCGAAGCCTCCAGATACATTTTAGCCTGCACAAGAGCTTTCGCATAGGTCTGAGTCTGTTTCTTGTACTCCACAAGTAGAACGGCCAGCAGAAGTTTTGCGGACTAGCATCGTGATATCCATTACTACTTCCGACGGTAATTTTATGCCCGGGGCAAGTTTGGTCTCAGAGCAAGTCACTGCAAATGGGTGCATCCACTTCCACGCTTCAGCATTCTTTTTTTTCTTCGCCCCCGGGGAAAGTGCGTGAGCAGCAGCTTGCTCTTCCTCGATGGCAACCATTTGGGCCGACGTTGACGCCGTTCGTGTCGACCTAGCGCGAGACGATTTGGATTTTGCTGTACGACCATTCGACGTCGGCGGTCCTTCTTTATACACCGAGTCATTATCCGGTTCAACAATATTGTTTGCATTCAGGGTTCGAGAAGCTTGAACGGTTTGGCGAGTCTCTGTGATGCGAATGAGAGATTCGGAGCTCTTTGAGCCATGCTCCAGCGGTATTGTTAAGATCGCATCAACAATACCAAGTTCTGGCTCATCTCCGTTGCGCTTTAATATGGCGCGCTTGGCTTTATCCGCATCCTGAAAGAGCTTGCGCACTTCGAGTCGATGATCTAGAGCAAGAGTGACAACATGTGTCGCCTGGCGGAGAATATCGAGATTATCCGTATCGGAGTATTGCATAGGTATTTGAGGTTTGTTCAACCAATCGACTGATGTTGTGTCCTAGGTCCGCAACAGTTTGGAATGCCTCGCCGTTGAACTTGACAGATGAATTTGCCAATTCCGCGGCAACATTACGAGACAGCGAGAGCGCTCTTTCCAACCTGGGGTAAAGATGAATGAAGGAAAGACACAGCAGTGGTTTAAAAAGACTTACACTATTCTTCCAGAGGCCAATTCATGCGTATTCACGAAGCCAAGATTAAGCAGGATGTCCCACTCATGGCGAGCTTCAGTTTCGTTGTGATCTTTACCACCCATCCCTTTCGAGTAACCACCAACCGAGGCCCATAAAAGAGACGAGAGACTCCCAGAAATAACTTTCCAAAAGTCTTGAGGAAGTTCCGGAGTGTTCTTGCTTTCACGGAACACCTCGATTTGTGAGAGGAAGTGTTCCCGCACATCTTCAACACGTTTGTCAACGACAGGCAGTTCATGCTAAGAGAATTAAGCCGCGACGAAGAGATAAGGCCAATAAAGAAACATACCTCGAGGGGTGGCTTCATAAATTGTGTTATCTTCTCATAGAATTCGAGCATTTCGTTAATCTCTGATGCGATGGCAGTCAGTTCTTTGATTTGTGATGCAGGCATCTTCGACTTCTTAAGTTCCTCCGCGTCAACTTTGAACTGTGCATTGGTCAAACCGGTGATGTGGCGTTCATAAGCGTAAGTTGAAAACGACAACTTCGCGTCGGGGGATATGCCTGCCAGAGACTTGGCACCTAACCTGTGAACGAGGCATTAGAATGACTTTTGTGAACAAGCGAGACAGAAGGCCTACGCAGAACAAGACAAGGCATCTGCACTTTTCGCTCGTTTACCAGTCTTGCCGGTTTGGGGACGACCGGCCGTCTGACTGTGCTCTGGAAAACGGTAAAGGGGTTAATGCACAGACATAGGACCAGACGTCACTCACTCTTGCCGGCCACGTTCCACAGACTGGACGGAAGTTCCATCAGATGGGGTCTTCGAACGCGTAGCTGCAGGCTCTAGTTTGTGGTCACTGCCTGCAGACGTCGAGGGCGTTGCAGACCTTGACTTCGAAGACGACCGCGTTTCGGCGCTTTTCAGAGTCAGTCATGGGGAATGAGCAAGAATAACTGGATGTGGACTCGAAAGGTGCTCTGCTGTTAAATACATGAGGGACAAGGGTAGGGCCAAATAAAGGAACACCGACCATTTTGCAACCGCATTAAGCCAATTAACGATCCTTTGTTTCCATTGTTCTTCGGTACCCGAATTGTCATCATCGATGCTATCTGATCTCCACGAAAGTCGTTTGAACGTGGGCGTACGGCACTGAGCCACGATTCCCTCGACGTGTGTTCGGAGGCCGAGAATGAACTGCGAAAATTTGACAGCACTGGCTGGGTTAGTAAGATCATACACTCCCAATGCCGCGTCTATGCGCGTCTCGTCTCCGTACGCAAATCGAATTGCCGGCTAGTGAAAAAATTCAGTCAGTGCCGGGAAATGAGTCAGGAGAACCCGACGCACTAGAATCTCAGGGTCGGGACACTCTTTGTCAAGCCAACCCAGCACCACACGGCCGATAAACCCTGTATTTGATAGGATAATTCCAATAATGGGCTCAGAAATTCCCCAAGTGGACCGCTGATAAAGAACACCGCTCATTAGGCTGAAAATATCTTCCTCATCGGTCACACAAAGGAATGGAAGAACAACAGAGTTCTGGATGGCGCCAAGAAGCGAGGATGTGAGCATCAAGGGGAACGTAGGATGACTGAGCAGATGTCGGATCCGTTGAAACCTCCGTGTACTCATAGCTTGTGTCGGAGGAAGATTCATCGTCGTATGAGTCAGACTCTTCGCGTGATTCTCCGTTCGAGCGTTCCGCCGTCATCATAGACAGGTGCCCCGAAGCTTCATCATTTACGGCTGACTTCGGTCGTTGAATATCTTCAACGATATGAGATATTAGCAGTGATGCGTGCCCATCCTCCATAAAACTCCGCACGTAGGATAGCCGTGGCCGAACGAAGGCTGCTTCTTGCCTGCCGTCAGATTTGTTAGTAAGTAAATGTAGGTCCACTTAGTTCACGCTCACGTTATATATGATTCATCATAGCAGACAAACGCCAGCGAGCGAATCAACAGGGACCAAAAAGGTATCGTTGACGGTACGGAATCATTGTTTGACGCGTTGGAGAGCGCTCTGAGCTTGCCAACAGTCGAAAGTACCAAATCTAAAATATCCAGTATTTCGGAATCAGACTCTGCGGGATGTTCTGATGGGTTGGTAAGAGAATTTCTGAGCTCTTCAAGTAAAGGAGAGGCCCGGGAAGAGATGGTTGGGCATGGTCCGTTGACGAGTTGAGAGGGGATTGGAGAGTCAAGTGAGCAAGCCAAGTCCTTTATCTCAGTAGGCCATTCTGCAGGATGCGAGACTACAAAATCGAATAAAGGCATTGGAACGTCAGTGTGACCGCCGCGATGTAGAGCCGTCGATAGAGGAAGGAGGTGGTCGTAGTGGCAATGGAGCGAGGTCAACTATGGATCGTGTTTCGGGCCGGTAACCGAACGTCATCTTGGCACGTGAACGTTTCAAGCCGGACTTGCCGAAGCCAGTCAAATATTCCATCTTCTAGTCCTTGAATATTGACTTGCCTCCTCAGAATCCCGACCGGTATCCATGCATCCTCTTTGCTGAACCTCCATTCAAATCTTCCAGGAAAGCGGCTTCGCTGTGGTTTTTGTAACGTTTCCACCGGTTCGTTCAATATAGGGCTGAGGGAAAAAGGGTAGGTTATTTAACAAAATAGTTTTTTACAGTAAATGACATAGTATTTTACCATGTATTTTACCCAGGGATAAAGTCTCCTGAAAATTTGGGAGACTTGGACGACATTTTTGAGCAAAGAAATATTCAAGAAATATTAGCAAATAAATTATTGTTATCACGTGACATATCATTTTACCGTGTGAAAAACCCTTCCGGGGCTCGTAGTCGTATTCATGTGTTAGCAATCTTATCTTATCTTATCACCTCACGTGATTGCTTGATCTTTCTGAACCTTAATTATTTTTTACCTCCCACTACGGAAAAATAATTAAGGTTCAGAAAGATCAAATGTCACGTGATTAGATAAGATAAGATAACAGTCTTAGATACATAAGCCGCCGACTCCCAACTGCAAAGCAGTTTTACCTCCCATGAAGGAGAGTGGGAAGGAGTCTGGTAAAATACCGGCTGCTAACCCCCTGGAAGTTTTTCCCTCAACCCTAGTTCAATAGCGCGAGAAAAGGTTAAGCGACTACAATCTGCAACGTTAGCATCCATCCATAAGCAGCTGAAGTAATTTGTTTCTATTTAATTACCTGGGTAGTGAACTGATAAGCAAAGATAACCTATCAAAACCAATCTAGGTTGCCTTCCGCCATCATGTGCATGATGTACCCGCAAGAGCTGATCGACAAGATACTCGACTACCTACATGACTCGCCCTCCGCACTGAAAGAGTGCTCACTTGTCTCTCGCCAATTTTACCCTCGCACTCGTGTCCACCTTTTCCGCTACGTCGACTGCGATAATCCGCTGTCGCCACGTCTTCTTGGCATCGCGCATTCACCAGAGCTGCTCCAGTGCGTCAAGCGCGTCCAGTTCCGATGTTGCCATTTTCTTCACCCAAACACTGACGAGTTACTGCACTCACTTTTATCTTCGGTGACACTATCCATCTGGAACGGTGGCGCTCATGCCGAGAAATGTGCATGGCGGTATATTTCAAGTTTGCCCCCGCTCATGTCCTCAGCCCCTTATCTCGCCATCACCAGGCTCGAGCTCGAAGATCCCCGATGGACCACCTTTCTAGAGTTCCACCACACCGTTCTCTCTCTTCCAAACATGACGGAGTTCTACATATCGGGGCTAACAGAATTGACCACGAACGACATGCCCGTCATGCTGGCGCCTAATGCTCCCCGCATCAAGAATATGTCTTTCCATGGCAGCTGGAGAACGGCCCTCATGTTCTGGGAAGGCTTGCGTTCATATCGGTTTATGTATCTAGATCACTTAGAAGAATTCCACGTCACAAACCTTTCTCTGGATGGACTTTGTGCAGTTGTCCCGACTGCCAATTTAGCGTCAAGCCGTCTGAACGTACTGGAGATTGATTGTGGTCAGCATTTCTTCATATTTCATTTAGCCCTTGCTGATCAGTCACATTAATTAGTCTGCGACTTCACGGGTTTCTCGCCCAATATCCCCCCTCTTCACTTGAATCCGAACACTGAACTACGTGTCGGCATCGAGCTGAACGAGGACATGCTGCCGGTCATACGCTGGTGGGTCGAGTGCTTCAAAGCGGTAGAGAAGGAGACTGCTGTTATGGAGCGACTGACCATCAAGGTGGCTGACAGGGGACATTATGTTACTCCGGAACAACTCGAACGGTTAAAGAATGCGTTCGAGGAGCTGAGCGACCTCTTGTCACAACTCGTCCGGAACGTGGATCTGGTACTACAGTTCAGTTATTACAACGTAAATCCGGGTCCGTGTACAGCTATCCTAGATGCTTGCGAGGTGATGAAGGGGAAGGCAAACTTGAGGGTTTTTGATATGACGGAACTCACATATGATGTGCCTGTGTTCCCATTCCCGGCTAGCAGCAGGCGTATTTTTTGACTTGACACTTGGTAGTCTACCGACATTGCAAGAACTCGAGAACTTCAGCCTAAAGGACATATAGAATTGTGCTCTTGAATATGTTAATCTCGATTCACATCTACCCAGACTCTCGAGGCCCCTCGCAAGTCATTTTCATATTGATTGTCCACTTGTTTCTCAATCTCCTCGCTCATCAGGGCCTTGCTCTCTTATCTCATAACCCCGCCCTCGACGCTTCATATTCCGCTGATGCTTGCCGTTGCATTGATTACAAAATACGTCGTAAGAGGCTTCATTATCGGCATCGGTGAAGATACCCAGTATTTGTCTCGCAAAAGCTCCTTCTGTTCCAATAGGCTGAAGTGTACGATCAAGTCCAGGCTTCATTGTTGTTGAAGCGCACACTCCACGAGATTGAAATGTGCATAAGTGTCAAAGACTTTGCTTAGCGCAACCACATCTAGTACCAGGGATTTCCCTTACTTCACTTCATCAATAACCCCCTTTGATAACGTACTAGTCCTCCCATCTCCCCATAATCGCTGCAACAACACAGCGGACGCTGCTATCGACAATATAGCACCGGCCAAAAGGCCCACGCAAACAGAAAATGAGACCTTGTACGATGGTCCGTATATACCTAAGCAGCAACACATCAATTTGGGATACTTCTGAAGGATGCGACTAACCAGAAAAGACCTGTGGTCCCAAGATACCCGAGAACTGTGCAATAGCATTGGTAATCCCTATGGCCATCCCAGCTGCCGCTGTTCCTCGCGCGGCTTCAACCCGGTTTGGCCAAAGCACAGCGTACACCGACCCAGCGGTCGCGGTTGCTACAAGTAGTGCCAAGTAGCGTACCACAGGCACCTATATCCCTATCAGAAAAGATTGGTGTGGACGCGGAGATTGACTCACGTTCACAGTGAGCAGTATTATACAGCAGATGATGTTGGTGAATTCCACTACCACCGAACGATTAGTCGATTACATCTGGACGGAGAACCAACCGCTGGCACGCACGTCCCATAGCTATCCGGAAAGGGTTCCAACAGCGTTTTTGAATGAGCCATCCCAGCGTGTTCAACAATACAAACGCGCTCAGTGACGGAGGCATGGAGAGGACGTTGCTCAATGCCGTCGTTGTAAATCCTATGACGAGTCTCAATACTTCGCAGTCGCCGTAGAATAACAGAACACGTACCAAGTTCGCAGATCACCGTAGGCAGGACATAAGACAACCCAAATCCTCCCACTGCATGGCAAAACCACACCGCAGAGAACGTCCAGAACGTCGGGTCCGATAAGAGCCGCAGCACCTCGCCATTATCCCAAGTCTTTCCCTCTTTCGATGGTGCATGTTTCGACAACCGATCGATTATTGTCGACCGTTCGCGTTCAGTCAAGAATTTAGCTGTTTGCGGGAAGTCCGGAAGGATGAACAAAGTCGTTACTCCCATTAAGATTGCCGGGATGCCCTCTGCTCAGCGGTAAGTGATCAGCAAAATGTAGTAAATTGGTGCTTGCCGATGATGAAGAGCCATCTCCATCCTGCTAGAACCCCATCCGCGTATGAAATCGCAAACGCTAGGAACCCTCCCACGAAACCGCTTACTTGGCCGAAAGAGTAGAACGCGGCGACTCGGAGAGCGAGCTCCTCCGGTCTAAACCAGAAGGCGAGGTAGTATATTACGCAGGGGTAGTACCCGGCTTCGGCGGCTCCGAGTACTAGAAGGACTATCCAGTCGACATAATAGAAGAGGAAGAAAACGCTTACAGACCCGGCAGGTTATGAGGCCACCGTAGTTTTGCACCGACGCTATACACATCACAACGATCCCCCATGTTATCATGATCCGCCCAATCCAAAAACTGGGGCTGTCCGGGATGTTGTCAGAAGACGGTGTTTTGGCTGGATGGAGATACGCTCACGTCGTCCGCTTCATCAGGAGGGTAGATACTGGCTCAAAGGCGGCGTAGGGGTAGAAAAAGCACGAGATGACCCAGTTCCAGTCCTGCGTACTCAGGTGCAGCTGCTTCTTGATCCCGTGTCCTTGTTCGATGCTGATAATAGCAGCGTTGGAAATATTATTGATGTCGATGCGCATGACTAGGTATGTTATGCATAACCATGGGATGACACGGATATCTACGAGAAGCTCAGCGAAACTAGAGCCATCTCAAGTTAGGTACATACCAATCCGCCGTTGAACCTTCCTGAGCTCTTCGTCAGACAAGGGCGCATCAGTGCCACGGGAAGCCTCAGCCTTTTCGCTATCGGAAGTCTTCTCTGCGAGATCCATTCCCGGGAAAGTCAATGAGGATGTACCTCAGAGGAATCGTTTACCGCGGGGAAGGACTTTTATATGCTCCATCGCGTCAAAGGGGAGCACAGAAGACGAGCTCATGTCGAAACCCATTATGAAATGCGGAGTAGAGAATTGTTGGGAACAACCATATGGTTGGTAGCCGAGAAGCTTCTGAAAACGGTCCGACTTGGATACTTTCGTAGATACCTTGACAAATCGAGATTCTTTGTGAGATTGCAGGATGAAGGGATCACGAGAATCTCGTCTTAATTTCTGTTACTGTACAATGATAAGTCACGTAGCCGGGAGGTGTAGAGGGCTTTACCGCTAGACCTGAACCGGACTCTCTTTTTACGAGCCAAACCTTGCTAGAGAGGTTCTGCTTGTTAGAGGGCTTGGTTACCAGGCTACTTTACCGCAAGTTCAGTCGCCGCTCAGTTTCCGTATCGAATCCACGTGATTGTCACTCTTCCTGATTTGGTTCTAACGTTACTCAGTCTCTTACCGCCATTATGAGCCTCTACGAAGGTTCTCAGTTTTGCATACATACGTGCTACATCTCTGCCCCACTTATTCTCTTATCAACTTATCACAATGAAGTTCTCCATGGAAACCTAGCATCATCGACGATTCCTCTTGCGCCATAGCGTCCCATGGCACTCGGTAGCACACTCCTACTAACCGGAATTTAGGTGGAACTATTCCTGGACGATGACCACAGCAGCAGGAGAATGGTGCAACTATCACCTCATCTCAGATCTGAGCTCCCTCTGAGCACGGGACTATCGTCTTCTTCTCACTGACGCTCATTTAAAAATGTACTGCGATCAGCTCGATAAGTCTCTACCCCGATGCCTGCGCTTGTCCACGAGAAACCCCAAGTTGAGCCCTACATATTCCCGCCGCCAACCGAGGCCCCCCTCGACTGGGCTCCGCTCGTCATCATCGACCTATCCAAATTCGATGAGCCCAACGGTAAACAGGATCTCGCGGTCGAACTCAAAGATGCAGTGAAACGCTGGGGCTTTTGGACCGTAGTCGGCACTGGCTTTACTCAGGAGCAGCTGGACCGCCAGCTTGCTATTGGTAATACGTTTTTCAAGCTCCCACTGGAGGAGAAGAGAAAGTTCCCGTGTGATTTCTCGGTTGGCAAGTGAGTCCCCTCGTTGCTCTCATCTCCAAGTTTATTTTACGATTGTCCGGCCAGCTATTTTGGATACAGAGAGCCAACACGGTTCGTTAGTCGCACGGATGTTAAAGAGAATATGGAAATGGTAAACCTCTTGCGCTGCACATCATATTTCAACCATTCACGGATGCTCTACTTCAGCTGAATGTGCCAAAGTTCACTTCGGACTACACTGATATTCCTCAACATCAGCTCATCAAATCTTTCCACGACGAGATCGCCCAGTTTCACCGAAAAATATGGGACGATGTTATACGGAAACTGCTTGTCTTGTTTGCGATAATGCTGGAGCTGCCGGAGAACTACTTTGTTGATCGTCACGGTTATGAGGCACCGTCGGAGGATCATCTACGCTACGTTAGTCGTTCAGTTCGGTGATTCGTTCATGGGAACATACCAGATTAGATGATATACCATCCACGGTCACTTGAAGAGGACAAGAAAATTTCAAACCAATGGACTGCTGGCCACACAGGTAAGATGGACTCATAGACCACTTTGGACTATGCTGATATGCATAATATAGACTTTGGTATACCTTCTCTGGTTTACGACATGTAATCATGGTTTAATGCATTGTGACAGGCTCTCTCACCCTCCTCTTCTCGCAGCCAGTTGCGGCGTAAATCCAGCTCTGTGTAGTACTTATACATACTGATCGCGTTGCTCAGCCTCCAAGTCAAGGATCCCAATAATGAATGGAAATGGGTCAAGTATGTCCCAGGGGGCATTACCTGCAATGCGGCCGACACCTTGTCGTTCTTAACCAAGGTGATGGTGAAATGATTTCAATGTGGCTTGTGTATTGATTACTGTATCAATTCAGGGATACATCAAGAGTACCATTCACCGCGTCGTCCGTCCGCCTCCGGACCAAGCACACCTTGAGCGTCTCGGGCTCTTCTATTTTGCACGACCGGGTAATGACGTCCCGATGATCCCCGCTCCAAGTCCTGTTCTCTTTCGCGAAGGACTGGTGACCGAAGAAGAAACGAAGGTTACTGAAGACTCGGTCAGTGGATATGGTACGTGGTGTGTCTCGCAACCCTGTCAACAAAGTATTGATGGTTCTCGTTTTTAGAGTATGTCCGTGCCCGGGTTACGAATGTACATCACCGGTCGAAGACACGCATCGCTGAGAGCACCCCAGATGCAGTGTTCCAGGTCAAGAACCTGAAGGTGCAAGATTATTATGTCTGAAATTGACATTACTACCACGTACCTTTTACATAAAATCGCGTTCGCCGATCCCTCGTATACTTACATATATAATAGTTGACATCGTCGTGTGTAAATGAGAATTCGTGTTCATCTTGAGAGTATCTATTGTCCGCAAGTCCATTCCCGTGATGAAACTTGTATTGAGTCCATGAGGAAGAAGCTTATACTTCCAAATGAATGAATGCTCTTGCCCCTGTCGTGCTTCCGTTTTGACTGTTTTCGGACCAATTGTGACAATTTGGTCACGTAACAGCTAGCCCTTCTGCTCTTTCCTCTTCCTTCCCCTCCTGCAAATTCGTCATCCCCATTTCACCCTGGTCCTCGCTGTTTCATCTCCGACGCAGTAACGGTACCACCCATTCTCAAATTCCCGTCATGTGGTGCTACGGTATAACAAATGTTCCAACACCTCAGGGGATTTGATAGTTCCCCGAAGAATCTAACACCTTGAATTTCACGCCAATGTACAGCGACAAAGGCAGTCATACAGCAAAAAGAGATGCGCAAGAAAAACGAAGCGAAGCCCGGGGGATGTGGAGCCACGGGAAGATTCGGGAACGCGGCTATCCGTGATCGAGTGCGTTACCAACTCGTCGACGTTTGAACAAGATAATTGACATCTCATCTTATCAGCTGGTCTGTCTCCTTTTTGACGCGCTTTATTAGCCGGCGTCGATGCCATCGCCCCACATTTTCACATTTCCAGAATGTGCTGGTTCTGTCGCGTCTTTGCACAAAAGGTCCACGTCCAGGCGCCACGACCGCCTCTTCCTCCGTATCTCGCCTACGAGCTTGCTATGCTGCGAAGGAAGAGGATCAATGCACCGTGGAGGCATCATCTCATCGACCGGGATTTGTGGGAGAAGGGGTTTCCTTCGCACCGGAGACAGTGGCTCGCTGAGATCCTGAGGACCGCCAGGACGCGATAGCCTTACTCTCGCCCTCACAGCGCCCTGCCTAAACATCTTACATCCCAAACGAGCCTCCACCAGTTAATCGCACCGTTCCACATATTCGGCTTTCTGAGAACTGGGCGTGGCACCGGCGGAAGCGGTATGACATCCACGTACTCCGTCACGACTTCGTCCTCCACATTCTGTGGCTCCATCTCCTTTATCCACTCCGGCAGTTCATCCCAGCTCGTGTATCTGTTATCGCCCCAGAAGTCCTCTTCGCGGGTCTCTGGTGGCGGACGCACGTTGGCGGCGTCGAACCCCAGTTCAAGGACTACCGGGTCGATATCCGTCTCAAAGGACTCTAACGCTGGGCATATGTGCTTGATCAGGAGCACCAGCGCTGGGTTGGCGCCCCGGACAGTTAAATGGCGGATGTACGGCAAGGTGAGCGATTTGGATTGTAAGACACTCCCATAACTGGCTGATGGAGAATAGAATTTTGGAGGGTAATAGAACTCTTTCGAGTGGTAAAGATAACGAAGACGAGCGGAGTAGTCGTCATCTTCGATATCGTATGTGAATCGCATCTCTAGGGAATCGATGGTTCTAGGGGGGAAGAGCGAGTGGAATCGGCAGACGTAGGCAAATGGCATTTGTTGGCTGACATTATGATAAAGGAGTGTTACGTGTCGGATACGGGAAAGATTTGTGAATATTCGAGGAAAGCCGTAGAATAAGGTGTCTTGGACAGAGACGGTGAGGGAACGGCAGCAACGACAGAAATAGGCTCCCAAAGTCAGCTGTGCACCATCGGAATCCGTAACCGTCCTAGAAGTGAAAGACGGGTTGATTTGAAGAAGCACGAGGTACTTGGAGTAAGCATATGAAACGATATGCAGATGCGTGAATGACACCCGCAGGAAAGTGAGCATCCATATCCGACCAACTCGAAGCGAGGCCTTCATGAAGAAATGACGCTCCTTTTTGCTCAAAGGAAGAGCCCACGTCTCCTCAATAATGAGCGCGATTATTTCAAGTGGCAAGTAAGGAAAATCATCGATAACTGAGGATGGGTTGGATAGACTCATGGTGGTTGCGGTCCTGTTGCCGTTAGCAGCTGCAAGGGTGTTTTAACGCTGGACCGTTCATCGGACCGAATACCGAACACAGCTTACACAGCCTTTCAGGGCGGTCGTTTGGCCAATGGTAGTTCATGGCTGATCGTAAAATGATATTCGAGGGCGGCCAGAGGCGACCGCCCGGACTCGACACTGCTGTGACATTCGTAAGCGTTCGTACCCCAGAATCTTACAGCAACACATCGTGGTCACCCCGAAGGATTAACATTGTATAAAATGTGTCTCTACCCATCACTACACAGCAATAGCACGTCACTATCACCGTCAGTGACCTTTTCCGTTCGAAAAGAAAGGGACTTACAGCCACATATCTGAATGCAGGATTCTCGATTTCTGTTATATCATCCACTATCGCTATGCGCTCATCATACTTGACACCTTCTTTCGGTCTCTCCGTTTATTCGACGTCAAGAAAAGGGTCCTTAGCGTCAATATATCCAAGATTTCGACGACATTAGTGATAAGCCAACGATGCCAGTGGTTGCCTCCGACGTCTTGGAGAGAAAAGGCCCGGTGATGTTTCTAGGTATCACTGGCGGGTTAGCAATACACATTCAGATCGCTATCACTTGAACGCTGATAAAGTACTGACCTAGGTGTATCACCAGCTTGATCGTGCCTCTTGCGACTCAAGACAATGAGCCGCTCCTCGTCTTTGAACGATACGACTTGTAATACGGAAAGTCAGGAACAAAAGTGAACATGATGAGCGCCCAAAACGAGCAGGGGGCTCCGATGATAAGGAATTCGTAGCGCCACGACGGAAGAGTACCCTTAATCTGAGAAAGCAAATCAAGACAATCGCCCTAGCTTTGGGAATTGAGGGTCACGTACATGTCCAATGGCATATCCCAGGAACCCGCCGAGAGCGATACCAATGCCATTCGCACTGGACCAAAGTCCGATTCGAACAGGTTGCTGGCTACGCGTATACCACAGCCCAGTAATCAGAACAAATGCAGGCTCTGCCGCGCCGGAGAGAATGCGCAGAATTGTCATGTCCTTGAAGTCCTTCGCTGTTGCTTGAGCCATGAGAAGCAAGCCCCAGAAGAAGATCTGCCAGGAATGCTGATGTCATGATGGAGTTCGAAAAAGATATTGCGATAGTGAACACACGTTGACAGCGAAATATTTTGATATGGGAAATTTCTGCCTGAGGAGATTGGTCGCAAAAACCCAGTAAGTGACCGAACAAGAATATAGATCCAAACGTGCAATAGAAGATACTTGGGGAGCCATTTCTGTAGGCGTTCAATATCTGTATGAGACGAACTAAAGGATACGAAATGAATACACGCACGTATTCCGTTTTCCCCAATGCTAGATCTTCCTCGACTGACGTCCACGAAATGAGAGGATTATGATGAGCTGAACAGCGATGACTCACTCCTAGATATCGCAGCAACCGAGAGCGTCATCTTATCTCTGCGCAATCTTGATAAATCGTGAGATCTCGCAATGGTAAAAAATCCCATACAAATAGTAAAACTAGCGAGCCAATTTTTAGAACGGCTTGAAAGAAACGGTTAGGCGGACTCACCATATAGCAAACAGCCAACGCAGGAATGACCAGCAAGTCAACCTTTCGCTCAATCCGCTTCACGACTACTGGATCCAGCACAGTCTCGTTCATGCATGCCAGGCCATCCAACAAGGCCCGCTCAAGCTCTGCCTTCAAAAGCTTTCCAAAGAACCTGGGACGACGCTTGCAGATCTCGACGGTTGGCTTGAAGTCGCTCATCGATGGCTTATCGAAGTGGTGAATGAGCTAATCCTGAGTCGTCCGTTCTGGGGTATAGCTTAAGCTTCGCAATTAGAAAATCGGCTCAGAATTGGGTCATATACATAGAGGAAAGCGGAAAAGCATTGAAGGTCGCAATAGTCGCATCCTTCCAATACCAGGTTCTCTGGTGCGGTAGTCCTCTACAAAACCGTGACGGCGCGTGGTATAAATCGATCACGTGGCAGAAGATAACTGGTTAGCCGGAAGTGCCTGACTCGGCTTTCCTTCTAAGCGCGCAAACAGTGGCGGCACTGGAGATGACATACCACAACGACGACCATCCACGACTGCACCCCCAGATGGATATAATGCCTTTGACGACCCGAATAAATCTAGGAAGGATGTTATGGAGTGGGTAGGCATAACTGACTATCCAGACCGCTTTGGAAAGACGTCGAACTGCGAAGTGGGCGATCAAAGTGGTACGCAATGTACAAAGGATAGAGAATGTACGTACTGAGATATATGGTATTCTTTCCTAAATTCAAATCCCTTAGGTGTCGGTACTCTGCGCCTACGACTGGGAAACTTTTGGATCCCATTCGTACGAAGCCTTGATTTTTCTTGTCTTTCCTCATACGCTACATATGGTGTGGAAGTGCTGATGCCAGCGAACATACAGTACTCGGTGGAAGGGGCCATATATTCTTCAAATGCTTTCGTCAGTACTGAATATTGGGTAGCCCTCCATAAAAGTTGATCGTCTCATATATTCCAATGACATTTCTTACCCAGCCATTGTGCACTTTTAGAAATATTGAATAGTAACCCATATGTCTATTTCTGATATCTGAGTTTCAACGCCGAAATTCGGCCATCGTCTCGACCTTTCTATCTTGTCCCCGTGCTTCTCTAGGCTACTCCTGGAATCCTTGTTCACTCCTTTAGCCAATGAATAGGTGGTGCGATATCTAGATCTGTCTGCTAAATTCCTCCGCAACAATATCGCGGACGGCTCTAGTCTTTGACTAGCATATCCTTCCTAGCCTTAGCTAATTGGTCATGGCGGTCCTCTCCTGCCGTGGCCAACTGCAACATCTACTATACTATTTCGAAATAGGAAGAATTGGGTGCATAGGAAGCTCCCGCTCATCGATATACGCTTGCGGACTATTATCCTGTTAAACAATTCCTACTTTCTGTGTAAGGGTGAGGAAGCCTTGTAAAGATTATCGAATTTCACAAACTAAGTTTGACCCTGGCTGAATACAGCCAGTGGTACTTGTGCCGTGTAACGACGATGATACCCATATGACCTTTTCTTGCCTTTTTCTAGATTCAGCCATGATGGCGAAGGGGTCCGGGAATCATCGGGAGCTCTATCAGCATCTGTCACCAACTGTGACGAACCCGAGATGGTTGCGACAATAATGCCTCCACCCCGCCGTCATCACGCCATCCAGTCCCATTTCCGATTCTTCAAGGAGCGTCAGCAAGAGCCTTTGAATCCAGCAGCTGGATGGATGGACTAAAGTCTAGTAGTGAGTAGCGCGATGCTTTTCTAACCCTCCTGCAAGGTACCCATGGCATTTTCCGACAGTCAACTACAACGACAATTCTGAATCATCATCTATGACTTTGCATTTACCGCCAAACAAATACCGTCGGATGCTGGACGATTGGACTCCTCGCCGTGACGTCACCGTGGTGATGGAGACAATGTATCTGCGTTGCTCACCCCCGAGAGAGCAGAATTGTTCAATTGACAGTACAGCGTAGTGGGATGATTGTTACTTCGTTCAGGAAGCGCTACACGCAAAACGCATCTCAGGATGCCTCACTTAGCCAGGGGAGAACGTTTTCTTCATCAATACCGATCGATGGCCATACCTTGACTTGGCTGGTGCTGCAACGACATTGACCTTGTCGATAACATCGTGGAGAATGGTCCAAAACTTGGAGCTCGGAGGGGGGACAGGATTGAGGACAAGACCACGGACCGACAGCAACGCAAGAGCATGTAGCATGGGAAGATTTCCGAGAGTAATTTCCCCCTCCTCACCACAAATCCCTCATCCTTCGTCCCCTTGGCACTCGCCGGTGCGATGGTCTTGAAGCACCCATATCTTGGTGCGTTTCATACCATAGCAACATTACTTGCCAGGAACAGAACGGCAAGCTTTATGGTGGCGGCCTCAAATTGGCGACGAGCAGTCTCACTGGTACTAGGCTGCATCGCAGTATTACAGCGCCTTTCGGTACTCCAATTATGATGGTCGGCTCCTCGGCTGCCCGTCCTCCAATGGCTGGCTGGGAGGAGTCCATGCAGTGTCCGTTACATCCCTGTTATCACCAGCACGATGATGTCCTCACCCGCAAGCACAAACATGTCCTATGGTTCGTCCCCAACGATGCCGTTGCTCATGACTCACAGTGATCTGAAGTGACTCTTGGGTCCTCGGGGCTGAAAATATCAAAGATTATCCTCGGCTGCGCCGTGTATGGGAGTTCAGATTGGTACAATTGGGTACAGAATGAAGAAGAGAGCATCAAACAGATCAAGGCAGCGTACATGCCCATTTCCCTCTTTCTTTGATCCCTAATCTGATCCCTGCTAAGCTACGATGCTGGAATCAACACTTTCGACACCGCCAATGCACGTCTGGCTTTTCACCCGCGCGTATCTGCGAGCTGACTGTCGTTAGACGTATTCCAATGGACAATCCGAGGTCGTCTTGGGTAAGGCCATCAAGCAGGAAAATTTCCCGCGAGACAGGATCGTTATCATGACAAAGGTACGGTTCAGTGTTCCCCAAGTGAGCTAGATCTATATCTATTGCAGGTATTCCATCCTGTGAGTCACAACATGCACGAGCGCATCGATGGCAAAGGAACAGAATACGCCGACGCACACCGATACGTGAATCAGTACGGCCTCAGCCGCAAGGTTTGTGCCTTCAGGCTCCGTCTCTTTCAGCTGGTCCTTTATGCTCATCATTGAACTGTACGCCCAGCATATCTTCGATTCTGTTAAGAAAAGCTTGGAACGTCTACAGTTGGATTACATCGACGTCCTGCACTGCCAGGAGTACGATGCGAATACCCCGATTCACGAGACGGTGAGAGCATTTGTCAAGGCTATGTGCGGACGACGTCTGCTCTGACGTCACCACTGGGAGCAGCCCTCTGGGCTTACGAACTCTTTTTGATTGCTGTCTTGCCGTTAACATCCACATGCAAATGGCTGAACCTGTATTTGGTAGATGAAGGCTTTACATGACGTGGTCCAATTAGGCTGGGTCCGATATGTCGGAATGTCAAACTGTCGCGCCTGGCAATGTATGCTCGTCTTTATCGCAGTACGATTCTGCTTTGATAAATATCGGTCTCTAGTCCATGTTATGCAAAGTGAAGCCTATCCACGCGGAAAAAGATAGGGCTGACACTCATGTGTAGGCTATGCGGTCGTCAATCACCTCACGCCGTTCATTTCGATGCAGAACGACTATAATCTCCTCTATCGCGAGGACGAGCACGAGATGCTGCCTACTTTGAAAGTTCGTACTAATCGGTTATGCGACTCTTTTCTTGACGATTCGTATCAGCATTTTGGCGTTGGGTCCATTCCCTGGACCACACTTGCTCGTGGGGCGATGGTCATGACGCTTGACGAACAATTCTCGCAGCTTTATGATGGCAGGTGCGTCCCCCCTCTCCTCTTTTCGACGTTCCAACTCATTGGTCAGCACAGAATCCCGGGAGGACGCAAGGATTGGCACAATACAACCATTACCAGGTGGCGTGGTGGTCGAACTAGTCATCCCATCACACTAACGTTGTACCACCAGGGTCGAAGAGATAGCTCTCGAGAGGAATGTCACCATGACCCAGGTGGCCATCGCATGGTCTTTGAGTAAAGAATGTAAGCGCCGAGCCGTGCGGTATTCTTGTGTCTAAATCTCTTAGGTGTTTGTGCTCTGGTTATCAATGCGCCCGCGACTGAGCAACTTTTCAATGCTCTGGGTGCGACACTTTTTCTCTATCTTCTTCTTCTCATCTGAAACTTGCGTAGGTGGTATGGATTTGGTGCTGACCGCAGCGGAGGTACGGTACCTGGAAGAGCCGTATAGCCCTCAGATGCTTCGCCATTGAGCACAGGGCAGGCAATGCTGTCTGCTCAGTAATAGCCAGAGCTTTCCATATATTAAAAAAAGATCGATCATCATACCAGATTCTCAATATGTTTTCTGGTTTTCGTGGCTATCAGGAATGAATGAATTCATGGTCATCAAATAGTGGGTTTGTCTGCTCACCCGAAATCAATGCTCTGAGAAGACTCGGGGAAGCGTTGAATGCAGGCCGAATATGCCGTCATTCGGTGACTCTTCTCCTTCCAGATGGCTGCAGTGTCATCCCAGAGGGATTGTTGTCGGAGCCGAGTGAATGCAGGAATCAACAGTGGCTGTCTGGTGTTCAGGTAAGAAGAAGCTGAGGCATCGGAACTAGGCGCACTTGATGCACCAGAGCAGCAACTGGACGCGAAGTTGAGGGCAAGTCAGTCGTCAGCCACGGGCAGGGCTTTTTTCGCCTTGACCTCTTCCCACGGCCTTTGGCGTGGCTCATAGAGCCGAGCTGGACCACCATGTGTTCGTATGCATCGATAGCATCAGCATTGTCGCCATCCTAGAGAATCCGCTACACTTCTTGTCGCGTGAATCACGCTGATGAATTATATATAAAATGAATAGATCTTGAATAGGAATTAAAACTTTGCGCGATTGGATTATGCAATTGAACCGTGTCCTCAGTAATGCTCTGAAATGACCCACCAACATTCCTCCACCACTGTAGTCACTAGTCAGTCTCACCCTCAAACTCATTACCGCCATCTATCTAGGTGTCTCCTGATGATTTCTGTGAGTGGCCGGAAGAAAAGATTGATCAAAGAGCAAAAACGGTGTAACGAAAAGGCAGAGATAAACATATAGAAGAAATCACTGATGTATGCCTCTATCGGGCGTCGAAGACTCGCCTCTCGTGCAAACGTCGACTTAACGGTGCCAGGGAAGAGGGAAGATAGCGACATTTGCTGCTTAGTATTTCATACACCCTAAAAGTCCGGGCAGAAAATGACTTTCCGACTTGTCCACTTGTCACGACGCTAACGCGACCACATATATTTGTTGCTAGATCCAGATACTTCTCTGTCGATACATTACCGAATTTCTGCTGTAAAAAATGACTGCGGTTACATGGCTTAACCAATTTCGGATTGGCTATCTATCTTGAACCCGCGATTAGCTGAAATTTTTATTCAAAGACAAGATCATATGCGCACTGTATAATTTTGACAGAAAGTTTACCACTTCCTGTCAGCCGGGGGAACTGCGCTTTAAGGTGCTTCGCTCTAACTTCCACGCTCCTATGAGGTGTTGCTCCTCCTTGAATGCCCTCCGACGCCAGGGCCAACGAGCTCTCGTCCCATTGGTTCACGTGTTCGTCTGACGACCTCTTCTGCACCTGTATCGTAAGTGCTCGAAACCCATCGTCGAACGGCGGGCTTGAGAGGATCCAGTCAAACGCGTTCCACTCTGGCTGTGCCGCAGGGTTTGTCAAACTGAATGAAGGACCCAATTCGAGGACCATATCCCGCAAGGCTGGCGTTTCATCACATGCTATCCCTTTCTTCAAACTTTGGATCCACCATCGCAAGTAATAAGGCCCATCGCGCCCGTATGTAATCATGAAAGCAACCTTTGTTAAATGCCCAATTCTGACAATAGGAAGGTCGTCAGGTGGGAGAGAGCGCGAAGGGTCTACTGCCATATCTCTGATAAGAATATACACCAAAGAGATACGAGTGCAACCACTCACAGCAATTGAATGTTAGCGATAGAACTCGAAGGGAACCGGATGTCAGCGTCAGCATTTTGTCGAGATGCTGGAAGTCAATGCTCTCGCCAAGACTAAAAGCGAACCATTCCAGTTTGTCAATGGACAGAGGGCAGGTTCCCGTCTCCAGGATCGCTTCTATGAAGGCAGGACACTTGTAGTCATACTTGCTCACGACGCTCAAGTCTCGTATAGAAGGTCCGCGACGCGCATGATGTGTGTGGTCCAGCCTTGGCCGGCTAGTTTCATCACCCCCGAACATTGGTAACGCCACCGGGCCAGTATGATGCACAAACAATCGTTGCAAGTTTGGGGATCCTTGTAAGACAGCGCACATGTGGTCAAACCCGTTCTCAAGAAAGAAGACATCATAAAGATGTATTTCACGAAAAGAGTAAGACGAGAGCCGTGCCATGGACCCATCGCAAAAGTCGGTGAAGCTAGTGGCACCGTAAAATTTGATGGCCTTGAGATTCGGCATGAGCCGGAGGATAGAGTTGACGGTGTCAGTCCCGGGATGAGGGGAGTGGGTACGATGATACCCATGGATGCAGAAAGTCTGCACAAGGGAAGGAATATGTGGAGATACCACACAAAAGTCGAGAAACCTCTCGAATGCATCACGATATGCTGGGCGGCCCTCCAAATTGAGCTCTTGAAAAAGAAGGGCGCGGCTATGCGAAAAGAAATTACGACAGGTGAGAGAGCATGCCTTGAGATCATTGAAGTCGTAGACCTCATCGATTATTGCATTGACAAGCTCCTGGGGGAAGAACTCCGTCATAATTGGTTTGCCTGCACACGTATGAGATAAGGAGGAGAGCAGAATTCCGAGACAGCATCACCGTAGTGTCCAGGGCTTTGACTAATGGTGTTAAAAAAGTCGCAGGATTGAATGGTGCCCTGTAATGCACAAGTACAGTCAGCGTCGAAGGAGTAATGACGAGAATAATCCAAGTACCTGTTGCGACCGATGCTGGTTCACCGTATGAAATCTTGGAGCATATATACTGCCAGTATTCGGTTCAAGCATACGAGTCATCGGGAACGTGTATGCACCCTGGTTCCCTCAGTCATGCGAAATCGTTGGAGCAAGGTATCAGTCCTGATGGGTTTGGTATGTATGGTAGATTTGACATCCCGAATGTTTACATCCAGAAAATGAAAATTTGCTGATGACTAGAATAAATTCAGGTAGTTGATAACATTGCAGTTCCTGTTATGCTGTCAAGAGGATGAGGGATGGATTAGAGCGATGTCGAACCTCAAGTCGATGACTGTAGAAGGCAAAAATGGTCCGTGAGAATTATCGGCCGCAAACTTCCTGGCACAAGGGCGGCGTCCCCGATTCTTTCCGAAGGAAGGATGAGGAAACGACAGAGGGTTATAGAAAAACGTAACTGGTCGTGAGTAGTGCCAAACTGTCTGGACAGGGGCTATACTCCGGGTTAGCTTACAAATCTGTAGTGATTGGCGAGCATCCGGCACGCTTCGGCTGCTATGCCGGCTGATTGCCATTGTGGCTGTCTTTCCGACTTCTTCCTATTGGTCTGTATCATTCTCATTGCTAACTCATCAAAACCGAGCTCGACGTCTTTTTTGTACCAGGACTGACCGGGACCGACGACTCCTCACAAAACCCTTCTCACTCTGAGTGCCAGACTTTCTGGTATGAGGATTCAACTTTCAAATCCATTATTACCGCTTGGTGCTCACAAGGGAAACAACCTCCACCCGTTGACGATGCTGTAACTTATAATAATTTGGCCCGACAATCTTTTATCGATAAATTGTGCTTCCCCTGAGTCCCTGAGTCCCACTATTATTTACCTCGTAGCTGCCTGAGGTTGCGGGGGAAAATGTGAGCTGGTGGCAGCTGCGCTGCCACCGAGCGAACTTTTTCCCCGCAACCAACCAGTGGATCAAATTCATGCATGTCTACAATATACAGTTTTGATTTTTTCAAGCATGTCTGAACTCCGTTAAGTGAGAAAATCCTATATCGTGCAAGGTAGCGACTTCAAAGCGACTTATTTAGTTATTTTTGAAAATGAATCCAAGAAAAGGAAAGAATCGGGGACCCGGCGTCCGCCGCTACTGGATATGTCTTTCTTCTCAGCCCCATGGTTGTTAATCTCATTTATAGCAACTGTTCATCCGAATTCACGCATTTCAGCATGCCTGTTGCATCGTCAGGTCACCTTTTGATGACTGACAGCTGATTTTTGTCTCGTACGGTTTTACTTCCCTCCACGGACCATGCATGTATAATGACTTTACCCTCGCTATAAATTATAGTACATACACCCGACCACTGGGCCGTTGAACCGTTACCTGTCGGCAGTCTCCCGATTTACGGTGACGGTGCTTGACAATTTCATGGCCCGACCCTGGTATAGTCCAAGCCATTGAAGAACGGAGTTTTGTATGAGGAGAATGCACAGGTCTTTATCTTAAAATATGGCAGCCGGATCCTGTAAAGTTGTGCACATCTCAAGGGGATCTAAGTGCTGCCGTCACAATCAAAGAGGAATCAAAGAAGGACATGCCCGTGAAACTCCATTACCACTCCACGCGGTTCTGGTGCTTACTTCGTTACTCCCAACATCGATGCCTCGTCGAGCCAAACCAGCCACCGCATCGTCCGTCACCCTCTCTCAAAGAGACCAGTTCCACCACTCCATTCCGAGATTCATATTACGGCGCTTTCAGACCGGTCCTCGCAAGTGAGTGAATGCTAGTAACTGCGTGGGGCCTCTCACAACTGATCTTCACAGATCCAAAGCAGAGCGACGCAAAGAGTATAGACAGACACACGTCGATCCTGACCATGTCTTTTACTACGACTTGGCCACAGGGAGCCTCGATGTCCGTTCGGTTGGGACCATCTACGGGCTCAAGAACCTCTACAGGGACGCTAGCAACCTCAGCAACGTCAATGAGCTGGAGGAGAAGCTTTCCGTGCTAGAAAGAGACGCCGCTGTGATCATCGACGGTCTCCATTCCAGCCTTGCCAATGGAAAAGCCATCCTGAAACGGCATGATCTCGAACGGATGCGGAAGTTCTTGTTCATAATGCATTATCGCAATTGCGGGAAGTCATACTTCAATCCTGATCATCCTTCCGATGGCCCGAAAATCAGGCCATGGCTCGAGCGCTACAAAGCCAAGCACCAGTGTCAGACACACACCGATGTGTGGTTGCACGTCCTCCGCTATTACTTAGACACCCCTCATTCACAGATTCTTGACGTCGCCGAGGCGGAGTATCGTCAATATGGATGGAAGAAGATTCTAGATCCGGCGGCGACCGTCGATCCTAACTTTGAGCATTACGAGACCATCGCATACCATGACCAGGCTGAAAGATTTTATTTCTGCATCTGGGAGGCTAATGCGGCATCAGAATTCATTCTGACCAGTCAGGGATTTGGACTCTGGGAGGGTACATCGGGAACAGGTGAAATGGTGCATCGTCTTTTTGTCGTCAGCCCTCGAATTGTCATCGTCTTGCGCTCCAACAGTCCCCCATACGAGGGTCCTTTACCTGTGAACAGCTTGCTACTCAAAATCTTCCAGGAGAAACGCACAGTTGAACTCGTCAACGGGGAAAGCGAGTTCATATTTCCTGAAGGCACAGACTTGGATTCGGTCAATTTGAATCTTTTCAGATCACCCGAGGACCTGTTCACCTTTCCCATAACCAGGCTCGCCCTCTCTGAGACCGATGCCTTTAATACCGTTCTTCTCGATAATGTCAGATATGATGGCGCCATCACGTTTTTGGGAAAAGAACGTATGTTGCGTACCCTTCGTATCTACGATCATGACCCGGCGAATAAACATGATCGGCAAAAATTCACCTCGTTGATGCGACAGCTATCGGTTACTCCGACGGCTATAGCGCAAGCTCCATCATCATATGATCCAGTCGATGCAGAGCTCTACACAGCTCTTATGGGGATACTGCTCAACGAAACCCCCTTCGTCTCTCGCTACAATCGTGCATTGTCCATTTTCCAACTATTAAAGGACCCTTCCAAGCGCAAATCCTGCCCCTTCGTATTGGAGCATATCTCCAAATTTCATGCTGCTCTGCAGGGATGTCAGGCCAAATTTGGTAGGGCTATATACAGACCCGGAGATGTCTGGTCTGTTACGCTGGAACCGTCACTGTCGGAGGACATCTCTTCGCAGGCGTTTGAAGCACTCGAACGGTTTGTGTTGGAAAAGTTTAAAGTGCGACTGACTTACGATACCAGTGACGTACTTGGGCAGGTGGGCAAGGAGGTCATGCTCATTGCATTTCTCAGCTGGGTTATCGACGAGGCAGTCCATGTTTTGGATGAAACACCTGTTACGATAAAGAAAGTAGTACGGATACAACCCCTGTCGTAATCATATTTTTGCTGTATCTTAATAACAGAGCATTTCTCTCAAGGGGGCAGCTTAGCAATGCTGCGAAACAGGCAGTCTTGTCGCGGTACAACTGTCGCAGGTGGTCGCTCACGACCACACTATAGTATGGTGAGACGCATAGCATAGAATTCTCCCGAATTTACTGCTAGGGAATAGGGAACACGGGCACCTCATATGTATACTCAGCTATATCAAAAACCCTCAAGTTCGACTTCTCCTTCAGCACTCCACACGCGTCTACGACGGCATTTCTAAAACAACTTGCAAGCGGACTCGGTTGTGCCGCGTATCTCTGTAGCTGGAATACGAGATCTACGTTCCGAACCAGCTTTGAGAGAACGTCGCTTAGCTCCTCAAATGCTCTCTTCATCGGCTCGAGTTGTTCTGGACCAATGGAACATTCCGCATCTGCCAGCCTTATGGTCAGTTGCTCTATGACAGGAGAATTCTTCTCTGCTGCTTTGAAGGAATGGATCCACCAGTCGATGAACGGCAGCATGTCATCGCGGTCGCTCAGTTCCACACTGAGTCGTAGATCAGCGATGTTATGCAAGCCAAAAGGTGTGGTATTAGGCCGGAGATACCCAAGCTCTGAAGCGACTGGTGAGCAAGACCAAAATGAAACATGAGGGATATTTACGTGAATGAATATCAATTTCCAGGACTCTTAGATTCTTTGATGCCAAATTGGCAGTCTGAACAACCGACGAGAGCTCTTCTGGATTGGGGTTGATGACACGGAGTTCTTCCAGATGATCAAGGTACACATCCCGGTACAAAAGCAAGCTTTCCCAGAATTGGGTCGTGTCGTAGGCTTCCGGGTCGACGTCGATATATATCTTTTTGATACGAGGAGCAGAAGGCGCCGGCACGACAGGGTCGTCGGCCACGTCCAATCCTGTCAGGTCCTCTATGTACAACTCCGTCACATTAGGAAGAGAGAGAACGACATCGTGGAACTCTTCAAAGCAGTTCCATCGGGGGCCGGTGAGCTCGAGTCTGGCTATGGCACCATAGGGAGCCGAGGACAAGAACATCGGCAAAACAGAATCCCATCCAACAATTTCTTCCTGAGGATATTTGATCTGAGCAAGGCCAAAGTCCTCCTGCCAGCTTTCGTCCCAGAGGGATAATGTCACCGGGAATGAGAGGGAGTGCAGGAAATCAACGGTGGCTGTGTGGTGCTTGGGTAAGAAAAAATTGAGGCATCCTAACTCGACATGCTTGATGCACTGGAGCAACTCGGGTGAATCGCGTGTGATGTCAAAGATGCGCGCTGACTTAGGACCATCACATCCAGCTTTGCGGAAAAGATGGACACGTGTGCGGGGGTAAAATTTATGAGAGACGAGTGAGCACGCTTTCAACGCAGAGGGTGAGTCATGCAGGTAGTCGAGTATCTTGTCGATTAACTCTTGCGGATACATCGTGGCAAAAAGGAACACGTCTGTTTTTGTCTTATGTAATTTCTCACCGTACTGAAGCCTACTTAGGGCCTTTAGACTCCGGGACGCTGGACTGGCGGTGTTTGTTAACCGTCGAGTATTCATTCAGGGCAGGGCATAAAACATATTCTCCCAGGTAAGGTACACCGACCGGTACTTGCGAGAAGACAAGCCGTCCCAGAATGCGAAGATCTTGGATCACTCAATGTTCAAGACGCAGCTTCTCATAATCAGGTTTATCTCGGAGGTATGACATGGTTGAGGTACTTCGAAGCAGCTCGGGTCCTCGCGTCATGTCAAAGAGGCGCGGTTCGTCGGAATCATGGCAGTCGGCATGGTGGAACAAACGGACACATGTTTGGTGGTAGAAGCTGGGGCTTGAGACCTATGACCATGCTTTCAGGCCAGAGAGCGATGTGGACGAGTATCCTACCGACCAACCCTTGCGGGAGCATGGTACGATTCTGAAACTGCCCTACAATCACTCTTTTGAATCGCTGAATCTCCCTCGCCGAACGTCAGCAAGACGCTGCTCCATACGCATCTGGTCAATGTTTGCCTTCGTCCTCGACTCTCCACATTTGCAGCCAAGCAATGTCTTGTTCACACCCAACCCATTATCCCTCGAGTCCCGAAGTTTGAAGATTCCCACTCACAGAGAAGCGCTGTGAGCCGAAAGCTCTTTGCGACTATGGATTCTTGTGCCTATCCTCAGTGTGGCCAGATTCATATCCAAGGCGCCTGACTAGCCCCATTGAATCTTGGGGATGAACGTCACGGTAACCCACAGATATCCAAGGCTTGAACGTCGTCTCTTCCGACTATTCTGAATATGAGCTCAATTTCTTGAGTTCTTGCGAAGTAGACTACTTACCAAGGGCTAATTTCAAAGAATACGCCGGCTGATGCTAGCCAGGAATGGAAACACGGGAACATCAGGTGTGTGCGGCATCATATCAAAAACTCTCAGGTTCGCCTTCTCTTTGAGCACCTTGCACGCATCTACGATTTCGCCTCTCAAACTATCCCTATCCAAACTCGGATGGCAGGGAGAATTCATTATCTGGAATACGAGATCCACGTTCCTAACCAGCTTTGAGAGAGGATCGCTCAGCTCCTCGAATGCTCTCTTTAGCGGCTCGAGTTGTCCCAGAGTGACGGGTGGTCCCCGGCCTTCCAACCTGATGGTCAGTCGCTCCATGACGGTAGACTCCTTCTCTGTTGATTTGAAGCACCCAGTCCACCAGTTGAGGAACGGCAACATGTCATCGCACAATACAATACCGAACCGTAGGTCCGCGGAGGGATCCAGGTGAAGAGGGGAGACATTGGGTGAAAGTCTCGTGAAATCAGATGCTGTGTGATTGGACAGATGAGCATAGGTCACATGAAGCGAAGGACGGTATTCACACTGATAACCATCAATCTCAAGGACTTTTAGAGTATTTGACGCCAAATTAGCAGCCTGGACAACCGCCCGAAGTTCAACGGGGGAAGTGTTTGTCACGTGAAGTTCTTCTAAACGATCCAGATACATAGACCGATATGAACGTAGACCTTCCCAGAATGTAAGGACTGTGTTCCCGCTGATGTGCAAATACATTTTCCTGATGCGAGGAGCAGGAGGCGCTGGTATGACGAGCTCGTTGCGAGTGGTCAATGCTCCCAGTCCCGATATGAACAACTCTGTCACATTGGGAAGGGAGAGAACGATATGATGGAACTCTAGAAAGGTGTACCACTGGGGACTGATAAGCTCGAGTCTGGCGATGGCGTGATATGGAGCCGTGGAGACGAAGGCGGGCAAAATACACCGCCATTCACATTCTTTATTCGAAGGACCGTACCAGGAGCCGACGTCCCAGATGGATAGTCTCACCGGGAATGAGAGGGAGTGCAGGAAATCAACGGTGTCTGTGTAGTGCTTGGGTAAGAAAAAGTCGAGGCATCGGAGCTGGACGCCCTTGATGCACCGGAGCAGCTCGAACGAATCGCGGGGGATCTCAAAGAAGGGCGCTGAACCAGGCTTGCGGCAATCAGCTACACGGAAAAGATGGACACGTGTGCGGGGGTAGAATTTGCGAGCGACGAGAGAGCACGCTTTTAGCGCAGAGGGCGAATCGTGCAGGTGGTCGATTATCTCGTCAATTAACTCTTGCACGTACATCATGGTGGCAGAAGGTGACCTGGATTGATAGGCCATCTCCGTATATGCGACCCATGTAAATATACTTCTACCACATGTTCGGTCCGAATTCTCGTAGGAACTGCTGTAGTCGCGAGAGAACGCGTGAATTGGAAGCCAGATCGAAGAACTTCAGTGTCAACGATGCCAAAGAGCGAGTATGCTTCCGATTGTGACGGAAGAGATGGACAGAAAATACGAGACAAGGCAACATGCATATGTTCAGAGCAGAGAGGATAAAAGGGAAGGAAGGAAGGAAGGAAGGAAGGAAGTTTTATTAGTCGTCGGTGCTCCTGAATAGAAACGTAACAACGTCCAGATTACCTTTTTGGGAAATTTCAGTGTACATTTTGACCACTTTTTGACTGCCAGATTTTGTAAAAAGACAACAACAAAAAACGAAATTTCATTTTCGGAGATCCGTTGGATCCGTTCGGGACATTTTCGGAGATCGCGTCAAGATGGCGAAAGCCCTTTCCGACCATGGCCAAAACTTTCCCCGCCTCCCTTACTTGAACTGATCTCCTGCGATGGCCACAAACATCACCTTCCACCCTGGTACGCCCGGTCACCAAACATGATTGAGAGGTGACTATATCCCTCTATGAAGGCTCTGTCTCTCCGGAAGAACGAACGACGCTACTCGGCCAGAAGGGCGTCACGATTTGGCTCACAGGGCTGAGTGCCAGTGGGAAGGTGCGTTATAGCCATATTGGTTATCCACGTAAATAGAGGCCTGCTAGTCAACCATCGCGTGCGCATTGGAGCAGCATCTCCTCCACCTACACAAAATCTCTTACCGCCTCGACGGCGACAATGTCCGATTTGGCTTGAATAAGGACCTAGGGTTTGACGAAAAGTCGAGGAACGAGAATATTCGTCGGATAAGCGAGGTGCGTTGTCGTTGCCATCTCCAATCGATTTATCATCCTCATTTCCGGATAGGTGTCCAAGCTGTTCGCAGACTCTGCTTCCATCGCTATCACTGCCTTCATCTCGCCGTACCGTGTAGACCGGGCCTTCGCCAGGGAGATACACCAAAAGGCATCACTTCCTTTTGTTGAGGTGTTCGTTGATGCGCCTCTCCACGTCGTCGAGCAGCGGGATCCAAAGGGGCTGTACAAGAAAGCCCGTGCAGGTGAAATCAAGGGTGCGTTTCACTGGTTTGCTCTGGTGCCCTGTTGACGCTTGGTGATAGAGTTCACGGGCATTTCTGCCCCATACGAGGCACCAGAAAACCCGGAAATTCATATCGATACCTCCATTACGGATGTTGCAGAGAGCGTCCGGATAATCACTGATTTTTTGACGACAAAAGGTTATATTTCTGTGTAGAACAAGACACCATTGTACGCGTATACGAAGGGCTTAACCCTCTAGATAGATATGCGTGTATCATTATGCCGGCGGGCAAAAAGTTACTAGAGTATGGGTTAATAATGTTGAAGTATGAATACGATGAACCAACCTGTGTAATCGGCTTGCGTAGCCCCTGGGCATGTCCAGAGGGAAGTGTTATCGTCGTATGCGTATGCATACGTGGTTGGACAAGCATCCTCTGCGTGCAGACATGACAACCACTCCACAAAGAGATGAATGAATAACGCACTGAAGTAACTATAGTGAGACACTCCGGAGGACGGACATGTCGCTGCCACGTTGTGAGAGCCCGTACAACAGTTGGGCGAGTCCTCTGAACATATCAAGTTCAGCCATTACTCACGGCATGATGAAAGGAACTAAATACTTTTCTGCTCGTCGGTCTCAATCAAGCATGCAGATTTACACCCCGCTGTCTTCCCATCTGGTCCCGCCAACACGAGCTCTTGCGGACCTAAGGCGAACACGAGCCTCAGAATGAACATTCATATCCAGAGTAGATACACTCACAATTAGTATTTAGGTTGGCGGCACAGACGGGTGCTTTACATCCACCCGTGGGTGTGACGAGCATCGGAATACTGAAGCCATCCACAACGGAGACTACGACAATCAGTATCGGCCACGCTTCTTCGAGCGAAAGGACTCACGATCGTAATTATCCTTTCCCCCTTGGTCAGCCGCCAGCGTCCATTCCGCTACAGTCACTGGGGGGACACCCTGTCCAGAATCACAATCAGCATACTTATACCAGCATCAATAAGCCTGGGGCTTCGTACCGTTCCAGTATGGGGATCACAAACTAGACCTCCGTTACAACCGCCCGTAACGCAGGAAAGCGGTCCTTGCTTCGAAAAGTCGCAGCCCGTGCGTCCCTTAGTACGACCCTCAGTTTAGGTGCGAGGTCGTCGCGAAATGACTGACCCAGATGCGCCCAGCAGCCCAGTTATTTGGTACGTCAAACGAAACCGAACTGCCTGCAGGGGCCTCCCAGCTATAAAGTTCGTATATTCTCAGAACCAGTGAAGCTGGAGGAGCAGGCATATCAGCTCACCCAGTAGCGTGATTAGGCACCGCCTGGCCCACGTTCAGATCCGTAAAAATCTGGAAATGGGATAAGCAATTCATACTGGAAGGTATGAGGAAGATCGCACCGCAGGCCTAATAGAACGATTTATGGAGGACAGACTAAAATTTAAAAATAACCTACCAGACGGTGTACGAACACGAATTCTTCACGGTGAACGTACGAGCGGAGACACCAATAAAGATAAAGGAGAAAAGGGTGATGATGATCTGCATGATCTGGGAATGTTGGAAGTGTAATGCGCTGTAACGAGAGCAGTTCCAGGAAGGAAGGAAGATATATTTATTAGTCGCCAATGCCGAGACTTTATAGTACTTACCCGTACGGCATCAAGTGATTCGCCTGTCACTAGTTGGCTAGTATCAGTGTATTGGAATGGGGTTTATTGTTACCCTAGTTTCAGAGGTACATCACAACTCCAAGTGAAACGGCGCTTCATTCTGATAATCAGAAAAGCGGTGAGGAAGGATGCAAATACATCAATCGGTAAATCTATACCAGTTAAGGAGGACGAGACCGTGGGGTGTTCGTCCGAAGGTTCTTGCTTCTTGCTTTATTTACGGGCAATTCGACTGGTGACGGAAAGCAGAAGAAGTCGTAACTTGTTGAACACGGCGTTTCGGTCAGAGCCTCCAAGATCCTGTATAGGCAAGGGACCAGAATCCGGCACGTCTGATTTCTGTGTATTTCGATATGGAAAAATAGTCATATTCATACCAAAAAATGGAGGTTGTTGACATTGATGGAATCGTGTATATCAAGTAGAGCCTTCGATCTCGGTAACCTTGACGGATTCAGCGGCGCTGGAACTCCGTATTCGATAGCGCCAAGCTTCAACGTCCCAATAGACCCTAGTGAAGACGCTAACCCGTCTAGTAGTTGGTGTAAGTGAGAGCTCTTGGCATGGCTTGAACTCAGTTCGTACCTCAAGTAGGGCCGGGAAAGCGACCAGCATGTCGGCAATGGGCCAGCACAAACAGGGTCTCTCAAAGCTTTATATTATAATAAGCTATGATGCAGAAACGTACGTGTGTCAGATCAGTTTCGGGTATCTGCCACAAATTGATTGATACCGCGAAGAGTTTAGTTCCCGATGTTCACGCTTCTGTGGGATGACCGTTTCAGAGAATGGATGAAGGATGAGCGCATTTTGCCTGACAGTCAGAAATGGATTCCGCCATGGCTTCCATGGATTGAACAATCCCTTCATACTTTGCTGTGCTATTGAAACTGCGTTAGGTTGTGGCCGGCCTCTCTATGTCGTTCTGCCGGACCTCACCAATGCATTCCGGTCTACAGACCACTCCTCCCTTTGGGTCATGATGTACAAACGTGGGGTTGCCAGCCCTCTGTTTGACTGGCTGCGGTTTATGTACAGCGGGATGAGATACTACGTCAAAATGGGGAACTCCTCACCTCCATTTGACACCGACATTGGTGTACTCGCTGGTGACGGCACGTCCCCTAGCGTTTGAGACTTCTTCGGATCTGATTTCTCCCCGCGTGCTCGCCCTGATGATGTCTCTTTTGGTGGTAAACCAATCTTGAATGTCGAACACGCTGATGATGGTGCCCTCTGGTCCACATCACCAGATGCATAGAATGCAAGCACGTCAAGCCAGCCACTCCTTGACGGGAGAGCTCGATGCCCATGCCCATGCAAAGAACTTGAGCATTGTTACTGGAGATGCCCCATTCCACTGAAAAACAGTCATGAGCCGTGACCACACGGGTTCCAGGAACTTTGCTGGCCGAAATAGCGACGCCTGCATATCTTTTAGCTCATCGTCTTCCAGGGGGCTGGATATGCGCCAAGGCCAGTGCCACATATCAATAGCTTACGGTCAGCCTCGCCTGCGACAATCGTCTTCGCGACCGTGACCCTGTCGTGGGTTCAAGTTAGCCTTTGTCATACAGAACATGACGAAGTAAAACTTACATCCAAGTCGCAACCCACGACGACGCGCGATAGAGGTGCTATAATGGACGTCATGTAGATTAAGACGGTGGAATGAAGAGTGTAGTCCGTGTAAAGAGCGGGTCGATCATGGTGAGCGTTCCGGCCATGGTCAGTTGTCTCTTCTGTTGGCCTCGGATGCATATCTTCCCGGGCCGTGTTCACCATTCAATTTACAGTTTTTATTTGCCGCGGATCACGCTTTCGAAACAATGCCACTGCACAAAAATTAAAGTATTTTTACCCATAAATACGCAGAAAATATTCAAAGTTTCACCGTATTTGTTTATTTGGTGCAAAAAAATTTAGATTAAATTAATTATTTTTACTACTTTTCTCAGAGAAAAAACAGTGAAAACTTTTTAGATATTTTCTCTGTTTTCACAGGTAAAAATACTTTGATTTTTTATCCAGTGTGCAGACACTCGATACATATAAAATACTGAACTGGTATTCCTAGTGTATTGTCTGCATATGATTTTCTGAAGATCGAGATACGGCTTTGCGCTTGGTAGTAATTTAGCCACACCAAATATTACAGTATACAACACTTTCGAGGTCGACAGTGAAATTGGACATTTGAACACACAGTAATACAGAATTGTATAACTCTTCATACGTCCTACTGATAATACTTAACGACTAGAGAGTTGCCGTCAATATCTGACATGATGTCCAAAAAGTCAGAGTAGACAACATGTCCACCAAGCGTTTCATCGTCAAAAGGAGCGCTGGGACGGTCCTTGAGCTCCTGCTCACTCTGCGGAGTGAATTTGGAAGGAAGTTTTCGCTTCGGATTCTTGGAATTGGCGCGCGCCTGGAATCCATTGCCGAATGCATACCGGATGTCTTGAAGCCAAGGGAGAAAGGCAGTAAATGATTTCGAAGTAGCAATGGCCATTTCATTGGATAAAAAGCCGGCCTTCATGTCGGACAGCATATCCCATGTCACCGATCGGTTGAACCAACCAGCAAACGGCATTTCCTGGCCTTTCTCTACTTTCAGTTCCTGGATCCCTCGTTTTTTGTCGGAGAGACCGATCTCGTAATGACAACAAAGTATCGTCAAGACATAGAACAAGGCTTCAATATCATGACGATACAGATGGGCCACATCTGCCGGTTTGAGAAGATCGCGGGACATGTAAGGTGCAGTACCTGTACGATGGAGTGAGGAGGGCTCGAGGAGAGGATGGAAAGAGGAAAGGTCGAAATCATTAAGGACACCACAAACTTGCCCATTTCTCCTTCGATACATCACATTAGTCATGCTAATGTCGCGGTGGAGAATCCTTGGGTGATCAAAGAGCCATCGATGGCCTAGCGTGAGATGCGTTAGAGCACAAGGACAGAGACTGGGAGATGAAAACACACACACTGCAATACATCAAGAAAAACCTGACCGAACTCCTTGACGTCCGTCAGGGTATCCAGCAGAAAGAGGCGTTCTGAGACGGTGATACGTAGAAGACGCTCCTCATATATGAACGTTTTGTTGTCTGCATATTTTGCATTTATCAACAACTCCATCAGCCTTTTCTGCGGGCAGTCTTCCTCGTTGAAGCGGAAGTCCTGTGAGTGAAGGATCTCTGGAAGATGGTCCAAGACCCAATGCGTCTTGCCTTCACCAGCCATCTCGTTGGCCTTGGCCCTCGCAGCGTCCATCAACTTCTTCTCCGAGTCGCGATAGACGCCTTGCCAACTGATCTTGACGGCGAGTTCTCGCTTACTCCATGTTGGCGAGTTCGCGAGGACAACACAGGTGTTCCGTCCAGTAAGACCCCGCTGGCGATGGAGAATATCTTTGAGCGTAAGAATAATTTCTTTTCCATTGGCACTCTGCAACTTCAGCTTCAAACCATTGAAGAGATTCACAGGATTCTTCCCTCTCATATTCCCATAACTCTTGATGTAGGGGTCTTCAAGTATGTCGTGAAGAATACCACGTTGACGGAGACTGAGACGGTGATATCCGATAAGCATCACAACGAATGATCTCCTCTCTTCTGTGTCTGCTATGTCGATAGCTTGCGAGACAACGATAGAGGAGCGGTCGTAGTACTTGAGCTGAAGTCGGTCACGGTCAATCAGCGTCACTAGAGCATGCGACCGCAGACCAGCACTAGAGAGTATTTGCATCGCGTATTTAGCACACTGGATCCGCGCTTCGTCTTCGTTCGAGAGGTTTCTGGCGTAGCCGCTCTTGTTGGTCGAGCCTAGGGTCCGTCGGACAGAAACAGTCGCCTGACTGTCATAACTTTGACGCGAGACTTTGGAAGATGACTGGGAAGCGAAAAGTTAGGTTGTGATCAGACTGAGTGGACTAGTCCGTACCTCGCACCCGGTGCGGTCCAATTTGTGCTTCTTGGTCAATGAAGAGACCGCGCTCGGTGTCGATGAGGTGCCATTTGCATCTTCCTCAACTTTGGGGGTCAGATTTTCCAGGACCGCTCTCGGGTTAATTCGCTTCTTACGCGGGACCGGCTTCAACGGGTCCTTGCCATCTAACAAAGTCAATGAGCAAAGACCAAATAACGAGTCGCAAAGTGATCATACTTGTTAATAATCGGATCGCCTTGGTGCCTTCGTCCAAGGCATTGTCGACAGCCTTCATTTCTACAGCATCGGTAAGCTGTGGCCACGCCGGAATATCGTCCTTTGACGGCAGTCTGCATTTCTGCTCCTGTTGGACTGTCTTGGCCGCGTCTTGAGCTTCTCCATATTTCTCCAAAGCCACTAAGCTCGCCCTATCCATCACGGAGGCGAATATCTGAGTCAACATGCCAACGATATCCGGCTTCAGCGAATCCGTAGATCCTCGTACAGCGAGTGGATCAGAGCGGATGATGTGGACGACGTCACTGTCGGATACCGTGGTCTCCGGATGAGTTTGCAGGACGTCAATAGCCCTATTATGCATCTTCACGTGGGGGCGGTACAGCCGCTTCTCGCGGTCATGATCAACGCTCAAGATATTGGCCTTCGTCAAATAGTCGTTCAAAAGTTGGTCAAATTCGGTGTCAGTGAGAACCCCGTCAATCGCAGATTTGTACTTCGTACGCCAGTTTGGGGGAAGGAGAAGAATCGTTTGAAGAAATGTGTCAAAATCCATGAACACACGGTGGCGCAGATCTGCTTGCAGGTACTCGTCTATAGGACCAATGCTTTTCGATGGCTCAACAATTTGTAGACTGTTGGTACCGCGGCTGTAGGGAGTTCGTCCAGTTATCCAGGAGGCTGGCTTCGTGGCATCGTCTGGGGGAGGAGTACGAGGCGGTTCGGCGCTATCAGCCTGTGGAGAAGGTATTAAATGGTCTTCATGATTCTGCAGTGCCTCTTCGTTGCCCGGTGGCTGTTCAGAGGTACCCAACGTGTCTAACCCACGGGCATGGGACCGAGCATGATATATGTTCGTGGGTGGTTTTTTGAGTGGGCGGAAGGGATTCATGAGTAGGTATGGAGGAGGGGGGGCTCCGATAAAAATTATGACAGCCATGGCGAACTTTTCGCGCTGTTATAGAAATCGAGGACAATGGATACAATGAACGGAGCTAAGTTGTGTAGAGCACGTGATCGGGTAATGACAATTTTCCGATTTGGGATTATCATTGATCGCTCAGAGCAAAGTAATGATTATTCGTTCGAAATGTGTACGTTGCTTTTTTTTTCACAAAGAAAAACAAAAAGAACGTTCATTTTATGTAATTAGACGTTCGAGGCTGTCAGAGGGATGGTTTGACAAAGAATTCTTCGCTTCCAGGGAACATTGCTTTCTCCACAAAGAAAGAACACAAATTTCAGCACTTGCCTTTCTCACCTACATCCCTAGTGGATGATTGACCCTTCATTACAGACATATAATTCCCTCGTGCGGGTAGAATTATTGCAATCGGGCCTCAAAATCGAGGCGATAGTTTCGACCCACACAGTCCCACTATCCAAATCAACCGAAGGAAATATACGCTCCTGGGGTACTATTTTTCGCTTTAAAACCGACCGTATCTGTCCCCTATATAGTGTCGTATAAGGCTGATTTATGCTTAATTCCGATGATAAATATAGATTTCTGTATGCCCAAACTCTAGTTCCTACCTCAAGTATGGGGGAAAACCACCAGCATGTCGGCAATGAGCCGAGACATAAGACCTGAAAGCTTTATTATATGATATGATGGTTTTTTGCACAGACCCCCTCAGAAACATATGTGGTGCTTGGTGTTGTTGGTGATGTGGTTCAGATCAGTTTCGGGTATCTGCCACAAAATTGATTGAAACCCGCGAAGGGTTCAGTTCCCGAGATATTTCGGCGTCGAGTCAGGGCAAGTGTCTAGGCCGTTCCAAATCATATATCATTGACTTTGAGCGTGCGTTAAGCACTGATAACCAGTAGAAAGCAAACGCCTGACGAGTCATGGTGGCTGTTGACAGAATCTGACAATAGGTATCGCGTGCCTGTATGGCCGTCGGTATGACAAATCGATGATGATGATGATGTCGACGATACCGGAAATTTATTTAAATGCCGAAACGTACGAAAATATCTTGGCACCAACCTTGGCCTGATGGGCGGAAAAGCGACTGCGGTTCACCGTCTTGCCATGAGGCTGTCATGGGCATTCTGGGCATTCTTCTCTACCCTCCGCCAAATATCTCCTTATGCTATTCCGACATTTCTCTTCGTCTTTATCTACAACCAGGTTTATCTATACTGGCTCGCGACCGTGGGTATGGGATCATGGACGCCCGCTTGGCCAGCAAATAGGACTCGCCTCGTCTTTTTAATGGTCTCGATACCTACATGGGGCCTCGTCATGCTAATATGGACCGTTGGATTCACCGTTCTCAAGAGTGCATGGGCCAGGAGGACTTCCCGGGGGGAATTCTACGAGGCTATAGAATTGGACCTGGAACAACGCACTAATCGAAATTTTCGACGCGGATATGTCCAGTACAGGTGGCACTTGTCTGTACTGCTCTACCTTTCTCTTTTTACCTGCGGTCTGTTCATGTTATCAACTCGTGAACTGCCCGGAGATGTGCGCTTCAAGGCCGAGATACAGGCCGCGATAAAATCTCCAAGACCAGAAGGACATGGAAACGGAGGTGCGTCGGCAATCCCTACGTCTTGCAACGCACTCACTCCAGTTGTAGAAAAGGTCTTCATCGGTGCCATGTTCTATAACAACGAACAAGTCGTACCATATTGGTGCGATGAAGTGATCAAGCTCATCAAATACCTTGGTACTGTAAGTTCCTTTCACATAACCCGCGTTTCATGCTCATCTCTCGTAGGACAACGTTTTTGTCTCCACGGTCGAGTCCAACAGCGGCGACAGGACCCCTGCGTTGCTGGAAGAATTCGGCTCTAGGTTAACTGCGCTTAAGGTCCAAAATCGAATACTTAATCATGATACATCGATCACGCGTCCGGAAAGCATGGATACCGCACCGCCGCGAATACAGTTTCTTGCTGCAGTTAGGAACAAGGTCTTGGAGCCTTTGGTGACGAATGGCGGTTATGATCGCGTTATTTTCAGCAACGATGTCTTCGTCGAGTCCGAGACGATACTCGAGCTCCTCAAGACACGCGACGGAGATTACGATATGGCGTGTGGGATTGATCTGTCTTATTGGGGGTGAGAATTCGCCTTATCATCACATCATCTCTGACGGCGCACCAGAATGTACGATGCCTGGGTCCTCCGAGACCGGCTAGGGCGCTTAGTGTCATCACTATGGCCCTACTTCCTTGAGGACGCCGGCATGCAAGCGGTCATGAAAGACGAGCCTGCGCCTGTTTTTACCTGTTGGAATGGCATTGTGTCCTTCCGTCCTGACCCGTTCCTCCCTGTCAATCTGCGTACCTCTAGCCACCTCTCGACATCCCCTCTTTCTAAACCTCTTCCCTCGTCCCACCCGTCGTTTGGTCAGCCTGCAGATCTGTCGCCGGCTCAGACACCACCCATGTCGTTCCGCGCGTCAGTGGAGGGCGAATGCTTCTCATCAGAGTCATTCCTGATGCCCTATGATATGCGTCGTCGATTCGAGATGAACAACATATACCTTAATCCGAGAGTGATTGTGAGCTATGACTGGAAATTCTACATTTGGTACAAGTGGGTGCTCAGACACTGGATGGTGAAGTGGTGGATAGAGAATGTGGAGAACGGGAGTATGATGCATCTAGGGAAGATGGTGGTAGGGGATGCGAAGAATATCTGGACCTGGGATGGTGGAGAATGTCATCCGGTGAGTGACAGAACGTTTCGTGTGTGCTGTCCGTTGGCTAACGAGTTGCATAGTGGTGGTAACGATCTGTGTTATTTAATTATTGCTTCTATTTATTCCGGGAACAACAATAATGTTTGGAAATTCGATCACGACACCGTTCACTATCCATCTAAGTATAAATTCGCATCTTGACCTGATGGAGCAAGAAGAAAGCGGCTTGGTGGCGCTGCACTTTATGACAGGAAGAATTGATTCAATATTTCCAGATCTATGACGCCAGGCTCAACGAGAAGCAGAGATCAAGAGAAGAAGGCGAAATGGTGGCACTGCAACTTCTTAATGACAGTTGTAATTGAGTTAATATTGCTAGATCCATGACGTCTAGAGGCAGAGTTTTTCACTTCCTCGTCGTTATGTGCGCTAATGGGGGATTTGTAACTAACTCCCAGATTCTACCCAAGTTTCGACTTTATACGAAGACACGGAAGAGCAGCGGATTCACGCGCAAAGAAAGGCTCTCTTTCGGTACCGCATGATCCATGACATGCATTCCCTATGTACACAATAAACGTCAAAAAAATAACGTATACGCAACGCACACGGCGTACTCCACAATATGCAAGCAGCCTTTCAACTGTATTTCCACACAGATCGCGCCACTTTGTGTCCTACTGAAAAAATATAAAAGAGGATGGTAACAACATCGGAGAGCATCACTCGCAACTCACAATGTTCTCCCGCATCTCTACTCTCACCGTAGCCGCCTTGGTTGCATACACCGCCGCTCAAACCACCACCACTGTCACTGGTGGGAAGTGCAACTCTGGTTCCCTCCAGTGCTGCAAGTCTGTTCAGAGCGTAAGTGCAAGTCGGCTCTTTTCGAAATCCTTATTTATATAATTTTCAGCCCAGCAGCAGCGCCGTACAGAACGCCTTGGGAGTCCTTAATATTCCTATTGGTACTGTCACTGCCAACGTGTACGTCGTCTTGTTAAAATCATCCATGCACTTGCTTATCATGATTTGCAGTGGTCTCACCTGCGACCCCATCACTGTTGTCGGTCTGGGGACCACCCAGTGCGACTACCAGCCTGCTTGCTGCGATAACAACAACTACGTAAACAGTTCTCTGATAAACGGATACAATCACGAACTTACCTCCTCTTGCAGAACGGTGTCGTTGCTCTTGGATGTACTCCTGTCAACGTGGGCGCCTAATTTCGTGGTCACCGCGGTACTATATGAACGATTTTTATCCTTCGTTCGATACCGGTAATTATATCCAGCACTGAATATGCATCCTTTCAAATACATATATGTTATATTGGACATATCAAAGTACAAACAAAGTAGGTTCTTCATTCAAGCACCGGGATGCAGCAAGACCTTTGTGTATCCGTCGATTCGTTTGTCGAACTTCTCGTATGCCAATGTAGCGTCTTCAAGCGGCAGATTATGTGACACGACGAAGGAAGGTTTCGCCCGACCAGCGATGATCAGGTCACGAAGATATCTGTTGTAGGACTGTCAAAGTCATGTCAAAACCCATAGCTCGTGATTGCGGAATTTGAGAAAACGGACCTTGACGTTACACTGACCAGTTCCAACAGTCAGACCTTTCTCGAAGAGTTTGCCTGGGAAAGGTGCTCAGAAAGGGTGCTCAGGCCAAAAGGACAGCCTACCAAACGGGAAAGAGATGTATCCCCTAGTTCTCTTACTTAGTGCCAATCCATTGAGTAGAGATCCAGATGTACGCACTTGGCAGCAGCAGAGTCAGGCGCACCAGGATCTGTGGGTACATATAGCCCGGGAATACCCAATCCTCCGGTTGGCCGGACAACCTTGATGAGTGCCTCGAGTACCGCGTTGGGTTGCTCGGTCTTTCCATCGCTAGACGTAGCCTGATACCCGACAGCTTTGGGAGAACAATAGTAGAACATCAGTTACACATGCAAGCAAGGAAACAAACACGTACCATCGACTCCGCGATCAACTTCTTTGCTAACATTTTTTGAGGGAGTCCGTGAGTCCGGCATAACACCAATCATTAATGTACCTACCCTCCTCTCAGCTTGATGATTTGATCGGCAGGATCGCTTTCAGTAAAGTTGATCGGGATGCAACCAATTTCTTTTGCCTTGGCCAGGCGCTCCGGAACACGGTCAACGACGTATACCTCAGCGGCACCGCGAATCAAAGCAGAGTAGGCTGCCATCAGACCGACTGGTCCAGCGCCAAAGACGGCAACCGACTCTCCTGGACGAAAGCCCTGTTATTAAAAGCGTGAGAACTGTTGATGTTCAAGGCTCTGGGGGAACGAACCGAGATTTCAACGCCGTGCCATCCCTATGGAGCCTTTCAGTATTATTACTGAGACAAGGAAAGATTATCGAGGTATACCGTCGGAAAAATATCCGCCAGAAGGGCGAAGTCTTCTTCATGCTCAGTGCCAGGCGGTAATTTGAGTGCATTGAAGTCGGCAAATGGAACCCGGACATATTCCTACGTGTAATATTAGAATACAGTCCCCATGAATGGAGTGCCGACTCGTACAGCTTGTCCGCCTTGATACGGTCCCATTGCAACATAACTAGCGGCATTCTCAGCATCGAAACCTATCACACGAGTGGTCGACTCACCCATAGGCCCTGACTCGCGTTCAGATGGTGTTATAATCTATAGTTATAGAACGCTTACCCCCCGGCCTTAGTATAGTGATATCGTGTCAGTAATGGTGCTATAACGTGCCGATAACGACACTCACGAAACCCGGATTGACGTGGGTACAGAAAGCCGACCGACCCTCTTCGCAGTTCAAGCAACGCCCACAGGCAACATTAAATGGCATGACCACTCGGTCACCCCTCTTCAAGAGCTACAAATCGCATCAGTGCCAATGAGAGAAAACGCCAAGGAAGACGATACCGCAACCCCGCTTCCAATTTCCTAGATGAAGCTTATATTAGTAATACACAATAAGTCTTTGCATGATACCGTACACACCTCAACGATACCCATGCTTGGAATCAAAAAGTCAGACGCGATATTATGGCTATGGAGGGGCGTACTTTTCATGGCCGAAGACTATGCCAGCTTGTGCTCCGGTGCGCCCTTCGTACATATGCAGATCACTACCATGATGCCAACAGTTAGTTGCATGTGGGTAAATCGACGCAGGAACCCGGCTTCACCTTCCACAAATGCAACTAGTAGTTACTAAAAAGGTACGTTAATACCCAATGTACTGATATGAACCGAGGCGCGCCTTTGACGATGACATCATCAGCATGCTCAATAGTGGGCTTTGGAACGTCCTGAACGGTGACGCGGAATGGACTTTCATATACAACGGCGCGCATCTTGAATAAATTCTGGCAGGAGAGGATGGTAGATGAGATCAGAGAGACAGGCTATGTGAGAACGTCTCAGTACAAATAGCGGATTAAGTCATGGCACCATCATGATACTCAAGGCAGAAAGGTAATGCGGCCATGAGTCACATGTAGAAGTTTCCCAACGTGCTCAAACACTTGCCAAGGACGCTGCGAGATTGAGTTACCTGACGGAGAAATCTGATAAGAAATTCGACTATCACGTCTTGCTTGCACAAGAGAGCAGCATGCTGATTATCTCTATAGAAAGAACACCGATTAAAGGACTTGCAACAACAAGAAAGACACCTGCGAGCACGTAAAGATAAGCAGGACCCATGCACCGTCCAGGTGACCCGATGAAGTCCAAAGTAGCAAGCACACCCGGTTAGCCCAATCCCTCAAGGGTCCGGTATAGCTAATACCAGGAGCCCATAGCCGAAGGACAAGAAAGAAAACTCCCAATCAAGGCGGTTACATTGCTCCCATTGTTCAGCGTATTGTGAAGGGAGGGTCGCATCCCTGGCAACCGTTGCCATTAGCACCGAAGGCAAATGGAGTCCTGTTGTCCCGAGAAGTAGTTCAGACCGCTGATTTCAAGACCAAGGATCATTTATGACCTGTGTTCGGAAAGCCCTGGAGCCTAGTAGATAAATCCCGCTGGTGCTGATACTCAGAGCGATCAGATCTTTGGTAAACAAAATAACAGTAACCACAAGCAAGGAATTCCGGCGTCAGCAGACAGAAGGTGTGTCTGCATTCAAATAGATGAATACAACCTTCTCGTCACAGCGGCATGCCTCAGATCACTCGACACCGAGAAAGGAAAGTTATCCCGAATTGCTTTCCCCGGCAAGGTGTTATACTGTTCCGACTGGCAGTGGCTGGTTTCGATGCTTCGATGAGCTATACGAGGGGTCCTTACTGATATCTTTTGGCCGTCGAATGTTGTGCCGGTGCAGAACGATGGTCGTAGTGTCACGGCAAGTTATCTCGCGTGAGAATCGTGCCGCCCTTTCCTTTTCTGTCATCAACCAACAGCCTCAGAGAGAAAAGACTGCTTCCTCCTTTCCCTCGACCTTGTACAGCTTCAAAGTTATGACAATCGAACCTGTCTTGTATGCCTTCCAATCCGTACCATCGTTAAAGTCACGATATCTTTTGGAACGAGATACCAGCCGATGCTCAGTTTCACTTCGGCCACTGGTGTCTACTCTAAATATACAAACCATTCTTATCTCCGAATTCTAACGAGGTTTATTACGCCCCACACTTCAAACCGAATCCAGTTAATCATCAGCTCATCCAAACTTCGAGCCGTGAGTGGACCGTGACCTTGGTTATGTGGACGTCCAGAGCTTTGCCGGTTATTTTGGTGTGTGTTGAGCCTGGTTATCTTTCGTTCACTGGAGCGAAGTCGCAGGTCGCAAGCGAATGTCAGTAACACGAATATCACATCAATGTCAAAAGGCCGGTCAAGCATGCAGTCAAGCTAGAGTCGTAATCGCCACTGCAAATCATGCAAATTTGTCCGGATGGCGGTGTTACTTCAACATTCTGGCACCCGACAGTCTGCTCTTGGTTGGAATATTATCTCCGCATTCGGTCCCGACATGGTACAGTCTTTCGCGTATAAAAGGTATGCATAGTTAAGCAATATGTCCTCAAGTCGAACAACTCTCATCGTTGAACAACCCAGCTCACCATGTTTGCTCGCGTATCTGCAATGTCCCTCGCCATCTTGGCCTTGCCTCTTCTCGCTGCCGCTAGTGTGGTACCAAGGGAAAGCACGAACACGGCTGTCACCGGAGGCCAATGCAACACTGGCTCCACTCAATGTTGCAAGTCTGTTCAGGATGTAAGCCTTCTTGGATCCTATGCTTGAAGTAAAATCAACTCACAATTTTCCGAAATAGCCCAAATCTTCCGCGGTGCAGAATGCTCTTGGTTTTCTGGGAATTCCAATTGGCGACATCACCGCCGGAGTGTGTAGGCTTCCATAGTTGGCTCATCTGAGCCTTTACTGACCTGCATCCGAGGGGCCTCACTTGTGACCCGATCACGGTCATTGGTCTTGGTACGACCCAGTGCGCCAATCAACCCGTTTGTTGCGAGAAGAACAACTTTGTAAGTGCCAGCGCAGATTAATCAATTGGGATGTTCACTGATCTCGAAACATAGAACGGACTCGTTGCGCTCGGCTGCACTCCCATTAACATCGGACTCTAATCATAACCTACGAGCTTGTATCTTTCGCTTCTTATTTAATTGACGACTTGATATTATGGAATACACAATATTATCTGCTGATAAAAGAGGGTTTTCTTCAATTTCGAAAATGAACTACACCATTAATACAAGGCTCTTGGATACAACTTTAATATCACACTTGCTGCTGTCGGTAGAGACTGGCAAGTCGTAAAAATCGTTCGGCATATCGGCACCGGAGTTTGCCGCTTCTCTAGCAGTAACCATCCGGCGAGTCTGCTGAGCGTAATCGCGACGTTCAAGATGTCCTACATTCGAAGTTGAGCCTCCAAAAACCAGCCCCTATCTTCTGTTTCCTCTGTCGAATCTGATCGCGGATACGGATTCATGGTTTATCTGCATGTTGATGTTGAGCCTTGCACTACAAGCCATCCTAGATCATGTTTTCTACGCGATTCTGCGCAGAATTCTTGGGGGAACATCCCTGCTGACCATGTGGAGACGTCCGACTGGGCAAAAAAAACTGCGTAAATCGTCAACCTGTCATTTGTCAGCGACCTGGTGAATGATACAATCCCTATTGACTCCGACTCTCGACTTCCCTTGGTGAATGCCAGCGACTGTACCGCGAACTTGATCCGTTGTCTAGTTCTCCTAAGACGCTTAGTATTCATGGGACTTGACGCAGGATGTCTCTACTATACGATGGTCTCTCAAGCTTCTCATAGGGATTTTTACCCTCCTCAGCGCTTATCGACATCTCTGACAATTCAAAATGGAAAATCGTGAACAAAGGTATATCACAAGGCGCTATAGTCAAGAGATAGAAGAACTTCCGGCCTCTGTAGTGGCGGAGTGGACATGACCCGGCCCGGATAGATATATTGGGACTTCGCGTTGGAGCAAACCCTCTTCACTCTCGATTCTTTTGGCCATAATGTCTACTGGCTCGGATGAGAAAGACGAATCGCCTTTTGGACCAACGGAGATATCAAGCATAGGAGCCGATATCGAACTCATAGCTTCGCCAGAAGTCGCTGTCGAGCCTAATCGGTGGTGGAAATATCGGTATGCTCGTGTACATTCGCCTCGCCCTGATATTCAGTGCGATTTATCTACAGCCAATCTCTCAGAGAGCCTGCCGCCGAGTTTGCTGGTGTCATGGTGCTCGTCATTTTTGGAACGGGCGTTAATTGCCAGGTTGGGTTGTCTGCGAATGCAAGCGTAGCGCCCTCTCCTAAAGGCGTAAGTAGTTCTGGAAGACTTTAAGCAAAGGCGTTCCGTCAACTGTATTATAGGATTACCTCTCGGTCTGCCTTGGCTGGTCTGCTGGTAAGCGCTAAATACTATGTTCCATTCACTTTCTTCACTTTTCGTGTAGCTGTTGCACTCGGCGCATGGGTGAGCGCGGGAATCTCCGGCGCTCATATTAATCCCGCCGTATATGACTTCATATTCTGTTATTACATCTGGCTCAGTATTTTCTAGGTGACTTTAGCACTTGCCACATGGCGCGGGTTCCCTTGGAAGAAAGTTCCTGGTCAGACGTTTCGCGTATTTCTTGCAATACTTCCCTGATATTTGTACCTGACAGGTTATCTTCTTGCTCAGTTCCTAGGAGGCCTCGTCGGCGGTGCCATCGTTTACGCCAACTACTTCCATGCTATCGATATCGTCGAAGGCGAGCAGGGCCTTAGGACTTTAGCCACGGCAGGAGTACTCGGGACCTACCCAGTGAGATTTCCTCTCGAGCCCTTCTCTTTGCGATGTTCGCTGACTTCCATACCAGCTGGAATATATGACGAATGTCTCTTGCTTCTTCTCAGAATTTCTAGGCACTGCAATGCTTGTACTTGTCGTTCTTGCTACTATTGATCCAGGAAACACGCCGCCTCCAAGCGGCCTTTTCCCCATCGTGCTTTTCATTGCGTTGCTTGGCATATCGACCTCCCTGGGGATGGAGACTTGTATGTGTGTTCGCTCCTCACTTCCTGCAGCACCGCTAATTCTCACTCGGTTAGCCTTTGCGCTCAATCCTGCTCGTGATCTGGGTCCAAGGATCGTTACATCTATGGTCGGCTATGGAAGCCAGGTCTATACTTTTCGAAAGTAAGTGTTCTACCACATCTTCCACGAAGATTCCTCTCACCGACGTTCTTTACGCAGTCAATATTGGATCTGGTGCCCTTTCCTGGGACCGATTCTTGGTGCTCAGGTTGCGGCCATATTTTATGATATATTCCTGTTCCAAGGCTCCGAAAGTATAGCCAACAAACGGTATGCGTATTTTATGGAGTTGTTAAGGCCTTTGTTGAACTCTCTCCAAGGAATGGATCCTCTAAAAAGCGACCAGAGGATATGGCGTAGAGTGAGGTTCTCCAGTATACTTATCGACAAGCTGTATTGTTGATTCTCCTTACCAAGCTTTGACCAAGTATGTATACCGGATAGGATACATGTCCCTCCATTGTGATCTCTGATAGTGTATACACACATATAACACACTATATCATCTATCAATTTTGAGGCTTTACAACGATTATCATTCTACCTCTTCTTCAAAGGAGTTTCGACCCCATCAACTGATCTCATCGCAGTTTTTTTTTTGCATGTGCAATGACGACGTCACGGACTGGCGATGCCAACTCTCCCGAAGCCAAAGATTCGTATGTGTCAATTGCCGCCGCCTACTGTCACAGACACGTCCGTTCTGGTTTCTTCACTGTCAGCCGCTCCCATAGCTTTCAATACAATTGACGTTCTTGCCTTTGTCGCGACTCCAACATCGCGTATCCTCACACCGGCTGTTAAATATAAACCGGCCTGGAATAGCAAACCATCTACCGTGTACTGACATCGCCTGTCGTGACCGCAAGGATTTATGCACCAGCTCCGAAATATCGCTGTTCAATTCCGAATACAATGTTCTAGGTTGCAGTTTCGACAGTTCTCTGGAAAGACGTCTGTGAGGTACTTTGTTGATGGAATCATTCCCGAGTTGGAGTCGCATGGGTGATTGAACGGCAAGCATGGAAGAAGGTAAATCAATCAGGATGGTAGTGATAGCGGTACCGGAATGAGGCACTTGGCGACATTAGTAACAACCTCCCGACCAACAGAATTGCTATCTTTGCTATCAGCAGGTCGTAAGTAGTGTGCGAGTTTTTCTTGCAACGTTTGTGGCCCGTGGGAGAGAATACCGGGGAGCAGCGGAGGTCATCTGGCCCTGAGACCGGCGTAACTTACTAATGGCCGCCGCCGTCCCCGAAAAACTGAACTTCTTTCAAACATTGCATGCTCACCTTTTATAACCATGGAGTCGTCTGGACTTCGCTGTATGGTCGGATTAAACACCCTTCACTCATCTTGTGGACACTATACAATCCCTGATCCTTCTGATAAATCAACTCGAACTCGCCTGCTTACTCATTCAACTAGTACAGTCAGCAAGGGATCTTGGCAGCGAAGCTCTTCTTATTTGCTTGCTCTCCTTTTCTATTTAGGCCCAAGTGTCTAGTGGAGAGTCGGGTGTAGGACATAGGACGTTGGTTGTTACTTAGCAGCAAGCTTTTGGTGAGTTTTCCAGTTCTGTTCCCTGGTTCGCGTCTTATGGTTTTCTCTAAAAATCTAGGTCCTCGAATGAAGAGGTTCGTACATCCTGTGGATTATGTACACCGGATACGGACGGCGTTGCCTAGTTTCTGGGGTATAATTTAGTCGTGGAATATCTTCCCCGTTTATATTGCAACAGTGACCATCACGGGAACGCTAAGATCCATCTTGACCAAATCGCGTTATAGAGCGCTACATTTTCCTCCTCATTCCAGCATACTTGTCCCGCCCAGACTGACCTTTTCCTCTTCTAGCATCATGCCAAACGGTGTCATCTGCTTCCAGATGGATCCCTCCCCACAAATACCCCCGTCACCACAGCTTCTCCACACGAACGACCCACCTTCCGAGTTGCAGGCGGCCTGGTTCCGCAGCGTTGGGATACCAGCCATTAAAGATGATGTTTCCCAGCTTGACGCCAGGATCCATGATGTTGGAGCGCTGCTGCACAAGCTCCAGCTCGAGCGAGCTCATCTCCAAACCCGAGCCGACGCGTTTGCCTCTGTCTTGTCTTCTGTCCGACGCCTGCCAAAAGATATCCTCACCCGCATATTCATTTGTGCTACCGACGGTGACCCGTGCGATGTTTTGAATATCAAGGCAACTCCCTGGGTATTTATGCACGTCAGCCGCTTTTGGCGCAAGACTGCCTCCTCCTGCCCGTCTCTCTGGTCAAGACTGCGGATTGATGCCCCCTTCGGCCACAGAGACCCGTCGTCACTTCTGTCCACAGTCCTCCACCTCTCCGATCGGACAATAAATCACTTTACGTTTACTTGCGATGACGATTCCGAAGGAGTCGTCGACGCTGATCATGAAAAGATGCTAGCGGATGTTCTCCGTGTGCTTTTGGAACATTCCAGACGCTGGGAGCGCATCTCATGTGCCCTTCCTACCAACGTTCTTGCGCTGCTTTCAACTGCGCGAGAACATTTTGACTCCCTCATATCCGTCTCTCTGCGGTGCTCGGATTCCAGGCAGCTAGGAGCGCTTGACGCTTTCGAGATTGCGCCCAAGTTAGCGGAGGCATCTTTCAATGGGTTCCATCGGAAGACAGAGATTGGTTTACCAAGGCACCTTGTTGCCTACAGCGACACGCGGCCTCAGGGAGATACCATGCTTACTCCCTACTACCTTGATATAGTTCAACGAAGCCCTTGGTTGGAGACATTCAGGGTCAACCACTGCAACACTGAAGGCTTATCTTACCTGATTCCTCGACTATCCATTGTCACACATCAATCCTTGAGGCGGATAACAGCATGTGACCAGCTCTTCTTGGAAAACCTGGTGCTTCCCGCACTTGACACTATGAATATCGAACCGGGCGATCGCCGGGAGTGCCCTCCTAGCGCATGCATAGCCGTGCCAAACCTGATCGTTCGCTCCCAATGTTCGCTGACATCGCTCTCCCTAACAAACGCTGTCCCAGACAGCAATTTCATCCGCATCCTCCAGCTGACGCCCCAGCTCCGATCTCTCCACCTTCGGTTCCCTCTCTGGATCGACCGGATCAGGGTCTACGAGTCGCATATGAAGACGCTGATAACGCGTCTGGCTGAGCACTCCAACCTGGGTGGGGTGCACGTCCTAGTCCCTCAGCTGCGGGAGCTACGGATCGAGATTGGGAGAAGGAACGAGGTTATTGACGAACTTGTCTTTTTGGATCGGTCCTTCATCGATCTGATCCGGACGCGGTGGAGTTTGGACACGTTCTCGTCGGTGCGCTTTGAGGGATGGGCGAGGTGGACGCGGTTGGATGAACGTCATTTTCAGGAATTGAAGCGGATGAATGGGGAAGGACTCAAGGTTGTTTTTAGGACGCCGAGCAAGGGTGTGATGGTAGATCGTGTTTGATTTGTTGTGCTGATATTGTCGTATTCGCTCTCGCAAATGCTGATCGGAGTTTCCCCATTCCGTCGGACGATCTCTCCCGGGAAGTCGGTCTCAGTTGGTCTCCCTGGGAAGTCCTTTTACTATTCTGACTAGCAATTGCGGCCCAACTTTGTTACTCCCGTGAGCGAGACGAAAGACTGCTGGTATTTTTTTGCCGTTGGTCAGTATGTCGATGCAAAAAGATGGTCGTGGTAGTCAATTGGCAAGTCCTTTTCGGGAAAATGACATGGCACACGGTCTGATCTGTCCGGGCTTTTGTCCCGCCTTTCTCCCTTCAGAACCCACAAGCTCGAGCACTCTTCCAAAAGACGTAATGGAATTCAGTCCTGTATCGTCTCCGAGTACAGTGAAAGGAGTAAGTGCTCTTTGCAAACGGCCATCAAGCAGCAACCACTACGACTAAACCTTTTCCTGAATTCGGAGTCTTCTCACCTTGTAAGGAGCTTGTTTTCTCCTTTTTATCTGCTTTTCTAATAGTATTTCCCTTATAGGTCACAAGGAGACACTGTAGAATCACTTCTACGCAGCAATGATTGCCATTTTCTGCACGAAGAGCAGCAGACGCCAATCATCCTCCACGAGACCCAATGCCAATTAAACATGGTCGAGAGGCAAATAGAGGTTCTCCAGGCTGTTCTTAATACTATTCACGAACAAAGAACACTCTTTGAGTCGCGTATCAAGAGGCACAAAATGGCCCTCGCTCCCATTAGGAAAATCCCCACAGAACTCATCGCTGAGATTATGTTGTTCGCCGTCGCTGAAGCTACCGCTATATCTCCCAATGGCCAGCCCTGTTCCTCGGCCGCGAATATCGTGCCATTGCGGCTTAGCCGCGTATGTCGCAGCTGGAGGGAGACCGCACTTTTTTTGCAACCGCTCTGGACACGTTTGTACCTATCCTCCGACCAACAGCATGGAAGCGAGCTCCTACAGACATGGCTGGACCGTTCCGGGCAGCGTGGTTTGCATTTTCATGTAAAACTCACATCCCGGCCTACTCATAGCCGCCATCGCCTTGTCCAAGCTTTGATTGCCCATTCTCGCCGGTGGCACACTATACATCTATATACTAGCGACAGCACATTGGGCCTTTTTCGAAACATCCGGGGTCATCTTCCTCTACTCACGGAAGTGAAACTCGTCATATCAAGGCCCGAGAACATCGCAGGGAATGCGACCGATATTTTCGTTGACACACCTCTACTCCGTTCCTTCCATATATCAAGTCAGGAGTTTTGGAGAACTGTTCCTATCTTCCAAATACCCTGGAACCAACTCAATGCCTACTCCGTGGATGATGCGGGGATTCATGATTGTATAGAGTATCTGAATCAAGCACCCAACCTCGTTGAATGCCGGCTACTGTCCCGCTTTGCCCCCGTTTTACCAACTAACATGGTGGTGCATGAGCACCTTTGCAGTCTCTCACTGTGCGACTACAGACTATTGAATCACCTCCATGCATCACAGCTAGAAGCGCTGGAGGTGAAGTGGATGTGACAAGAGATGTATCCGATGTACCAGGCCATCGAGGATTTCATAGCCCGGTCTTCAAGCAATCTCACCCGTTTCACTCTATGCGAATGGAACAGGCAAGACACTATCATTCGAGCATCCGACATTATACCCGTGTTCCAAGTGTTGCCTAACATCGTTAGCCTGACACTTCGCAATTTAGTCTGGAACGACGATTTCTTTCCCCCATTGACTGTATCTTCCAACCAGTCGATACTCCTTCCAAAGATGCAAATTCTCCATCTCGAATTGCTATTCTCACATCTGCAACCTCGTACGCGATCACGCCCCGAACGCCGTTTTGACATGATCGAGTCCAGATGCGCGGTTCCCAGTGGTGTCGCCCAGCTCCATACAGTTTTCTTGAGACTAAATCAATCTCTGTCTGATTCCGGCGGCCCTAGTGACGCAGACGAAGAGCAGATAATGATGTATCGGATAAACATCCTGAAGGAGGCTGGCATGAAGATAGTGATAGTATAGTCCATTTGTGACGATGACTGTTACATATGCTACCTTTGGGACTTTTCAGTATGAAGGCTATTTAGTACTTCAGAAGGTATATTAGAAGAATTACGGGTAACGTGAATGTACTCTAGTTGCTCTAAATCGTGGGGAATCTACCGTTTAGCACTTGCTTGTATTCAACCCAAGATTCTTTGCCCATTCGTGCTGCTAACCCCCCGATCAGAGACTCGGAGGCAACCCCATCTAAGAAAGCACGGCTAGAGCATATGATCATCCCTTTCTTGCATCGTGTCAGCATAACATTGACACGGCGTTTGTTTATAAGAAACCCAAGTTTCTTAGACCGTACGATGGAAACAATGATATACTCGTCCTCGTTTCCTGCGTGTCTACTATGAGCTTGATTTGTATTAATTGCGCACAACGTACCCTGAAAGGAGTCGACATTGAAGCATTTATTCTCCCAAGACAACTGAGCATCCTTCAACGCCTTTTCAATGGCGGACCTTTGCGCGTCGTATGGGGTTATCACCCGGAACTCTTTGTCGCGGTCTTGAAGTATCTTCGCAATCTTGACCACGGCTTGAATTTCCTTTTCGTTCTGAACTTAGCGTGTAAATGAGTCGAAACGATGCATTTTTAGTGCAAACACTCACAACCCAGCTTTTACTTCTTTGCATTTCCTGTCCGCCCGATACGTTGACGAAACGGCAGCATGTCTTCGACGATATCTGATGAATAGTTTTGAGTTTCTTGTTGTAGACATGTTCGGATATGAAATCTCCGATTGGCGTGGGCATGCGATCTGTGACCGTGTAAGTAGTCGTAGCATATATAAGCTAGTAATCACACTCACACTGGGTGTCAAGAAAGTGTATTTTCCGACGAAGGTGCTGCTTTTCGAAGACACTCTCCAGATCTGGAATGTCAGAGTGACCATAGGGCGGCACTACAAATCATGAGATAACAGCACATTTAGAGAAGAAACTGTAAACGTACATTGTTTGTCGTCTCCGATGAAGACCATCTTCCGCAATGAAGATGCAAATCGGTGTATCACAGGCAAATAGTCACCGACCTCAATCTGACTTGCTTCATCGAAGATGATTGTCTCTACCGGCACTATTTGTGCGATAGTGGATATATCGCTATTAGACAGCATACTGAGGGTGCACAATATGACGCGTGAATCCAGAAGCAGCCTTTCCATGACCACTTTGTTGTCGCTGAAATTGTCTGAGCGGATAAGATTGCGATCAATTGATTCATACAGGTGCTCATGCCTATGCGAAAATGATTAAGTGAAGAGGTATACTCCAACGTAAAAGGTAAAGTTTCGTACCAGTCGTAATGGAAATCTTTCGAGACAAGAATCTTGAACCCCAAGAATTCGATCGATGCTAGCTTTTCTGCGATGTTCTTGACAGCAACGTTGGATTGAGCGACAAGCCACAATGTTCGTTTCCGGTCAGTGGACGCTGTTATGCTCGTGACTGTGGCGGCTATAACAGTTGTCTTCCCTGTGCCTGGAGGTCCTTGAATCACGGTCACTCTGTCTGCATCACGGTTTGAAAGAATGAGATCGACTGCACGAAGCTGAGAGTCATTCAATTGCCGTGGGCCTGGGAATTTGATGATAGCTTTGTGGGAAAACGATGGGCAGGTAGTCCAGGACGTATCTAGACGTGGGAACCAGAGGGCTTGGGTGAACGGGTGGTCAAGGATGGCAGATGTCTGTTGTAGAGCTGCGAGAACGATCATAGTTTTGACCCCCTCGGCTTGAGTCGGTTCATCTCTGCCTATGGTTGTAACCTTGAGAGGAGCTTGGGCGGACAAGTGACCCTGGATTGCAATTGTTGCAGCACGTCCATTAACCCTGGTAACACGACCGTGAGTGGTCTTGGGTATACCTTTCCTATCAGGAGTCAAGATCTCCATCGTCTTCACACCTGAGTTCAGTGGGAGGTGCGTGTAGACCAGAAAAATACACACCTGTGTGCTCGAAAATCTGATTCGAGTCTTGAATCTAGCAGAAGACAATCTAACACTGCCGTCCTTGTGGCTAAACTTTGCTTCAACATCGTTGTCCGTTCTGAGAGGCTTCAAAGATGTTAAACGGTGCGCGTGTCGATTGATCTTGGCCAGAACGGTTAACCGCTATAACGATATATCTCAGCATGATTCATCACAATGAAATGAAACCTTTACTATCTTATCAAAGTTCAAGGTAGCGATCTTGGGAGTGTCGCTTTCGGATGCCATGTGGTCGAGCATCGGGGCGCGGCATGCAGACCATGCTTGTAAAGCGGTATGCTCTTCAAGTGTCTGACTGCCCTCTTCCTCTCGAAATAAAGCCATTACATCATTGCGATAGAGCTGGCCGTGGTAGTTCTTGCCGCCCAAGGCGAAGAGAATTGCGTCTAAGGATTGTCGATCAGGTTTTTGAAGATTTAATAGGTCTATGGCGTGGACTATAGGCAAATTAAGGTCAAACATGAGCGATAGAGCGACGTTGTCCATGTGAAAGGCGTATTTCGGATAAGAGCTGCGCAGAATGATATATTCTAGCAGGTCTAGGGCGGGGCGCTTTGTGGAGACGCCACGATGTCTCCCTCCATTCCTCTGTCCTGGAAATTTAATGATCATGACGCGCGTTGAAGAAGCAAACGCGACGATAGAAAGTACACATTTGGAGCCATAGACAGGTGCTATCCCCAGATGGCCGGTGATGGCCACTGACGACATGAAATCGTATAGCTCTGCTGCTTTCAGGGTATTTGCATTGTGTCGAGAGACAACGATTGGAGGATGGGAAGCGGTATAGATGTTCTGTCGGAGAGTGAAAATGGAGCTTTGGGTATCCATGTTGGAGGCGAGGAGAGAGAAGTGGAAGGGGGCAGGCAGCAACGCTGGCGATCAATGCAAGGGGGGCATCAGGCAATAGGCGCGCGCGTATAGATGCTGTAAGGTTTTCGGGGATGCCACCTTCTTTGTGACTCGTCGACTAGCGCTTATCCCGCTTAGTCCCATTCCAGAATACAAGGGTATCGCCGTATTTAGCTTGCATCCTTTCTTATCCGGAGTCTTGCATGGATTCGAAACGCCGCCTTTGTACTTTACCTTGCTTGTCAAGGTCTCTGTGGGTCTACGTTCGCAAACCTTAGCACGTGATCCTACGCCATATCCTCGTCATCCCCGATTCTTTCCGAAGGATGAGGAAACGACAGAGGGTTATAGAAAAACGTAACTGGTCGTGAGTAGTGCCAAACTGTCTGGACAGGGGCTATACTCCGGGTTAGCTTACAAATCTGTAGTGATTGGCGAGCATCCGGCACGCTTCGGCTGCTATGCCGGCTGATTGCCATTGTGGCTGTCTTTCCGACTTCTCCCTATTGGTCTGTATCATTCTCATTGCTAACTCATCAAAACCGAGCTCGACGTCTTTTCTGTACCAGGACTGACCGGGACCGACGACTCCTCACAAAACCCTTCTCACTCTGAGTGCCAGACTTTCTGGTATGAGGATTCAACTTTCAAATCCATTATTACTGCTTGGTGCTCACAAGGGAAACAACTTCCACCCGTTGACGATGCTGTAGCTTATAATAATTTGGCCCGACAATCTTTTACCGATAAATTGTGCTTCCCCTGAGTCCCTGAGTCCCACTATTACTTACCTCGTAGCTGCCTGAGGTTGCAGGGGAAAATGTGAGCTTGTGGCAGCTGCACTGCCACCGAGCGAACTTTTTCCCCGCAACCAACCAGTGGATCAGATTCATGCATGTCTACAATATACAGTTTTGATTTTTTTCAAGCATGTCTGAACTCCGTTAAGTGAGAAAATCCTATATCGTGCAAGGTAGCGACTTATTTAGTTATTTTTTGAAAATGAATCCAAGAAAAGGAAAGAATCGGGGACCCGGCGTCCGCCGCTACTGGATAGCTTAGTAATACAGGTTCGTCACTCAGAATGGAATCAATAAATGTGTCTATTCTGCTGAGCGTCGAACACGACCTTCCACAATGGAGACGGTATTGCTTCACTCCTGGACTCCATCAGCATTGAGTCAATCCAAACCGTGTTAGAAAAATGTGATGTCAGTATTTTTCCATTCCACCTCAGTGCTACCTACTTGTAACTATATTCTGAACGTTGCCTGAAGTCAATTTGTAATTTAAAATTTTCTGTTATACTGCACTGTTAAAACCAATGTGAATCCTTACATTCCCATATATGCTGGCAGAGTGGCTCCCCAGCGACACCTCATGTTCATCATGGTAACTGAGAATGACCGTAGAACAACCCAACCAATGGCCGGAAATGAAGATTGTTATAATTGTAAATCCTCTGATGTAGTATGGCAGCCAAACTGTATGTAAAACCACTCAGCAAGGTATCAAAGTCATCCATGACGACCGCCAGTAAACTTACATCGTGGTGTGGGGCAGATCGTCAGTGCACGTGATCACCATTTACTGCTCTTTCTTGGGATTTCCATTTTACGACCTTGACCATCGACAATGATTCACAATGGCTACCTAGTGGTCGTTGGTCGACGACTCAGACCTTGCTTTGGCGGTCAAACTTTTGTAACGTTAGTCTCAACATTTTATCATCATCCATTTTCGCCATCCATTTTCTGTACTAATGTTTACATTTTTCAAATACAAGACATTTAAGATCAAACATGAAGGATGCTGTGCTTGCGTGCGCATCTCTCCCTGAAAGCATCTTGCAGTGATGCATTACAATTCATTAAATAGTAGTACAACAATCGATGTTGGCTTGCAATGATAGGACTGACCAGCACCTACAAAGCGCCGGGTTCAGTTTGGTCATGATTACATCTGCAGTCACTTACATCAAAGCTCCTTAGCATTTCAATGATGTCAGATAGGGGTATTCCTTCCTGTAGTGCATCCATATTACTTCTAAGTTCTGTTCTGTCATGAAATTCAGACATTTGTGCACTGAGTGGCAGGTGAGGGTGAGCTGTAGAGATGTTTAATATATGATTTATGGTTAAGATTATCAGCACGTGACCCTGATGGCCGATTAAGCATGGGAAATGGACCTTGGCAAGCAAGGTAATGTGAATCGAATGCACCGTTGTCATCCCTATTTTGTTTTGTGTTCAGCCCGATGATCACTCCCTCCTACTGAAGCAAAGTGGCAGGCCACAAGCGAATGACAGTAACACGAATATCACATCAATGTCAAAGGCGATCAAGCATGCAGTCAAACTAGAATCGTAATCGCTGCTGCAAATCATGCAAGTTTGTCCGGATGGCTATGTTACTTCAACATTAACTGGCAACCGATGATCTGTTCTTGTTTGTTTTCCTTGGAATATTATCTCCACATTCGGTCCCGACATGGTACAGTATTTCACGTATAAAAGGTATGCATAGTTAAGCAATATGTCCTCAGGTCAAATAATTCTCATCATTGAACAACCCAGCTCACCATGTTTTCTCGTGTATCTGCATTGTCCCTCGCCATCTTGGCCTTGCCTCTTCTCGCTGCCGCTAGCGTGGCACCAAGGGAAAGCACGAACACGACTGTCACTGGAGGCCAATGCGACACTGGCTCCGCTCAATGTTGCAAGTCTGTTCAGGACATAAGCCTTCTGGGATCCTATGCTTGAAGTAAAAGAAACTCACAATTTTCTGAAATAGCCCAAATCTTCTGCAGTGCAGAATGCTCTTGGTCTTCTGGGAATTCCAATTGGCGACATCACCACCGGAGTGTAGGTGTTCCCAATTGATGCATCTAAGGCTTTACTGACCCACATCCAAGGGGCCTCACTTGTGACCCGATCATGGTCATTGGACTTGGTACGACTCAGTGCGCCAATCAACCAGTTTGTTGCGAGAAGAACAACTTTGTAAGTGCCAGCGCAGATTAATCAATTGGGATGTTCACTGATCTCGAAACATAGAATGGACTCGTTGCGCTTGGCTGCACTCCCATTAACATCGGGCTCTAATTGTAGTCCTACGGACTTGTATCTTTCACTTCTTATCTAATTGCAAACTTCATATTATGGAATACACAATATTATTTGCTTGGATTCATGAGCTATGGTGATGCCTTTGGATTTCACACTCAGGTCTTTCATTGGCTGTACGCCCAAATGGTCGAGAGTATTGTTCTTAGTAATTTTCAGACATTGTTTGAGTAATCATCCAGCGAGTCAGCTGAATGTAGGTTGTCCCACACTTGGGGTTGAAAACTTGCGGGAAACGGTCGGTGTGTTCCCTTTTCTCCATTGGAACTTGAAGCTATGCTATGTCATGCTTTCTGCGTGGTTCTGCACAGAATCTCAGGGGAATACTATTCAATTCACCACGTGGAGATATTCGACTGGGCAAAGAAACCCATATTTATGTCTGTCGGAAATAGTCGGCCTGTTGGGTCGGTAACCAGATGAACAACGCTGTACTTATTGATTCCAACCTTTCTCGATCTCGAATCGTGAACGCCAGCAAATATTTTTCAGGGATGATTTCCTCCAAGCTAAGTATTTCCTGTCCTTGGCCAGTCTCTCTCACGGAAGTTGATTCTGTTCCATCATATCTACTTGTGTGAAGAGAACCTTGTCATCGACGAACAGAAGTATCGTGGTCTGTCAAAGTATCGAGGTTCATTGACTAGCTACTCTATTATTTACATAGCCCTAGTTAAAACTCAACGATGCATATAAGAAACTCATTTCATGCCCGGCTGGATTTGTCTCAATTCTGTAAACTACCTAGCGCTCTTGAATGGAAAACCTACGCTTTTCTGCCAGCCGAGGAAACTGGGCTTCAAACTGACCCCATAATGCCTGACGCGACGCAGCTTCTTCCGGCGTAATTTTGGGAGCCCAAATCTTCCAGACCTTTATTGTCAGCATCCGAAACCTCCTTTCAAACGGTGGGGTCGAAAAGATCTCGTCGAGCTCGCTCCATGGCCATGCCGGCAATACCGGATCCCAATAGTACATAGTGTCCAATTGGATGTACATCACTTGCAGCGCAGGGGGTTGACTGGACTGCGCTACACTCTGTAGGCTTTGGATACACTGTTGTAGACATTGAAGCCCGTGGGCCCGGGTCATCATCATGAAAGAAAGTTGGTGCAAATGCCCAATTCTGATGAGAGGTAGCTCATTCAAGAAACGGGTATGCTTTGGATTTACTGCAATAACTTTAATAAGAATATAAGATAAAAGAGATATGCCAAGAATACGCACATTTCAGAGCGAGAACTCGAAGTGTACCCGATGTCAGTTCAAGGATTTTGGCCAGATGCTGGAAGTCGGTGGCCATGGCAAGAGTGAAATGAAACCACCATAATTCTTCAATAGACATGGGACAATTTTTCGTATCCAGGATTGCTCTGATAAAACTGGATAAATGTCTGCTCTCGACGCTCAAGTCTCGGATACGAGGTCTGCAATGTGTGTGGTCCAGACCCAGCTGGCTGGTTGCATCACCTCCAAACACTGATAAGCCATGATTATTATGCACAAATAACCGTTCCAAGTTCGGCCATCCTTGTACCATGGCGCACATCTGGCAAAGCCCATCTTCGTGAAAGATGATGTTCGTAAGATGTATTTCACGGAACGAGTGGGATGAAACCTATTAGCAGCAATAGGATGAGAAGTAAGAGGATTAGAATAATCTGTCTATATTGCGGTACAACTATGAGGTCTTTTATACCTCTACATATATTCTAGTAAGTTCTACGAGAGTCCTAAATTAATAACTGAGTGAGTAAGGTAGAAACTTCGAGTAGGTTCTTGACTTTGCATGCGGGTAAGGTCCGTTCGTTTGGCTTGCTTCGCTAACACTCCCTCTCAAGCCGAAATCATTCCAAGCTTCCGAACGAGAGGCTGGAACTTGAATGAAGGCAGTGCCTTGGTGAGAATGTCGGCTGCCATCTCATTGGTAGGGCAATAGATGACGTCGAGTATTCCAGCTTGTATCTTGTCACGAATAAAATGGTACCGGATGTCGATGTGCTTCGTCCGTGCATGATATTGTCCAAGGTCCGCATGTGCAAGGGAAATCGCTGATTGATTATCGTTGTAGATTGTAAGGGGAAAAGTGATCGGAGCAAAGAGTTCTGAGATCAAGGCACGGAACCAAAGTGCCTCCTTGGCCGTGGAGGTCATGGCAATATATTCAGCTTCTGTCGTTGATAATGCAACGATTTCTTGTTGCTTTGAGGACCATGATACGGCACCGCCGTTTAGGATGAATGCATAGCCCGTTACGGCCTTTCTTGTTTCAAGTGACATCCCATCAGCATCACCAAAGATGTCAAGACCTAGGGTCTCATCTGATGCACCGTAAGTTAGGGTCAGGGTCCGAGTACCCTTCAGATACTGGAGTACATGTTTTGCTGCATTCCAGTGTGGATGACCAGGGTTATCGACGAAGCATGAGAGGACACAGACAGTGAATGCCAAGTCTGGACGCGTGGCTGTGGCAAGCCATACTAATCCACCAATAAGTTCTCGATATGGAACGTTGCGCATGTCACTAATGGCTTCGTGATCTGATGGAGCAGGGCATTGGTCGCGTGAGAGCTGGGTGGATGGATCAAGGGGAACGGAGACAGCTTTACAATCTGTCATATGGAATTTTCGTAGAAGGGAATCAATGTAAGTGGTTTGGGAGAGTGTCAGAGTCTTCTTCTTTCTGTCTCGTGTGACCTCCATGCCCAGTAGCCAACTGATAGGTCCAAGCATCGTGATCTTGAAGATGCGACCGATTTCTTCCTGTATCTCATCAATTAATGTGGGTGAGTTGCCGGTGATAGTGCTGTCATCAATGTGAATATGTTACGATTTTCTCACTTATCTTATCTTATCGGCCGGCGCTTATCTATATCTTATCTTATCTCAAGCGCCTATCATCGTAACCACGACTATAACGGACCGCATCAGCAATTGTACTACGGACAACTACGGCTTGCGACCATCGCTCGCCCTTCTCATGTTTCTCCTTGTATTCCGCACGACAACCACGGACAAGCGTTCTATTCATAGCACAGGACTTTTCGTATATAAGTAGCGTAGCTCTCGCTGTATATTCCCCAGCTTCGAGCTAAAGTTTAATCACACCGAACTTAGCTAGTCGACTCAGCCTCAGATTAAGACATTAGTCCGACGCTCTTAGTAGCCATTCAGTACAGAGACTCCTTGGGTGACTGTTCAAACGTGAAACAGCCCTCGGTTTACTCTTGTTTGGTTTACCCGGAGTTCGGGTCTAACAATTAGCTCGAAGCTTTCCATTCCCTTTCTCCAAGCAGCCACCATTGCTTGTTGAAACCGAATGCCCACCTCGTTCACCAGCCCCGGAATCATCACCGCCTTCTTCCTGACACTCTTTGTCGGGATCCCCGCCCTCTCGTACCTTCTCTATCGGTCCAGGTGGCCGATCGTCTTTTGGTACCACACCCAACAAAACCGACTCCAGCGTTGGACGGACCGGACTTTCCGCACCCCCCGTCTCCCAGCTGTCCCATTCTATCCTTCCCCCTACGGTCTTCAACGCTATGGCACCACCCAGCCCGACCGATCCGTCACGTCCTTCCCCTCATCGCTCGCGTCCGTACAGCATCCCGAAAGTCGGGAAACTCCTACGGTCGCTCTGATCCAAGAAATCGAAGTCGACATTGGCGAGCAAGGACACAGCGTCCTTGTTCACAACTCCCCCGTCACTGGCACCCTCGACATCCCCGTCCCTGCCGTACTCGCTGCCTCCTCTACCGCCGACACCGCCTCTTCCGCACCACTCCCTACCGGAGGAATGGCTAGAATCAGAGACTCCCTCAATCTATACGAGGTCGCAGCCTCCAGCGGCACCGAACTCCCCCACGACCCCTCCTCGGACGACGAGAGCGAGCCCTACGTCCCTCAGAGCCCCACCCAGTCTGAGTTCGAGGCCTACATCCGCAACCGCCAGACGAGGCCCGATTCCCCTACCATCCCTGTCACCATCCTCGACCAGGCACGCCCAATCACCCTCCAGCCCGGATCTTCCATCTGGGCAGAGGCAAGCAGGGAAAGAGAGAGACTTGCCGAAGACGAGCTCCTCCGACTCCGGGGCGTCCAGGTCGACGTCCAAACCGGTCCCACTCCCCGTCCATGGCACCTCGAGCCCCTATGGCCGCATGAGCGGGCCATTACCATCCAGCGCCTCCATAACCTCGGAATCCACAATCAGCAGCAGTACAACGAGTGGCAGTACCGACAGCGGGTCGAGCACGACGCCCGCCAAGCTACTAGCGCGCGCCTACCGGGAGAGGATGAAGAGGACCACCGAAGGCGCCTCCATTGGAACCGCCTCCGGAACATCAGCCGCGAGGATGAGGACTGGTACGCCCAGGACGAAGCAAGAAGGTGGAGAGAGCGCTGGCAGAGGGGCCAGTGGATCGACACACAACTTGGCGCGAACTACGCGCCTCCCCCCCTCGATCAGGACGAGCGGCTTATCTACGGTAACCGCTTCAGTTCACAATTTGAGTCCAGACGACAAGAGCATATCCGACAGGGCGCCCGGGATATCACCCACGAGCAGCATAGCGCCATCAGTCAGCGCGCTGTCGCTCAAGGTCCAACAGATCCGCGATCCATGGGAACGCGAATACACGCGGATCTTTATAGGTCACTTATCGGACCTTACGGAGGACCCGACCTTCCTCGCCTCGAAGATGGGGAGATTGATGAACAGCCTGAGGCCAGCGGATCCGGAGCGGGAGGATATTATTGAGTATTGCGCAACAGAACGGGCCGTATACGATTTTAATAAAAAGCATCCTGATCGTCCCTACGCAGAGCCCGAAGACTACCAACCGCGAAACCCCCCAAAGCCGCTCCCCCTCTCCCCGCCACCACGATCCTCCGTGCCGAGAAGCCGGAAAGGCAAAAGCCGAATGTTCGCAGGAGCCGGACCGGAGGACGCAGAAACATCGAACGCTGGCGGCAATCAGCCACCGCCCATCGCCCCAACTTGGACTGGCTATGATGGAGCCATCAAAGGCTCCCCGCCTCCAGGACGGCACACTAGTCCCCTGGCCCGAGACCCCGACAGCTGGTCGCTCCCTCGGGGACCAGGAAAATATCATGACCCTGACGACCCGCTCCCCAATCTGGTCGGCCAGATGGCAGAAGATGCGCCTTGGATGGGGTGCAAGCCGGACTTGATGCGGAAGCCCGCCATCTTCAAAGGCGAGGCTGACGACATCGACCGCTTCCTCACCCACTGCGAAATGTATTTCCAGATGCACGATCCATACATGTACGCCAGCCCCTTCCGAGTTGGCTTCGCCGCCTCCTACTTTACCAGAAAAGTGGAGGAGTGGTGGATAATGATCCTTGCGGAGCGACGAAGCCACTCCCGCAACAAGTTCCGCCTTCCCAGCTGGGACGACTTCTGCCAAATGATTTGCGACAAGTTCCGCGACCATGCAGTGGAAGAAATCCACCAGCAAAAGATGTACGACCTTCGCCTCGGCAAAGGTCTCGCCGACGACTATTTCCAGGCCGTCGAGAAGGAGGCCAAGAAAGCAGGACTCCGAGGCGACACCGGTGCCCGCGGCCATATGGTCGCAGCCGTCAAAAAGGGCATCCCCGACTCCTACACAAAAATCATTTATGATATTGGAGTTGGCATGCCCGAGACCTATGACGACTGGAAGCAACGAGTCACCATCATGAACGAGGCCCGCCAACGCAAGGCCATCGAAGACGGTCTCGGTCGCCCCGGCCCCTTCGTCCCCAAGAACAACAACCCTGCCACGAACGCTAACAAAGCAAGTAGTGGCACGACAAGTTCCTCGGGGGACAAAAAGACTGGTACTGGCGTCACCTACGGCGGTCGAGGGCAAGCTATGGATATCGACGCGCTCAGGTCGGAGGGGAAGTGTTTCAGGTGCAAGCAAAAGGGTCACATCAGCAAGAATTGCCCGTTACAAAGCTGGAACAAGGACAAGAAGAAGGAGGAAAATCGGGCCGTAACGACGGAACCCGCCACCGAATCTAAAATAGAGGAGGTAAAAGACAGCGCCGAGAAGTAAAAGGTTCTACTTGCTCGGCGAAAGACTTATCTGGTACAAGGAACAATAACGCTGGTCGGACTCATAGCCCCTTTGTAGTTACGAAATCTGTTGATACGATAAATACGCATTCAAATATACCTGCTTTAACCGTTCCAAGTCCAGACAAACAAGAACCTAAGAAACAATCGACATCCGAGCCCGCTGTGGGGGAAGGGACATGCCAGGTAGCGCTGGAGCCTTCAAAACGAGTACTAGGACTCGGGTCGGAATCAAGTAGACGGGACGCCCTCGGGCCTCTGAAGTCGAAAGATTCAGCGCCTTCATTGAAGGCCAAGACACTCCCCGCAAGGACCAATGCGGAAAATCTCAAGCGCCCGCTCAGGGCCAAGTCCACAGAGTCCGACTCTCTGGGGCACGGGGCAGAGAGCCCCAACAAGGTAACCATGGTCGAAGTTCCAGACGAAGAGGACGATACCGCCTTCAAAATCTACCAGGCAAAAGAAGCCAAGGCTCGCTCATCCCCGCCTATTGAGGAGACCCAGCCTACGGCTGAGAAGGTCCCACTGGGGTGGATGAAGCCGTTCGAAACCGAATGGACGTGGAGGGCCATCTGAGAAGCCAAAGACGAATCTGCCGCCAGGTCAGTGCTCCTTAACTGGATACACAGGACCAGGGCCGAAGAGGTAGTCGACAATCTCTTGGAAGGGCTCCGCCGCGCCCAACGAGCAAATGCGCTTGAATGGCTGGATGAACTCAGAAAGCCCAGACGCTATCTAGTTCGTTCCCAGACCACCTCTAAGCGAGACCTTAAAATCCCGCTTAAAGTCGAAACCGCCGATAACCAAACCATCGACGCCACCGCTCTCCTAGACAGCGGATGTACAGGCAGCTCGATTCATAGCGAGTTTGTCAAAACCCACAACATCCCTGTCTACAAAACCGCCAGTCCCATTCCAATCTATAATGCAGACGGGTCCCGCAACAAGGCTGGGGAAATCACCGAGTTCGCAGAGCTGAGGCTCACCATTGGCGACCATAGCGAGAGGATCGACCTCGCTGTCGTCAACCTTGGTTCAAAAGAGATTTTCCTCGGCCATGACTGGCTCGTCTGACATAACCCACTTATTGACTGGAGCACCAGCAAGATCACCTTTGCCAGGTGCCAATGTGCCAAAAACCCCTTTCCCCTACCGGACTCAGATCCTGATGACCGGTGGGACGAAGAGCTCGAAGAAGGCGACCGCATCCTCGCCGTCGACTTCGAGGAGGCCATTGAAATCCGCGCGGTACATAAAGCAAACGAACTCGCCGCCAAAGCCAATGAGGGAAAGGAAAAGAAGACCTTTGAGGAGATGGTCCCAGCCGCATATCGCGACTTTGCGGACCTCTTCGAAAAGGAAAACTTCGACGAGCTCCCTATGCGCAAACCTTGGGACCATGCCATCGAACTTGTCCCCAACGCCAAGAACACTCTCGACTGTAAGGTGTATCCCCTAAACCGCACCGAGCAGGAAGAGCTAGATAAGTTCCTTGATGAAAACCTCGCCACTGGCCGAATCCGACCATCCAAGTCCCCCATGGCTTCCCCCTTCTTTTTCGTTAAAAAGAAGGATGGAAAACTGCGCCCGGTTCAGGACTATCACAAGCTCAACAAAATGACTATCAAAAATCGTTACCCCTTGCCCCTCATCGCCGAGCTCATGGACAAATTGGGAAGTGCCAAATACTTCACCAAAATCGATGTACGATGGGGATACAACAATATTCGCATCAAAAAGGACGACGAATGGAAGGCTGCGTTCAGAACGAACCGTGGCCTGTTCGAACCCACTGTCATGTTCTTCGGACTTACCAATTCTCCCGCAACGTTCCAATGGATGATGAACGACATCTTCAAAGACCTCATCGCCTCCGGCAAGGTTACCGTATACCTTGACGACATCCTGATCTTTTCGAAGACTCTAGAAGAGCATCGACAGATCACTCGCAAAGTTCTCGCGCTCCTTAGGAAACACAAGCTATTCCTGAAGGCCGAGAAGTGTGAGTTCGAGGTACTGGAAACAGAGTATCTCGGGGTAATAATTAGCGAAGGATCCATCCGTATGGACCAAGTCAAGATCGCTGGAATCACCGAGTGGCCCGTCCCCAACAAAAAGAAAGAACTTCAGTCTTTCTTAGGGTTCACCAACTTTTACCGGCGTTTCATCAAAGGCTACAGTGAAATAGTACGCCCAATGACGCGTCTCACCGGGAACGAGGCCTGGACCTGGGGAACCGCGCAACAAGAGGCCTTCGACAAGCTCAAGGCCCGTCTCGCCCAGGACGTTGTACTAGCAATCCCAACCGAGACCGGGAAGTTCAGAGTGGAAGCAGACGCTAGCGAAGGCGCAATCGGCGCCATCCTATCACAGGAGCAGGAAGGAAAGTGGAGACCAGTCGCGTTCTTGTCAAAAGCTTTAACAGCCACAGAACGCAACTACGAGATTTATGACAAGGAACTACTTGCCATAATGCTCGCCCTCGAGGAATGGAGACACTATCTCATGGGCGCAGCAATCGACATCGAAATCTGGACGGACCACCAGAACCTCCAGTATTTCTGAAAGCCTCAGAAACTTAATCGCAGACAAGCGCGATGGGTAACTGAACTTGCCGAGTATCACTTCACCCTTCATCACAAGCCGGGGACCGCCAACAAAAAGGCAGACCTCCTCTCTCGCCGTGCAGACCACAACCAAGGACACGATGACAACAATGAAGTTGTTGTCCTCAAAGCCGAGCATTTCCGGGCGCTAATCATGCCCACTACAGACGAGTCCCACGAGCGCATCAAGAGTGCAACCCGCGACCACCAGAAATGGGACCAGGGGATCGCCAAATCTCTCAACCACGAAAAGGGCATCCAGGAGAAGGACGGCCTCCTATACTACGACGAAAGAATATACGTGCCCTGCGATCACGCAGTACGAGGAGAAATCATCTCGCGCTGCCACGATCATATCACCGCAGGACACCCCGGAGTAGAGAAAACCAAGGAGCTCGTCCTTAGGGACTACTGGTGGCCAAAAATCAGAAAGGACGTCCAAACTTACGTCCAAGCCTGTGAAACTTGTGCCCGCACCAAGTCCAGCACTCAAGCAAAGCGAGCGCCACTACATCCGAATGAAGTCCCGTCCGAACCCTGGACCCATATATCCGTCGACATGATAACTGGTCTCCCAGAATCCAACGGCCACGACGCAATCCTCGTCATCGTTGACCGATTTTCCAAAGACATCATCCCAGTTGCCTGTAACGTCGAACTTTCATCAGAAGGATGGGCGAAAATCCTCCGTGACGAAGTATACGCCAAACATGGCATGCCCGTCACCATCATCTCAGACCGAGGACCTCAATTCGTTTTGAAATTCCTTGAAGACCTCTACGGCATGCTCAACATCAAAAGCAATGCCTCTACCGCCTTTCACCCCCAGACGGACGGCCAAACCGAGCGCGTCAATCAAGAAATTGAAAAATACCTCCGCCTCGTCATTAACCATCACCAAAACGACTGGGCCGAATGGCTCTCGATTTGTGCTTTCCAGCACAACAATCGCATACACTCCGCCACGGGCAAAAGCCCATTCCAGGTCCTATATGGCCGACACCCCCGAGTCACTCCCGACTCTAGATCCCACGCCCCCCTCCGCACTCCTGCATCAGAAGCCTTCCACGACCAAATGAAAACCCAGTACGACAAGAAGAAGAAAGCCGCAATCGAGTACCAGACCGGCAACAAAGTTTGGCTCGATACGACGAACCTTCACCTCCCCAGACCAAAGAAAAAGCTAGACGACAAGCGAGTCGGCCCTTTCCAAGTTCTGGAAAAACGCGGCGCTTCTGCATACAAATTGAAGCTTCCCCCCGCATGGAGAATATACCCGGTCTTCAACAAAACCCTCCTCACACTGTATACACCCCCGGCGTTCCCGAACCAACAGCAACCGCCACCTCCTCCGCCCGATATCATCATGGGTGAAGAAGAATACGAAGTCGAAGAAATCCTCGACGACAAAACCCGCAAAGTACGAGGAAAGAAGGGGGAAAAGTCCAAAACGGTGACCGATTACCTCGTCAAATGGAAAGGCTACGGTCCCGAAGACAACAAGTGGACCGCAGAAAAATACCTCGGCAATGCAAAAGAAGCGATTGCTGAATACTGGAAGAAGAAGGGAGGAACGACGATAGATGCCATTGTAATCAACCCCGGCAACGATACGATCATTATCGATGCCCGCTACCAGCAGGAGGACGACACCGACAAAGTAGGACCAGAGGACAACACATGGTATTACCTTATCAAGGTCGCTAGCGCCCAGGCGGAAAAAGGGGGCCAAGAGTATAAATGGCTAGACGAAGAATGGAGGCCAGAACCCGAACTCGGGCATCTGGAGGAGCTCATTAAAGATTATTGGTGGGCTAACAAGCAGGACAGCGAAGTGGACCCCCCCGACGGAGACGAGTCTTAGGGCAGTCGAGATGCCTGCCTTAATGAGGGGGTAATGTTACGATTTTCTCACTTATCTTATCTTATCGGCCGGCGCTTATCTATATCTTATCTTATCTCAAGCGCCTATCATCGTAACCACGACTATAACGGACCGCATCAGCAATTGTACTACGGACAACTACGGCTTGCGACCATCGCTCGCCCTTCTCATGTTTCTCCTTGTATTCCGCACGACAACCACGGACAAGCGTTCTATTCATAGCACAGGACTTTTCGTATATAAGTAGCGTAGCTCTCGCTGTATATTCCCCAGCTTCGAGCTAAAGTTTAATCACACCGAACTTAGCTAGTCGACTCAGCCTCAGACTAAGACATTAGTCCGACGCTCTTAGTAGCCATTCAGTACAGAGACTCCTTGGGTGACTGTTCGAACGCGAAACAGCCCTCGGTTTACTCTTGTTTGGTTTACCCGGAGTTCGGGTCTAACAGAATAGCAATGAATATGAAAATATCTCCTCGAATGAGATGATAGACTGCATGATCTGATTTGAGAGGGTGGATGCCAAGTGTGGCAAGAGCTGATGTCAGCTTCTCGTACCACTTACGGCTTGACTGTTTGAGTCCGTATATTGTACGTCGTAGGCAGATCACATCATTCGAATTTCCATTGGTGTAATGGGGTGGCTGTTCCATAAATATTTCTTCATCAGCTGAGAACTCGCCATTGAGGAATGCAGCCGAGTAATCAAACACTTTGATGTCCCAATCAAAACGAGCAGCGAGTGAGAGAATGGTGCGGAGTGATGATAGTTTTGCTGTAGGTGAGAATGTCTCAAAGTAATCCACTCCTTGGACTTGAGTGAATCCTCGTGCAACAAGACGTGCCTTGTATTTGTCGATCTCCCCATTAGCCTGGCGCTTGATCCGCAGTGCCCACTTTGATCCGACAATATTGCATCCAATTGGTCTTGGCATGGGTCCATCACCAAACGTGCCTGTCCTCTTCATCGCTTCCATCTCGACATCCATGGCCTGCTTGAACAGCAGCCAGTCTTCCCTCTTCATTGCTTCTTCAACACTTGGTTCATCTGATAGATCTCCCACAGCTGAATATGCATACTCCATCATGTCTGAGTCAGCAACCAGCTCAGTCTGGACAAGATGGGCAGCTCGACGTGTTCGAGTGCCTTCGATAATGTTCTTTACATCGATTTTGCTCGAAATATCTCGCGGCGCGATTGAGGGTATCGGCTTTGGTATTGGGCTTGATGGAGGGGTGTCTGGTGGTGTGGTGAGTGGGGAACCTGGTAGGGAAAGGGATATAGCTTTGGATAATGCAGGTGTGTGCTGGACGTTTTCTGTCTTCTTTTCATCGCTGACCACCGCATTCTCCCCCTCATTCAGCACTCTATGTAGCCCTCCTTCACTTCTGCGCGTTTCTGGAAATTTTATGCTGCGTTCGACACATATGGTGCGATTATTTTGGTAATAAATTTGGTGTCCATTGCTTTCTTGGTCAAAACCAAGCCACCGACCCTCGCGAGCACGTCCTTCAAGCTTCGAACCATCGTCAACATGTACCCAGACCTTGCAGCCCCATTCTTGGATATCCCGCAAGTCTGGCTTCGATTTATGGAACACTTCATATGGTGTACGACTACCAATGGCCTTCGACGATGTCCAATTCTTCAACCAAATGGCATGCTTCAGTGCCTCGCCCCACAAGTTGTTCGGCAGTCCCGCAGCATGGAGCATGGCTCGGATCTTCTCAAGAAGTGTGCGATTGAGTCTCTCGGCGACTCCATTATGCTCGGGTGTGTCATGGACTGTGAATCGACGCTGGATTCCTTTCTCAGCTAGGTAGTCATCGAATTCATGACTCTTGTACTCCCCTCCTCCATCTGAATGCAGTATTTTTATCTTGATGCCATGTACCTTGTCCCATCTTGCCTCAAGATCTTTGAATGACTGCAGCGTCTCGTCTTTTGAGTGAAGTAGCATAGCTACAGAGTAGCGTGATGCGTCGTCTGTAAAAGTGATGTAGTATTTCTTGTGTTGGGGTGTTTCAATGGTTGCTGGTCCCCACACATCACTGTGAACCTGATCGCCTACTCCCCCTGATGCGTCGTTCTCCCTAGACTTGGAGATTGCTTTCCTTGTCATTCTACCATGTAGACATGATGGGCATTGATCCTTTGAGGTAGGGCTCCCTTCATCGAGTTCTAGACCATCAACTAATTGATCTTTGACAAGCTTCTTTGCCGCATCAACTGGAAGATGACCCATCAGACGATGCAATTCATCTGGTGTCACAATTCACGGTCCATCATCAACGTGATAGGCTTCTGGATGGGGAACCGGTACACGGAGTCTGTATAACCCATTGATGTGAGGTATTGATCCAATTTGGTGATGCTTCTTGTCAAAAATGTGGCACTCCTCATCCTTGAAATCAAGGGAATAGCCTGCCTGGGTGATGCGACCAACAGAAAGGAGTGTAACTCCGAGATTAGGTGCGTGGAGTACGTCTTTAACAAGGACCTTCGTCATCTGTTTCTTTCCATTAGGAATTGTGATATGCATGTCACCCTTCCCAAGCGCTTCGAATTTCTTCTTGTCTGCTGCCATTATTCCTCGAGGTTTGATAGCTGTATAGTTCATCAACCTATGACGTGATGGTGTCATATGCTGTGTAGCACCAGAGTCGAAGATATCAACTTCGTGCTTGCACTCTGTGTCAGCAACAGCAGCTGCAAGATTTCCAGAGGTAAGTGAGGTTATTTCTCCAATGAGCTCTGGTGTACTGATGTCTAATTCATCAGTTTCATCGTCACTGTCTTCATCTTCGCTATCGCTGATGTCCTGGAGGGATGGCAGCTCCGAGAAGTCTTCTCCATCATCTTCTTCTTCTGCGAACCATGCAGCATCAAACTCCTTGTCTGCCTTTGCTGAATTCGCTTGTCCACGACCCTTCCTTGGGCCTTGGCCTTCTTTTCCTCCTCCCTTCGCCCAACAATCCCTCGCCATATGTCCCTTCCGGTGGCAGTTATAGCACTCCACCAATTTCCTTGGCTTCTTTCCACTATTCCCACTATAGAATGCGGCTTCCTTCTCACCCCTTCCTGCTGACCTGACCTTCCGTCGGTCAGCTTCATCATTGATGCCCTGTAGCACCATGTCAGGATCGAGAGCCTTGCCAAGGAGTGTTGATGCACCTGTAAGTGCAGAGAGGTATGTTTCGAATGAGGCAGGAAGTGATCCGAGGACTATTGCGACAAAATTATCATCGCCTGGATCTGCTCCCATCGCGATAAGGTCCTCGCGTATGGACTGTAGCTTCATAAGGTGAGTCTTCACATCACCTCCTTCTGCGCATCGCTCATCCTGGAGCTTCCGGCGCAGGTCAACCGTTACCATCTTTGATTTCTTCTCATACTCCGACTTTACCTTGTTCCACATCGCGTTCGCCGTTGCCTCACCCTTCACCTTCAGGAATAACGAATCCGAAATGACTGAGGCAATTCCTTGCTTGATTACGGCCTGCTCAGATTTCCAAATCCGACGCTTCTTTGCATACTCATTCAACACCTTTGTCTCGTCTGCTGTGGGATTCTTGGGATCTACCACAGCTGGCACAGTCGGTTCTGTCATTACCATGACATCCTCGAAGTGATCGCTCAGACCCGCAGCATCAACAGTGAAAAGGAAGCGGTCACGAAAGAAGATCCAGTTCGTGCCATCAGCCTTGCATGTGGGGAGCTTGGCGAAGTATTCGCCGAGTTTCGTGGTGGATGAGAAAGTGTTGGTGGACATGATAGATGGGTAGTGAGTCTAGTATGCGAGGTGAGTGTGTTATCGTTGAGATTTAGTTATGGCCGGGGCCCATAACCTATTAGCAGCAATAGGATGAGAAGTAAGAGGATTAGAATAATCTGTCTATATTGCGGTACAACTATGAGGTCTTTTATACCTCTACATATATTCTAGTAAGTTCTACGAGAGTCCTAAATTAATAACTGAGTGAGTAAGGTAGAAACTTCGAGTAGGTTCTTGACTTTGCATGCGGGTAAGGTCCGTTCGTTTGGCTTGCTTCGCTAACAAAACCGTGCTAGGAATCCAATTGTCAATGGTGACGTGGTATAATTTGATGACTTCGACATTCACCATGAATTGGAGGACCCAGCTGATGATGTCGAATGCGGCAAGGAAGGTGGAGCCACTACTGAGCTTGCCAATGTCGAGAGTCTGCACGAGCGGAGGAATATGTGGAGATACCACACATAGCTCGTGGAATCTCAGGACCATGTCTGACTGGAGTTGCGATTGAGTCAGCTTGAATTGGCGAAAGAGAATTCGACGGGTAGGCAAATAGAAAGTGTGACATGTGAGCGAGAATGCTTTGAGATCACGGGTGCTGTGGATATCGTCGATTATTGCATCGACGAGCTCCCAAGGAAGACTCAAGTGTGCCATAATTAGGCGGCGGGCTGGACATGTATGAGATAAGAGCGAGAACGCTTGTAATTCGAACTAGTCCTCACTTTCAAGGTTTCCGATCCTGGTCTTAGGGTCTTTCAAGACGCAGTGTACAGGAGATGTCTGGAATACACAAGCACAGTCAGTATCGAAGGGCAACGATGAGAATAAGCCAAATACCTGTGGTGATTGATGGCGCTTTATCCCAATAAATTTAGGACTCCGTACTTATACTGCTGATATTCAGCTCAGGGGAACGTGTTGCTACTACGTTGTCCCTTCATTCATGCCATACCAATAGGTATAGATAGCAACACTGGTGCCTCAAATAATCAAAATTTAAATACTCGTTCCTGCTACGTTAGTAGTAGGCCTTATAGAGGGGACATGGTCGCCGAGGTTTGTTTTAAATCCGAAGCCCGGTGTCAATAAAATTTCCATTCCCGGAAATACTGGGCTTTGAGTCTGCCAACTACCTCGTTCATTAGATATCTTACTTTGTGTCAGATAAACACGTGTACTCAATGCCTAATCCATAATGTTAATGAGTTTTCAGGCCTATCGAAAACAAGAACATGATGCGCACCTTATCACTTTAACAGAAAACCTGTTCTGTCCTACCAGTCGAGGAAACTGAGCCCTAAGTTGCCTAGCTTTGTCTTCGGTGGTTTCCTGGGACCTTGAGAGCACTACCAGGCTCCACATGAAGTGGGACGACCTATTTTTCCCGTTCCCGTTGGGCGACCTCTTCTAAATCTTTATCGTCAGCATCCGGAACCTTTCGTCAAACGGCGGACATGAGAGGATCTGGTCAAACTCGGCCCACTGTGGCTGTGACGCTGGATTACCCAAAAATGAAGCGCCCAATTCGATGTCCATGGTCCGCAACACGGGTGATTGATTGGCTTGGATTACTCTCCTCAGACTTTGGATCCACTATTGCAAGTAGTGTGGTCCATCGTGCCCAGATGCGACCATGAAAGCGACTTTGCGCAAATGTCCAATTCTGACAATGGGAAGCCCACCCAAAGGAAGAGAATGCCATGCGCTTGCTGCCATAAGTTTGGCGATAAGAAATAAGGTAGAGAAATACGCATATAATACTCACGGCAGTTGAATATTAGCAAGAGAACTCGAAGGGTGCCCAATGTCAGTTTTAGGATTTTAGCGAGATGTTGGAAGTCGATGGTCTTGCCAAGACTGAATGCAAACCGTCGCAGCTTTTCAATAGACACCGGGCAGGTCTTCGTCTCCAGGATTGCTTCGATAAAGGCAGGACAACTGTATGAATATCTGCTCACGACGCTCAAGTCTCGGATACGAGGTCCGCGACGAGTAAGGTGCGTGTGATCCAATCTCGGCTGGTTGGTTTCGTCTCCACCAAACATCGATGCCGACAGCGGACCAGTATGATGCACGAATAGCCGTTCCAAATCTGGCGATCCCTGGAGGACGGCGCACATCTGGTCAAACCCGTTCTCGTGAAAGACGACGTCGTAGAGATGTATTTCACGAAAAGAGTGGGACGAGAGCCGCGCTAGTGATCCATCGCAGAAATCACTGATGGTGACGTCGTAGAACTTGATGACTTTAAGATTCTGCATGAATTGGAGGATGGAATTAACGGTGTCGGTCGCGGGACGAAGGAGGGTGGGGCCACGATGGTAGCCATGGATGCAGAGAGTCTGCACAAGCAAAGGAATGTGCGGAGATTCTACACACAGTTCATGAAACCCCTGGAACGCATCGAGTTGCGATTGGCCGCTCAGCTTGACCTCCCGAAAGAGAATGGCACGGGTGCGCGAGGAGAAAGCGTGACATGTGAGCGAGCACGCTTTGAGATCACCGGAGGTACGGACTTCGTCGATTGTCGCGTCAACGAGCTCCTGCAGAAGAGACTCCGCCATGATTAGGGGGTCTGGATACGTATGAGACGGGGGCAGGAACAGTGATTTGAACCAGTCCCACTCTGATTTCCGAGATATCAGAGAGTTTGAGGACTAGTATTAGAGCCTTTGTCTGCAGAAAGGCCTGAAATACAAAAGTACAGTCAGTGTCAAAGCGGTTAAAAATATGGTAAATACCTATCACGAATCACGAATCACGACGTTTCACCCAGAAACCTTGGAGTACATATACTGCCAGTGTTCGGCTCAAGCATACCAGTCATGGGGAACGTGTAGACGACTTAGTCCCTTCATTCATGTGGAGCACAGGAGTTGCCTACAGGTTGTCTGTCAATCGTTTATGTGAAATGATTAGCGCAAGGTACCCTAAGGTACCGCACCAACGGGTATAGAACCAACGCAAACTGGCCACCCACAGTCGTAGCTTGAGCCTGAGAATGAACTTGGCCGGGGTCGAATTTCTCCCTGGCGATTACTGATTAGTACTCAGGGCTGGTAATTACCAGAAGTTAAAGTCAAGAAGCGAGTGCAGGAGGTGAGAACAATGTGTTGTGAGAGTTAAACCGGTATGCGGTCCCAATCAGGAACACCAGAAAAATTCGGCCCGTAAACACCGACCACGTGGTGAGCGCCACGGCGTTTTCTTGTCACAGCGCTCATGAACAGCAATCGCACTTTTCCTTTATAGAACATCCCTGAACGGCGGCAGCTCTGTAACTCAACTTTCTTTACGTGAATAGTATCGCCCAGCATCGCGCCTACACTGTAATCTTATGATAATATTCTATCAAGCGTAAATCTGGCCTACTGTGTCTCTAATCTGGCCACTGTAGATGGTAAATGCCTTGCTCTTGTAGGGCTGATTCCGGTCCAACCAGGTCGCACTTCTGGGATCTATCAGAGCGGAGCGTACATGTGAGACTATTTTAACACTTCTGGTGCTTACTTGGTTACTAGCGTCAATGCTTCGCCGGGCTAAGCCAGCTGCAACCTCCATTCCTGCTGCGCAAACAAAAGGACCAGCTCCACCACGCTATCGCCAGATTCATATTGCGACATTTCCATGCTGGTCCTCGTAAGTAAGCGCTCACACCTCTTATAGTCAAAATTTCACCGGTTGCTACAGATCCGAAGCAGAACGCGTCAAGGAGGATAAACCTACCCGTGTTGATCCTGAACACGTCCTCTTCTACGACTCCGCCTCAGGGAGCCTCGATGTTCATTTCATCCGGGCCATTTTGGGACTCAAGAACCTTTACAGTGACGCATGCAACCCAAGCAATGTCAACTCACTCGAGGAAAGCTTGCCGTTTTAGAAGGGGAAACCATAGTGGTCATAGAAGAACTTCATTCCAGACTCGCCGGGGGCAAGGCCACTCTTGCACGTCGTGATGTTCAACGGCTGCAGAAATTTTGTTCGTGATGCACTACTGCAATCTGTGTAGGTCATACTTCGATTCTGATCAACCTGATGGAGGTTCGACAATTCGCCAGTGGCTCGAGCGCTATAAAACCAAGCACCAATGTTTGTTGTCTGTCCTTCGCTACTACTTGTATCCTCCTTTTTCGCAGATCATCGACGATGCTATAGCGATATACAAAGCCGGCGCGTGTATCCTTTGTATATGTGAAGCTTATGACACCTCAGAGTTTATTCTGACCAGCGATGGTATTGGACTGTGGGGGTAGCGGTGTTGGATGATCACGCTCATCGAGTGTTGTCTTCGTTGTCAGCCCTCGGATTGTAGTGATCACACGGTTCAACATGGCGTCCACGTTCGAAACGATGGGACCAGTAAACTGCTCAAATTTCCCCAAGAGCGATCTGCATCGAAACTCGTCAATGGGGATGCTGAAGTCTGAATCTCGGACGGCAATGATCTGTGCTCGGTCAGTATGAGCCTTCTCAGATCACCCAACGATCTCCTCACACATTCACTATAGGCAAACTGCCCATCGTTCAAAACGGCACTCTGAACAATTTACGTCTGAAGAATGTTGGTCATAACGGCACCATCGCATTCCTAGGAAAAGGATGTGTGTCAACCTCATTCTGTCACGACCATATGAACAACTATGATCGAGAAAAGTTCGTTCATATCATTAATGCGGCACCTATCAGTCTTTCCGACAACTATTACGGCATCTTCATCGTAGGATCCTGTCGATGCCAAGCTCTATGATGATCTCTTTCCCTCTCACTATGGCCGCGCCCTATCCACCTTCCAGCCGGTGAAAGACATTTCCCTGTGCATTACCCGTCCTTACAGGTCGGAGCACCTCTTCGTTCTACTGTCGCAGAGAAACGTCAGGCTCATTTCGGTGGAAACGTGTACAAGGCTGTACTAGGAGGCTTTGTTACGCGAGAATCCTCTCTGTCGGAGGAGTTTTGTTCGCGGATATTGGGTGGATCGGTTCATACTAGATGAGTTAGGTATACGACTGGCCTACGATATCAGTGATGTTTTTGGACAGGTGGGTAAAGAAGCTATATTTATTGCATTTCTCGATTGGGTCTTTGACGAGTCAACTCATGTTTCGGACAAGATGCCTGGCTTGATGCAGACTGTACAGACACAAATTTCAAGATATCGCCGTCTTGCTATAGTTTTCGCTCATAGCATTCGTCATGTGGACAGAATAAATGCTATTAACGCCATCGAAGTTCTCGGATTATCATATAAATCACAAAAACGTCAACATTAATTATAACGAACTCGAAACAAATGATTAGTACGTATTTAGGCTGCTACATTGATCGGGGTGCATCCTAGAGCAACAACGCCGTTCTGTAGAGTGTAAAGTTAGTCTATCACTAAATTCTGTGATGACGTTAGTACTCACGAAGTTGTTGTTCTCGCAGCACACCGGCTGGTTAGCACACGAAGTGGTGCCGAGACCGATGACGGTGATGGGGTCACAAGTGAGACCACTGCCAACACAATTTATTAAAATTCAATGAAATGCTAGTGGAACTTACACGTTAGCAGTAACGGCACCGATGGGAATTCCCAAAAGACCAAGGGCGTTCTGGGCGGCGTCAGACTTGGGCTATGATATGACATTGTGAGTACTATCATTTTGTGACGAAGGTTAAGAAATGCTCACGTCCTGAACAGACTTGCAGCACTGGGCCGAACCGGTGTTGCACTTGCCGCCGGTCACGGTCGTGGTGGTATCCTGCCTTGGGACTGCGTTGCTAGCCACGAGGAGAGGCAAAGCCAAGATGGCGAGAGAGAAGGCTGAGATGCGAGCGAACATTATTGTGAAGCTGGGAACTGAGGATAGAGTCCCCGACTTGCTGTGTCTTTTATACAGTCTCTTTCATGCGGACTTAATGAATTTTGCTTCTAAAAATGCCTGCATAGGCGACAGACTGCCTGATTGAATTCACGGGACGTGGGATTACGAGAAAATAAGGCTTCCATTGATCTCGTACTCTGTGGAGCATACTAATTTTCGTGATCGATCTGCAAACTTGAATGAATAAAACATAAAAAGTGACGGCGAAAATTGATAGATATTTCTGTGCGAATTGGTAGGTAGTCAGACTGTCGTTATTTCAGGTATGAATGATTTGTATAGCGGGTGGTACGATGAGGAAGGCCGGGACATGCAGTGTTGGATTGTGGGCGTTACTGGCAGTCCCAACTTGAAGTTGGAAATCCCATTGCAATGCCGGGCCTTTGGTGTTTCGACATTGATCAATACCACGTGCAAGCATTTTAGCCCTTGAGTTCTTTTAAATAGTTCAAGTGATCTGGCGACGCGCGCGGCGTTCGCAGCCTGTCTAGATTCTATTCGACGACGGCTTTAGATAAACTCGCCTTGTTGTTGCGTACCTTCTTTTTTTACCCATCTAGTATCAGGTAGTATCGGCGTGTCTACTGCGCTATTCAAAGGTGTTCCATTCGTACCCCCGAGCCTCCGCCGCTTCGTCTGAGCGTTTCCTCGTCTTATTGGAGGAAAATGTGTCAAGGGAATCCTACCCACCACCCGCTCATGGTAGAAGTCTATGAAACATTGAAAATCATTGCTCGCTAGACTGATCGTGCAACTCAAGAGCTTTACGTCGGTATCTATCTTTCCCGAGATACCCCGACAGCATGATTAGCTGCATCGTACTCTCCTGTAAATATTCGGCTCAATCAAACAAGTCCACTCCGTTCACAAAAGGTGCTATTAGTGTAACGTCGATTGTTTGAGCCATATCGTGGGGTTCGTGGAATACACTGCACCTCAAGTGTCTTTGTTCGACAATATCCACCCCTGTGCATATTTTAAGTATTCGGTAAGGGCGATATTTTGACGTTGTTCTCCGGCTTGTTGATGCGGATATCTCAGATTGACAGACGATGGAATCTAGCTCCGCCTTTTCTTGCGGGGTCGGAGAAGACTGTTATCTCTTTACCGGAAAGTCTGTCCCAAGACTGCTCAGGTTTTCATTTCCATCTTTCTAACAGATAATAATATTTATCAAAATCTCGAGCAAGAACACGTCGAGAACTCTACATGGTAGGTGGACTAAAATAACGCTTAGAGAACCACATTGATCGGGGTGCAGCCTAAAGCAACAAGGCCGTTCTTTAGAGTGTACATTTAGTCTATCACCAAATTCTGTGAGGACGCCAGTACTCACGAAGTTGTTGTTGTCGCAGCACACCGGCTGGTTAGCGCACGAGGTGGTGCCGAGGCCAAGCACCGTGATGGGGGCGCAGGTGAGACCACTGTCGTACCAATTTAATAAATTTCCACTACACGAGCGTGAAACTTACACGTTGGCGGTGATTTCACCAATGGGAATTCCCAAAAGACCAAGCGCGTTCTGGACGGCGTCAGACTTGGGCTATAATATGACATCGTGAGCGTTATCCTTTAGTGACGAAGATGGAGTGGAGAAAAGCTTACGTCCTGGACAGACTTGCAGCACTGGGCCGAACCGGTGTTGCACTTGCCGCCGGTAACGGTCGTGTTGGTATCTTGCCTTGGGACGGCGCTGCTAGCCGCAAGGAGAGGCAAAGCCAAGATGGCGAGAGAGAAGGCTGAGATACGAGCGAACATTGTTGTAGAGCTGTGAGTTGATGATATTTTCCATGAATATGTGTAGCTTTTATATCATTTCTGTTCTTCGGAGGTAAACGTCGGTACCGACCCACGACAGACTGCCTGCATAAATTTCTTCAAGTTACGAGACATAGAAGCATTAGTCCTGCTGCATGTGGCGGATTTGAGATTTGTTTTTGACTAACTCGATTAATTGCCGACAGGAAGAACGAAACATACAGGCGGTGACGATATCCTGTTCACCTATTGACAACTCTGACAATAGGAGAAACGAAAATCCGTCAACAAACCTGTCTACGTTTCAATGGTGCCTCTTGGTACTGATTGGTCCTGAAATTGATTCTTCCAGGACACGCTTCTAATAGGCTGAGTTATTGCTATATGGCGAAGATAAGAACAAATTCAACATCCAAATTAAACTTCCGCTAATATCTGTACCAGTATGCTCTTGACAGTTGGCTTCTCATCGCTATTTGCAGACATGAATGCCGCTCCCGACATGACCCCGTAGAATATTCCGTCATCCACATCCCTTACCCTCAACCTATGAGTCATCACCCGGGGCGCAATCCTCGCGATATCGGCTTCAGACACATCGAGCACGGCAATGGGTTCGTCCGTGCCTTCCGAGTCGCCCACGTCCATAGCGACGTCCCAGGATATCTCATCCATCACATCAAGGAATTTATCAACTTCTCCCTCATCTGCATTTGTAGATGTTTCCCCCAAGGCAGCAGTTTCACGAACAAGTTCCACACCCGTGGGATCACAACCCAGCACGCGACTGGCTCGAGCCAGATCCTCCGCGTCCCGCATAGAACGCGCCGTTAACCACATACCATCGAGCTCGTGATGGTGTCTTGCGGCCGTGAATAAGTCAGAGAGATATAGTTTTAGTTGAGCAGGGAAGTGGGTGTGGTGATAGAACGCACGAAGATCGTGGATGAGTGACTGGGGTATTGGCGTGGGAGTGAGTACGGGAGTGAGGTGGAGGTGCTTGCAAAGTGCGCGAACACCAGCTGTCAGGTTGACTGTTGCACTCATAGAGAAATGGTCTAACTATATGAAGCGTGAGATGAAGGAACATATTGGGCCGGGCCTTGCTTACTAGATTCTTGTGAATCGCGGGCCGTTCTCTGGTATTCAGCGGACACACGTAGATTAGCATGAATCCATCCGGAAGATTCCACACGCCGTCCATCTCTTCGTCCTCGGGTTCATCATACAAGGATCCCGTGCCCATTGGTTGCTTCATTTCCGTCCCATGGATCGAAGAACGCTCCACTTCAATTTCTTGGGAATCAAGGACTACGCGCTTCTCAGCCAAGACGTTAATCAGTGCCCTTTGAGACGGAAGACTAGCATTCTCTAGTCCCGAGAGTACGACAGCATTAGGAATTTGCGCAAACCTCAAGTCTCTTGATTCCTGAAAAGGCACTGAGTCCAGGAACGAATGGACGAATGTGAGAGAGTGGGGTGAATATCCGGAAGCGAAAGGATTTGATGCTGCAGTTCCTTTGCCACTGATAGTGGAAGGAACGGAACGAAGTCTATCTTCATACAGATCAGAATGAGGGGAGCTTGGTGACAATGACGGAGCGTTAACCAAGTCGTTTGGGAAGGAAGAAGAGCGAGAATAGTGTCTAGATTTACGTTTTGTGGTGCTGCGCGAACCCGAGCGACGTCTCTCTGCCTTACTGGCTGGTATTCCTGCGGTACCGGTATCATCTATAGAACTCAAAGTCGAACTGGATGATGGTGTTCCTGGTAGGAATAACGACCGGAGAAATGTGTTCGCAATTGTCTGCCGAAAGGCGGAATGCTGAGGCTCAGAATCTGGCCTACGTATGCGTAGTTTGTGGGTCACAACACCGAAAAGAGAGGAAAGGATCTAAATAGCAATGCGGGGAAGCTGGTTGGTTAGTACTGTTATCGTATTCCGTAATTCACAGCCGAAACAAGTAAAGAGATGGTCATGGATACCCATATATCACTGATGGCGGCCCATTGCATTTAAGGGCTACCGCGTATTTGACCAAAGACCAACACGAGGCAATGGGCCCCTGCTCACTACTGTTCCGACTACCCCGCAAGAACGGACATGAAATGAACAGGCTCACCGTTACAACAATTCTCTGAACATGTGGTATGTCTTCTTCTGAAGCACGAAGGATCAGGTGTTTATCCCCCGAAATTAAACAGAGAAGAATAGATTGCAAGATAACGATGTCCAGAGGTATTCCAGTGCCGAATGTAGCCTCCTGGATGTTGGCCAACAACCGGGGGAAAAAAGCCGGAGTGCCGATGGTTGTAGGCAGGTCGCTTGGGCTAGCAAGAGACATGTGTGCTGACTAAGTGGAAATCCAAGTGTTTCAGAGTCAAAGACTAGCGTCCGGTGGATCAGATTGTGGCAAATATGATGAGGTGAATCTATGAAAAAGGCACGAGAATCCGAACGCGGTCAGCAGAGTTGACGTCGCTTCCAGTATCACTGTGAACGCGATTCGATGCTCGTCGGTCTGGGTATGTTGGTATGAGCGGCTCTGTCCTTTGCATCAGAATGACCTACGTGATCCGCGTACAGGCGTCTCTAGGTAACCCCACGGGCTCCGAATATTATATCGTGGACCTCTGGACCTGTTGGTGGTGACCGATCAAGAGAGAGACAAGAATACCAAAAACGTGGTATTTTTGGAGGGGTCACGACCCCTTTGCAATCGGGGTCCTGGATGCTGATTGGCTGAAAGGATGATAAGATTAGATCAGAGACCAGATCGGCTCCGGGTGCACTCTTGGCGGTCGAGATGGTGATAACGACATTTGGCATGGTCGCGGGGCAAACTGGCACGAAGGCGGACTTAATTGCAAACGATTATTTACACATGGCAAAATCTGCGACCCGTTTGGTTCTTAACTGTCACCGACGTGCCCCCTGCTCTCCATACAGGGTTATCTGACGTTGGTCGCAGCCATCGTCTTTTTTCTACTTGGAGTCCTGGAATTCCCCTTCTGGTTTATTTACTACCAGGAACTCGGTCCTTACTTCTCCCGGTTTTCGTTCAATGCTCACGGTGTTCCCATCTACATCTCTACTGTAACGTGCTCGAACTTTCTCTGCCCATGAGTCGATGGCAGAAACCCTGGAATTCGAGGTAGATGATACCTCACCTGCCATATCCTACTATCCATTTCGTGACACCTTTTCCACGCCAAATCTTACCGCTGGCTGGAACCCTTATTATAACGGATCTGGGTTTCTGACGTCTTTGGGGGAGACCGGCGAAGGGACAAGTTTTCACATATCATCGCTGAACGGTGCTTCGCTTTCCATACAATGGCATGGTGAGGTTGGTGTCCATTCTGTGGGAACAATGTGCTCATCAACCCGTGTGCCGCTAGGGACTGGCATTCAATTATACGGGAATACTACTGTTACAGATGCTTACACCCTTATTCTGGACGAGACAACGATTGATGTTTCTTCACTGGAACGGTCGGATACGCTGCTCGCCAAAATTAGTGGCCTATCCAGCCAAAGTCACAATATTACATTAACTGCGGAAATCACGACCGCATCAGAGTCAGGACCGACCAGATCCATCGTTTTCGATAAAGCTGTAATCACAGCGACGTCCCCGACAAACGCATCTAGCAAGTGAGGTCTATGTCACTGTCTTGTTTCGCGTCAGGAATTAACACTTAGCAGCTTAAATTTTACATTGCAGACCATAACGGACAGCAGGATTAACTTTAATGGGGAATGGTCGTTTGATAATGGACTAGGAGAAGCGTTTCGAGAGTCAAACAAAGCCGGCGATACCGCTCGAACAACCTTCTTCGGTTCGTATCCGCGCTTCATGACAAACAATAATTCATTGTGTCCCAGGTACATCCTTTCTGGTCTTGGGAACGACATCGCCCACGGCAGGAAATTATTCTGTTACAGTGGATGATGTTCAGACATTTCTTTCAGCGAAGTCGTCATTCACTCAGGATGGTTCTTTACTATATTACGCCACCGGCTTGGATCCGGATCTCGTCCACAACTTCGAAATCTCAAATGAGGATGGTTCGTCATTGATTCTTCCCGTGGGAGGATTACGTTCTTTCTCCACCATAGACCCCAAGTAAGTGGCCCATAACGTTGTAACGTGGCGCATATTCAACGCTACATTGCAATACTTTTAGTCCAACTGCCTCCGTGGCTTCAACAGGCGAATCCATAGCGTCGGGTTACCCATCAGGCACAATCGCCGCACTCGCATTGGCAGGAATCCTCGCTTTCATTCTATTGGCCGGTCTATTTTTCTTTCTGTTTGTTTATCGACCAAGAAGGCGTCAGAAACTTCAACAACATCAGAGACAGCAAAAAGATGAACAATGGAAGAAGGAATCGGAAGTTGGGGTTGTGCTGGATATTGCACCTTTACCAAAGACGCACTCCCGAGAACGCCGCAGAGATAGCGACTGGTCTGGTCTAAACCGGTGGAAGCGGGATATCGAAGGTACTGACGGTCTGGGAATTGACATCGTCTTCCGGCACTCGGACTCAATCAAAGAGGAGGGTAATGCGGATGATATCGAAAGCCCTAACAACCTTCAACACAACGCACGGTCACCTGAGCCCACCTCGTTGGGGCAGAGAAATAACAAGGGAAAAAACCGGTGGTTCGGGAAGACCGAGAAGGAGAAATCATCACCCAGCTTCACAATTGATCTTCCCCTTCCTCCAATTCTAAGCAGATCACGATCCTCTTCCCGCCAAGGCTCCGAGAATGGAAACGCGAGCCGTCAGCGTTCCCGCTCGAACTCAGCCATCTCCTACCTCACTTCGCTCTCTTCGGCTTCCTTCGCTTCACGAAAATCGAATGCGTCGACTCGCTCTCGCGACCGCTTGCCAGTCCCGCGGCCCAAGTCACATACTCGAACGTCGAGTCAAAGACCACTGTTGCAATATGTCATTACGGCACCAGAAGTACCACCCCGTTCTACGAGACTTCGTCCTCTACCTCAGCCCCCTCGTCCTGTTTCTGATAATCGTGGTAGCGTCAAAGATTATCTTGATGATGCGGCTACTGTATTGGGTCCATCGACATCTCAAGTAGCCTTGAGGCACCTCAGCCCTCGACCAAGCGAGGCCATTTCCCTCCGTGCACGCGCGGCCCATGAAGAAGAACAACCGCTCGCGAGCACTAGTACTAGTGAACCTGCAGACTATACTCGAGGCCGGCTAGACACCAGACCGAGTCTATTGAACATTCGGGAAACTAGCCCTTTCCAAATTGAATTCCATGACTCCGAACCAGTGCCAGTACAACCGCGTAAAAGGCGCCTTCCTAGCGGCGTGGCAAGTGCTTTCGGTCATGGAGAGAGGTCAAGCCACCGAGCTTCGGGCGCGTCTCGCGTCAGGTTCGAGGAAAGCGAAGCTGCATCCACAAACGATACCAGCGAGAGTGACTACCCCGATAGTCGCCGGATGACTGTCGACAATGTCTCTCAAGTCGACCCTACTCCGTCTGCACCTCCAGCCTTCCGACTGACACCGATACACCCCATGGCTCCGCCTCCTAGAGTCACTTCATTCCTTGACCTGAGCGGTTCATCGGACGCCTCAATACGTACTCGGTCCAACGAAAACGAATCGTCCCATCGCATTTCCTCCGAAAGACAGCCTGTGTCGCGCTGGAGCAGCACAACTGCACCGAGTTCTCACGGACACGCTCTCGAGTCCGCTGGACCATCATCGCCCTCAAGTACAATGTTTCCTTTCCCTGTATCATTACCTGCATCTTCCCATCATCCTACCGGACATCGACTATCTCCACTGCCTCCCCTGCCTATTGTCCCTGACGAACAGCAATTGACGGCACACGTTCACACGCATCCGTTGGCTGAGCTTGCCCCCCTTTCCCCCACAGATAGCGTCCCTCTCTCAATATCAGAGTTGCATTTCAGACAGAGCGTCTCTGACGAGGCGGGAAGACCGCGTTCTAATGATTCACTGCATGCTCTCCCAATGAACATGTCACTGCTTCCGCGACACCCACCCCTTCCCGGTCATGGAACCACCACCGACAGAAAGTAAATGGCTGTGAACGTTTCGTCATAATGACACACGATACCATATATGAATGCATTTATGATTCTAACGGTTTTCTGCTTTCCCCAGAACATTGCATTGGGACAATGACTACTTTGTATCTGATTCTTGCATTTTCCGAATTTATTTTGTCACTGCAGATTGTTCTTACATACACATTCCCTTCAGCTTGCTATCGTTTATCTCCACTTCTATGTTGTGTACTCCTATAGCCCAGATTTACTCATGCGACGTTGAGGTTCTATACAGTAATTACTGCTAGTTCAATTGATGCATCCATTCCGAAGTATGAGATAAGTTACATGCTTTCCTATTACGGTGCCTGAGAGTCCCTGCGTAATCCGAAGCTAACGAATCGCCTGAAGTCTGAGAAAACTTCGCGACGTTCTCCGGGACGATTGACCGAACCACCATCGCCAAGACTGGACCCAGTTGGTGGTCCGCTAATTGGCGGCGATATCAACCCAGAGAAGACTCCGTCGCTGGCTGGGGTAATGATCATAGGACTGATCAGACCTCCACCAATCTGTGCGGAGTTGGGCTCCATATCCAAAGAGGTCAAAAACGAGGTGCTATCAAGATCACTTTTCGTACTTGTTATGGTCACGAATAAATCCAGTAGGTTGTTTTGCTCGACCCTGGGGGTACCTTTGAGATCTAAGATCTAGACACCGTGGTTCAACATATAAACCAACTCCATCGTAGCAACTCCTTACTTTCTGGAAATTGGAAAATGAAGCATCCCCGATTAAGAGGGTATAATTAAGTATGAACCCTTCAGGAGGATCCTAGACAATTAAGCTGGTCAAAATTTAAATTCTTATTTGTAGGAAAGAAGACACTGACAACAGGTGTGACGATAACTTTTAATAGAGACTCTAGCCTTGACGTGATCTTTGAAAGTCCACGAGTGTACCTGAACAACACATTATAGCAACAATCGAGGAAGCAAGTATTTGAAGCGCACGTCGTTGTTGTTAAGGCATCTCCAGGCATCTTGGACAAATAAGCTTTGATTGATTGAAGGTCTATCAATAGCTGTCCAGAGGAAACGCCAGAGTTATCGTACGGGTGCTGTTGATTCGTAAAGGACATACCTGTTCCGCCCCGATCTCTCCCAGTGGCCTACTCTTGACCATAGTAGTAGTAAACTTCGTAAGGATAAGGCTGGACGAAAGTTGAGAATACCGACATAATGATACTATGTGTCAACACACTTGTAAGCCTTATCAAAGAGATTTCTGAGGTATTTCTTCTGCTCTATCCGTGGTTTGACGGCTTCGATGACTTGTTCCGCCGCTCTGACTAAATCAGAGGTATATGCCGAGGGACCAACTACCTGAGCTAACGACGTCCACGACGTCCGTATCATGGTCGTAAAGGCAGGATCACATGCAACCTCGAGTTCCCGGAGTTGAACGGAGATGGCGGAAGAGACGGCACTGGTGTTTCATCGTCAGTGACCATGGCACATGTATAGTTTGGAAATAGCGTACCCGACGAATAGATCACATTCTCTCTGGAGAGACACCCTATCCTTAAACTCTGCGTTGATCTTCTCCCGAATCTTTTGCTCTAGCTTGCGGATTGATGTCAGAATCAAATGTTGTGAGCGAAGCAGAAAGCAGTACTTCGAGTGCGGTAGCTTGGCAGTAATCCGCGGTGTTGATTACCAGTGATGCCTGATACATGGCGTCGACGTCGTAGCGAGACTCTATGGATTTGCGTCCCCTGGGAAGTAATCACAGGCCTAAGGTCTATGTGAGATGATTTGACGCGTCAATATGAGAAAGAGCCCACCTCTTAAGACTGGCAATCAAAACATCCTCTGCAGGCGGCGTTACAACGATACACAAAACAAAGATTGGCATAACGTACCCGCGTAGATTTTCAACCATTTCTTGTGTAATAAAGAAAGATCGAAAAGAGGTTGCCCTGCTGATAGCTTCGCACACTGTTCTAAGCTTTGACCATAGAAATAGAACAATTCTGTCGATGATGGAAGAACTGCCAAAGGAGAACTGCCATCGTCGACATCAGTCGGTGTAGAAGTCGCTTCCAGAGAACCACGAGGCTGAGAGCTGGTAGTTTTACTCTTCCTGTGGGGAGCTAACATATCTGCTAGTGCCCTTAGAACATATTGTTAGATTACGGCGCAAAGACACCGAAGGTGCTCACTTGTCCTGAGCATCAACGAATACACCCATGTGCGGCTCGAACGCAATGGTGATGGGTTTGATAGATCCGGTAGGTAGATCACCCACAGCCAGTAGTTCAGTAAACTATAAGAACCAGATAAACAAGTATGAAAGACGCTTCTGCAAGTCACGCACTGGCGTTGCCCACTTCTTGGACATCGACGCCTCAAAATCTGCGGTGAGCTGCAGATTGTCGAGAAGTGTCTTGACATTGAGAGATTTTCCCGCTTTTGATAGTAAGGCGGAAAAGTCTTCTCTACGAACAAAGGTTGGCGAGCGGATGTATGGAAAGTGGTGCATGCTCACCGAGTTATCTCGACAAACTTGCATAGTAACCGCCAGCCAACTCTCCATTCGCCTGGAAATATTCTTCCCTGGTGCAACTCGTGGGATTGTAGCAGTCTATGAAACCATGAGAAGCGTCTCGAAATATTGTCCAACTGGCCAGCTTCGTCAGTGGTTCGGAAGATTTGTCGGTACTCCTTCAGCTCTATGGACACATATCTATCGATAAGAGTTGATCGCACATCGTGGCCTAGAGCATCCACTACTAGGCAAGCATCCGCAATCGTTGAGGCTTTGAGTTGTTTGTTTGGGTCTTCTAAATAGCTGGTTCCAAGGCCTTAGAACCAACCAGGAAGGGACAGCGGAGGCACGCACAATTTATCAAAGTCCGCCTCAACAATTGTCCGAATGTCTCCTTGCACCTGTTGTATCTGGCGCCAGACTTGCGATACGCGTGGGACAGAGATCATAGGTTTGAAAGCTGCCGCGATTTCTTTCACAGCCTGTGTTTATCAGTCTTCAGGATTTCACTAGAGAACAAGAATATGACCGCACAGAAAGCGTTTGGGCCATTTCGCTGTACTTTTTCTCCTTTACAAGATCCTCCAGCTGCGTCAAAGCATTCACTAAATCACGTCAGATACATGCGTCCGTTATCAAGAGGTTGATAACGCACCAAGCATCTGTAGCCTCTTAAGAGTAGTCATACTCAGGATCAAATTCTTCTTTGCCAGATCTAGGACCTGGATATCCTTGGTGATGTTACGGACGACGGCCTCTGATTCCGTGGCCTTTTCGCGTATACGAGACATTTGACCCAACAATTCCTAAATTTATGTTAATGAATCGAATATAAGCTCGAAATCAAGGCTAACCGAAATGAGCTCTTGAATGAGCTGCATTTTATTGGAATTCCTGGCTCTGTTTCAATTGCGCCTGCAATGCATTGACCTCTTTCTGCAGTTGGAGCTGGTCATCGTGGATTTTAATTTGCAGCGCCTCCGTCTCAGCCAAAGATGCCTCTATTGAATACCTTCAGCGTGATACCACTGTTACTGGACTCGAGCTCACCATCAGGAAAATGTGAGTTCAAAATGTCCACGAGATTAAAGCCACTTCCTAGGTCCGCAGTAGTTGAAGAAATCCCATTTGTCGTTTTCTCGGCCTCTTCAGCATTCCCCTGCAGGCTTTCGCTGGAGCTCATCGGCGTTGAGCATGAGAGAGACGGAGGAAATAAAAGTTGTAATCAAAGGCTCCAGCCAAATATTCCTCTTTTAGACAACACCGCTTCTCGGATGTGACACTGGTCTTGACTCTTCAGCTTGCTCGATTCTCAGAATTTGTGACGACTTTCCATTTGACATGTCTTCGACAATGAATTCCGATACTAAAACTCAAGTCATTCAAACTTACGATGGCTATCCCTCGTATTCCTGCGCGAAGTGTTCTGCTGTGATCGTTCGTTGCCATTGATACGGAGCACGCATCACCATCATACGTCTAACCGCGAGATTAGGCCCTCCAGGACGAACTCATTAGCAAAGCCTTCTCTGGACGTGATGGACGAGGATAGTCAGTCTCCTTCTCCTGTAGCGACTGTGCCTAATCTCTCGGAGACTTGTAGCCTGATGTACTCGGCCACCAATGTGAAGCTTGGTAAAAAGGAAGATCGACCGCTTCTGTAATCCAAATATTCTGTGGTGATTTCTCATATCTCTTACTGAAAAGTTGTAGGACCGGCGTGCATACCGTTGCCGACGTACACTGCTTGGGCTGCAATGATAGACTCGGTTGGTACTATCACAAAGCCTCTGATTACTCTCAAAAATACAAGGAGGGTGAGTTCAGCACGTTGAACAGCCGAGTACTTGTCATATACCCGTGATCTAGGTAAATATCTGCTTGAGCGAGAGAAATTGATCAAAGAGAATTCGTGGACGCTAGATTCTGACGACGGGATAGGTGGGATATGATATTATCACACTTCCCAACTTGAAGTCATAGCGCTACATAACTACAGTCTTGTTTATTCATGGGCGACACCCATAATTGGGCTCAAACCAACTTTTACAGTCGCTTCCCTCTGAAGGATCCTACGAGCATCATGTATCAGTACTCAGTGTTCAGTACTCTGCAGCTTGATGAATTCTCATTGACTTTAGCTCACACGCTGGAAGATCAGATTATCCTGTGGGAAGTTGATGTCCCCGGCAACATTGTTCTCGTTGTGTACGTCCCTCAGATTTTACTACATTCCATAGTGATGGACTTGTGTTTTGGAGATGAATTAATCGTACACCCTCCATGTCCACGCCAGCCTTGAAAGTGGGTCAAGTCGGTCGGATCCTGATGTGGATTTTAGCTATCAATGGGGTGAATCCTAGAGTTCACGTCGGCACAAGTATGCTGATTGCATATAGAACGCTGCTGCTATACTCCGCTACACCGCTGGACGTTGATATGGAGATGACTTATGGGCTTAAAATCACAAATTTCGAATGATGCTTTAATATCCGTCTTCCCATCGACGGTCACAGTTCGTTTGGGCCACGTATACTCTTTTGCCGACGCTGTGCAGTTCTTCACATATAACTCCCACGTACTCGCCATATATTTGAATCTGAGGTAAATATCTGCTTAAGCGAGAGAAGCTGATCAAAGAAAACTCATGGACCCTATCGGGCTCGGAAGAAGGGGTATAATATAATCATTTCGCCAGATTTCCTAACCACATTCTTGCCTATTTATGCAACGACGCCAATAATGGGACTCAACCAGCTTTCATAGTCGCTTTCCTCTGAAGGATCTCCCGTGACTTTGAGTGCGCGCAAAAGTAATTTGTAACTTCCATTTGGAATTGTAGTACCGTCGGCAAATGTTGGGGTGGTAAGGTCCAACAAGTAATAGGGATTATCCTGCTCCGAGAGTTGTCAGATGAATCACTTGTTGAGCGAGGCTGCCTCATACCGAGTCATCGTTGCGAGGATAATAACTCAGCTCTGCGATGGATCCGACTACATCAGGGGTTGCCAATGCCGCCAGACTACCTTTGACAAATGTCAAAGCCGGTACATCGCGACGTCCCAGGGCTGCATCAGCGGTCACAAGATCGATGCTGATAGCGGGGGAACCAAAAGCAAGTCTTCGTCCGCATCAGTAGCTTGGACACCTCTCAATGCTTTTGTACGCTTACCTGAACAGTAGCGACGGAAAGTCAGTGGGGGAGAATGTGTAATTTGTCGGGTCGCTTTGTACAAATCCATCTGCATCCAAAATGGCCGGTAAGTCTACACCAAAGTAATGATCCGTATCGTCGATGACTTGTTTGTCATAGAGCGAAGCAGCAAGACCAACGTATGCCGCATGAACAATTTCACTGCCACTGATCACTTGGATAAATCCGCCGTAAACTGGGAAGGTAGATGCGTCAACGCCGCCGGGAGGTGTAATTGTTACAATGAGATCAATGGACTCCTGAGGTTGAAGCGTGAAACTTTCATGACTGAAGCTTGCAGTCGCATAGTCCGTGGACAATGGAACCGGTCCATCAGCAACAAGGATGGATCCCTTCGTTTTCCGATATCAGTAGCGTTTTTCAGCAGCTAAATGTTGGATATACCTCAGTAACGGTGACTGCAGTTCCGGCGGGAAGATTTGTGACGTTGTAATCTTTCGAAGTCGATCCTGTATTCGTAACGGTCAACGCCTGACTGTGGTGAAGAACGTCGGTTAATATTCTCAACAGTACTTGCATCCTACTACACTTACCTGCCTTGGGAGTGGGTCGTGTCATTCAAAATTAATTCTCCCTGGCTGAGTGTTGTCGCAAAATGTATCGCATCGTACACATTTATCAATCCAGCCCCTTGCTGTGTCACGGTTTGGTACGGGTCCCCGTCTGTGTGGCTCGAAGAGATCACCTTTGCAGTGGATTCAAAGAGACTTCTAGCCGACAGTCCAACTTCAGAGCTTGTTCCCTTAGCGGAGAAGAGAAGAGCAGCACATCCAGCAACAAAAGGTGTAGCCATCGACGTCCCCGACAGAAGTCCATAGGAGTCAAGAGGCAATGTTGACAGAATGTTACCGCCAGGGGCGGCAACTGCTGGCTTGAAGTAGAAGTCGTTGGAAGGGCCATAACTATAGGATCGTGAATACCCATGTGAAGAAAGATAGGAAACGCAACCAACCTGGTGAATGTAGAGATGAGTCCACCATCAGGATCGGGATAGTCAAATGATGCTCCAGCTTGAGGGAACGTAATCGTCACTTCTGCGCCAGCCGTGTATGCTTCGACCAGCTGCATTGGAGTTGTTGCCGATGAATTTACAATTACTCAAAGATGGGCACATACAAATTCTCCATCAGCCGATTGTATGAGAGAAGCATTGAAGTCGCCGACTGCGATAGCACCAAATCCACTGCCGTTGCTAGGGAGAGCGAAGTGCCTTAGAAGTATCACATAGATCATAGCATTATGACTGACTCATAGATCAAAGCTACTGTTGCTCCTTTGTCGGCAACGTTGGCTAGTTTGGTAACCTATTTGAAGGATGGTCAGAATAATGTATCTTTAAGAATGCAAGAGTGTATACAAAAGTGCAAGTGCCACGACGTATTACCACCACGTATGGTGAAAGGTCGGGCGTATCGTCAGGAAGCGCATTACAGGCATCATCTACGATTGTGGTGTCGTTTGAGGTAACATAGATCAATCGAGTTTCAAGGACAGGCAATGGAGTCGTCTGATAGTACGTGATGGGGTCGTGCTCGACGCCACCGACCGTGGCATTCTGTAGCGGGACGGCAGTGCTACAAGAGAGATTAGACATAACCTTCACGGACAACTCAGAATGAGATCGCACTTGTCTAAGCTTGCAACAGAAATGACGTTGATACCGTTTCCAGGGCCAGAAGTAAACCAGCCACCAGAAGCACCCTATTCAAAAGATCAACTTCATGTCCAATCGCTGTAGTTAGTCAAACATACAGAATTACCGGCGGCGATAGTGACAACCTTTCCAGTCGCAGCGATTCTGCTAGAAATAACGGAAGACGTACCCTCTGTCCAGCCGTCAGTGCCACCTAGCGATAAAGTGAGGATGTCATTGCCGTCCTCGTATCCCCGGAGTAGAGCATCGACAAGCACTGGAAAAATGGGTCAAAGGTATCTTCTGACGTGTATGGAAAGAACTTGCCATCGTCTCCTACCGAACCTGTGCAGCCAAAGACTCTGTACGCATTAATCGACGCCTGATAAGCAACGCCGCTGATGTTATACGGGTTATCGGGATCGGCGCCAAGTATGCCCTGTAAGCCAGTGGTTAAGCACTAGATCGAATAATTATCTTGAGCTTACAGCAACATGTGTTCCATGACCTTCGCATTGGTCCAATGGATCGTTATCCGGTACAGGGTCATTAGATCCTGTTAGGGTTGATTGAAAAAGTCTATTCCGACAGAGTTAAGTTTCCATACCAGTGTAATTATCACCGACAAAGTCATAGCCACCGACAACTTTATGGTTTGGACCAAATCCGCCTCCAAGAGCCGGATGGGTATAATCAACGCCTCGATTCCGACATTAGTCCGCTAGTAGAAAGTTAGATCGATAGAATAGTACCAGTGTCTATTCTGCAAAATGTCGGAAATATGCGGGAAATCCTTGGAGATATGGACATACATTCCAATAAGTATCCCAGCGCCAAAATTACCCTCGGCATGAACCTTATCCACTCCCTTCAAAGTATTTAGCATCTGATGATAAACGAATAAGGTTGAGAGGGCCTAACTGTTAAAACATGGGTGGTTTGAATGTCTGGCGTGTCATCTTCCGCCACGACATCCCACCGTGGAAGCCTAGCTCAGAAGAGAGACTTTAAAGTCGAAGATTGACGAGGCTAAACAAAAACTCACGTTGGATGAGGATATACTCGGACAGGCCGAATCGCTTTGATACCGTCGGTGGCGCTAAGTTCGGCCGCGTGCTATATTTTTGCCACTCAGTTCGAGTAAACGTAACAGTATACCATGCTAGGCATACCTGAGCATCCTAAAATGTATCATATTACTTTTGACAGTGTATGAGCATTTGACATTCACATAACGTGCTTACCGTGAGTGTCACGGCTGCCCCTACAAATATGTCCGTCGTATCGTACTCCGTGTTGACTTCATAGCTGACATCCCGTTCCTCGAGATAGGCGTACAATATTTCGTGAGGCTGTCAGCAGGGTGAGATTGACTACGAAATGGAAATAGAATAAGCATACTGAAGCTCCTCCCAAGGATCGTTTAGTAGGAATTTTCGTAGCATCGTCTACCTCGATGATAAACTTGTTGGTCTGGGTGAGTAGAGTCGTAGTTTTGGCAATGCCAGAAAGAGAAGCCACTTGTGCATTGACCGAGATTGTGCACAGAGCCAAGGTGGCAGCAGCGAAGGATGTTGAGAACATCACAGCTCCAAATGAACCTGAAGGTCAAATGCACGAAGATGGCAATTTATATATCCAGAGATGCGATACCCGTGATCATGCGCCAGACTTGCGATGTGTAGCGACTAGTATTGATTCCTACCAAGAAAAACCAAGCAAGTGAAATAAGTTGAGGAAGCCAGGATTTCTGATCGGTAGAACACCTTGCATGTGGCCATACTGTGAAGCTCATGGTTATCAATCATTGTACCTAACAAAAAGGAAGATTCCCACCAGATCTTCCCATGTAGGACCGTATGATAAGCGGGAAGTTATGTGAAAGCAATACTGGGCTGAATTCATGAGGCAGGTATTCGCCAAGGCATAGAATTTTCAACCTAACTGGAAACAACCTCACATCCAACTAAATTTGGAGGGCTATAACAACCATGACGATGATCCAAGACAGGTTTGAGGGTCTTATCTTGCATATGAGGCTGCGATTGCACGCGTGAGACGGGACTATTGATCGGCAAAATAAGTTCCTGCATCTTTTGACGATATTTGCAGAAAGACGAACGAGAAAAAGGTACTAAGCTACAATTCCTATGACGGGGCTCAGCCAGCTCTCGAAATCCTCCTCCTGTTTCGAATCGCCTGTCACCTTCAGCGCACGTAGAAGGAATTTATATGAGCCATTAAGTATAGTAGTACCGTTGGCAAAAACAGGTGATTTCATTGCGATCGTATTGTATCCGAAATTATCAGGGTCCTTCGACGACTTATCAGCAAAATGTGGTGCACGAAAACGTGCACTTTACCTCATCATTCCGACTGACGAAGTCCAATTCAGCTAATGGCCCGACGATCTTCACACGTGCAAAACTCCCGCCATTATGGGTATGAGGGAATGTAAAGAAATGTGCCGGGTCCAGCGCACGAGAATTGAGGGTTGGTTGGAGATCGATATTGGATTCAACTAGGTCTATTCGGAGGAGGGGCGTCCCGAACGCCAGGCTGGAATTCCATCAGTAAACTACTGCGGCAAAAAAGCAAATTGAACAATATACCGGAAAAGCAAACTAGGGTAATGATTGCCGTTGGTGAATGTATAATTGATTGCTCCTGTCTGTACATGTCCATCGGCGTCTAAGATAAGTGGTAGGGGTACGTCGAATAAGAAATCAGTGTTGTCGACTGACTTGCTGGTCCTTCAGAGATGCTGCCAAGCCCATGTATGATACGTGGGTAGTTTCATTGCCGCTTGAAACTTGTATGAATCCGCTATACACGGGAAGCAGGGAGGAATCGAGCCCCGAGGGTGCGGTGAAAGATGCGACTATCGTCTTCTTTTGACCAGGCCGCAGCGTGAACTTAGTTTGACTCAGCCACACCTTGGCCTGATCTGACGTCAACGGAACAGGGCCTAGGGCCGGGAAGAAGGTACCCTAGTATACGAGTCAACAGGACCATCAAGGACACCACGACGATCTATCGTACCGGCCTGATAGTTATAGCAGTACCTGCCGGGACATGGCTAAGCTGATACGATTTAACACTCTTCCCTGAATTTTGAACCGTAAATCGTTGTCTAGAGAAAGAAAAGGCTTTGACGTCCGAGCTGACGAAACCGAGTATAGCAGACGCTTACAATCTTTGGAAATTTGCTGTATCGTTCAATATGAGTTCTCCAGGAGACACAATCGTGGTGGAATGGATAGCGTTATAGACATTGATCAAACCAGCACCTTGCTGCGTAACTGTTTGCCATGGGTCGCCATCGATATGACTTGAAGAGACCAAAGTCGCCGTCGTTTCGAATAGGGTGCGAGCTGTTTTACCGACAGACGGATCTTTTCCCTTGACGCTTAACAGTAGAGCAGCACAGCCGGCTACGAAAGGGGTGGCCATTGATGTCCCAGACTCGACCCCAAAGGAACCGAGGTTTACGGGCAAAGTTGACAAGATGTCACCACCGGGTGCTGCGATGGCAGGTTTGAAGAAGAAATCGTTCGTAGGGCCATAGCTTGGACAAATGAGTATATGATTGTGCACCAGAATAAGAAAGTACCTGGAAAAAGACGATATCAAGCCTCCCGCAGGATTAGGATAGCTATATGATCCCCCGGATTGGGGAAAAGAAATCGTTACGTGGACACCTGCGGCGAACTGGGATACGAGCTAGAATGTGATGTTCAATGATTGAAACGCCGGACGGTTGAAAAATAGCCTACAAATTCGCCATCTGCTGCCTGGATGAGAGCGGCGGTAAAATTACCAACAGAGATACCAGCGAAACCACTGCCATTACTAAAGCCGTGAATGTAAGAGAGATAAAGGATCGTCATGAAATCTTTCTCACTCGTAGATTAATGCAACAGTGGCCCCTTTGACAGCAACATTTGCAAGCTTTTGCGTCTGTAAGAAAGATTAATGAAGGGTTGCAAAAGGTTTCCCAAACCTACGAAAGGACAGGTCCCTCTTCTGACGATAACTAAGAAACCTGAAAGATCGGGCGTAGAATCAGGTAGGGCCGAACAGGCATCGTCCACGACACCCGTATCGTTGGAAGTGGCATATATAGGAAGCGCTTCGGTTATAGGGAAAGGAAATGTTTCAAAATATGTGATTGGGTCGTGCACCACTCCGCCTACAGTAGCATTTTGTAGGGGTATCGCTGTGCTTCATGAGGCATCAACACTCCGCGGCAGCTCAGATAAGAAAACTTCCCATACTTGTCTAAACTTGCGACCGAAATGACGTTGATGCCATTACCAGGGCCAGAGGAAAACCAGGAACCATAAGAACCCTGAAACCAGGTTCATAGAGAGAATATAAGAAAGAGGGGATCGCTCTTACATCGTTACCGGCAGCAATAGTGACAATCGTCCCGGTGGCTGCAATTCTACTCGCCACGACTGAGCTCGCGGATTCTGTCCACCCAGCAGCACCACCTAGTGATAAAGTTAGAATATCTTGACCATCCGTGTATCCTATGATTAATGCATCAATGATCACTGCGGGTACAATACACCGTCAAACTAAGTCATTTAATCTTGATCGAGAAACAAACCATCGTCCGTGACGAAGCCTGTACAGCCAAAGATCCTGTAGGCGGATATCGAAGAGGAGTAAGCAACTCCACTGATGTTATATGCATTGATAGGATCCGCAGCTATGATACCCTGTGAATATTTCACGTTGCGTTGGTATGTATCCTGCTCTAGGAGGACTGAAAAGACACACAGCGACATGGGTTCCGTGGCCTGATCTATGCATCAGGGTCATCCGTGATTTTCAAACATTCAAGATCCACACCTTCACACTGATCTAATGGATCTGAGTCGGGAACGGGGGTATTCGTGCCTAACAAATAGTTGAAACGACGATGTCTCCCGAACTGGCTGACCTTACCATCAAAATTATCGCCGACAAGGTCGTATCCTCCCACTACCTTGAACCCTGGACCAAAACCCCCTCCAAGTAGAGGGTGTGTGTAATCAATCCCTGTGAAAATGTTCAAGAGAGTGCAGAACACTAAAAGAGCCGATCTAACCGGTGTCAAGTCTGCAGAATTTGTAGGATTATTCAGCCCAAATAGCGACCAGAAGGTTACTCACATCCCGATTTTGACCCCAGCCCCTGCAATTCCAGCCGCATGTAGTTTGTCAACACCCTGGACCGTACGTATCAATGTTGAACTTGAAATGATCTTACAACATGATGTACCGTTAGAATGTGTGTTGATTGAGAATCGGGAGGTATAGCCGCATCATTGATGCCAGTGACGACGTGCGAGAAAACGGGCCTGTTGGTTACTCAGATTGAATTTGATTCACGCAGGAAAAGACCTTACGCTGGACGGTTATATATTTGGACAGGACGGATAGATTTAATACCTTCCACATCGTTCAACAGGTGGGTAACATCCTGGAAAGAACGATATTAGATGCGCAGGCTAGATGATCTGAGCTGTAACTGACAAGGGGATTCTAGAAAAAGGAATTCTGAGTCGAATGCCTTGGAAGGTTAATGAAACTCACCTCTAGAGTCAGAGCAGCTCCCACAAAAATTTTGGGAGCATCGAACTCTTTGTCAACTTGAAAGCGGACCGCTTGTTTACTCAAGGATGCATAAAGGCGTTCATGGACCTGTATATTAATCAGGAGTTGTCTCGAAAACTAAAGCTAGATGAACACGTGTACCGAAAAACCAGATCTTTTGCCTGTGACATCAGCGACACTGTCCAGTTCTACAATGAATTTGTCTGCTGCGATAGGCAGATTAGTTTCCTTCCGAACGGAGCTGAGAGGAAAAGATGCCAGAGAGCACCACGCAAAGAAAATAGGGATAAGTGGCCTGAGAGAAGAAGTCCCCATTATGAATGCGAGATCTTGCTACCCTCAATACATCCCAGTATTATATATCATGCTGAGTCGACGCATCTGGATATATTTTTCTCCCCAGTGAATCTTCAGCCAAGGCGAGAAGAGGGCGAGGAAGACGTCGGTAAATGATGATCATAGGAAATGGTACGTTTCTCAGTCGAAAAAGCGACAGATGACAGGAAAAGAATGAGCCATGGTGGCAACTAATTCTATTGCGGCGTCGAACGCGGAGGGCGCGAAGCTCAACACACTGGAGCCTCACGGCATATTATCGACACAACAAGGATTGGAGACCGACAAAAGCCTGCCGTTGTTCACGATTGCAAAGGTTGTTCATCCACGCTGCGTGGAGAAACATAGAAGACGCACTATATGCTCCGAATAACCTTTAATTACACGAGGAGACAGCCAATCGAAGAAAATGTCAGCCGAGAATATCGATAACCATTTGGTGGACCTTCGCCAATGTACCGAGGTGGCGGTCGGAGGCAAGAGGCGATGCTGACATAATGGTTTGCCTGTGTTCCGAATCCCTCCTTGCTCCTTCCTCAGCGCTCAGCCGTCAATGTATTCTCTTGCTGCTATGATATTCATTGCCATCAATTCATTTGTCTAAGTGACCGGATTTCCGGCATCGAGAGGGTACAAGTGAGTGTCAAAACTCGTAACTGCATCCCAGGGTTGACCGTAGCAGAAGTTACCACCGTGGACACCTTTGAAGCATATATATATGGCGCGACTGGTCGACCTCTACAGCATGTACGAATATGGAAACTATCGGAAGTAGTTGGTACGAAATAACGTCGCCTTGACCCTTGACCCGCCTCTCACCACGCGCTTTCCATCCCCAAAATGGACGGTACGCGTTGTTGACATCAGCCCATACATACTTGAACGCAGAAACCTAATGTTCCAGTGTCCAGAAATCGCCAAAGTACACACCCCCGTGACAGGTGAAGAAAGGAAGATCTGCCCTCAATGCCCTTCTAGCATACAAACGACCTCGTTAATTCCACTGGGCCCAGAAGAAAAGTGTTAGGAGGCCCGAGTGAGTCAATTACCAGTGAGCATTTACCAGTCTCGTTACGTGTGTCTATATTCACTGGTTTTGCCCTAGATTACATCACCTTATGTTTTCGCCGAGACACGTAAGTACCTCTACACGTACATAGAATAAAACAGCAACTCTGTCGAAGACTGCAACAGTGATTCTTCCTTGACAGAAGGGCGAGTTATCTTGGCATGAACTCGTAATGAGGACACGCGGTGTCGCAGAGTAGATGGATTCACCACTGGGGATTCGCCTACCAGCTAACAACGCGTTTAGAGCGGTCGATGCACCTCAAATTGGTGAGCCTGATGCCGCATATACCTCAAGCTTCCTGCTAAACTTTTGCCTTCATAGGGGAATGAAAAGAGATCGTCTGAATACAAGGCGGGTCCATCAGCTGGCACGAACAGTGTCCCAGCCACGCTGCTTCTTGTTACGTCTCCAAAGACGAGGGACAGAGGTTGGAAAGGTAAGCCATGATAACGTTGAATCAGCTGTGTAAGGGTTGTGAGTTTGTTCATATTTTCTCCAGGATGTTCGTTTCATGTATACTCTTATGGGGCCACTGAAAAAGAAATGACAACCGAAACGACCTCCTTGTCCTGCTTATTTGATTATCCTCCACCAATTATCCTTCAATCTCCACGAACACATCAAAGATTTCCGCGTTATGTACCCTTGCCAAGTCCTCAAGCTTTGCTACCCTGATTGTATGACCAAGGACCCGATGTTGTCTGTACAACTGTGTATCATGCCACGGTGAACCACATCATAGATCTATAACACACGACCTGCAGCTGGCCGTCGGCAAGGTTCGCAGGCACAGAAAAGATCACAGTGGCGCCAGAAGTATTTTGACAATCCGAACAAGATATACGGAATGCTAGGCGAGGAATGGGTGGTGATTCCGTTAAAGACTCGTAACTGACGCGGAGCGAGGACGCCTACCAGTGGCGCGCATTATTTTCTTCATGAATACCCTACCCAACTCCTGGTAAGGGAACGGCAGTTTCGTCAGCAAATGATTTTTTGCTGTGGACCTTGCGGGGACGTACATACGACGTATCATTGATATCAGGTGCTACTCAATGGAGTGACCGTGGTTATTGGGCGAATGCAACTCAGGGATCATTTACGCCATCGATAAAGGTGGGACCGCAACATGTCTATCACAGACACTCTAAGGGAAAAAGGTGGGTATTTCGATAGATTGGGCCACCTCTACATCTTTGATAGACACAAACCAGTCGAAGATGCATTTCGATCTACTACATACGCCGCTCTCTGAGTGCCTTGCTGCCACGGCAAGATTTCCCCGTCTGTGAGCCAGCCGTTCTGGACTACAAATGCGAGATGGATCATATCTCTCTGTCAGCAGCGTTTTTCCGCAATCACATCGAAGGAACATCGTTATTAGTGCCCTCATCTCGCATAATCATACCTATCACCACAGCTGGCGTCGTACCATGTGTATACAGTACGTCTTTACTCAGATGGCGGAAGAAACGACACAAGTCCATTCCCCAATGTCCAGATATCATATCTCTAAGCACCTCGATACAGGTCCATTATGTTTCCTAACGACCAGTAAAATTAAACCCGCATCATGATGCTCCTTCATAAGTCATCCCCGCTGACGGAAGTCAGCTGCGCCACATACGCGCTGATCCCAGCTAATCAGCACAAGGTAATGGTTTTTCCGTTCTCCCTCGCTTCTGTGTTGAATTCTCAGAAGATACGCATCTTTGTGAGGAACGAACGTTTTGCTCCTACGGTAGCCGCTCCGCTGGCTCATCTTTCTATTTCTAACGCGACAGGCGCGTTAAGCTAGAGTGGCGATAGGCCCGTCAGAGCCTACACCATATGCAGCCCACAACTGTCCAGCTTACGAGAACGTATGTTCTCACACAACAAGCCCTTGGATACGATCTTGCGATCTTACTTGCCTACCAAACACACCCTTGGACCTATCCTGAAGGACCTACCAGCTTTTCGATACACAATCCCTCCCTATCGGCACTTGTGGAACACCGGGGACGTACGAACCCTGCTGCGAGGTTTCGTTCTAATGAGCAGGTGGTTACTATGAGGTGAACATTCAACATCCATAAATTTGTGATTGGATGATATTCAAGTCCGACATGGGAATTTCCACGGCGCTCTAGACAATAGGACTTTGATGTACTGCAAGCTGAACAGTAGTCGTCTGATGACCAGCCGTTGTCCTACACTTGATTGTCTATCTCAGTATCTTAATGACGTTACTGGCATCATCGACTTGCCGCTTGTAACATGTCCGGCAAGGCACCTCTGTGGTCGATGATCGGCCTATATGTCCATCAGGGAATCGCAGCACAATGTAATAGTATGCCGTTTAGCTTAGAACATAGTCTATGCACTACCATGCTTATTTTCAACCTCGATCTTAGGTCAATTGTCACCGCCGAAGATCTCCAGCGCAGTCAAGCTCTGTTTTCTTTCCGCCGGCCCCCGCGCCACTTTTGAGACGAAAGTTTTCGTACGTTTATTATCCCTATTTTCAATGTTGATCTTAGGACAATTGTCACCGCCGAGGATCTCTAGCACAGTCAGTCCTATTTCCTTTGTGCCGGTCTCCGCGCTGCGTTTTAGGCGAGAGTATCAGTACGCTCATCTGCCGCTGTCCAATGAAAATCACTGTCTTCAACACTGGTTTCAGGGTCCGTTGGTAGGTGATACGCCACGGATTTGTGGTTGCGATGAATCGAAGAAGTGACACAATGCCATTTGGTCGCGCATCGCAGCAAAGGTGGCGCATGTTTTTCCTCTCCTGGGGACCATCTCAAAATGCGGCTCACACTATCCGATCACTTTGATGAGGTTCCCATTGACCATCGACTAGCTGAGTGCTCATCATGCTTAAGATGTTATCTTCGCCTGAGTAAAACTTGGATGAGGACACAATTCTTCAATGGATATCGGGCTTGCTTCATCGATTGACAATATTGCTTAGTTTGTGGCCTCTATTAGGCGCCGTCAAGTTCGTTTGCGGAAGATATCGATCTCTCCAGCAGAGGGAATGTGGATATCTGACTTCTTGGCGTGATAATTTGCGAAGGCCAGCTTCTCGCCTGTCTATGGCCACCGGAAACTAGATGAGAGCGATTGAAATACTCGGGGCTGGGCGCTGAGCACTTCATCCTACCCCTGCGAGTCTTCCTTGGTGGCTGCCGCCTCCACATCCTCCCCTTCTAGTTGACCCTGTTCACAAATGTATCGGCTCGGACACCTGCGTGAAACTAAACCTTATGCGGTGATTCATTTCCACCCGCCAATGGCCTCCCAACCGCCAATTCGAAATACCACCGATCGGCCTTCAGTGGAATTCACCCAGTGAAAGAAGGACTCTGGTTGGCTACCAAAACCACGCTCCCTGGGGCTACTGGTCGAATCGTCACCCTTTCACAAACGATTCAGACAATATGCCCACGCTCGCTGCTCCCTGGGATCACGATACCAGTCATTCGACTTCCGAAGGGGCTAACTGAGTCATAGAATCTCTCGTATACCGCGTCCGTACTGTAAGATTGCGTCTTCTATTGCATAGCTCGTGATGTACAGCCTGCACTTAGGAATACTTTTGTGTATCATTTTACAGAGATTGGATTAAAGGGCCTATTGCAGCAGGTGCTATCTTGCACTGAACACAACTCGGTCGACATGGGACGCTTCGGCATAAGTAGTTCACTGTTATTGACGTAACCTGGTAACTTGGTTCATAGAAAGTTTTCTTGCAGCATCCCGCATTATTCAAGCTGAAATCAATAAGCAACGGTCCGTGGGTATAAGCCACCCTGTAGGAGATTCAGCAGTATGTTCCTCCCGCTATGATATAAAATAAATGCCTGATACAATACATAAGGCCCAGCGGGCTCTGAATCTCTTTAGTAGGTCATAACAGACGGCATCGCCAATACTTCAAGATGATTAGATATGTCAGGAGAGGAGGACTGAAAATCCCATACCTTAGTCATATGGTATACGCGTAAATCATCAATGAAATGTGTCGCAGCGGAGGCTTTGCTCGACTGGCAGTGACCACCTTCAAGCGAGGGGTCACGTACAAAAGATCAACGGGGTTCTACCAAGTACGCCAAGTTTACGAAGCATCGCACATGTTAGTGGAGTTGCTTCCAAAGATACGCGCGCGCAGCAATAGCACTGACCCCTTCAACGCGAAAGGTATTTGAATACCAAGCGAGCGGACCAGCAGATCGTAAACGGGGTGCTTATACTTGGCGCCCTTGCCAGATTCCCATTCAAGTTGGACCTAAGGGGACGCCTATCGATGGACTGTACACCGTTAAAATAAGTATTACGGCGAAGGGTGAGCGTACTATCGCCACTCCCTATCTGATAAGTAGTAGGATGCGAGTCGGAATTTGTTGAAAAACAGACTCGATCGGCACGAATCGGCATAGAACGTGGTGCGCGGCATATACCGAGCCAGCACAACGGATCAGGGGAGGAAAGTGTGCCTGAATGACATCATATATGAAAGGGAGGCGCATCTTTCACCTCAGGTTATCGGGAAGGACGGATATGACATAAAAACAAGGTTTAGCAGGGCCTTTCTCGTCTTCCCAACTACTTAAGTTGACGAATAAGTGATGACAAAGGGAGCCTTACGTCATCGGCTAAGCATGCTAACTGCCGAAACGCACACACTAGAAGCAAACACATTTTGTCGCATATACCTTCCCAGATTCAGTAGTCGCGCTGTATCGTGGAGGTAGAGCGACGAAGTAACTCGAAGCCTCCTTGAAGTTCCACTGAGTCTGTTTTGGCCTAGCAATGTTAGTCATGGCGCCTCCACAGAATGATTGGAGCGTTAGCGCCAATTGCATGTGGAGGCACCCTTCATTTTTAAATCATGAAAGCGGCGACTATGGGTTAAGTGAGGGAGAGCTATTACAGTCGTCCGGGCAGTTAGGTACAGAATTTGTTACATTTATAAAAGAGATTGCTGCAGATGCTTATAATACACCAACATGATGAGCTGAGGTGAGTTGAAATGTCATTGTGTATCACTTGGATGGCGCGATAGGCGAACCTCGTTGGACTTGGCGTTCAGAAAGGGGAAAGGAACTGCCAAGACAGCCAAAAGAGTTCGAAGGTGCCGATAATGAACGCCTCGATCAAATGATGGAGTCGGTGAACTATTACTTGAGGAACCAGGATAGAACTCAATAGATAAAGACCTTCTCCGGAAGCCCTCAGGCCTCATGAGCATACCAAACCCCATTTACAACTGAAAGTATCATCAGAGTCTGATCACCAATTCAATTGAAAAGGAATTCCTTCCTTGAGCTCCCCAGTCGAGACAGTATTCAGAGACTGAAAAACATCAGAGTGGCGCTAGTTTCCGCATGAGCAGCTCCATTTTTGGTGAAGTGGGGCATCGGGAATAAAAACGGCTGCACCTGGAGACACCGTAAACTAGGTAACCATGATCAACTGAATAAATAACAACGATGCCGAACCTGATTCCAGTAAACAGAAGCGCTATTTATGTACCGAAGTAGGTCAACGCAAGTGCAGTGCAAGGTCGGCACCGACCTTCGCCTTTCCGGCGAATTCCCAATTTGGTATTTCCCACGCCACGTCGCTTCAAAACACATCCCTCGTACAGAAATACGCCATGAGTTCGAGTTTCAACAGAGGGGTTTGGAATTTCTATGCCAATTGAGATGATAGCTGATAGTCAACACCGATGATAAAAATCTTGGTATCGATGCCAGTACATCAGGGTAGGGTCATATGTCCAGCTTGAATCTCACTACGGATCTCTCCAGATGTTCTGGCGATGAAAAGGAGATGAAATATGTCGTATTCTTCTATCTCAACTACTCGTTGCCCTTGTCGGACTCGGATCACTGCAACACATGAAGGGATCGAAGGATCAAGCATCCCCATGAAAGCGAAGCACGCAGTGATTTGACATCCGTGCGTCTTTTGGTTATTGAGATCCTATGCGCCTTACTCATTTTGATGTACCCATGTTTCGTGTTTCGAATCTCGATCGCTTTACTCGATCACACTATTGCGTCGTCGTCGACGCTTTCCCGAAACATTCGGTGGGTTCTATCGGTCTCGGACGGCGTCACGGTCGTTTGAGTTTTCTCGGTAAACAAAAAGTGGCGGTCTAATTCAATGCGCATGTATAAGGATACGGTACGTTTGGAGATCTCGTCCATGCGATAACGATTTTCACGTAGCCTTTTCCCGTCCCCCAACGCAGAATACGATGAAACAGATCAAAATAAACTCCCTTTAATGGAAGGTATGTCGACTCGCGCACCCTCGGACTCCGGCTTCGATCAGCGCCGCAGAGCCACAGCCCCGAGCCTTACGAAAGTTAATAATTGGTTGCCTGTAAGTTGCCAGCCAAACATACTCCTAAACATCATTACAAGGGTTCCCGGCTCGGAATACCGTCACATTATGCAAGACTTCTACCCAGGATTGTATTGAATGAACCGAAAACGCAAAGCCGCAAAAGTGCTGTGATATGGCAGGGTGTATGGTGAGTTCGGACCGCACATTTCGAATAACCGGAAGGCATTTTTTCGTTCAAATGCTTTACGAAGCCTGTACGGTGTCTTGCTTGAACTTGTAATTGACAGTCTCTTCAGGGCAATGGAGATACAAGTGTACGGTCACAAGACCACTTGTTATCATCGATATGCTCATGAACCAAGGCGCCGACTTGCTAGAAAACACTGGGAAACGCGGTGTTCATACATATATGTGCGTTTTCAACTCTAGATTTCAGCTCTCAGGCGAAGTGATCTGTGGCTGATTCCAGCAACTTCAACAATCCCGCTGACTCCTGGAACGCCGCTATAGGTGCCTGCCGATCACCGTAATTCCATTTCGCTGCGGAAGCTGAACTTCATTGGCGTGTCTATTTCTGGCGTAAGATGATTCCTTTCCCGCGGTGCTCACTTGGTGGCCTCGCAACGTAAGCGGCATGATTGTGGATGTTGAATGATGGTCCTTTAAATGTCGAGCATCAAGGCATGTACTCCTGGAGAGTCCATGGGTAGCGGACCTATAATCTCTCCTCTATCCGTTTCTTCCACTCCGTCCCCATGAGCCACTCACCTAATCCCAGCGCCTCCGTCGAGCTCAAGGCAAATGGAGAAGTCTCTCGAATTCGATCCCATAGAGGGAACGCCCCCACACTTCCGCAGACGAAGTACTGCCCTCTGTGTCCCGCCAAATTTACGAGGACAACCCACTTGAGCAGACATATCCGTTCACGTAAGTCCCCATCTCTCCAGGGCGTCAGTGTGGTTAGTGATCTAAAAGTTGCGGTCAGATACCAACGAACGGGCTCATAGGTGCAAGGTGGGTGGCGTTATACAATTCATCTTCAATTATGCTCAGCTTTTCTATTCTAGCTGTGCGGTGCCGAGTTCACTAGAAGCGATCTCTTGACCCGACACAAGAAGACATGCGGAGACCCGTAAGCGAGATCACCCTTGGCGAGCGATAGAATTGACGCCTCATACCAGGCTCAAGGCTCATCGATCAAGGAGAAAGTCCTGCCAAGTAGGTTCAAAATTAACTGATAAGATTAATCGCTGATTCCCTTGATAGGCCTGCGTCGAATCTAAGGTTAAATGCGATCTTCAGTGTCCCTGCTCGAAATGCATATCTCGTGGCAAGAATTGTGTCTTTATCAACGATCCGGCCGTAACCCGGTATAAACAATCTTGTGCCAAAAAGCGTCTATCGCAGACTCGAGACGGCAGCCAGGGAACTGATGTCTCCCTTGAAGGCGTAACTGGACCCCATCCCTCACCTACTTGTTCCCATAACTCTTTCTCGTCTCCTAGCTGAGATAGATGACGGCTCTCCTACTCTGTCACATACATCTGCAGCTTTAGAATTCAGCAAGGCGGGGATGGCTTCTTCCCATGCGTTGTCCCAGCCGGCTATTTATAATCCCGCCACAGATGATGACAATGAGGGTCAGATATTTGGTTCAGAGCATTATGAAAAGATGTTTTCTAGCAACGTATTAGACACCCTCCTCGAGCACTTTACCTTCTCTGATCGCGATTCAACTCAAGTGCACTCTGATCTTTCGTGGCTGGGAGGTGATGGGTTAGGTTCAGGAGGCGCCTACCCGTATTCGCTCATGCAAACCATGCCTAGCCTTTCCCCTGTCCCCCCACCGTCGGATCTCGATTCTCCCGTGGATGCGGCCATTGCCACCAACTCCCCCATCTCCTCCGAAGAATACCTACATTCGACTGGGGTCTCAGCCGGTATGAAAATACTAGATACTGAGAAGGAACAATATCGTGCGTCCTCCGAGTCAAATGTTCAGGGTGTGAGGTCGTTATCTGATAAATTCCTTAGTCTACCTTTTCTTCTCCGCGTTCTGTGCTCAGCTCCCTTTGGTTCATCCGGAAACCTGGATGGCTGAAGACAAGCCTCCCGTTCTAGTTCGGGCAATGCAAGCATGCGGCGCGCTTTTCGTAACGACACGAAGTGCTGTTAACTTCATCAATGAGACTTTGTCCTCAACGCGGGACGTCCTGGTGCAACAATTTGTACGTATATCCTCTCGTCAAAACTGCCTGGAAGCTCATTCCACAAATTCTAGACGAAAGCGACGCTCAACCCCAAAGAACAGGATTATTTGATACTTGCTGTCGTATTGCTGCAGACTATTGGTTTATTCCACCAACGCGCCGAAAACCGGGTCTCTTCTAACGTGTATCATGGAATGTTAGTCATGGTACGTCGGTATTTGGTGCAGAAGCCATTGTATAGTGGGTTTATATTGCTCTAGATGATTCGCAAGACAGGATCTATCACTCGATCGCGTTCTTGGACTGTCCCTGAATTGAACGACTCCTCGGCACTGGAACAAACATGGCGGGAGTGGGCTCAACACGAGAGTGTTAAACGGTATACTCAATAAATGCCATCGCTAATGTAGATTTTCTGACCGTTCGCTTAGGGCCCTGCTACTCTCCTATCTCCACGATTGTTGTCATTCCGTGTTCTTCTCGATACGGTCTTCCTTCCGTACCGCAGAATTCGACCTCAATTTACCGTGCGAAGAAGCACTGTGGAAAGCCCAGTCTGCCCAAGAATGGTATGAACTTCTACAGAAGCCTTCTGTGTACGGAACCGGGGCAGATAGATTGTACGGTGTCGGCATGCAGCAAGCTTTGATCAATCTTGGAGAAATACGTCTTGGTGCTTCCCACACCCCTCTAAATCCGTTCTCCCAATTCATCCTCATCCACACGATTCTCCAAAGCATCTACGAATGCTATTCCTCTTCTGACACTCCGACATCGTCACCGAACCCGACCCCGGATGGCGAGGGCCGCCAGGGAAACTACTTTACAACACAGTGTACTCTGCACAATTGGCTCCAAACGTGGATGCACTGTCCAGATACGGTAAAACGAGAATGCGACTCCGACGAGCCTCCCTTTGCGTTCAATGCGTTGCCATTTTACTGGCTAGCACAAGTCTCGCTCTTGGCCATACAAGAGGGCGGCTCGGAATGGGTCGAAGCGACGACGGCCGAGAATAGATTTCATCTCATAAAGGAGTGGCTGGATCGTATACGATTCTTCCTACGCCAGAACCATGAGGTTACGCCTAGCTTGTGGGAGGAACTGATGGCTATTCGTCGTCAAGTTTCACAGGTCGAAACACATCGATTGGCGGATCACCCAAATGGTTTACTTGCATTCTTTCCGGAGCACTGATTTCTTCACTTTACTCATGTCACTTGGACTATGTACCCGGTAAATATGTCTATACCTATTACTATTCTTTGTATAACAGAACGCCATGGAATCTTGTAGCATATCTCTACATTTAGATAGGATAGCCCTTAGCAGTATCATTCAATATTATATCCAAATCATATCTTGATATTTAGTCTGCATGAAGTCGGAATTAGTCCTTCATAGACGGATGGACTTGAGACGACACGTACCCGATGACGCAGGGAGACGGTACGCATGTAGGGTTGCCATACACTGTTGCATATACGTACGGTTCCAATAAAGCTACAAAAGATCGCGATACGATTGTTCGGCGTTTAGATATTCAGAGCTAGCTCACATTCAAGTCATTCAAAAGGTAAAAGCGGAGGCAACGGTGATAAAAATATACTCGACTCTGCTGGCTGGCACCGGCTTAGTGTTCCCGTCTTCAGTCTCGAGTCTGACGGCGGTCTACTGTGGACCGGCGATCATCTATGCGACAAGACCTGAGATCACCGGTGTGTGTGACGTGCGTAATTGTCTCTGAACGTTAGTTACGAAAGTATTCTCATACAAAGACGTCGACACTTACGAGAAGCATTATTTCCGGGTGTTTTGCTAGGCGGCGCTGACAGTCTTCCACGGACTCGACTTCCAGTGACTGATAAGTCTGCCAGGATGAAAGGTCAAAGACTTGAACAATCAAGACAGATGTTACAGTCGAAATTTGTGATGCGTGAGTTAAAGAAAACCGCTTGATAGTGGATAATATATCCCCGTCTCAGGCCCCTTCGAGAACCTGCATTCACGATCAATCCATAAGGCTGAAGGAGCAGGTGGCGCCGAAGAGAATATACAGGTGAAACAACTTCGCTACGGATTCGTGAGATATTTGCTGACCGACAGAATGCTCCAGCCGGCTCAGCATTCGATGCATCAACTTTTGGGCGAATACAGCATGCATCCTCCATGCATTATGTCGGTCTTGGAGGGAAAACAAATATATTCCCTTCATGATGACAATCAGTTAATGGGAAATCAAATTTTTTAAAAGCTGCGACCCATCGTACTATTCATTCTGATCCCAGGCTCAAACGTTCACTCGTATTTAGTTCTCTCACTCTAGTAGTCTTGGCTTTGCCTCTCCTTGTGGCCTGTAGTGCCGTCCCAAGAGAAGAAACAAGCACAGCCCACCGGGGGCCAATGCAATACTGGCTCGATGCAGTGCTGCAAGTCTGTTCAGGACGTGAGTTCGTCAGGTCTACCTTACACCAAAGAAATGCTACTGACCAACGCTCTATTCCCAAAGCCCAAGTCTGATGCTGTCCAGAACGTCCCTGGTCTTTTGGCAATCCCTATTGGTGATATCACTGCCCAATTGTACGTTCCTCCAGTGCTGTTGAACCTTTTTAACGGTGATAGTGCTTACTAGCGGGCTCACTTGTACTCCCGTCACGGTCCTTGGCCTTGTTACGACCCAATGCGCCGACCAACTCGTCCGCTGCAGTGACAGCAACTTCGTGAGTAACTACATTTCTTGGTATTCAGTTAAGAGTTGGCTTTGACTCGCCCCGTTAGAATGGCCTTGTTGCTCTGTGCTGCACGCCCATCAATATTGCCCTCTGAGAAAGCCGAGAGTTAGCTAGTAACTGGGATACATAGTGACAGTTTTGAGGTCCCTCATTATGATGATGTAGCATCCGGTTTTAGAATCCTGAGCACCTTGATACGCCTAACACCACAGCAGGACAGGAAAGGAACTCAACTCGGCGTGACCACCAGTAGCGTGGGCGGAAAAAGTAAGATGCCAATGGCATTCCGGTAATACCCCAGCGGCTATGATATCCCTAAAATACGCTAAACAGATCAATAAATTGAGATTACGCACCGACAGCGATGAGAGGTGCTGTCTCGACTGCGCCCTCCGTTGACCGACGATGTTTTTTATGCCCCTTCTCCTTCTTCTCTTCCTTATTTCCCTTCTTCTCCTTTTTACTCTTTTTCTCCTTCTCCTCGAGAACAGGCTGACTCCGCTCCTCCTCATTAATCTCACGTTTCCGCTTCCGGGACTCGGTTGCAACATCAACATCCATGGCATTGACCTCTGCATCCTTTTCCGCCTTCTCCTCTGAGTCATGCGTCCGTTTCTTCGACTTTTTCTTTTCTTCCTTCCCATCCTCTTTATGTTTTCGTTTCTCCTTCCTCAACTTGCTTCCCGACTCATCCTCCGCTGAAGGCGCGCTGCCATCTTCCCCATTCCCTTTTGAGGACTCCTCATCCTTTTTCGTCCTGTGTTTTTTCTCCTTCCTTTCCTTGTGCTTTTCCCTATTCTTGGCTGACGCGTCGGCTGACTCCTTTTCCTTGACTGCGTCCTTTTCCTTCCTCTTTGACTTCTGTCCCTCAACACCTATTTCCTCGCCGGCTTCGGCCGTACTTTGCTTTTCATTGGTTTCCTTCTTATCACCCTTCGTTGATCGCGTTGCTTCCTCCTTTTTCTTCTTCTTCTCCTTCTCCTTCTTAGACTTCTTCACGAGCTTTGAATCGACGTCATTCGATGTTTTTGTATCTGACGTCGCGCCGTTGGCCTTGACCTCATTCTGAATTACGAATGAGCACTTTTCGATGTTTGTTAAAAGACATCATGATACCTTATCCTGCTCAATCTCATCCGCTTTCCTCTTTTGCGGTAGCGAGATGACCTCTACTGGTGGCGGAGAGCCCTTTGGGGTGCCCAAAGGCGTACCGTTCGCGCCTGTTATCGGAACTTGGGGTCTACCCCGCCCATTGTTGTAGCCTCCTCGACCCCGTCCACGGAACGAGCCTCTCGACGACTGGGGGGAGGGCGCGGGGGCACTATCTGGAGGAGGGTAATGGTTCTTGGGCGCCTGGTCATGGATTAAACAGATACACATCGAGACGAGGATTTACGCACAGTTTTGGGTCCCTTGTATACACTTTTCTCGTACTTCTCTGCTTCGCTGACACACGATGTGTGACTTTTGAACTCCCCGGGGTTGTTGAAGGTCTTGCTACAATCCAAGCAGTCAACTTGGGCATAACATCTATTCCAGTGCGCCATGAGCTTAGGCTTGGTTACAACGTCGTCGCATCCTAGAAGAAACGATGAGCATTATACTTCATTGATGGTCGACTTTCATACCATTACAACTACATGATTCGTGGGTCAGTTCTGACATGCACAAAGTAAAGAGATTCGGACGTACTGGAACGAGACCATTTTAGACCGTGAATAGAGAGTACAGAGTGAGAGCTCGTCGTAGGTGAGCGTAGATTTTGCTATGTAGTACGGTTGGTGCTTGCTTCCTCGCAAGCGACGCTAAGTACTGGAAGGAATTTTTTCACCTGGGCACGTGCACTCGACTTATCGGACCGTGATTCCGATAATTAGCCCCTAAAAATAAGAGTGTAGAGTGAAGGTTAGCATTTCAATGGTTCACAGCATCGCAGGTAACTTTTTACGGCCTTTCTTGGACTCAATATTAACGACTGGAACCCCCAGTCACAAAAACAGAGAAGTTGGTAATACAATTTTATGATTTAAGTCCATATACAAGCCTACAAGCCTACAAGTTAGCACGCGTCACTGAGTAGAAGTCCATGGCTACATCTGACTTCGTGATAGAAAGCTCAACCACATCAATCAAGCGCAGTACATCAAATGCACATCCCACGGAGAACGAGAAACCTGACCCTCCTTGCCCATATGAATGAACAATACGGCTAATTCCGCCATTCGTTTTGTTCGGCCGGAGCTCCTGCTCTACACGTACGTTCCCGACGCGTGTAGGTCGAAGACCTTGCACCAAGGGTGCTTCTGGGTCGTATTCTGCCTGCTCGAGTCCAGGAACACTAGGAACACGACAGTCAGTTGGTGACTAGCAGTAGCCCGAGACAGTCGATAAGAACTCACAACCTATTGCATCGTTCACGCATGCGCTTAATCTCGGGGGAATCCAAACTAAAGTTCAGCTCCGATTTGTGAGGTTGAGCAATACCACCAAGGATAAGAATCTGTAGACAACATATGATTAGCCGCAGCGGTCAAAGAATAAACGAAACACGCGCGTTATCATTTCGAGGAACGATAAATACTATATCTTCATGATCTGCACTGAGCTCGTTGTCGTGGGTTACGGCCAATGCTTCGTTGACCTTGGGAAACTGTTTGCCATCATTGACTAAACGGATCAAAGCGCCGCGCAAAGGATAGCAAGCCTTGTCGCTGGCAGTCTCCAAGGAGTTGAGACCTGTGGCATTGACAATAGCCACGGCACCGTAAGTCCGCAATAACTCTTGCTCAGAATCCACCAGGTCTCCATTGATGCGTCGGGTGATTAGCTTGGCACCTTTCGTCGCCACCAGGTTACGGAGCCAGACCTAGTTGATGGTGTCAATATATTTCATAAAACGAAGTCAGAAGAGCTCACCATGTATGCATCTGTGTCGATCACAGGGGCCAGATGCGAATATGCATCAACGACACCAGCGTGCTGGTTGACAGCATGCTTCGAGATCAAGTCGGGGTCCCTGACGAATCCTTTGATGCATGAGGCCTCGATTTCGCGCATCTTGTTCAATTGGTCTGGTATGTCTTCAATTGCTTTTCCGAAGAAGAAATTGGCGCTACGCATTTTGACGGCAGGCAGAAACTTGCTCAGCTGGTCAAAAATGCGGTAAGATGTCAGTGACCAACCCTTAGACAGAGCTAATGAAGTTGCGTCGGTATGTTGCCCTGGATCATAATGTGATGAGTGTAATGAGAAGAAAAGACAATAATTACACTTACCGCAGACAGCTGGAGGGTACTCCCATCTAGCACGCGTAAACAGATGAATTTGAATCATCATAACTATGAGAAATAAACGTACAGCGCTCCAGCTAGTTGTGTATTGTGGTCAGTCAAGAGGGAACTGCAGATTAAGAACATCACCGACCGATCTGAGACGGGATACGTGGCGTTGCTGGTGCCCACTGTTCTGCCACAACAGTGACATTGTACCCCGCATCTAGCAGGACCCAAGCAGTGCTGAAAAAGTATATGGTGAGAAGAAGCCATCAGCGTGAAGAATCATCTCACGTCAAACCAGTAACACCACCGCCAACAACGAGAACGCGCCTTCCATTACGAGGGGTTCTAATAGCGTTCGGAGACGTGTCGAGAGCAACCATGCCCTTCTTTAGGACTAAGACAGGTGTAGATGAGGAAGCAGTCATTGTTAGAAACTGTTAGGAGGTTGAAGCGGGGATGATAATGTCGGTGCAAACTGGGAGGGTTCTTATAGCACCGTGGAATACCGTATGTCCTTTTTTGAAGACACTAGATCCTAACATGATCGACGTACAGTTGCTGACACGACCGCAAGAATCTGATTGATCCTAAAAAGATTATGTCCCTTGGAAAATGGTTGTTACTAAGATGCCTTCGCCACATGTCTCTAATACGAGTGCCTAGCCTTTGCGGGGTATCACATACGTGACATAAAGTTCGAGTCCTGTGCTCTTGGTTCAGTAGCCGTTCACAGTTCATAACCCAAGCTTACCTGAAATCGAGTCGTCGATCCTTCAACTACATACAATGAATTTAAAGCCAACATCGTCCAGAGCAGACTCAGAATCGACTAGAGAATCCAGTCCGATGTTTCTAAAAGCGTCCGAACAGAATTCGACCCCCACTCTTGTGCTGTTTGCAAACGACATACAGCATCGAAATCGCGTAGACAACGGCCAATTTTGAAATAGTATACGCTTGGCCAAGCTACAATATTTCCGAATCCCCGAAAATATCTGCAGGTATGTGTACAATCTGAAAGGGTAATTCACCAAAAAGAAAGGAAAGGTGCACTCTAGAACTGACTGTTCTGTTTATGACCGGCGCCTCCTTAGCCGCCGCTGTTGCAACGAAGATGATCGGACGACGGCCGTGCCATAAAGAGGCGTCTGGGGAAAAACCAGCAGTACCCGTCCTGAGAGGTAAGCGATTGAATTGGCAGCGAACGTCCGGGGGGGCGGACAAAAGTCGGCATCCATAAACCATTGTGGACCTTCCATGTTCTGGGTCCCGTCTACGAGTATCTTTGTCACTGGCCCGGAAGGAGGTTGAGTAAAAACACATGGACAAGGGAAATTAATCGAGAATAAGGAAAAGGTGAAACGCTCCTCTCATCACCCACTGATTTCGTCCGATGTGTCGCACTTCGTGTACTGAGAGCACCGACTGCCAAGACCACATGCAGCTGCGTTATCTCCTTCTAATCAAGAGTCAGAGAACGTTGTCACAAAGGAAGAGGACAACTGGCCCCTGCTGAATCCATCTAAACGACAACAATGTTCCATGCTAATGGCTTTCAAAAATCTCGCCCTCGCATGGAAAACCAGGGATGCGTTGACACATCACCCACTGTTCATGAAAACGGAGACCAATACGAAGAAGTACAGTCTATAGAAGCGCTGACCCACGTTTCTTCCTTCTTGAGATAGATATAGGAAGGAAACCTATATCCAGTTCACCCCACACTTGAATTTCCGAGGTGAGGGGCTACGATTTGTAACGTCATAGAAGGTGACTTCGTATTCGTGCGGAGTCTGCCTTTTCCGTAGGTCGTTGAAGCTGTCCCAACGGGAACACAAAACTTGCGAACAGAGCCGAAAGAACCATGCACGCTGTCTCCAAGCATTCAATGGAACAACTCTGAGCCATATGTCACTTTTAACAAGCGTACGGCGGATAAAACATGTATCAAACGGTAAAATGAAGTCATACCTAAGAAGTTGCACTTCTCTCCTGTCACCCATCGGCCTTCGTAACTAGGATATATTTAAAGTCGCCAAGCCTCCAGCAGCATAGACTGCGCCGTGGTTAACGGTGCAACGTGTTACGACAATGGTCACGGTCACTAGGATTCGTATGCTCAACGACCCAAAGCCCAACAGATTGCATGCGTTCCGGTAGGCCCACACAGCCTACAAATATCAGCATAGTATAACAATAAGCGTCATGATTCTGATTGGGAGCATCAAGTACGTACTGAGTTCTAGATTAGAGAAAGGGGGAGATTAATAATCATAGCTGTACTGATAGGCAGGATAGCTTGGAAGACCGTAGGAGACGGAAGCGACGTTCAACGAAGTTCACAACTGCTTTTGGAAAGCCACGTGCTTCGGACTAATAGTGGACCAAATCGTTGATCAAAACAAAAGAAAATATAAAAATTATCTAGCCCATTTCAGAAATACCTGAACAACCGCAAGATGTGTTTCAGATGGCATGCACATATGGGATTCTGGTTTTCATAAATGGAGGGAGAATGGGGAGCATTCGGACCGTCGGTTCGCAGGCGGATCAGGCACGACAGGAGAAAGTACGCAGCGTACGAACGGGCGGCGGTAAATTTACGGTAATAACTTCATGCAGTCCTATTTCCGTGATGTTTTAGCGAGCAAAAGCCGTCGAGATACACGATGAGAATTTGATGCGAAATCCAACGGCGGCGATTGGACAGGACACAATGATCGCGGTCGTCACCTGGTACGTGGGCCATTGCAAGAATTCTCTGCCATCCGAATTGCTAGGTCAAGCTCTTGGCCAGTAACACTTTAGGGTCCAAGGTGTAGACTGCTGTTTTTCCTTCTTTCATCTCTTTGACATGGATGGACCGCATCGATTCCGAATAGAGACTGCTGCCCGGTGCTCGAAAAGTCTTCGTGTCACCAGATTACTCTTCACCCTGGGACGGTTCATTGGAATGTCGCTCTAGGCCCTTGCGATCCAGCGCGCCGGTTGGCAGGCTCTGAGTTCGTCGACCCAAAAGTTCGAATGTCTTCTTCTGCCAAAAGGTTCTAGTGCCCGCTCACGTCGTATTTCAAATTTTATACGTTGTTGCCCTAGTGTGGGACCCGATACCTTCAATGTCTACTAGTAGAGTACGCAGATCATTCCCCTTGATCAGAAAATTGCTACAGTAACACGACCGTAACTTAGCCTCTCACCAACGATCTCCGCCGTCGGACCAGATGGTCGAATAAACCATATGGGTGACAAGTCTAGTGCGACGTCGGAATTGAAAAAGAAAAAGAAATAAGAGTGTCTGTACGTCTTGCTTTGGTGATCATAGTCTCATGCCATGAGGCTCTGCGGCAGGGCAATTGTTGAGATGAGAGTTTGTTGTTCCTTTTAGCAGGGGCACTTGACCTCCCTCCCATCATGACGACGAGTATATGTCATTCTGTTCAGTTGCGTCCTGTGACATGATTTACCGTCGTCTTTTTCTCAAGGTTGTGGTTCTCCATTCATTCAGACGCCCTCACATGACTTATATACGAAACCCAATGCGGCTGCATGTCTAATACTTTCTACGAGACTTTCAGCAACCACTGAGGCCTCAAAAAATGCAACGAAAATCATGCTTCGGCCCTCGGTAAGTACAAATTCAGTGCAGAGTCGTGTGAATAACTGCTGACACACGATTGGCTAGAGGCGATTACCAATTTCCCCAGAATGGTCAAGGAGGTCACGACTCGGCTTACATTGACAAGAAAGCAAGTCACCGGCGATTACTAGTACCTTGGTTTGATTTCCTACCATGTCCTTCAACGCATTTTTCAGGGCTCGTGCGCCGTTGGCTTTGGCAGCTGCGAGGCCTGCGAGAGCACATTATCGTTCTGCTTTCCGTCGTTTCAACTCGACGCAAGCGCCAGCTCCAAAGTCCAACACCGGTCTCTATGTCGGCTTGGCTGCGCTGGCAATAGGCGGTGGTGCCGGATACTACTACCTGTCTGACGGCGCAGCTGCCCCTGCTCAGGCCACAGCATTTACTCCTACGAAGGAGGATTACCAGAAGGTATGCACCGTATATATTGATATACCTCCTGGGGGCGTTGACGCAACGAGGCGCTTAGGTGTACAATAAGATCGTGGATATCCTCGAAGATGGAGCAGACAACTACGATGGTGCGTTATACTCTAAATAATTTTCAGAAAGGTTAACAACGTCTTCAATAGATGGCTCGTACGGGCCAGTGCTTGTTCGTCTGGCCTGGCACTCGTCTGGTACATACGACAAGGAAACTAAGACTGGCGGCAGGTAAATTCAAAATATTCATAATCAACTATTCGTAACTCATCAATTCACAGTAACTACGCTACGATGCGTTTTGCACCAGAGTCCCTTCACGGCGCCAATGCTGGCTTAAATGTTGCACGTGACGTCATGGAAAAGGTTAAAACGGAATTCCCTTGGATTAGCTATGGTGACTTGTGGACTCTGGGTGGTGTCTGTGCCATTCAGGAGATGGCAGGACCTAAGATTCCTTGGCGTCCTGGAAGGGTAGACGGTGTCCAGGCTCAGGCTACTCCCGATGGTCGTCTTCCGGATGCTGCTCAAGGCGCGGACCATCTCCGACATGTAAGTACTATTACGCAGCTTTGCAGCCGATCTCTAATTGGCCCCGTAGATCTTTTACCGCATGGGGTATGAATGTTTGATGTCAAGCTAGTATGCCATTCACCCTTCTATCCAGATTTAATGACCAGGAAATCGTCGCGCTGTCTGGTGCTCATGCCCTTGGACGTTGTCACACCGATCGGTAGGTGAATGTTACCATCAGGGCCTCGTCTTGGTTGATCGAAAGTCTCATAGCTCTGGATTCGACGGCCCTTGGACTTTCTCACCGACCACTTTGACTAATGATTTCTACAAACTGCTTTTCGAAGAGACGTACGTGGTCTGGAATTATTACATATGCCTTTCTTTTCTCACGGTTTCTTCAGGTGGGTCTGGAGAAAATGGGGCGGCCCGAAACAACTGCAGGACAAGAAGACGAAGAGTCTCATGATGCTTCCGTACGTTTGTCACATGTTGTCCTGATACCTGTCGGCCGACCGAGAATCTTCATAGCACCGACTATGTGCTGACGCAAGATAAGAGCTTCAAGAAATACGCCAAAGCTTACGCTGATGACCAGGATCTCTTTTTCAAGGAGTGAGCTCATGAATGCAGTCTTCACAAATTCTTGCTCATTCTTTTCCTCCTCAGCTTCGCGGCCGTGGTCTCACGCTTATTCGAACTGGGAGTACCCACGGAACAGTTCGCCACGGCGGAACCTTGGACCATGAAGTCATCTGATGAGAAGTAGACTTTCCTTCGTCTCCCGGTAATACCATCTACAGAAACACTAGACGCCCTGATTCTTTAGAGTAGATCTAGATGTGTCTTTAGTTCTGATCTATGTATATTTAGCTACAATCTATCTTTTGGATTCCCATTGTGTATAAAGATTCCGGGATACAGAGTTTGCGGTACGCATGTCGAAGTCTACGAAGCCTATGCAAAAATGATACAGATGGATGGAGGGGGATTATGCGATCGGTAAAATTAACGTGGATAGCGATTGTCCGTCGATCAAGATGTTGATAAAACCCATTACAGTGCAATAACAGCGAACATACAGAAATGAAATCTATGGAGATAAGTCTAAGCAATGATGATACAGTATATTGACAAAATAAAAAGAAAGCGCGAGCGGCGAGCGCCAAGGTTATGACGAGGAACTAGCACGAGTCATCATCATTGTCGGACTATTTGCCACGTCCAATCGCGGAAACCTCGCAGCCAGATCAGAATCACTCTGTGAGCGCTCGACGTCCTCATAGGACGGCAGTCCCCGCATACTCGTCAACGGCGGAACACCACCAATGAATCCCCTGGCAGCGATCCTGTAATCTGGCACTTCCGTAAACGCCCGATGTAACAACGCTGTACCAGAATTGGGATCGCTCAGGTGCACCGGAGGACGTGCTGTCACGGCTGCCTGCCGTTGTGATTCTGCAATGCTTGAGTGGGAATTCGAACGGGATGACAGCCAGTGCGGGTGGGCTAATGACGTGAATGGCTTCATGGAGGTTTTGAACAGTCCGTGGATGTTCCGGCTAGCGTTCCCGCTGTGCACGTACGTTTCGTGTGGTCCTGCGACGTGGAAACCGCGGTCGGGACTCGCGGATCGACTGGAGAGCCGGCTAGGCCGACCGCTGCTCGGTCTTGTAGCGGGATTTGAGTCCGTATGATCTGAAGGTGAATGTGGTGAATGAATAGGCGGCTGACGTGAATTCACGCTCAATGTAGGCGGGTCTTCCTCCGACAGAGAAAGCAAGAGTTCAGAGTTGACCCAGTCCAGTGGTGTGCTGTCGCCTGAACCTGGCGCGTGGGGGAGATGTGCTAAGAGATGAGCTTCGAGCGGTGTCGAATTTCCAGAGGTGGACCGAGGCCACGGCGAGGACAGGGCTTCAGTACCTGCATTGGTGACAATGGTAGGACTGATGCCACCGTGAACCCAGGGATTGGTGACCCGCATTGTGGCGCTCTCAGGAAGGAACATGTTCGCTACGCGGTCCCGGACGTGCGCCGTGTAACTCGGAAGCTCCATATCATCTTGAAGTTCTTCCGGTGGGACTTCAGGACCGCCAAGGAGAAGACGCCGAGTAGCAGATGTATGCGAACGTGCTTCCTCCAACAGCCGATAATCGAGAAGGTGGAGAGGAAGAGAACAGCGCAACTCGGACGTGTGACCGTCGAGATTGAGGATGAGGATGCTCCACCGTATTCTATGACTGACAATGATGGGTTCGAGGGCATGAGTAGGCGTAATATGAAGGGGCATTGGGAACGTAAGGTAGGTCACGACGTCGTCGTTACTCATTTCGAGGTTCTCGGTCTGATCAGTAGAAGTAGATGGTGATGCCGTAACATTCGAAAGACCGGCTTCTGCCAATGACGCAGATGACGCGTGGTGAGAAAAATATCCGCTACTGCTACTAGAATGTGTGCTGCTCCGAGGACTTGATGACAAGGAATGTGTCAAATTCGGCGTAGTAGGCAAGGAATGCCCAGGCGTTGTCGGCGACGGTCTCCAACGATTCTCCTGGACTTCCACGGCCTTCCCACCAACAATCTCGTGTCGGACCGTCGCCACGGTACGAGACGATTCCTGGGCACCTATCCGTGCGTAGACCTTCGTCGTCTCCTGCACGGTAGTAGTGATGCTCAAGACTCCGACACCCTTAGACAACGGCGAAAACTTTACCAGAGCCGTCAGGACGTCACCTGCAGCCCATGCTTTGTGAGGAATCATGATGGAATACATGAGCTTCTCTGGCCAGGTGTTTTCGATTTCCAAGGTCTGCTGATACTCCAATGCTTCTGGCGCGAACGAGCGAATTAACGTCACCGGTAGGAAGGTCTGAAGATTGTGACTAAGACCCGGACGTACGGCGTGAGCGCGTAGTTTGTACGCAACAGAGGCGCCCCCAGTGCCCGTCGAGATACTAGATGGGAGAGAGCCGCCGAGTTGGAGTTGGAAGGGAAAAAAGTGGCGGCCAGGCTTTAACGTATGGCTGTGTTTCTTCTCTCCTTCCAAGAAGGACCATTCGTGGTTACATACGATATACGTCAAGGGCGAGGAGTTGAGTGACATCCTACGGCCTCTATCAGCGAGGTCATAAATGAGTTATGGAACATACGATTCATTAGCAGGCACTGGTAGCCGTGCCTTTCCTCTGAACTGAAGCGTAATTTCCTTGATAGATGTCGACTCTGCGAGGTACAACACCACATGTCCTGAGAGGCGAGCAGGTTCCACATCGACCCCGGTGCCCTTGAGAAAGATACAATCCTTGTCGAGGATGATCTCAAGGCGGGGTCGTTCCTTGTCTCGCATGTCGCCCTCTGGGAAAAGAGAGTTGGAGGAATAGGCAGGGTGGGAATGGAATTCATCGTCAGTTTCGAGGTTATTAGGGAAGGCGTCCCTCGGAGGGGGAGAAGGGGGTCTTGTGTAGAGAAATGCCATGGTCCTGGTATCAGAAGAAGACAGGTCAAAGCTAAACCGGGAAAAGTAAGCGTCTGCTACCAAGAGAAACAGGAGTCAACTCACGGGACAATAAACAGCGGCTCCAAATGGAAAGTCCGAGATGGAAGGGACACGAATCGGGGTGCTCTAGCGATTCGTGAAATGATAAAGGAGGACCAAAGAGCCCGCAAGGCAAGGGCTGCCTGCAAGCCCTACCAGGCTATATACCGGAGTCAGTATCAAAGAGGAGCTTTTTCTGTTCGTGCCGATTATTTGTTTGCCGTTATATATTCCGAAAGATCCCGGACTCCGGCGAACACCCATCAGTCAGATAACGATAATCATCGGAGACATATTAACAATCGGCCCGAACTGTGCCCAGACGCTTCAGTGAGCCACCCACGGTCGACTGCACTTTACGTTTGCTGGCGTCAAAGAAATTCCCGGGCCAATAACGGCCTATCATGGCCCTCCCAAGGCACCACCATCATCAAGCATCATCTTTCTGCCATCTCCACTGGTCCGGTCATATATCAAGCTTATTATTAGCCATTGTTTGCGATTTTTCCCGTCTCTCCATTGAGCGGATCGCAGATCATCCAGCTTAAGACAAGGAATGATCACTCCACGAATAGGTGGCAATTAGTAGGCTTCGAATTCCTGGGTTCATGATCAGACAGGTCGAGGCATCTGCTGTCTATCCAAGCGAGAGTCGAGAACACACCGTGTACTTTGGCTGGCCTTTCACCTCGTGAAATCTTAGATACGTTATCTGTTCGTTGTCCAACCCTCCATTCCAAGAAGTCTCTGCCTCATGCGTTCTCTCGGAAAGTTTCAATGGGTAGTTCGGGGAGACGGCAGGCAGTGCATAGGTACTGCGTTTACACGCGGGATAATGTCGGAACTTTCTCCGCTTGTTTAATTTTGGCTCAAGTCGGTGGTTGAAATTTTGAGCAGGTCTCATGTGTATTAGCAAGCGAGTAAAATAGTCTTCAAAGCAATGCTAGCGAAATCAAAACATACAATTCAATCAACTGTCCCGATCCATCTCGCCGTATGTCGCTCTCGGCCAAAGAGAGAGGCCGCCATCGCGCTCACCAAGACGACGCGGACATGGGGCCCGACCTCAAAATTACGCCTTGTACATGGTGTCCAAGAACGCCGTGGCCAGCTGTCGAACCATAGACGGCCCGACAGCGCTAGAGTTTCCTAACCCTGGGAAACAAGATTTTAGTAAAGTTTGAACTCAGTAACCAAGAAGAAAAAAAGACACCCCAGAACGGAGCTTAACATGGACAAAGGGTGTCTTCGAGAGGGGCAACAACGTACCGTAGAGCGCCACCATGGTCCCTTTGCCCGAAGGATTCAACTTCGCTTCTTTGATAGAATCCTTCAAATCAGCGATGAATTCGTCCGCCATTGTAACCGTTAATCTCTACAGAAAAACAGAAGATATTTATCAACGGCTTTGTTGTCATCACAAAATCGAAATGAACGAGTACCGTGCAAGCAATGTGCACACCCGGGGTTCCATTCAGCGCGTTCAAGTGCCACCCCCTTGTGGCCATCTTGTCGCCTACCTCCATGATATTCACCTTTGGGTGCTTGGAACCGAAGGCAACAACCGAAGAGGGTGGATTTCCCAGGATATAAAGTTCCGGTACCGAAGAATTGATGGTGTCTGCGATGAAACGCGCGCAATTCACAATCGAACGGCAAGACTCGAGATAACCACTAAAAGAAGACTCCGTGAGATCTGGGCACGGTGAAACGTGAGTTAAGACGTGCCTCGAACCCATGTAATGCATCGCCGCCCACGTTCCAGCGATCACCGCGCCAGGTCTGTGTACACTGTCAGTTAAGGTTACCGTATCTAAGCCCCAAAATCCGTACCGGGAGCCTGAAAAACTGGGACTTCCGTATGCGCCACCTAATACCGGAGGAGAGAACGTTCACCGGTGTGAATAAACAATAGAGAAGCCCTTACCCATCCAGTCTGGATAGACGTAATACTGGAACTCTCTCAGCGCAGCATCCCGATACATGATGACCGAGGTGCCCTGTTATGATCTTCTTAGAGGGTAAGAAACGGCGGCAGTAGCGAGACATACTTTGGGTGCGAATCCATACTAAGGCCCATTAGAACTCGAAGCAACCAGCAGTAAGGCTCTTTACACTCACCTTGTGCGTGTCACAGCTGATACTAGTGACACCATTCACACGGAAATCAAAAGGTATCATCTTGTATTTGCCGTTTACACCATCGGCCAGGCCAGCTTTCTCAAGGTAAGGCATGATAAAACTGCCAAGGCAACAGTCCACATGAAGACCAATGTTGTGCGTAGCTGCTAGAGCACCCAAGGCTACGATATCATCCTGGTTGCCATCTGGAAAGTTAACACTAGATCCCACGAGCTACGAGACGTCAGATACACATATACGGATCATTCATCGGATTTGACTATCTTACCATGATTGTGTTCGCGTTTCTGTTATCACAACATAAGCCAGAGTAAAACAAACTTGGAGAAGAAAACTAACATAGCACGTTTGACACGCCCGATATCAACCTGTCGCGTATATCTGTCCACTGGTATCAGATGGATCTTGATCTTAAGATATGCTGCGCCCTTATCGAATGCCGCATGAGCAGAAGCCGGCACGATCCTATAGAGATGCGGTTAACTTTAGAATCTATACGCTGTACCCGTACTCCTGGCTCGTAAACGTTTTATGCCGTACGAGAGAGAGAAAAGATTCTCAAAGAGATAGGCTTTTGTTCAAGCATTCTGCCCGCAGCAAACCCTATCCAAACTGGCGTATTGTAGTGTAGACAGATGTTGCTGCGTGCAAAGTGCCGGGAGAAAAAGTACACCTCTTCTCGATGCTTTTCTCACTCATTCTGTCTGGCTTAGAAATGCTGCGATCCAGGCGCGCATGTATTGGGATACGAGTAGCTTACATTTCTGGCTCAGTGATCCCTTTGACAGCCTTCGCCCAATCCCGGTAAGTCTTAATGGCCATGATGATCGATTCTGTCCCACCAGAAGTCATCGTTCCGGCACCATCGGGATTGTTGAAGAGTAGAAGGCACATTGCCACGATCTCTGCCTCCATCTTGCGAACAGCTGGGAATACGTCGGGGTGAATCGGATTCGACACGCAATATCGCTGATACGCAGTCACGATGACCTTCTCCATGTCGTCACCGCCATCTGGAAAGGAAAAGAATGAAGAGAAGTTTGTGGATGAATCATAGTGCATACGATAGACAGCCCCAGACAGTTTCCCATGGCGCCAATCGCCTCTGTGCTCGAGTTCCGTGTCCATCTTGTCCATTTCGGCGAGGATCCATTCGAGCGATTTCCCTTCCTCCGGTAGGGATAGGTGCCGTATTACTTCGGCTCCTTTGGGAACCAACTTGTTCTCAATATCGAGTTTAGCTTGATCCATTTGTTGGGTGACCTTGGATCTCATGCTAGGCAAACGTAGAACCATCATAATTACAGCCTATGCGCCTGATTCAGTCTGGACGTTTCGTGATGACGACGAAACGACGTACATGAGCTATCCAGGCATATATCTCCTTCACAGAGGTCGCTATGCCTCTTGCTCGTACATGACGGTGAGCTTTGAGGTAATGCGTAAGCAGGAAGTACACAAAGAACACAGTCTTTGCCTTGTCGAATGCTGTCCTTGCCCAGAAGGCCTGGTTCCAAACCAAGAGACGCTGCGACGACAGCGACAGCGAGAGGGACATGATACGGCCAGCAAACGTGAACGTCGCCAAGAGAAGGAAGCCGTTGGCCGCTACAACACTCGCCTTGTGCTCGCTCCTTGTATGGTGGTCATATTAGAGCCTCGGATCCGGCCCACGGCAAATGAGCAAATCAACAATTACGTCACGCGCCCCTTCTCGTCCAACATCGACAAAAAAGATGAGCAGCCTGCGAATGGTAGGTAGTCCACCTTCGCGTCTTAGTGAATTATGTTCTCATTTCTTGAAGATACCTCAGGACGACGAAAGCGATGACGCTGCTGAGGTTACCTGGGGTTCGTCCGTCATGTCATGACATTTTGTAACTGAAAATCGATGATTGATTAGAAGATCAGCAGCGTATCAACACATTTTCGAAACTAAATACACGAATGCGTAGTATTGACGAAGAACTGGAAGAATTAAAGGTATGCCACATCGGTAAATTCCAGTTACACCCTACATATTTGAATCTAGCAAGAGAAAGAAGCCTTGGACGATCTCTCTACTGAGTTGGAGCTTGCAGATGAGGATGATCCTGTCTTGTAAGTTCCTCAGTCTTACCTTATTGCAGCCAAGGCAGTTTACACGGTTTCAGGTACAAGGTCGGCGAGACGTTTCTTCACATGCCTCATCCACGCGCTATAAAACGGCTGGAAAGAGACCAAACGGCGATTGACTCCCAGGTGTCAACTTCTTGCTGCCAAGTCTGAGGCCTGCCAAAAGGAAATGAACGAGCTAAAGGTCGTCCTGTATGCAAAATTCGGACGCGCCATTAATCTCGATGAGTAACAGCCGCATGTATCCTCTTCCAGCACAGTTCAATTATCAGCGATGTAGTATTATCCGATTCGTTTGCCGGTGGTGTCTTTCAGATGCTAGCGCCCCCAGGGGGACATGTGAAACAGTATGGTGGATGGCCCATGCATGTTCATTTCGAGGGGTCATGTTGCCCGTATGCACATCAGAAAGATATTTCTCAGGATTCGCTGCGTTCCCTTGCCTGTAATGGATCTTCGAACTCGAGAGCAGTGGAGCGGTCCCGACACTGATGAGAACCTATGATGGTGAAGATCCGGTGGCCCAGCGGTAATGGGAGCAAGTATACGCTCTTGTGCTCGAACATGTGGATTCTAGCTGGCATCAGAATCAAAAAGATGAAGTTGAGGCGATCAGACCGCGTCGATGGGAAGCTGTTCTGCTCTTGACTGTCTTCTGCACCACAAGTATACATAGTTTTCATGGCAGCTTGATCATGATACATTTGCAGTTCCGACAAATCTCCTTTGTGTAGAGGCGTGGCTCACCATCTAATACACTGCCGCGGGCTAATCGACACCTTTCTTCCATTCCCTTCTTTTATGTTCTCTTTCCCCGGCTCCAATACTATAACCCCTTCGGTCTGGCAAAGATCTTCGTTGTGCTAGAATCGTTCGCTCTCATGACTGCCGGCGCTCCCCATGCAGTCTCTCTTTTCACTCAAGGCCGGACAATTACCAAATTCTTCTCTACCACCACGAAGACGCCAGCGAGGCGGTATACAGTAACCTTTCTGGACAGTCGAGATTGCCGAGGACCACCCCAATCAGCTGGAGATGACTCCCAGGTTGAGCAGATCTTGATACTCACGATGTCGCTACAATGGAGAATCTAAACAGGGCTTTCCATAATGTATACATTTTGAGGTACACCATACAGCCAGTTATCGGTCTTTCAGACTTTCTCCATCGAAAGCAACATCTGCCTCTACTAGAAGTTTGCGAGGCAAGGTTGTCATCAAGCCACCCTCTTCCACTATCCACGTCTTTTCAGCCAGCTCTTTCAAAAATGATGATAGATGTTCTACTGCACTGGCGTACGACACACAGAGCGCCGTCGCCGGATCTGTAGTTTCTGGATATTCCGCTAGAAGCTTCGCTACTTCATACGCGTGGACCCACGCCTTCAAATGGTCCAAAGGCACTGTGTCCCTTCTTCAAAACGATGTACATATGCAGAGCACCATTCTTCAAATTTTTACCTCGAGTTCTTTATGCAGGTACGATCGAACCACAAGACGTACTGCTCGGTTTTGAAAAGATCAAAGGGTGGAGTTCCATGACCGGTCGCGAGAATGTGTCCCAAGCCATTGGACGCAAAGATGCATGATCCCAACACCTGCCCGGTGGTGACATCCTTCAGAATGCTAGAGTTCGCGAAGATGTGTTCAGTGTTCCGATACTTCTGCTGGAGACATGACATCCTTGGTCTGCCGGAAGGTGGACCACAAGAAGGTAGCTCGCTGACGGTTCAAGGTCCTAAGTGCAAGTCCCCGGACACCGTAGTAGTTAAGTATAAGATGTAGGGAGACCTAAAGTGACGAGCATGGTATATGTCGATGTAGGCGATGTAATGTGAGGGACTATCAAAGTAGCCAATCTGTTCGACCTATTAACAGAACCATTCCTGCCTAGGAAAAGGAGACGTACCAGCATACCCATAAGGGCCTAACACGGTTTCTTTGCTCGCATCCTTGGCGTTCAAATCCCCCTAGGTCACCTTTGCCACTTGCAGGCGTGGCGAAATGGAGGCCGATCGCAGCTTTAGAGCCTCCTGCAGCTACTCCGCATAAGGACCGAAGTGACGCGCTTAAACATAGGGCTGGGACACGCAGGGAGGGCAGACCATGTTTAGAGGCTGCTACGAAGACAGGTATAAGGGTCTCCAAGACGATCGCGCTGTCGTTCAGAATGTCGGCGAGGAATCTGAAGGTCTTTGATTCGGGAACCAGGGATGTACCGATGAAATAAGCAGACACGATGGCTTTGAATAATGATGAGATGCGCCGTAGCTGTCACGAAAAGGTGGAACTTACTAGTCATTCGACTGAAGAAGTCCAGAACGACACTGAGAAGGAGGGCGTTCGTGGCAGAAGCGGACGGGTCCCCAACGCCAAACCCTGACAGATTTTAATGAGACGGACGCGAGGGAAATCGAATAGATAAATATTACCCTCCAAGACGGCTCTCGATGACAGTAAACTGGCTAAGGAGCTGCAGAACGCTTGAAGCGCATTGAAAACCTGGTATCTGCAATCAATTCCTTCGTCAGAATTATTCCGACAATTTGAAGTGCAAATGAAGCGACCGAAAATAATCTTGGGAAACAGCATTTCATTTCCTGCTGAGTGTTGTCGGTAAAGGACGTACCAGGAGTGACACTGTCGGGGTATCCAGCGGGCAAGAAGACTTTCGAGAGTATTTCGGCAAATGGCAGCGGTTTTCTGCCACCAGAGTCCGCCTTTACTGTTATCTTAACAGGGCTCAGTCCAGAGAGTAGGTGAAGCGCAGGAGGCTCGTACTTTGTCATCGATAATGTCGATATAGTGAAGCCGCCCTTGGTCGTCTCTCTCTATAATTCGGATTGCCATGGCCTTGCTGCTGCTGTGTTAATGCTGAGGGTACAGAAGGACCATGTAGATGAAGGTGAACCGTGAAGGTAGAAAGGCGGACGACACGTGAGGTGGTCACCTTCCTACCACCACTACCATCCCCCAGGGCCAGGCGTCTTTCTTCCCTTTGTTATGTACCTCCCGACTCACAAGTAATTTACTGGGACGATTATTGGTCACCGATAAGCGGACAACGCTTCAGGACCGCGCTGACTGGTGGGCGACATTAGTTGGACTATTTACCCCTCACTCTATGCGCACTCAACAACGGGTGCATCGTGCATCGGAACTGTGACAGCCTTCGAGGTAACGATATTGGGCAGCAGGGCGCGTCAAGGTTTGCCTCAACAATTTTAATGTATGCTCTGATATCGTTAACACTTTCCCTAAAGGCCAGGCAAGGGAATAAAAACACCGCCGTTACGCCTTGTCCTCTTCAGGTCCTGCCTCTCTCTGTACCCCGGCCAGTCCGTTGTGTCAGACGCGTCCTCAGAATCGGTGGCTATGTTTTCAGTTTGATTCCCAAGGCTACGTCGTGCACATGACGTATCAATAAACCTCTTTGATTTGCCTACAATACTTCGACTCAAGACTTTCATATTGAAGCCAGAATGGCGTTTCCCGCGAAAATCATCTATGGCACCGCTTGGTACATTCTTCCTATCTGCATTCTTCAGGCCCCTTATATCTATTATTCAGGAAGAAGGAAAAAACTACCGATCTAGTCATTTCGGCTGTTCTGAACGGGTTTAAAGCTATTGATACAGGTACGTTAGTGTGCTTTTACGGTTTTCGTTTGCGCGACTGCTCAAGACTTTCGTTGTTAGCATGTCAACCCAAGCATTACCGGTTAGTCCAAAGCTTCAATGGTATACTATGATAAGTCCGAAAGCTTAACGCGTTTACCAGAGAGGATCTGGTTGGTAACGCACTGCGAACGCTGAAAGAAGTTCACGGGATTGAGCGCGATCAGCTGTTCATTCAGACAAAGTACGTCTTTACTTTACTGCTGTGTGTGATAGGAGAAGAACCAGCATTCCTCAGATTCACGTCCATTGATGGCCAAGATCGTTCTAAGCCGCTGCCATATGATCCCTCTGCCGCCATTCCGGAGCAAGTCAGGACCTCTTTTGAGAAATCTCTCGCCAACCTGCATACGACCTATATTGACAGCTACTTATTGCATTCGCCGCTTCGAACCATCCAGCACACGCTTGAGGCTTGGAGGGTGCTGATTAAACTTCAGGACGAAGGCAAAATACGCATGATTGGTGTTAGCAACACCTATGACGTCAGGATCCTCAGAGCTCTGGGACAAGAAAGGCAGGTACAGGTGGTTCAGAATAGGTGGTACGAAGGAAACGCATGGGATCAAGATGTGGTGCGATATTGTAAGACGAATGGGGTGGTGTATCAGTGCGTACCTTTCAGCTTTCTTCGTGTCTGATGAGTAACAGCATCCTCTATCAAGGTCATTTTGGACTCTGACGGGCTCGCCTTCACTTTTGTCGCACCCATCCGTCTTGGCCATTTCTGCCGCTGCCGCTGTGACATCTGCGCAGGTCTTGTATGGTATAGTGCAGATGGGTGGTATATTACCCCTCTCTGGCACCACAAACGAGGTACATATGAAGGAAGACGTAGCGGTGGAGAGCTTGGAATTTGTTGGTGATGACAAGCTCCGAAGTCACGTCGACGTTATCAAGAGATTGGTGGGGCTGGAGTCGTAAATGATGGCCGGCAGGCGTACTTAAGGTATGCTTAATTTCACGTTGTCTAGTCCGATGCTCAATGAAGTCCCAGTCCAGATCAGTGGAGGATAATGTTTACTTTCGGTTTCTGTCACTGTTGAACTGAATCAGATTGTTTTCACCTCGTCGAGCTCCTACGAACACTCTTTTCACGTAACCAAGGCACGCGACGTCATAGTAGCGTACCTCAGCTCCAACCTAGGACCCTCCCTGTATAAAGTGTCGATGACGCCGTTGAATGCTGCAAATTTCACAGACCATCTTTCAACGATTAAGGCCATGACAGTCCACTAATGATTAACACGTATCTCCCATTATTAGCGTTGCTCTTTTCCCGCTCAGACGCTGAGGTCACGTCTTCTTCTAAAGCTGGCCTCGCCTGGGGTGGTAACAAGAACGAAATGGCACAGTTCGCTTCTACGGGGAAAGTGTCCTGGTACGTACCACCTTCATCATCAGCTCTATTGATATATATTCCGCTCAGGTACTATACTTGGTCCCCCAAATCTTATGTTCCAGACGCAAACATCGAGTTTGTACCGATGCTCTGCGGATAGTAGACAAACGAACGAGTTTTCCTCTACTATCAATGACACAGCAGCTGGAGGTGGCGTTACAGCGGTTCTCGGAATGAATGAGTACGCTTTTTCTCTTAAAAGTTCGTTTCATGATGTCGACGCGCTCTTATTCAGACCGCAAGAAACACAACAATCTAATCTCACCCCTAGTGAGGGTGCAGACATGTGGAAGACATACATTGAGCCCTTGCATTCTCGGTTTGAAGGTGTTAGGTTAGGGAGTCCCGCACCCTCTGGTGCCCCGTCGGGCAAGACGTGGCTGGAACAATTCCTTACAGAGTGCGATGGCTGCATTATAGATTTCATAGCACTGCGTGGGTTCTGTGATCTTCTGTCAGTTCCACAAGCTAATGATTCCGGCAGACTGGTACGATGTCAACAGTAGCCAATTCATCTCGTATCTTCAAGACTTCCACGAGACCTTTGACAGGCCGATATGGGTTACGGAATGGGCGTGTCAGAATTTCAACGATGTAAACAATCAATGCTCTGAAGAAGAGATACAGGTGTTCCTGAATGTCTCGCAGTCGTTTATGGATAATACAGACTGGGTGGAGAGATATGCTTTGGGGCGATGACAGATCTGCAAGGCATCAACGAGGTGAGGGAAGCTGACCATTTGCGACTGCGACACCGATTAGCCCGATGTCAGGACAATGCACTAATGAATTCTGATGGGGATATTAACTCCCTCGGTAAACAGTACACAGGTGATGAAGATAATATACCCCACAGCATGTCTGATGGTGCTCATTCAAGTTCCCTACCGACAACATCAGTACGATGGCTACTCTGGATTCTTTTCTTCCTATATTTTGCTCCGATATTGGCGGTATGAGCACTTTATTGTAGTATGTACATTTCAGATATCCAAACATGCCTGCCATTTGACTCAGATATTCTCCATATATTAGTTAAGATGTTGGCCAGACCTTCTGGGAGGGGATGTCACCAGACTGCTCACGCAATTTCCGGTTCGCAGAACGACATCCTTAGAGCATTTCCCATCTTCCGCATAGAGATATGAACTGCATAGCATCATCGTCCACTAGGATGAGGTGATAGGAGTCTTACCAATGCGAGTTTTGGAGACATCGTTATAAAGCACAGGAGCTACCGCTGTTCCAGAGTAATTCAGTCTTGCCTATCATGCCCGTCGCTGTTCCTCAACTCGGTTCTTACCAGTACGTTGCGGAAACTAAGGTACGTCGTACCATCAACAACATCGGTTCAAGTGCTAAACGTACCTATAGGAGAACCTCGACTGGGCTGACCTTGTGACAGTCGACCTAAGCTTGTATAACACGCCTGAGGGCAAGAAACAGCTGGCACAGACCCTTATCGACGCTGTACGCGAGAAGGGGTTCTTCTATGTCAAGAACTTCGGCATATCACAAGAGAGCGTCGATAGACAATTTACCTTGGGAAAGCAGTTTTATGAGCTTCCATTGGAGGAGAAGTCCAAATACATCCCAGAGGGATTAGGTGTGCCTCCTTGTCGTCGGTATCGTTTCTTGAGAACTTACCGTGTAAACAGATCAAGGGCAATATAATGGTTATGTCCCAGCTGGCCGTAGAATGTCCGTTCCTCATGCGCGTCGAATTGAACTCTCGCTAAAATTCCAAACAGTATCGATCCTGCAACTAACCTGAAGGATCATGTCGAGGTCTACAACATTCCTAGTACGGCTTCACACTCCGACCCTCTATTTCGTATCACTAATACTTGGGCAGAGTTCAACGGGTTCTTCCCCCAACAACATCCCGCAGTCATCAATGACAATCTAAAGGAGATTGAAGAATTCGCACAGGTAAGATCGTCTTTTGTGGTAATTGTTTCGCTATCCAACGACACGTCTAGTCACTACACACCGAAGTTTTGGACCCTCTATTTGTGTTGCTAGCCATTGCTCTGGAGCTCCCTGAAGATTACTTCACTAAAATTCACAAGTACGAGGTCAAGAGTGAGGTGTGTGTCTATTATATAGATATCAGGCAATAGTTCTGAATACTCAACTTCCGTAGGATCATCTGAGATACATGAAATACTCAAAGTACACACCTGAGGAAAACGCAAAATTGGAGAACTGGGTTCCCGGTCATACTGGTAAGTTCGCAGTGGTTCTTCGAGGTGCTCATTCTTTGACGCAATTTCTTTCTAGACCTCGGCAGCTTCACGCTCCTGTTCCGGCAACCTGTTTCAGCACTTCAGATCCGATACCACTCCAATAATGAATGGAAGTGGGTCAAACCACAAGATGGGACCCTTACCGTCAATGCCTGCGACGCCTTGCAATTCCTGACTGCAAATTATGTTAAAAGCACCATCCATAGGCCCGTTCACTCCGCATATCTATTCCCATCGTTTCTAACCTGTATCTTACAGAGTTACAACTCCCCCAAAAGATCAGCAACACGTAGACCGGCTAGGCTTGCTGTACTTCTCTCGGTGGGTTGCAGCTTCAGTATGATTGTTCAGGACTTTGGTTCATTAGCACTCTCTAGGCCTCACAACGACGTTACTCTGGCGACGATCAAAGATTCCCCCGTCTTGCAGCGAGAAGGATATACTCAGAACCAATTCGAAGCCAGTGGCAACGGCGTGCCAACCATGGAAGGTTAGTCATGTATCTAATAAACCAGTGTCAAGCAGCCTCTGATTCTAGAGCTCTAGAATGGACGTTTGCGAAACAGAAATGGCAAAGGTCGAAAGGCTACCGCGAGAATGTTGAGCATCGTACGGCGACAATTCTTCCGGGTTTCAGAGAGCAGATCTACGCCTAAATAATGTGTGTCAATCTATGTGTCAATGCAGCAGACTTGAGGTATCAAGCCACCTGATGCTGACGTGCTGGCGTCCGTTCTACGTGTCATTTTATTCGCCATAGTTATCTGCCTGTACTGCGGACTGAGCGCTAGTACTTATTTTTTTGCCCACGCTTTCCCGCAGCTGTGATAAGAACCGGAGCATAAGAAATTTTTATAATGCCATAAACGCATCAGCGCTCAACCCTGAGTGATTGCAACGGTCATTTTTCCCGAAGTGAGAAGCTCTTGGGTCGAGCTTGGCCTTGAAATTCACATGAATATTTTACAGTTCGTCTATTGCAGGATAAAGATAGTCATGTGCCCCCAAGGAACGTCTAGTGGATCTAAAAGAGCATGTGCTAAGTACAGGAGAATAATGCTGAACGGATAAGGTGCTATCAAGAATCAAGAAGGTCATGTTGCAATTAGAAGATAAATCGAAAATCCAATTATCCACCACCTCCATAGCAACGTATCATTGGAAAGCGCAGAATTGTCACTGCTATCTCCATCATCACTGCCCCCCGATTGGCTTTCTTGGATCCCTCCGATGTTTGAGCCGTTGACGAATCGTCCAAAAACAGTCTGGGCTACCTTGGGTTGGTAGGCGGGCATAGTATGTCCTGCTTCGAAGACCCGACTGTAAATTTCATCAACACACGGAAGCTTGAAGAAGGTTGGCAGGGCTTACACAAAGTTCACACCGCCATCAGGGACGATCTTGTACTCTCCTACATAGTCCCCGTCGAGCACCAAGGTTGTGAAATTCAGGTTGCTGAAAGTCGTGTTTCCCCACCAGTCCATTTGCGCAATACAGTCGTGCACTCCAATCCAATTGGCCTTCATATCGGAATCACCCGCCTGTAATATTCGATAATTCCATCATGTTTCAATGGGAAATCACAGCGAAATACCCACCCATATCAAAATATCTACCTCCTTCGCGTCGGCCAATTCCGCTAAGTTTGACAGGAACGACCGTCCCGTCTCACCACTGTTAGAAAATCGAAACTTGAGGCTGGAGTCGCACTGATCAAAGTTCCCCTTTGGCGCCAATGGCTTTTTTGACGCTTGAGGACCGGACGTAGGTTGAATAATACTTTGGCGGAAAAACGTCGCTGTAATCGTCTTCCTCATCGTCTTCGGTAAGTTGCTCCGTATAATTCTGCCTTAAGTCATCCGGATTCCGGTTGCCGATCGTGGGTGCGAAAACTTCTTGGGTACAAAGAACCAAGGCATCGTGGCATACAGTGTCGTTCCCACCGGCGTAACAGTCGCTAAGGCCCGTCGAACAATTCCATTGTAAGCCTCTTGAATGTCCGAAAGGACCGTGTTATTGACAAGGGGTCCATATCCTGGGGCGTCCTGTGCGAATGTTATGGAGGATTTCATCTGGATTAACGGGTCGTGTTTGCCGCTGACGAGTAGACCGGACATAAGAGAGTGGACTTAAGTCAAAAAAGAAAGAGGCTGACTTGCTTATAATTAACTTTGAAACGACAATTTTCTCTGCGTTGAGAACTCCGCTATCAATTTTGGCATTCTGAGACTGGAGATATTGCGTGAACACAGGTCCAAAGCGAGCACCGTAAGACTCTGTAGCAATAATGAACCTAAAGCATTGAACCTGTCAGAAAACAGTAGATCATCACAAAATGATACCCACTCATTGTCCTTGTATGCGCTAAACGTGCTATCGGCAAAAAAAATCTGAAACGCCTTCCAAAAGTATGTAGCGGCCTGATCCGTGGAATTCACTAATGTTGTGCCCGTTGAGTATCCCGTTCCGAACGGTTGATCAATATATATCACTTTGCACAAGGAAGAAGTGAGAACCTGCGACAGCTTCAGAGGAATTTGAAACCCTCACTGTTTGTATAATTGTTCCAACTATAAGGATTATATGTTGTTGAGTTTGAGTCCTCATTGACCGTGCAAGGTCCATGCTCTAAAAGTTTCATCCAATTAGTACATCTCCTCTCAACGGTACCAATGGAATGCCCACGGTTAAGACGTACCCTGGAAAAGCCCAATTAACGATGAACAGCCTGGCCCTCCATTTAACCACACGGTCAACGGCTTGTTATCGGGGTCACTCCTCGCTTGAAAGAACCAAAACCACATTGCATCCTCTTCGTCGTCATCAAAATAGATATAGCCGCTGTATTGCGACACTCCAGGCGTCGTCTCACATATTCCCGAGTTTGTCGTATAGTTCACTGACTGTGAAAGAACCAAAGAAAGGAAGGAATTAAGAATAAAAAGAAGGGAGAAGAGGAAAGCAGAGAGCATGGAAGTGGAGATTAAGAAACATTTTACACGGGAACGGGAGGCTATATACTTAGCAACCTTACGTGGTGAATCTGAAATCAGCGTATCCGTCGTCAGAGCCAATCATTCGCTCGGACAAATTGACGGTAAATCTACCGGAGCCTGCGCCGGAGGAAGAGGCTTGTTGATCGGAGCAAGATCGGCGATTATAATTTCCCACAGAGATAAGTAGCATGAAAGTAAACTCCACGTTTGAGTGGTTCCCATTGGACTTAGGGAAGACAACACACGAGCCTTAGCTAGTGGTATTGCAGGAGCCAGATACTCATAGCGGTATTTTTTCACACAGTTGTCTTTGCCGGATCACTAGCACCACACGGTCGCACATAGCCGCGCCAAGTCGAGCATCAAAACTTGGCGGATACATGCCTAAGTACATGTGTGTGACTTTGGTGCTCGCTGCGTCGGCAAAGCGTTCAGACAGCCAGAGGCCGCGCAGTAACCAGAAAAGTAAACGATAGTGGGAGTCAAGCCTGCGGCTCAGCCTGAGCGTCCGAGAATCCTACTTGGAAAGAAGAATATCTGCAAGGGTCCACTCGTCAGATTTCTAAAGTGAAGCGGAAAGAAAGATAACGAAGTCCAGCCTCATGGATGGAATTCTCCAGCCGATCAGCGATTGATTACTCCTGGATGGTCAGAATGCAAGTCCTGAAACACTTGGAAGATACGAACTTATGACCAGGCCTTTTGACGATAGTTCAGTACAACCACCATAAAAGGTAACCCGACTCCTTTCACTGTGGCCAAAAAAATTATGTTAACTCCTGCGCACAGTACAGGTCGACATAGGGACAGGGGGGACTTCTCAGTCGAGTTCCAGTAGAGAGCAGAGTTGAGAGGACGTCACAGAACGTTATGTACGACGCCGCTCGCCTGTTTCAGTGGTAGTAGAAAAAATCTGTAATCGATAACAAGTCGTTTTATTCAATGTAATCAGATTTCGGTTCAGGCACAGGCGCGCTCATTTTGAGCTGTTCCCTCCCTCCCTCTGTTTCGTAGTCGACAAGACCAGCTTCGTAATCATTCTGAACGTCTGCAAGCCAATCTACAACCCTGTCGGTGGTCCACCATAGGCTAGAGTCGAACCAGTCAGGTAGAATGGCGTCTATAATGTGTTTGGGATAATAGGACAGGCCGAAGTACGATTCGTTGCCGATAGTAACCGTAGGGTATTTGACTGGAACAAACATGGTTAGCCAGGACGGGGTAACTGCGAATAGACGTACTTTCGGGGAGGAAGCCCATGTCTAGAGCGGCGACCGAAAGGTTGGTGCATACTAGGTCTGTGGGCCATGCCATTTGAGCTACGGTTCCAGGGTGGCCTTCGTGCTGAAATCGATAAGCCTATATTCTCCGTCTCAAGAGAAAACATTTCGTTCCGCGAAATCGGCGGGATAATGATGAGTTTGGCGACGGAATTCTACGAGGACATGAAGAATTTTCTTTCTGAGACACTGAGCATGAATAGGAAATTTAATGCAAGGATGACGCGGACGTGCCGTTCCTCTCGAGAAAGTTCCGAAAAGTCAAGATATGCGCCTGGGTCCCCGCAGTCTTCCGAGATCAAACAGCCCTGGCAATCGTTCTGGTAGGTAGTACCCAAGACAAAGGGGTATCAAAGAGCCCTCGCAGGAGTGGGAACGCCTCGGTAGGTGTCAGCTTCGCGGGTGAGATCGTCGAAAGACTATTGATTGGTGAAATTTTTGAGGATGACAGCTCTGTCTGCAATATTTGCACGGTACACCTTGGAGTGAGGACCATTAGACACCCAAGAATGAACGTTGACCTGAGGATAGAGAACAGAGACAGAGCTTGGGGTAAAACTGAAGGACAGTTCGATAGCGGTTTCCGTTTCAGCTGCAATGAAGGACGAGATGGAAACGGTTAACTGTACCATGGTGGATGAAGCGAGAGGGTATTTATTACTTATTTATATAAATAATTACTTATGTATGCAGCATGATCATGTGATAGGTATTGCGCATATTTATTGGAGCGCCTCCTTAGCTTCTGCCTCCCGCAGATCATAACGACTGCGACACGACAATGCAAAATAGATCTCTGATCTTGTCGCTTTGATTTCTCTCGCTTCTGAGGTGTTATATGCGAGTACGCGTTGACAATTTGTTCAATGTGAGGACACCATATTTTAATGCCAGTTGAATAAATAATGATCATTACCTGAACCATGCTTCTGCAGCACTTTATACTTCGCATCTTCTACACGAAACATTATCGAGAGTCATAGATATCACACTGACTCTCGGTAACTTTGGACAATGCTCTGGAGTCTTCTGGTCATCTTTGTTGCTCTTTCTGACCATTGTCCAGCGGAAATAGTTCTGGGACAAGCCCAACTGGATATTCCTTTCGTCTTGAATGTCTTCTCAAGGCCATCGAATCCTCCGTACGCTATGTTCACGCCTCTGCCTCAGACATCACCGAATTTCTCTGGTATCACTCATGATACCTATGACGTTTGCCTACAATCCGTACCGCGCCTCTCCTCTTCGACCTGAGGCCCTACTCAAATGGACTCCTGTACTGGCAGCACCAGTCTGAGTATCTGTCTGCTAGAATTCCCAGAGGAACTCTTACCTACTGTGCGCGGACACTTAGATACAATCGACATCAGAGTTCATAGAGATGTTCATCGTCAGTTCTCTACATTCATACCTCCTTTAAACAAAACGATAAATAGCTATCTCCAGAACCACATTAGGGAATGGGTCCATACGAGGCTTGCACGCCCAGCTATTGCGTTGGCAACTGTGGCACTGAAAGCCCATCCTCCATGGAAACCGAAATCCTACACTTGACTTCTTCAACAGACGACAACGTTATTCCTGACAGTCTCGGTCGCTTGGCAAGGAATATTCGGTTAACAGCGAACGAGGCCAAATTCAGGCCGAGCAGTGGGTCTAGTCGATATCGTTGCCGATGGCCGTTACCGCCACACCGCCATAGTCGAGCGTCAGAACTTGGCGGATTCCACCCGAAGTAAGCACATTTCTATGACCCCAATGCTAACTGCACCGGTAAAGCTTGTACACATCCACAGAGGCCGGGCAGCAACCAGAAAACCATACGACAGAAAAAGCACTCTGCTTGGAAGAATATCTTCAAGGGTCGACTTGTCGGGGTTTTAGCAAGGAAAGTGGAACTAAAGGCCAAGACCAGCCTCATGGATAGGATTCTCCGCTTTCGACCTTCCGTTGTCATTTTCTTTCTTAAAACGTAAATGCAGTCCAATTCAAGGTGCCCAGCTACCTTACGGATAGCCATGACAACCACACATCAAAAATAATAACCTTGTACATAATAAACCGCTCAGGACTTCAACAGAAGGAATGTGCGAAGGAGTGTCTATGCACGAGCCATATTAAATCCCGTACAACTAGATGAAGCCCAGCAGAATGGACACAAATAGGATTACACCTCCACAACTAATCAGTCGCAGAAGCAACCTCGGCAGTAGAGGTCGAAAATTGCCTACATCATACATTGTGAGCCCCAACCACAACGCGGCAGAAGGGCAACGAAAAAGACGCACGTAAAGGTAATCGCGCTCGTAACATCGATCAAGTACGGACTGTAGTCGACCAAAGCGTGCTCGATCCTGCTCGCCGTAAAGGTCGACATGGGGACGACGGTGACCTCAGCGGCGGGGGCCTACACAACGCAACGCATGAGTGTTCATGAGACAATTGAGCGAAAGGAGCGCTCAAGTACCGCATTGACGAATGCCAAGGCAAGCGCAAGCACGACAGAGGTTCGCAGGAGGAATGCCATTTATAAATTTGTTATAATTCAAAGAGAGCGTTCGATGGGTATGGTTGTTGTTGTTGAAAAATACTCCATGGCGCTCAGGTATAAATAGTCTGCAGTACGTGCGACCTTCGTGGCTTGCCATCTGCCGTCACCGCTCGCTAAGAAATTTATAAGTGCAGGAACCCGTCAACAAATTGAACGCGCAGCTCCGGACCCTGCGTTCATCGGATTCAGCGCTAACCGGGAATGATCATTTCAGGCAACCTACACATGAGGCGGTACTTTAGATTGACTGCTGGAGCTGGTACATTGACGAGAACCAGAGGCTCAGGCGTCAAGTTAGCGTAGGCGCATTAAGAGGGGCCTGAAGGGACAAGAAGGTGAGGCATATCTGAAAGAAATGCCTCATATCGACGTCAGATTCATCAACACTTACACACTTCATCACCAAATGCGCAGCAGAGGCACTTATGCGAAGACCGCTTTGCTACGGTGGAGTGATATGTATGATGTGCAAATACGGCGCAGTTCTCCGATGACATACAGCACTGTTCCAAATGAACAGGGGGCCTAAAATGCGACATATCATGAGAGATTCAACCTATATCAATCAATATGAACGCTTACCGCTAAACCTGCGCGCCGTGTGGAAGGACGATGATCGGAACGTACCTCGTGTGATGAAGGTCCACACAGCCTCACAGGTTTGCAGCTTTCATCTTTTTCTCTTGATCGTCACGATGGTACATACAACAGAGACAGACAGTGCAGCGAAATAAGAGAAAATGAAATGACCGGAATAAAGAAGGTGGAATTGAGGAAATAAAGCAACAATATGTACGTAAGTAAGAAACCGTATAGTAATGTATGTACAAGACGGAAATAAACAAACAGCAAACGAGTAAAGGAATGTATATGCAAATAACCTACGGCGTAGGTGGTATCGTCGGTGTCGTTTTGGAGCCCGACTTGACTCTGAACTCGCACATTAGGCATATGTGACTAAGAGCCTCATCAGTCAGCGAATCATAATTTACGGAAGCATCAAGACTCACTCTGATGGGTAATGCGCATTTGGAAACCCTACCACTTTGTCCAAATACTCCCTGTCCACCTCACCCAGCACCGCATTCACGGCCACTGTCGCTGTCGAGTACCACACATAATCGATAACTCCCTTGAAGCTCGGCGTGAAGTTCGTCATGGGTAGAATCTCCCCGCCTTGCCCTGTGCTGTATGCGCTCTTCAGCCCTAGTCGATGCTTCAGCCCCTCCTCCGTGTACCGTCCGTACACATGCTTCATGAAATCCTCGTGGTCTGCACTCAGAACGCCATTTTGGAGGAACTCGTAAAGACCGCTGTCTGGCACTGAGTTGAAATCGCCGCTGACAATCACCGGTATTTTGCTCCCATCGGTATACTTCGGCGCCATTCCTGCTGGTGGCGGATACCGAGCGAATGCCGACGCCATCTTCTCGATCTCTTCAACCAGCAGGGCTACCTTGCACGAGCTTGACATCCCGATACGCTGGATCCCAATGTATATGCGCATTCGCAATCACATACCGCGTCCCTGTGTGCTTGTCCTCCAGGAGACACACTACAGCGATGTGATCCTTGCCTAAAACCCGGTTGAACATGTCATCCGTCTTCTTGAAGTCTTGTCTCTGCATCGCAACGGCGCTGAACTCGATGAGAACTTTCTCTACGAGTTTGAAGCGTGCCGCGTTGTAGAACGTTGCACAACCGTCCACCATCCGCCGATCCGCATCGGACATCGTCTTTGCACGGGACTTTGGCCAGAACACACCCTCATAATCTCGCGTCTCCAGGTTCTTGACGAAGTAATCTTCGTACTGTGCGACATCTACCTCCTGGAGACATAGAAAGTCGGCCGAATGAGAGAGAATCTCTGTGAGAATAATCTCTTTTCTGTAATCCCAGCCGAGGGCCCACGAGGTTGTGTAACCGTACAGCCGTTCCGTCGCATACTTTTCGCACAAGATATTGTAGCAGAGAACGCTGAACGTCTCGCCGCCAGCACCGGCCGCCGACGATGGATCAAGGTGCTTCCACTGTCGTTCCGGAGGCGGCGGAAAGACGGGGCATGAGTCGCGCAAGTAGGAAATGAGTGCTCGGGTGCCGTCTTTTTGGACCATACCCTTCAGTATTGGGTCCATTGGGTTCCCTTCGATACCGAGGGTCTGCAGCTGGTGTAGCGTGCCTAGCTCATGGGGGATAGTGGTGACCTGGTTGTCGAAGAAATAGAGTTCCTTAAGCTGGGTGAGCATACCGAGCTCTGGAGGTAGGTGTTGGAGGTTGTTGCCTGAGATGTCGAGCAATTCGAGGTGCCGTAGGGCAGATATTTGTGGTGGTATCACCTCAAGGGCGTTATGGTTTAGATACAAATTTAAGAGGAATGTGAATGAAAACAGGCCTGATGACGGAGGCAAGTTCTTGAGACCGACGCCACCCATGTCCAGCGAACCCCAGTTATTTTGCGGTGGAGCGATCGCCGTTGGTCTTGGTGCCTCCGCTATGGGTGCTACGGTCGACGAGGGATGATTCTCGTCATCGACAGGCTCCTCTGGTTTGTTTGGATTCGTGATTGGAATAGCAGACTTTGCGACGGTCCGTGACGCAAGAGCATTGGCCCTTGCCCGGAAATGGGGTGAGCGTGACGACCGGCTTGTTTCGCATTTGAAGAGCTGCTGCTGCCAATGCTGTGTGATTAGCTGACCAGCTGGCGAGCCCATCTGGGGCGGGGAAGGATAGTGGGATAGACCATTGTGCGAGAGCGAATTCTGGTGGTGGTGGTGATGAGGCAAGGGCAATGGATGTGGGTGGGCAAACAAGGCATATCCTGGTGGCTGTTGACCTGATGGGGTCTGTCGTGGCCATGCATGGTCCGCCAATTTGTGAGGCACTCCAGGAGAGTGCTGAGCGTAGTACATGGTAGAAACTCCCTGTGACGTGTGACGAATTCGTGACCGAGGCTCGTTTCCCGATTTGGATGCATCGGGCGGGTGGCGGGATGAGGTAATCTATTCTCTTGGTCCCGTTTTTATCACTTGATATCAACGTGCGAATTGGGAAGTCTTCATGCTGCACCGAAACCTAGATTCTCTACCTCTTACCTACAACTTGGCCCTAGTACTTGTCTGCCTCTGCTGTCGATACGAGAGCCACCAGGGACAATCTAGGATCTTGCCCGAAAGTTTGGTTTTCTGACCCCTGCAGCAAATGGGACTCGGAGAGATCTATTGCTTCCATCTTTCGCACGGGCCATCGAGAACTTGTCACGTCTGCAGTCGGTGCGGTCTCCGGGTTATATTCATTTACTTTGCCTCTTCCTAGGACCCGATTCGACATATACGGATGCAGCACTTCTCACAGCTTCTTTTTCTCAGAAAGACTTCTTAATAATCATTTCATTCTGGGGAGTTTTTGCCATGTTCTCAGAGTGCTTCTCCACGATGAAAACGCACCCGGTTCGGGCTCCCACCGTCCTGCCGGCTTCATCGCATCTCCTCCTGCCCTCTTGATCGGTTGGCCTACATCTGAGACTTTATCTTGATGTATTCCGATGAATCTCATTGGCCATCTGTTGAGAGTGCTGGCATGCAATGGACTGGTAAATCTGCCCCGTTACTCGCAAATCTTACAGTTCCAGTCTAGAGCTACCCTTTCCATCGGACATTGCGCTCCGTACCTCTCTCTGAAAGCCCAGGCCTGCTCAGATGCCCTATCAAGGCGTTTTCTCCCAATGAAGTCAACAACATTTAACCTTATTCGCCTCATACGTCTCGGGTTTAACTTCAATAACCATCCCCTCTTCATACGTCACCGTAGATCATCTCTTCATCGTTGAAGGGACTGAATAGCGTCAGGCATAGGTCCCTTACCTGCTAGTCTCAAGCTGGACAAATTCGATAACCGGAAAATCTTGCACACGCTCGGATCGCGTTCTCGCTGTTACGAAGGTTTTATTGCAAAAAAAACGCGAGGGTATGGGTCGAGACCACAATTCAGATGAGCAATATCGTTCCGTAGACGCGGATTGGAGGAGCACCATACCAAACACTCTTATTTGTCTTCTTCCCATGACGTTAACACTGCCCATTGTAGCATGCTCTCGTCAACCAAATTTTTACCTTCTATTAGCATCAAGTAACGCCGCCAAGGATGTCACCACCATCCACACGCGGCCAACCCACTGTGCCTATGGCCCATTTATTCCAGTATTCTACTACTCTTTTGTTGACGATGCACAGCGGAGGCATCTCGGTCCTGACGAAGCCCTTAGCCACAGGGCTATGAGGCGCGCTACCCATGACAATATACCATACCGTACCCGTACCTGTCCACTGTTTGCCCCTCTTTATGGTGGTCGCCGCCCTTAGGCAAACCTTGCCACCGCGTCCAGAAGGATAGGCTAGTCATGTCTGCCGGCAAACATTAGCGCAACACCGTGGAGTACGCATTCACTCCTCCAGGCACGTCAGACTATATTCCGAACAGATACTATGTCCCGTGAAAGCGTAGACGTGTCACGGAACGCCGTTGGAAAGTTGGACCTCTCCCATTACTCCGGGGCTGCGCTAGACCCGACATGGTACATTACATTGACACGGGCCAGTTGTTGGTGGGTTTTTCGCGCCCTAGGAAGGCGGGTATGGGCGCTATTCCTATCTGAATAGAGAGTAAGATGGTAAATAATGTTTGACTCGCCTAAATTGTGGTTGCCTATCTTCCAGCATCCCAGACTTTCCTTAACAGCAGTAATTAGAAGTGCTACCGGTAACAATTTCGGTTTCATACCAACCTACCTTATTCTTGAACGCGCATGGTTACATACGCCGCTTAATAAATATGAGCTTGTTCAGATTATTAACGACGCGCGTGCACTGGACTAGACAGGAACATCCTGGAACTACGGGAAACCATTCGGTCAACATCCCAAGTTAGATTAGGTTGACCGGTGCATATAGGCATGATTGCTAAGAACTTGAAGGCCCTACTGGTAATGTAGACAAACGACCGCAGATGAAATCAACCCATTCCCCTTAGGTTAAGCGAGAGCGTATTCCAAGGCCACATCACCATAGAATGATTGTACATCTGTTCAAAGTGAACTGTGAACAGAAAGAGATAAAATGCAAGTCTGCTACCAGCAGATGAGGATGAAGTCGGAAGAGAGTATCTCCGGTGCGTTATTTGAAATTGAATGTCTTCCCCCTCCCCCCCCGCGTAAGTATCAGAATACTTATTTAATCTACCTAAATAAAAATGCAAGAAAAGCAGTTGCAACCATTAAGGATCACCTCGGTAGTCGTATGGTATAAAAATAAATCGCCAGTGCGTCGCTCTATAATTGTTAGTGATTGTCCGCTCCAGCAAAGCCCCATTTAACCATTCGAGTGATCCCATTATTCCAGTCTTCCACCCGTCTGCTGCTGACAAGACTTAATGTTGACCCATCAGTGCCCACGAATCCTACAGCAAGGCTATGGATCACGATGTCAATGATCGGACCATACCATTCTCCAAACGTCTTGACAGTCCCCTCTTGTTCGTGGTCGACATATCCCCAGCCTAGGTCGTCGACCTCCTCCCAGAATTCCTCGTCCTTTTCATCTAGTGAAGAACAACTCAGGAAGGTTGCAAGCCAAGAAATGACGAGGACCCACCTGTGGAGATGATGACATGAACCACATCCAGACCAAGCTTCTCTCGCAGTTCTTCTTGCATTTCATTTACACGCCTCACGAATGCCGCAAGATCTGCATAGCATTCTTTGATATCTTCTGTCGCCCAACAGTTGTGTTTGAAGTCGCCGTGCCGCACATGGACAGCAATGAACTGGCATCATTGATACAATCATTATCAAAGAAAAAAAGTAGCGATGGCGAACTCACCGGTGGAAGCTCATCTGGCACAACATTGAACACTCTAGCAGCATACTCCTTTCCCACCTTCTCCATATGATCAGTAAACCTCAGGTGCTTCCCCACAGTCCTCCACGCAGGCGACCAGGGACGAAACCATTCATACACCTCCGCCCCAGACCCGACGTAATACGACGTGTCCATGCACGTCAGATGCCTATCCGGTGGTTCCCTTTCACCCTTAGCTGACGCCTTCATCAGAGGGAAAGTCTGATCTCCGAAGGCTGGTTGTACCGGATATATAAGAGACGCGAGATTCCAAAAGTTGGTGTGTGCTTCGTTTTGATTGGACGAGTAGTACATCTGGTCGGGTACGCGCGTGTACGATATATCGAGAGCAAGGGATCTAGCGAAGTTGTAGTCGGGACTAGGGTCAGCCTCATGGCGAGACCGTACGCTCCAGCATCCCAATGTCTCCCAGGAGGCGGACGGATCTCCTAGTTTCTCCAGAGGCGTCTTGATATCGGACCACTCGATAACGGGTGACTGAAGAACATCGCGGAGACGTGTGAGGTTGAACACATTGCCAAAGGCGATTATGCCGGCTTCATCAGCTGAGTGCCGTCACTCTGTTAGACGCGTCAATCGTACGGCGGCAATGATGGTCACTCACAAACATGGTGGGATGGCGAAAAAGGAGGGATAACGGGAATTCTATCTGATATGATTCCCAAGTAAATCATATTGGCCTGGTACACGCGTCTGAGCCCTCCGTGTGAGCGTGAAGGACGCGAAATGAACACATACCTGACACATGAATAGGTTCGCTAATACAACAAGTTGAAAACGATGGCAATGTCGACAGTTCTGGCTACGTACTGAATCCCCCAAGACACCATGCTGTCAGATAGCTTTTTTTTTTCAGCAAATTATCTGGGCACAAATGTATGAGGCTCAAAAAGTGCCGACAAGCCGTATTACTCACCTCGAAAATTTTGCCCTGGAACACCCTTCACATAATAGCTGGAGTCCCACGGTTTAAGAGTCGGCGTTGCTCCCACCACAGTATTATCAGAGGTCGGCGCCGTTTCTACTGTGATCGGTTCTGGCACCAACTCGTCATTTAAACAACTAGCAGGACAGATCTCATCGCTGAGCACTCCCTCCGACTGCTGCCTGAAGACGCCGGTTCTTTTCAGGACATACAGCGAGACGTAGACGAGAACCACTATCGAGAGTGTATTCAGAACAAACACGGCAGGACCACTGAGACGACGGCGGGACATAAATAGCATAGTGGCGCCTCAGACTCCTTTAGAGCTCATAGGAGTACTGGGCCTCGGCGTACAAGGGCGATAGCATGCTGTTTCGTGATCGGCTGTACACGTTTCATCAAAAGAATGATGGGCCGGAAAATTAAATGATCCCCGCTCGGCTCGGAAGCGACGAAGCGCGTCGGCAGACCTCGGCGCGCTTTAAATAGCCAGGTTAGGTACAACGCCGCGGTGCCGGACGACGGCACCGACAGAACGTCGGTATTTAAAGTCGGTACCCCCAAATAAGGAACTTCATGCTTAATGTTGCACGGATCTGACATGTAGAAGTACATTGACTATTATTTTGGGTTCGAAGAATAGGAGTTCAAACGATCCTTTAGCGATGAATGCATTCACGCTGCGCAATACGCCTCCTGAGTGCGGGCATAAATTGTAAATACCTGCATAGTCATATTTCGCGACATAACCGAGCCCTCCGAGAAACAAGGAATGTGAGCTATGTAAGTAATTGGAAGAAAATGAATTGTCCTAGAAATGTCCGTGAATATTCCACGTCAGAAATTTTCAAGTCAACCATGCGTTCCGTCTCAATTCCCGATAATTTCAAGCCAGCTCCACGCAGGGACGGAACTAAACTTTGTGAACAACGAGTCAAGCATTCATTTGACTGAAAATGGTGGTGCAAGCGTCCTGAACGCCGCTGCCAACTTGCTTGTCACATCATTAACTGCGATTATGACCTAGATAAAATGAAGTACGATGAACGGAAGCCAAGCAGAGGTCCGGTGAGACTACCAAGAGGCGTGAGCACATGTGGATTCATCTTGAGCGAAAAGCTATCATTCGCGGGAGGTGGATCAATGAAAATCGGTAGAGGACCCCCCGTAAAAGACGCTAGCAGAAATACCCGCGCACCTTCTTGATCGGAATGACGGATCCGAGTTCAGAGATAAAAAGTCTTGCTGTTTACATGTCTAAGATCAATACAACTTCCAATAAGATACCCGCGAATGAAATCACGCCAACGTTTTCGGAATCCCATCAGGACCAAGCAACGCTTCTTCGTCACCCAATACCCTTGGTCCGTCGCCAACTTTGGTGTGGATAAGCCCCTTCACGGCTCCGACATCAAAGGGCTTCGCCACCGCCTCATTGAATCCATCCACAACGGCGCCTTGCACACCTTGCACACCAAATATCCCAAACACATCTTTGAAAGCCTCCTTTTGCGGGAAATACTTGACGATCATCTGCACGATTTCCTTGACATTCTCCTTTGGTGTATAAATAACGGCGTTCGGACCCGCATCATATGTATATGCCGCCTTGACCTTCCCGGTCTTGAGTACGGCCAGACGATTATACTCCACGACTAGCGCGATGATAGCTTTGGAGACATCATTCATATAAAAGATCGGCGGCTCCGTGTCGAGCGCGACAGCATGGAATTGGTTAGAGTCAGCCATCGTGATCTTCGCGAATGTGTCGAAGTCGCGCTCGAGGATGGCCTTGGAGATGTCGGCCATGCGTTGCGGTACAACATGCTTGATGCGATGTTGCAGGAGGGGTGAGGTCTCAACAGTCCGCTGCATGCCTGAAGTTGAGGAGGTGCCCTTCTTATCATCAGATACGACACAAATGAGGGCGTGGATGTCTGGCCAGTGGGATTGAGGCGCGATTTGGACGGCGTAAGAGTCTTCACCGGTGGGAGAGGTGCCTTGTTCCCAGGCGACGTATCCGCCAAAGAGGGATCGGCAGGCGGAACCAGGACCCTTGCCTGGCAATCAATGATAGGGCAGAGGCATCACAGGGAAGGGAGTAGAGGGTCGCGATGGAGGAAACGAGAGCAGCGAATCCGGACGCTGAAGATGCCAGGCCGGCGGCAGTCGGGAAGTTGTTGAAGGACGAAATGTGGACGGGGAACGTCGATAGCTGGTGCGATATTAGTCGAGCTGCCATAGACAACGATCAATACTTACTTTGGGTGCATTCGGATCCTTGTCTTCAACGAGCTCTTTTCGAAGGCGCTTCAGTTCAGCGATGCAAGTCGCCATTCTGCCGCCATCCTTTATTACCTCTTCCTGACCGTTCAGCCATAACGTATCCTTCTTGAACGACGGGTCTGCACGCGAGGTCGTCGTCGACCGAAGGTGGTCCTGGTCAAGGGTCACTGAGAGCGAAGAGTTGGTGGGTAGGATGAGTTTGGTGTCTCGTTTTCCCCAGTACCTTTACATCACAAGTAATCAGAGTAGATCGGGCATAATTTCAAGTATACGCACTTTATACAAGCAATGTTCACGGGCGCAGAGGTCGTCGCTTGGTAGATGGCCATTGGGAGATCGCGAGATGAAATGATATGATACGATACTTTTATATTTTATTCCTTGCAGAGAGACCGGGGTAGCGCGAGCTGAGGAAGGACATTAAATCATGAAACACTAGAGGCAGACTTGATCCATATAGGACATACTTACAGTGGACCTCCGAAGGGGATCAGCGACTCGGAAAGCCAGGTCCATATTTGAGGATAAAACGGGACCGTGACGTGACTACGCGTGATGACGAATGTCTGGAAATCAAGGCAAGCGCTTCTTGTTCGTGTCTCGCCATAACAAAAAATTCAAACAGCATTCCTGTATTGTATGAGGAACGAACTGATAAGCAAACTGCTGATTGGTTGCGTATCGATTTTGCCGGTGGTTTGAAACCGTCAAAACGCCGGTTTTGATGGTTCAATTTGCATCGGAAACAGTGTACTACCTCCTCGGACAACGGACAGAATAACGTCGCGAGAATTCAGTATCCTAGGGCTTTGACAGCCTGATCGTTCATAGCGCTATGACGGCTGGAAGACTGCTTAAAGCGGCCTGATTGAGTCACCACTTTCTTGAAGCAGGATCAGATCCAAAGTCCGACCTAGAGGTGTTCATTCAGACTTGCAGTTCAAAGGGATGAGTAACTAACACACCTTTCACACCACGAACCAGTAAGGCCTGTCTTTTTCTGGGGTCTTATGCTCTCACATCCGGGGAGCAGTGACCTAACGCGGGATGCGCGGGAAACACAGTCTTCCCGAAAGCTTATAAGAGGAACATGCTGAGCACCAATGCACGTCGTCGTCGTCATGACAAAGGTTTTTTGAAGCATTGTAAGGATCGAACGGATATCCCCTTGGTCTGGTTACAACGACCTTCGCGGAGAACTAAGTAGCGATTTATTTCTGGTACCATGATGAACACAAAACATACCTAATGCATACGGAATCTCGATGCGGCCAAGCATACATCGAAGACTGTCGTCACGGAACAAAAATAATGCAGAGAGAAAGGCAAGCTGAATACGCCCAGGTGTACGAAACGAGTCGTTGCAACGAGCTTACCCCGTCCGACCCACATTCGTAGGGGGTAGATTCCTATGAAATGGAAGAGTGCTAATACAGTGTTAGACCTTAACTACCATCAACATGTCCGGCTTTGCCCAAGAAGCGGGTTTCCGTGCGAGACAACATCGTAGCGCCTATTGGCTTCGCCGGCTCATCCTCTTGTCTACGTTGACTCTAATGATGCGAGTGTCAACTTCGAACATGCCCATCGCCCGTGGGAACCGTCGCGTATCAGCAATCGATGCACTAAGAAGATCAACACACTCACCCCCATCCATCATGCACCGGAATTGGCGGAGATCATCTTAGAAGCTCTTGTTAGATTAGTTGGACATAGTGTATTGCCTAGGGAGAGTCTGGACCATGCCACGAAAACAACTCGATAAAAAAGAAACAGTTAGCCGACATGATATTGATGTTACCGTAAGATGGGCAACAAGGGAATATAGGCTCACCGTGAGACGGAGCCCAATTAAACACCATACCTCCGGAAGGATGAGCACTTTTCTTTTCGAGCCAATAACCTCGAACAAAAAGACAAAGGTGGATCATTTACCGAGCCCTTGAAAGAAGCGCCAGATTTTCGTAAGATGGCGGTAAAATAATCATCATTTGCGTGGGCGACGAGGGTCTTCCCCGGTAGACCCCGTACGTCAAATTTTTGACCAGGAGCATTAGGATCAGAACTGGAACAGAGCCTGCTACATGGTCTAGGCTAGTGCGATTTGTTGAATGAAACAGAAATAAAGAAAGCAAGGTGGAGCCAAAACCTCCGCTTGTATGAATATAAATTTCAGACCTTGGGTCGAGCCCTTGGACCTTCGAAGAAGCAGCATATATCCCCGTACGACGGAGAAGTCAAGAGATCTGACTTCCTGTGAGAGCTTGCGGTGAGGATCCCAATCCCGCGAAGGGGAGCAATATCCCAAACGAGCCAGAACTTCGGAAAGGAAGTAAAGTTCTGAAAAATGACGCACATTGGTCAACTTAACCGGACGTTATTTTCGTGTAAGCTCAACGGCCCGCGAAGCAGAACGGTGACTCCAAGAAAGGTGATTGTTTCAGAACTTTTTGAGCAGAGAGGCCAAGATCGACGTGTTTGGACTAGGTGCGAGATAGATAGCTCTCAAACTAGATTTCCAATGAGATAAAGAGGCCGGGAGAAGACGACTGCGAGATAGAAAATAGGGACTGTATTGAAAAAATGTTTGTGAGTTTGGTTGAAAGGCCCCTGAGATCCTAACCCCAGTCGGATAGTAATGAACTAGCCAATTCAGTAGAAAAATAACTACCTCAAATACGTGAATGAGCCTTTTGAGTATATGGATTTCTCGTCTAGGTAGAGCGATCAACTTAAAGTAGTAGTCCGCCCGAAGTTTCCGCTACAGTCAGATAGTTTAGGAAAAGGTCAAATGCCCTACTAATAGAAGTTCCAGTTTCTAAACAATAGAGCCTCAGATATGTCTTTTTTTGCGCGTGTACATCCAGTATCTAGAAAGAAACCGACCGGCTCTTTCCCGACGGGTTGTGGAAAAGATAGTACAACCAAGAGAAAAGTTGCGCGACTATGTCCGAATATAGCATTAGCAGGTGACATACTGGCGCCTACAAACGATTTCCATCTGCTCGCGGGAGTTCAATCTGTCAAGAGTAGTAGCCAACTCCGACAGGGTTCTCTCATCGTGGGATTGGATGAAGTCATACAAAGTGGAGCCCCTTGAATGACTGTTCCTCCCATTCGTTACAAGATTTGGTATAGGAGGGAGCACTCATGAAGACACGAAGTTCACTGTGTGACGGCGCCACAAGAATTGTCGCCGCAAAACCCTTGCGCTGTTTTCGCATTTGCCTCTAGCATCAAATGGACTGGCCAGCCAGGTCATCCTTTAGAATCTATGTGTGTAATGAGCCACCGAGAAGACGCCAGAGTAAAAAAATAAACAAAGCACTGACCAAGTAAGTACTAGCACAGCGCCTCCGGGTCGGATTTGCGACCCTTACTCATGTACTGTTACCACAAGCCTCAACGGGCCGAGGACTTGTTGAGACGTTTCCATCAGCAAAAAAATTTCAGCTTTCGAAGAAGTTCAAGCTTTTGCTGAGATCCCAACTTTAAGGATTGGGTTTGAGGGCCAGTACAGTACCTGGTCGAGCGGAAAAGCCCGAAAGCAAATAACCCTACCTCCTTCGCAGCACGATCCACAAGAAATCATGATGTAGATGCTTTACTGGCCGCCAGCAACAATAAGCAGTTCTTGATGAGGATCATAATCAGGGCCATGAACCAAGCGTGAGCATGCCGCAGTTGGCCGCCGCTTCCCACGCGCGATTCCGGCCCGATGGCTCCGAACGTGCTCCTCTACAATCCCCACACGCCCACATGTTGAGGCAGTTGACACGTAAAGAAAAACGTGTCTTCACAAGAAGAATGCGTACGCTCACGGGGCATTTAACGCCACCACCCAACAGCGGATGCGGTATCTGTATGTGGTATTTTGAACGCGCCCCGTGGAAGCGTTCCGATCCACAATCTTGGTCGGGGTTTGTGATAAGATGTATGTGTCGGCGGTGACGCCGAGGTTCAGCGTTATGCATGTAGATAGATGCTCTCCATTATGAAGAAGATTGAGGAGAATGTTTGAGGGACTCGGGGATGTTACCGTTCCGTTTGTTGAACATCGCTTACTAGGACATACATACATAGCCATAGGAAGATCAGTCGCACATAGCAACTTGGCGAGCGGCTCTAATGCGACATTAACTTCGGGTAAGTATTGAGAGCGATACCATTGTAACTTCATCATGCTAGAGTAAAGGGCGCCACTGTAGGCGGCGGCTCTACTCTGGGGGAGTTAGTGGCGAGAGAATTCGAACACTTGAACTCCCACTGTACATCGCTCTAAAAGCACCGAAGACATGAGATAACAAAACAGACTCTTCTTTAACTGAGTACAGGGCACGCGTGGTTATCCGGTGACATGGCTGAGAAAAGGCCGGTAGGAGCGGTATCCGAGTCGACGCCACATACTGATTATGAATTGGATGAATTGGCGAGATGAATGGGTGACTGATGCAAGACTGATGTGTGGTACCTTCATTATCTTGAAATTAAGAGGATCAACTGGCCGCATCCGAAGTGGGCAACCAAGGGGTAACAAAAGGAAGACCTGTCAGAAGGCTCGTTACAGAGAGGAAGGAAGCCCTCTCGGGAAAGCCCATTGAAGGTGTTTAGATGAGGAAAGGGGTCGATTCGCGTCGTGGCGACCGTCGATGAAATTGAAAAGTAAAGTGAAATTTTGCGTGGCGCACCGATAGCTGGTTACCGGTTACAAGCAGTGATGATAAGTGGGCGGCCACGCAAGTAAACGGGGAAAATCCAAAGATCGATCAAGTGATCGTAGCAGAATTTTCGGCCCGTCCGCATGGTGGAAATTTCAGGCAGATGCTAGTCGTTTGGGGAGTTACGAACGGGAAACGCCAGAGAAGAACAAGGCCGCACAAGATCTGACAATGAGTTGACAGAAAGCGTTGATGGGTTCCAGGTAACATTTTACAATTCGAATCGGTGTGGAATCACCGGTGGCTCAAGCTGTGTCATGCCGCATGGTGCTCGCCGTACCTGCGCCATTGACAGTATGACAAGGGTGTTCCTGGCAATGGGGGGCAGAAGAACGCCGGTCGAAGCCTGGAAAATTGAGGAAAATAGGTGGAAAATGAGGGGATTAACGACGGAGAGGTGGGGCATCGTCGGAAGCAGGGACGCAAGGCGGGCGAAAGAGTGTGGCCGTGTTTGTTTCGGATCGCTTGTACTTGACTACCACGTTCCTTACCTGGCCTTCTTTTTTCTTATTCTTTCATTCCTAACTCTAATAAGGCTTTGTTTTGCAATGCCTATTACACGCATCACTAGTCGCACTCCGTTACGGGACCCTCTCTCTGACCTGCCCTCATCCAGGTTCTTCCGTAGTATGGCAGCACCCTCGTCGTCATTCTCCCTCATGTCGTCCTTGGCTACCCGGAAAAGTCGCTTCAGAACTACATTTCTTGCCCTTTTCGTGATCTGCTTCTTGTCTACCTACATTTTTATCTTTCAGCAGCGAGCGTTGCAGGCACCGTTTGGGCTGAAGCGTCCCGATAGGCCAGCCGCCGACCAGATTGCAAAGGCTCTGGAGACAATACGGACGTCGACCGACGTTGCTACTCTTCGCAAGGCCTACACCAATCAGCCGCAGCTGCGGCTGGACACGACCCAGGAACTGGCCGCCGTCTCCAGCTTCCTAGCGAGTCTGCCCCAGAACGTCATTCCCTCCTTCGTGGACCCTTCCTTACCCATAGATCCCCAGCTCGTTGTTGACTTCGATCCCCAAAGTCCGCGGGTGGCCGATGAGATACAGAACATGATCGATGATGTCTGGACTGCGGCATCCTGTCTTCCTCTATTCAAAGGTGTGTTCAGTTCATTTTTCGCTTCTCGTCTTCTTTGACTAAGAGCCGTCTTTGCAGCTATACTCACCCGTATCGCGGGAGATAAAGGCTATTTTAACAGACCTCTATTTGCATCCAGCACCCATGATCATAGATGTCGATGTTCGCGAGGATAGCGTTGTACTTGAGCCCCTCCTTGAGAGGGTCCTAGCTACAGACGATCTTCCCATCCTCCTGATCGGCGGTCACTACGTCGGGCCGATATCCAATATCCGCTCCCTGCACAATAGTGGCGAGCTCAAAGAAATGATCAGAGCCGCCGGCGCTGTCATTGATGGTGCCAAGAAGAAGCACAAAAAATCATAGCGTCTTATTATCTTCTCTTCTTGGACATTTATGAGCGCTCGTACCACTTTGGTCTATTTATGAACTCTCTACGCCATTCACGGACATTGCACGCCCGCCAGTCATCCCATAGTGGCTTTTACGACACCTCAATTGCTGTGATAGACTCCATACTAAAAGTCCTTATCATTCACCATCCAATTTTACTGTACTACATACTGTCTCTCCTCATTATACCTTACGCATATTCTCGATCTATCCATAGACCTCGCATTCTTTACCAGTAGAGCTGGATTTACTTCTCTTTTCCCTTCCGGTGTTATATAGGTCGTACTCTATACTCAAAGAAGTAGCGTACATAATATTGCTGCCTCCCCGTCTGTCCCATTGGTGCCTCACGAACAATGGATATTACCTTCTTTTCTCCGTCTGGTCTCGGAGCCATACTTAATCCCATACTGTCTCTCTTGAGACTGCCAGTGCTTGCCTGACGGTGATGTCGTCATCGTCAAACTATTCTGTACGCCACGATCAGTAGGAAGGTGGAGGGACTGACTTTCCAGTATAGGTCGGTGAGCATACTCTGCTCTCCCTAAGTACGTCCGATTGTGTCCAATGCGAGCTGTCAATCAGCACTGATCAGTTGAGATGGGTCGATGGCTGAATGGCTGATCCGCTGAAGTTCTCTGCTGAAGCAATCAAGCAAGAAGAGCCGGGGCCTTCTCCTTCGACAACAGAGAGCGTTTGAGAAGCGTGACGTCAAAGAACAAATAAATGTACTGGATATTGTACAAACACACGGATGCAGTGGCATACGCCAAGGTAAAGGGCGCTATTACTGATTCCAGCCATGGTTAAAAGATTAAGGTGTACAGTCGTGGGTACTACGGTCCAAGGTTAATATATTCTTATATCCGGTACGCCTCTCGCAGTGCGCAGAAGTCGCTAAGCTAAAATGAATGGTGTCAGTTTGGTACAATGTATTAAAAAACCCTTACCGGTCGGTCACCGTTCCGACTAGCAAGGAAAGCAACATCTGCGTTGCTATTGAGTGAGGTACGCGGCACGTAGAAGAATGAGCATATCCTTATTTGTAGTGCGAGCTCCACCTTCACGCAGGGCCGATTGAGGGTAAGGGATCGGTGAGGAACGCGCCCCGTACTGGACCGACAGGCAGTTGATTCGCACGAGCCTAAAAGTCAGATGGATGAAATGGCACATTGGTATTTCATGCACCGCATCGGGAGCTGTGGACTCGTGGGGAATGGGGAAATATTTGTCTGTGGGGAGGGTGAGATAAAAAAGAAATATTGTGTGTACGTATAAAGGGCGCGTTAGAAACACCGGCGGAGTAGCTATATCCAGCAACATACGATGGGGTGGTTCGAGTCGAGCCTCTAGGGCCTCACGTCCATGTCATGACTCGCACGAATGGACCGGTAGTAGCGAGCGCTTCGATACAGTCCACGGCTTGATGGATCATTTACGACAGACATAGGCACCGTCCGGTTTTAATGATTCCCATAGGAGGTTTACTGTGACCTTCACGGTAGGGAATCAGACACGTGCCTGTTAAAAAATTAGATGGGTTGGACCTACATGGTCAACTGAACCCAAAGACCTGGAATGAAGTCAGACCGGAGCGACAAAGACGGACAGCCAAAGTGACCGAGACTGTATTCCTTTAGACTATATGTGTTGAGCACCCTGCAATTGACCGGGCCGGGTACAGATATTCACAGTCAACACGCGAACCGGAATCGGGGAGATCATCCCAGGGATGATGGGAACCACTCCTCTACACGAGATTTGACCGGTGTCGGTGCCAATTTTCCCAGTAAATCTTGACGGCGTTGGGGAGGGCGAGACCTGAGTAATAAACACGTTGAGAGAGGGTGTCTGATTGTGTTCTGGACGTTCCGAGGCTCGGATAAGTTCCTGCCTGTGTAAAACACGAACGGTACTTAACCCCATGAATGAAGAAGTTCGATGATGTGATGTGCCATGGGCTTGACATTTGTAAACAGTCCCCCTGAATAGATGTGGCGGTGGGACTAGGAATGAGGTTTTTGCGTCATACGAAGTAGGCTAGGACGTTAGTTTTGACTGGCGTTGTTGATAATCAATTTAGAGGGCGTTTAAGCAGGGTACTGAGACGTGTGACCTTGAGGGTGCAGTTACATTATTCCGAAAGGTGGAGTGGATCCTTGGTGGTGCCTCGGAATAGAAAGCCTGAAAAAAAAATTGGCTTGGAGTGAGAGAGTTTCGATATTAGGGCGCGTCGAGTGCGATGTTGCGTAAGGATATAGTGGGAGGGCTAGGTGGAATTGAATTTTTAGCGACAACTGTCACGGTGATTAGACTTGAATAGATTGAAAGATGGGATCCCGCCCTTAGTACATCCTTGTGCTAATACCGCTTGTAGTAAAAAAAACTTACGAGGGGTCGCGCTGGGCCGGGTGCGCCTGTCGGACCCGGAGTCGCGCTCCTCTCAGTCTGTATAGTTCCTTGAGGTCGAGTCTTTGCATAGGACTGAAATACTGAGTTAAGAAATAGAAACTGGTAGGCTTGACCATTCTGGGCTGTTGCCCAAAATAATCGGCATGAAGGTCGGGATGTCGGTGATCTCGGCATCTTTCGGCAACTTCTTTGCAGTGCTTTGTCCACTAAAGCTGTGCACCTGCCCTTTCGATTTTAGTAACCGACATTTTTTTTTTCGAGGTCCCTGCACATATTCCCATACGGAAGGTATGTGCGACGGTGCCGTGTTCCCAGGCTAGGGAGATCTGATTTCAACGCGAGGACATTGCCATGGGGTTCCAAGCCATCGGACTTTCAACGGTTATCACCTCCTTGATGGTGATTCGCGCGCAGAAATTACACCTTTTTTGGCATAACCAAGACCACTAATGTAGAATTTCATCCTCTTCCTTGTCTGGGCCGCTAGATCTTGGAAACTTGAAGAGTAAGCGCGGCTGCTACAGGCCCCACGAACAATTGACGGCTCCGGATGCATTAACTATCTGTTTGGGTGATCCTGGCTCACACCGACAGTAATTGCAATCTCTCAATTGTTCACGTCTACAGGATTCTAGGTCCTTTCAATCTATATTTGTATCTTGATGCCCTATTTATCAAGGCGCATCAACATGATCTCCAAAAGCGATTTTTCTGGGCAGTTGAAAGTCCAATTTTATGTGGACCCTCGAGATCATGAAGAACCCCCAATTGCATCTTTCAATATGATGATAGTTAACATTAACAGATTGCTTCGGACCGGCAACAGTATCGGAACGAATCTCCAGAATCTCGATGGGAGGCGGATTTTTATCGGTGCTAGGGGAATAATCCCTGTTGTCAACGAGCGCAATCGTGCACTAAACCATTTTGATGGGACCAGTATGTTCGACTAGGCTATGTTTTTTCAGTAGTCTCATCACTTACATCCTACTCGGTTCAGTAACATTCCATATGGTCATTCCCCATGATCGCCGCCGATTGCAGAGGAAGAAGACCGGTTTGTGTGGCGATGGACGGCACGGCAAGACGCGGCTGCTGTATTCTTTGGGTGGGTCGCCTCATTTCGACCCGGGAGACACCGATGTTTCTTACTATATTGAAGATTATCGATCGCAGGCTTGTAATTCCACCCTGTCGGAGTACACATCTTAAGTGAAACTGATACGGCCCAAGTTACTGGATTTACGACAGTCCAGTCTAGAATGTCTGTTCTCTAATCTCATCGCCTGACCTTGGTAAGTACTTACATGTACAGGGCCTGCTTCAACATGACTATTTCGTACACTTAGCTTCTGCTACAGCTGCTTCTCATGTCGTTTACCTGTCAATCCCAATCAGGGCACCGGAGGCCAACATATCTCCCTTAATTGTCGTGCTGTGTTTGAATAATAAAGGTACGCAAATAATCTTCCCGGAGTGTGATCCAATGATAACAGTCCTTAAAACTCTATTAGTGAACTTCGTTTAAGATCAATGCTTTCGAGTCGGTGCCGTAAACGCGAACTCCATCTGTCATATGCCATTTCGCGCACGGGGATTATGCTTTTCTGATAAAACAGTGCCCCACAGAGAGAACACCCCTCATTATCCGCTGCCCTCCATCCTCCCTCCTCTACCCTCGACTACGTGCAGGCCATGTCCCAACGAGCCACCATCACTGGTTTACGCCTCCGCAGCCCCTCGGACGCGAGGGTCATCTTCCACGCTGTCCATCTGAAGATTCTGCCGATGGTCACTCGTCGGCTCGATAACGATGAGAGAAGCCTCATCCAGCCAGGATCCGTCTACGTCTGGGAAGAACGTGGCCCCAATGCTGAGCTCACTGGTGTGCGTATCGCTCAATATTGCCATCAGTCCCAAGCTCATTAAAGTCATAGACCGGAATAGAGAGATGGACTGACGGTTTGTAATTGAGCGCCACCATGCCATCATCGCCTGACCATGCATGCATCTAGGCATTCGATGGGGTCCGTCGCGCGTGCGCGAGGTACGTCGGCTGGGCGTGCGTGTCCGGCGCTAATGACTGATTTCTCTGTTTCACCAGGGGTTCCTCTTTTATCAAGAGAAACAAGACGATCCCAATTTGTATGTGGCTAATGCCTATAGGCCGTCGAATGTGTACGCTGTGCCTCATTGCCCCTTATCTTTGCACGTACTAAGCTCCTCATCTAGGGATCCCGCCAAGATGATCTTGACGAAACAAACCTACACCGTTTACTGTCGTCACGCCTGCCGGTAAACGCAAATGGCACCTCAGTGAGTGCACCGTCTCATCCGACTGCATGTTTTAATGGCCCACAGTCGCGTATTTCACCGACGCCTCTCTCGATCGACTAAAAACGGTCGACGACATTTCTCAGCTGGCCGGATTAGTCGTTCCCCACGAGAAATACCAGACCGCACGCGCAGCAAAGGGGCGGCCGGAACACATCTTCAACACGGCGCAGTCCCACGGTGCACCATACACACGTCTGGAATACGTTCCATACACACCTAAACATTCATCGCCGTCTCCGTCCCCATCTCCGATTGACTTTTCGCCCACTATTATGCGATCCGTCTCGACATCACCTGCTGCTCGGCGCCAGAGTCCAAGCGCCACACCCCAGCTCGCCAAAGATACCCCCTCTCGTCGCCACAATACCGTGCAATTCTCCCCTAGCTCGCTTCCGCCCCTAGAGTACCTACGGAGCCAGCCCAGGGTACGACGTTTTCCTGGCGACGAGATGGCCCTTGCCAAACTCACACACGGGCAATAATGGTCCACCGTGCTAACGGATTAAATATTGATTTTACACCTGCCCGGATTGTATTTCTAGTCTACTTGATTTGCTTCCCTTTTGTAATTCCTGCTTCGTTCCCACCTATCATATTTAGTATTAACTCGATATCACTGTTGTTGTACTTAACCCCCACCACTTGAAGACTTATGTTTACGACCAGTCTTTACGAGCAGTACGACACGATGTCTATAACGTAGCACAATGGGACTTTTTTGCGAATTTTAACAGCTTGGATTGAGCCTGATTTCTCCGGGCTTTGCATCATCAGTTATTTCAGGCGTCGACCTGGTATTTGTTATCCTGAAATTTGTGTGGGTCCAGGTTACAACTTTGAACACCGGATATTCAAATCTCGTCGACGACTACATCGATATAGCGAAGAGAATTAATTAAGACAGCAATAGGAAAAGGACATTATAAGGGGATGTCTATTCGTACACGGTACGGGTCACCTCTACCCCTCTGCCGCATGGTCCATGAAGACTGCCCGTTCAGTGTATCCTCATTCATTCCTTCTTGGAATTCACCGCACCTCCCATCAGGGTACTTGGTAACTCCTGATTCCCAACATGGAACAACAATGACACGGATCCGACGCCTAAGAGAATAATGACGATGACCGGTCCCTGCGAGTAAGACGAAGGGGCTAATGTCACGTCAAATCAGCGCCGGTTACCAAGAGAATGAGATAGTAAGTCTTACCCGCTGACATCCCTCCTTTCGCAGCTTTCACCAACCCAAGCCTGCGTCTTTACTTTGTTGCCTTCGCCAGGTCGTTGTAACCCCGCACGCACAGACATAGCATGTCTTTCCAGCTTTGGTGGCCTGAACGCACTGTCCTCTCCCAGAACATGTGGAGGTTTCCTCGTTACAAGTGTCTTCGGTAGCGAAGCATGTTGAAACGGAACCTATAGGTTCCTGAGGTGGAGCGTGGTCAGGGGGGAAAGGAATCTGTGACTGCAAAGGGCTTGATTGGCGCTTGGAGTACGAAAGAGTAGGCGACGGAGTGTAAGTCAGGATGGCAAGCTGTACACGGCCTCGATCGAGGCCTCGTTCAAGGAAGGCACGGATGGTTGACGCAGCCTGTGTGAATTCTTCGCTGGCTGAACCATAGGTCTTCCGTACAGCTGCCAGCCCTGACAGGTCGAGAGCTGCGAATTCTGAATCTTCCGCCTTGTCAAGGAAGGTTTTCAGGGAGTTGATATTTTCGAAATGAAGAAGAGAAGGGGTAGCTTCGTATATTGAGGCATACGCGTGTCTGGCTCGATGAAGATAGGTCGATATGACAGAATACAGGGATGATATTGATACAGAAGAGGGGGTCGACAGCTTGAATGAAGGTGTCAGTGAAGAAGGTAAGATAGCTAAGGAAATACAATATACGTCAGTCCATTTCACGGTACGGTCTTGATACAACTCAGCGCACCTTCTGCGTCATATTCTTCCATGGTCAGTAAGAGTGCATTCTTCGCTCCCTGGCCAACGAATGCCTCATCCTCGTACAACGGTGCTGCCGAGTCTCTGAATAGTTCAAACAATTCGAGTCCCAAATGATGCGACAAAACAGAACTTGCGTCCGAGGGTGACAATGTGGGCCTAAGGGAAATTCCTCTGAGGGTTGAGGTATACTTTAATGCTCAGCGTCGGCTGTAGGACTGACAGCAAAAGACCAAAGGAAAGGAGACCCAGCATTATTGGGCGTTGGGATGGAGGGAGTATTTGGTGTTGTTTCGCCGCGTGGCTCTCGCTATCCTAAATCAGGCAGTACGACTGGAGTCGCGTCAAGTGGGGCTTGTTCTTGAACCACCATGAACACTATATTTCCACTCGCTCAGCATTTTCTTTTCCCATTTCAATGGTATCAGCCTCTACCATATTGCCGCTGTAATACTAAAGTCGCTTTAGCCTGTTCATGACCACTCCTATGCGGACAAGTGATCAAGAGTACAGGAAACCTTTACCTCGACTGCCACCCGAAATATGGCTGGAAATCTTTCAGTTCGCAACATACACGTACCATTCAATCGCCCCAATGGATCCCTTTACTCGGAAACGCATATCCAACAATGCCATGGGACCTAATACGCCACTCTTGGCGCAACAGACGAAACGAGCACTTGTCCTCGTCTGCCAATCCTGGAAGCAAATTGCAACTCAGATTTTGTATCACCATATTATCGTTTTGAGTCCGTCTAGAGCAACAATGATATTGCATAGCCTCCAGAGACACTCCTATGCGCTGGAGGTGGGAAACGACAAGTCGTCCAAAGTACGAATTCGCATATCGGAGTATGGTCGTTATGTGAGGCATTTGGAGATATACACGCACTCCAGGAAAGCAGAAAGCCCACGATATCTCGAAACACTTTTTCGTATCTTTCAATATTGTCCCAATCTTCGCATTCTTGATGGCACATGGAACCACCCTCTTCCTGTCGAGTTCATCACTGCGGTCACCAAGCTGTATGGGGCAACGCTTCGTGAACTGTATTGGCAAGACCAGAAGGATGCTAGTATGGTTACGCCCACTCATTTGGCGTGCTTCCAAGCTCTGCGTAGTTCTCGATTTGCGGGATTATTCGGGGTGTGACACCAACGTTAGCAATGCCGGAGGGCTTACCCTTCCTCTCGTTGACCACCTCATTCTTTCTACACGAGATACCAGCCTCGCCGTCGCGACCGATCTGCAGTTTCCTCGTCTTACTAAACTTACGCTCAGAACCCCAGCCACCGAGTCCATCGACTCTGATCGTGCGATAACTCACTTCCTCGATGTTCACGGATCCCGTATTACCGCCGTCGACCTCCCTTCTCCGTCACCGGATTCTGATCCTGACCCCATTTCTGTGAGACAGGTCGCCCGAACTCTTGCCCACGTCAAACCTGCCTTGTTTCTCAAATCGGGCGTATGCCCCAATCTTGATACCCTCACTTTCGCGGTTACGGCTCCCATCATCACCCTCGCCGATCCTCACCCCACTCTCCGAAGGGTTGGCTTACGCGACGTGCGAGTAGATGGTTTGTACCCGGACAAGAACTGTAACACTAAGTCCCATCTGGCATCATTCACCCGAAATATATTTCCCAATTTAGAGACGGTGAGGACAGTCGGCTTCCTGGTGGAAGCGGAGACGGATACTATGGCTGAAGATGTCTTTATCTGGTGGTCCGAGAAGTTTGAGAGTGACGGTATTGATTTTCAAGACGGTCAAGGAGTGGTATGGGCCTACGAAGAGGAAAGCGACAATGAATTGTAGACGTGCCGCTGGTAAGGATTCCCGACACGATGAATTATTTGTTTTTTTCCAGTCAGGCATGTCATACTCATACCATATTCTGCTCATAGATTTTGCATTAGGATACCACTACGAATATTACATTAAATTCGAATAGCCGGTTCAAGTGGACAACGTGCTAGGCAGCTGACGATAATCAGTCAAGGGTCTCGGTCAACGATAATCAGCCCGACAAAATAAGGGACAGGCACTATCATTTGGAAGAACTATCATGTACGTACGATCTGCGGAAGAATACTGACAAGTAGCTAATCCCCTGGATTAAGAGCTAGCCACGCACTATTAGCTACCTCTGCCATACGGTGGCAAAACTTACCTCGTGCTCCCTCTGTATACTGACTGTCCCCCATAACTATAGGCGACGAGGAGAGATCAGGGCATAATCTGTGTATGATGGTGGCGCAGTGACTGGACACCCACCCGATCTCCGCCGGGGAAACGCGTCAATAAGATAGAAACTCCTGGGTTCATTTTTGACCTTCATTGTTAACTGCGACGGCTCTCGGTCCGACAATACCAAACTCATCCTTCTCGGATCCATTGTGAATGGGAAATATTCCCGTGCCTCAAATGTTTGTTTTTAGAAAGTGAGGACGATTCCAAGGGTACCGGTCAGACCGTTTTGGGAAGATATTCCTGGGCTAGAGCCGCGGTCCTTCATCGCTTTCGATGCTAGCAGGAAATCTGGAAACAACTTGCTCATCGACATCAATTCGGATGCGGCATCCTGGGCGAGAGACACGTAACGTATCTAGGATACACATTCCTATCTCATAGCACCCGTACTGGGCAGTCCTAAAGGAGAGTGTATTGATCAGATAAATGGGCTCGTACTCTTCAGATTTCCTTATACGTACAAGCCATCTTGGTATCTGACCGCTTGATGTGGACTTGGGGGAGATGACAGATCAATAGCTTCCCCATGCGTTTGACAATAACATTGCCGCGAGAGCCTCAAAGAGCATGCCTAAAACGCGTGTCGACATCCAGCATGGAAGAAGACCGATGTGTGCCTCACAAGAATAAACCGGAGAGAGAACACTTAAATCAGGATTCTGTAGTATCGGGGACTTAGTCGGGGTACCTCACATGCCCGCGAAAACGGAGGGGGGGACGCAGTGCTCCCCCGAACCCCGAGCGCGCAGGAACTACTGCCTATAAACGCCGACTACTGGAAGAACAGACATTAAGCGAGGCGTCATGTATGCAGGCCAGTGGAAATTACCTCTGCGCTGATTAAGTCTGGGTCACCCCAAGACCTGAGGATCGTTAAGGCGGCCCCACGAGCCATGTCCCAGGAAAACCGCACGTCCGGTAAAAGCGTCTTCTCAGTCGATCTTTGACAACTGAGGGTCGGATATTATTTAAAATAGTGTAGGCACATACCATGCCCAAGCCACCACCTCGTGTGATCTTCAGATTATGATCACGAGATGATCGACGGGACAGTTAACCGAATTGATGATCTATCCTGTCACCGCAGGCTGCGCTGCCAAAGGTTGCACACCAGACCTCCACGGCGTACAAAGTGGTTCTTGACAAAAGAATGTTCTCCCGCAGACTGGTTCTCAGGTGGCTTAGATGGACGTCTGGTGACTGGGTTACCAGTGCGTGAGTGAAAACGTGGAGCTCTCACTTGGAAGTGCTTTCTCATGTTATCTTGAACGTGTAGGCAAGTTCCGGACTTGAAGTTTGAAGTCGCAGAACACTCGAAGAACCTCTATTGATATTCGCTTGGCAGAGACGGCCTGCCCGACAGCATCTAGAAGGCTCGAGTGTCAGAAATATCCTGTACCACAGACACAGGACGCGGTTGGAACGTACGGCACTGGCATGAGGGACACAGGAACATGGGTGAACCGGTCTTCAAAGCGGCTATTTACCAGGTCGGACGCGCTGCGGACAGTTACTTATGCACTCTCGGCTTGAGCAGTGGCGGTCGCAGATTGACTGTGGAGAAGGGCGGCGCGTCAGGCACGATTTCAATACGTTGACCCTGGACTGAATCGCAATCTATGATTCACCAGCGGCAGTCTACAGCCAGTACGTTCAAAACAGTGACAGGACTCTAGAATATCCAAGGGAAACCCCAACATAAATACGAACGACAGATGAATTACGAAGGGTTCAAGAGGCGGTTTGCCATTTCGAACCCTAGAAATGTAGCACCATTTGCAAAGGGAGATCTACAGAAAGGTTAGCAACATTCGCAGAGCTTAAATAATGCCACGAGCCTGATCAATGTGGGTCCCAAGCCTCGGCTAAATGCCTTGATTCCTTCCGTTCGCCATATTGTGCACACACAGTTAAGCGTAGATGAATATTTTTGACCGGTGGCGGGACTGAAACCGTCTGTTTGCATTCGGGATTTTATCATGTCTATAGGATAGATGACGGCCCAAAGCTAGAAAACAAAATTAAGCATCTCAAGGAGCCGCGCCACGATACGATGCCTACCGCGTAACCTGCAGCAGCGCCATACAGAACAGCGTTGGCCGGATTAATTTGGTCGCGTCTGATGCCCTTGGTGGCGATTTCGCGCTGAACAAGTTTCTCGTACGCCAGGAAATACATGCCATATCCAGTAGCCTCACGGAGAAGAGTGACACCTTGACCCTTATAAATTCCTTGTATTCCATGGGCAGAGTAAATTTTCTTGATCGCATCCCAAGGCCCGAAATACAGCTTGTTTTTGTCGGGCTGTGTCTGTAAACCTGGAGAGGATATGGTGGAAGGAGCCTTGCAGTTGGGAAGTTACTTACGAATACGGATATGTTCGACGGGACCCGATACGACCCCGTTAGCCAATCCAGCAATAACACCAGATATAACAAGCTGGGATCCAGTCAGATTTGCACCACCGGCACCGCCTATCCCTTTAAGAAGATTTTGTTCGGCATAGAATCGCTTCATATATTCGATAGCACCGAATTGGATGGAAACACACACTCCTATCCCCAGGAGTGGCGTGAGGGTACCCTACAACGGCATATTAGCTCGACAGCATCGGTAACCAAAGTGGAATACCTTGTAAAACGCCAAAGGACCTTCATTTTTAAGAATGCCGCCTGCACAATGCATCATTCCATTATAGGTGCCTTTGGGCGCCGTTTGCATGCGCTACGAGCACCATTACATATCAGTCATTTTATTCCTTTGTCCTCGGATGGTACAGCAATTATGACTTACGACTTTCACGATGTCAAATGGCTGTCCCACTAAAACCTAGTCACGATTCGAGTCATATTGCACTATTAACAAGTTGGAGAAGCCTTACCTGGGCAATTCCACCCGCAGTACCAGCAGTGAGGTCCTTGATAGTCTTCGACATTGTGGTGGAGCGGATGCAAGGGTAGGGGACAGCACGACTTGAAGGTTATCGCGGTAATATCGCCATGGCTGTAAGTGTCAAAAAAACTATGCAAGCTCCGATTCAAGCATGTGCAAACAAAGACGATTAGATAGTAAGTTTTCATCTGCAACTATGTACGCACACCACCACTATGGCGGATGTTGGCACTACAGAACCACAGCGAGAGGACATAGTCGACCCTTTGGATGAGGATGGAGAGTGGGATGAGGACGAGAACTACGACGATGAAGACCTCGATGGGGAGACAGAGGAAATGGCTCAACGCCTGCGAGATCAGCTCATGGCTGATATTAACAGAGTCAATGCAGCTGCAGCTACCGCAGTTCCCCCTCCTGACTTGCCTTCACCTGCTCCTCTACCCACTGTTTCTCTGTCTCGGAAGGAAGAGGCCATTCTCGGCACCATGAGATCAATCTTAGCATTTCTCGACAAAGATACACTCGGACGCTCTACCCTGGAATCCACCATCTTGTCAGAAGTACAAGGGGATAATGTCTTTCATATGCTACAGGCAACGGTCGCGACCGGACGCGTTCCAAAGGAGGATCGCAATGCCTCTTCATCACTCTCTGATGTCTCTCGCCCGGTCGGAGGCTTTGTTCGGAAAATTGCGTCATTCAGACGCTTCTTCTATTCAGCTTGACATAGGCAAGCGGAAGCGAGCGGAAGAGGATGAAGGATTGCAGGCTGATGCCAGACCCTCGAAACGACCATTCGTCCAGTACGACCTCAATGCTCATGTAATCGAGGCCGTCGGTGTTGTCAGTCATGCAATAGCATCGTCTACGACGCCCACCCTTGAACCGGCTCTCATAGCTTCCGTCCAACTACAACTCCATCACATATTCCTCTTTTCAGTGACATCAGCTCCACGCGGAGGAAATGGCATGAACGCCCTCCAGGAGATCGGCGGCTTGATTCAGGTCCTTGGAGTGCTCAGTGGTATCCAAATTGGTCAAAATTCACCCACCCAATCTACTGGCCCTACTAGCTCTCCATTTCATGGCATCGGCACCGCCGTATATCCATGTCCAGCATGCCCCAAGACATTTTCTCGGCTTTACAGTCTTCGTTTGCACCAACGTATCCATGGTGTCGAGCGGCCTTTTAGATGCGAACACTGTCCCGCTTCATTTGCACGCAATCACGATCTGAAACGGCACGCTAAATTGCACGACAAAAAGGCCTGGAAATGCTCCGGTTGCGATAAAGTCTTCTCGCGTAGGGACGCAATTAAGCGACATCAAAATGTCAGCCGAAACCATGGTACCAAAGGCGAAGCATGTATTGGGGCTATGGTGATAGAAGTCGAAAATGAGGACGATGAAGATAGCGTCCGGGAGGAGAAACGAGCCAAATTGTGGAACGGGATAGCCACGAGTCATTCGTCCGGAGCTACTGGGGAAATGGAAGAGGGAGAGATTGAACCTTCTGTGTTATCGGCGCTACAAAGGACGGTGCTGACGTTGCATCCGCTCTTACAGGCCCGTGTCTCCAATGCGCTTGGAGCCAATGCATTGCAGACGGCGTCGCAGCCTGTCGATGCCGCAGGTAGCCAAGCGACACTCGCCAGTGTTATTGCTCGAGCACAACAGCAAAATGGGGACTCGGCTGCTCCGTCTCAAACCACAACTCGACCACCTGTCCAGCCAACCGTAATACCTCCTTCCACAACGACCCCCACCCCTCTTCCGGTTGTCATCAACGAGGACAGTGAAAATGTATCCGCTAATGACACTCAGCCTCATTCGCTCTCTATGTTCGGCCTCTCAGATGAGCAAACTCAAATGCTCGAGCAAGCAATCGCTGGAGCGGCTCTTGCGGCTCAGGCTCAGGCGGAGGCAGAAGCAGCTCTAGAGGAAGAAGACGATGATGATGACCTTGATGATGACGGTGAATACGATGAGGACAATGGCGAAGACCTAGAACTCGTTTCTATTCCTCCGCCTCCTTGATTATCGGACCTTCTATCGTCGCCCTCGTGGAATTATATGGTATGTACAAGTTCCCTTCTCAAAAATATCATAAATAACGTGTTTCTGTTGGTATCCAGAAGCAAGGACAAATATCTGATGAATGTCGGATGGTGTGTTCGAGCGACAGAAGCCGAGTTGACTTACCACTTGGACCCACTCAAAGCTTTGTTCTGCGCTCCTTTTTGCGATGTGGATTTGTGTAACGTCGTTTGACGTCCTCATCAATCCTCCGCCATCTTGCTTTACTCTGTTCCGTCTCTCGCTTCCATGCCTCCACGATAGCTTCCGCAGGAGACAAAATTTTGGGGCTTGGTGGAATAGGTCCAGAACCCTTTGGGGGCGGGGATGCATCAGTTGTCATCTATAACATTGTTGGACATAATCTAGGAGACCAGTTGAAAAGAAAGCGTACTGCAAGTCGTGCGGAGTCGTAGATAAAGGAAAGCATGGCGAATACTTCCATGCACCGTTCTTATACCGCCTTCATTCCAAGGGGTGAGCCTTAATGCTTTCAATCAATGCTGGGTGGAAGGCACGAACACTTCGAGGAGACAGCACCGTTCACACCTGCGGCCTCAGAGGACAAACGAGGTTCTATAATAGGAAGGTTGAAAGCAACAAGTTCCAAGGTCGTGATCGGAACCTGCCATTTTGGGTGGAGTCTGTATACATTCAATCATCATCGAAAACGAACAATTATGCCTAAGGGGACGACAATTTGACATATGACGGTCGATGACGGCTACGAAAGGCAAGTCGAGACTGACGCAAGGGGAATAAAGTGTGTGTAGCAGTCGGTGATCCTGATAAATGTTTGCCACAATGTACATACGGAACTTGGCTTCCACTGGACTCCGCAGACGTGCGGCGTCTTCGTGGTAACAACCCGTTGCATCCTCGAGGGCACACTCTACTATTGGCGTTTAACCCCGTGTAAATGGCCGTTACTAAACGCATTTAATGTTGCAATGCGTAAGGTGGCTTGCCTTGAGGCAAAAGAACCCTCAACCCAGTCCACCACAGAAAGCATTAGTGGATATCACGGACACGGAAGATATGATTTCTATCGAAAGCTGCGCAACTGACTTCGTTTCGTTTCCGGGACTGCAAGAGCGTGTTGATAGCCCATCAGTGGCAAAATGATCGAAGGCCGCATTCAAAGCAGGCATTCCACTAGGGTTCTCGGCTTTTGATCCGTGGCTTGCTTTAATAAATAGAGAAGGGCGCTTTGCCAAGGCCCCGCCTGCTATAACATCAGGCATCCATACAACTAAAAGGTTCCGAATTTTTTACTGAAAATCTGAGACGTCCATAAGCCGAAAAATATTGAGGGATGTGGAGGCCTACAATCTAGTACTGATTAAAACACGGGAAACCGATTAAACATGCTTAAGCTGCATGTCCGGAGGGGACCTGGGACCTGGGACACGCGTGCACGGGATCTAATCAGACACCATGGTAAACCCGGCAGCTACATCAGGGAAACAGCGTTGTGAAAAATGTTCAAGAGTCAGTGGGAAATTGGGGCAACAACGCACGGTGTTTCAAGACACTTGTTAATGCTGTATGACATTGTGAATACGCAGAGGCAACAGTCGTCGAAGAAGTCAAAATATCATCGTAAAATAACGTCGCCGGGGTGCATTCGGATGTATCAAAAATCCGAAGTATCCTCAGCAACCATCGACAACCCTAACACTATAAAACCATGAGACACAGTAGATAACGAAAAGTCTAGACGCACAAATGCATTAGAAGATATTCATGAGAGTCTGCTGACTTTAACCCCGGTACCGAAAATCGCGAAACATCTGAAGCTTTGAATAGAATAGTAATTACTGTAGAAATAGCATTTGGGAGAATCAGAAAGTAGAACAAATTTTCATATCGTTGACAGCGCACGACTGATACTCTTGACACGAGCTATTATTTAGGTTTGGAGTTATAAAAACACGCAGCAAAAGCGAGGTAGGAAGGGTTGATTAAAATTATGAATGAAACCAAAGGTTGAACTTACTATTGAGCTCATCATATCTGTAACCGAGGCGACTGGAAACAGATTGATTGACCCTTCCTCTATGAAGCCCGAATGAAAAAGCGTATACACCCGAGAAGCTCTCCTTGCTGCGGGCCGCAGGTCACCATCTCGGCTGAAAGCTCGGTTCTCATTGCTCACGCTTACTTTAATGAGGATATGCTACTCGATCCACAGCCTGATCAAAATTCCGAGTGTTTTGCAGGCTAAGGAGGAAGGTATCTGTAGGCGGCAACATGAGAGCAATTGCACTCGTATCTGATGGCGTGCCAACAATACATCGCGTTAGCTTCTACGATCTGAGACTGTTTGAAGCAAAGGACAAACACAGAACGACGATGCAGCCCTAAAACTCGGCTAGCTCATAGACCTTGATGTACAGAAGGCTTGCGTAATTATAAGCTTGTGATTGTGTGCGTGGCAAGACTTTTGGCCGTTGGTTTAACAACTTGGGTTAGTCCCGCTGGAGAAATCGGATCAGTTCACAAAAAAAGTCAGATAGGCGACGCCTCACTGCGCACTCAAAACCAATCCCATTCCCATTTGATAGATATCTGGACACCAGGCTCATAAGACGGAGTCTGCGGGAGCACCACCATCTTCAGCGGAAGCGGGAACTGGCGAATGCCACCGGTAACTGGCTGTCTATAGATAGGTTGCCTTGACACAGTGTAGCCATGTCCACACCGCCCATGCGTATCAAGAAAATTAAAATACGGAAATTATCGCGCGCGGCAGATACGAATTGAATTAAAAGAACTTTAGATGATTTTTCCAGAGCTGTCCGGTCTCATTACCAACATCAGCACGGTATCAATAGCGTCAGTTACGCGAACGCGTATGTCAGATGAGCGTATCTCTGCCACCTGACCATTATCACTAGAAAGTCTTCAGCATGCCATCCGGCATAGACGGCGAGAAGAATACTTCACCTCATGTTGCATCGTAACGAATATTCCGCTATTTCGATGCGTTTGAGGATATGGGGGGGAAAGTGCGTTATATTACGCTTGTCAGACGTGGGAAAGAGTCATTCAATTGAATCGGGCGTTCGCTTTTCTGGTGCACAGCTAGCAGAGTAAGGGAATTTGAAGCGAGGGGCCTTGGGCCCGCGGACTTTTTATATAGGTAACCCCATGCTGCATTGCATCAGCTGGTACGAAGCTCGCCTATTGTCCCCAGATCCGCCTAGTGTGGGATTTCCTCACGTTGATAATGGAAGAAGCAGATGATTCCAATGGGACAGTGGCTCCAGTGGGATAGGCTAGGCGCTACCTGAAGGCGCAAGAACAGCTTGAAGATAGCTTCAAATAGACTGAAATAGGACCCGTTTTTGAGGGTGACAATCCAGGTCTCCACCGTCCGCTATCCAAGTGAGAACGTGATCCGAGGAGAACAAAACATAAAAATACAGTCGAGGTTGAAAATACGGCTGCGACGGTCCGGGACTCCCTGACCCTGCAGTGGCAGTGCAAAATCTTCAGCCTGCACGTCAAGCGGTAAAGTTCGACTCGAAATGAGTACTGCCGGTTTGCTTCCGATTTCTGGAGTGTTTTAGTGCCAAGCTCGCCCAATTAAAACTGACCTTGATATAGCTCTTACTATGGAGCGGGCTCGGACGGCGAAGAGAAGGTTCAAACTTCCCTCCCGTTCTGGCTTTCGTGAGTCATCCACCTGAACAACCCTCGTATATAAGCTTAAGGACTTTAGATTTTCATGTTATAATTGCCTTACATTAATTTGCACGGCATGTCTCTCTCGCTAAACCCATCTAACACCGATACGACCAAATTTAAGGTCGCCGCTGTCCAGGCTGAGCCGTACGATGTTTTGCCAAGGGAGCGTAGAATCTGACATGGTATTTGTAACCTAGCGCTTGGTGCGACCTCCAGGGTGGCGTCGATAAAACCATCCGGATCATACATGAGGCCTCATCTGAGGGCCCAAAAATCATCGGTTTTCCGGAGCTCTTCATTCCAGGTAGGCCGGACAACGAGGCGTATATCAGAAGTCTTACAAGGAATTTCCAGGCTATCCATGGACACCAGTAGCTAACAATTTCCTTGCCGCTCAGCCCATCGTCAAAGACTATCACGCTAATGCACTTTCGATCCATTCACCGGAAATGAATCGCATTCAAGATGCAGTACATGAAGCTGACGTTACCGTCGTTTTGGGGTTCGCAGAACACGCCGGTGGATCGCTCTATATTGCTCAAGTCACCATCACGCCCGACGGTAAGATCGCAAATCATCGACGCAAGCTCAAGGTATGGAGATCCAAGGCCGTTCAGCGAAAAAAAAACCTATTTCCGAAATATGTGCTTAGGCGACCCATTACGAAAAGACCATTTTTGGTGACGGAAATGGTAAGCATGTATTTCCCAACCGTCCAGTACACCACCCATCGCTCCTAGACCAGTCTATCTTCAATGTCGTTCAAACTCCATATGGCAGGCTGGCTTCTCTGAACTGCTGGGAGCATATCCAAGTGTATCTCTTTGTTTGTCATATTTCCCCATCTAATTAATTGTTAGCCGTGGTTTAAGACCCATATGTATGCACAATATCCACAGCTTTTTGTTGCATCGTGGCCAGCCGCATTTCCCCCTCATACCGACGGATCCCCGTACAGTTACAGTAGCGAGGCCTGCACTCGCATGAGTCAGTTCGTAGCCATAGAAGGCGGGTGCTTCGGGATCGTTGCCTCTACTGTCATCAGTGAAAAAGGTGCTGAAAGGATGAAGTTACTTGGATTTCCTTGGTTCAAAATTCCTGGCCGGTGGTTTTTCTGTAATACGCTCGAGCCTATTATTTTCAATTAACTGCCGTCTGACTGTGATGCAGATATACGGTCCGGACGGCTCAGCGCTGACTGAGCCTGTCGATGCGGATGCAGAGGTTATCATCTATGCCGAGATTTCTCTCGATAAAATTGGAGAAAATAAAATTGTCATCGACATTATGGGAAATTAGTGAGCCGTCAATGCTTCTTGTACGACATGGCCTCAAGATGCCTTTAGTTCGAGATTTGACCTGCTATCCACCGCGGTTCATGGCAGGAAACAGGTACCTGTCACCTATACTGACGGAGAAGACTTCTTAAAGAAGGATTGAGAATGCTGGCGTCTTCTTGAACCAACCCTTTTACCCAAAGGTACGGAAGGATTTAACACGTAAAATCTCCTGGTATTTATTCTTGAAAAAAAAGTACAAGGCATTTGGCGAAGTTAAGCGGTGGCGAAAGGAAGACAGAATGATGGCATGTGTAAAATAGCTAGCAGTGGCAAGGCCTGGTACCCCAATGACATCTTGTAAAGAATTTGAGAAGCTTTGCACCTAAACGGTTGGATTATGCTCTGCAAAGAAACATCGTAGTGTTCAGGACCAGACTCTGCCATGAGAAGTACTTGCCCACAAATCCAAAGAAGCGCCGGTCGGAATTGAGAAGAACTTCACAGAAGAAGTTCTGCCGGGAGAACACTTGAGTAATGCTGAACCGCGAAGCTCAGAGTCGCGGGAAGCCGCACAGGGTTTTACATCCGCGTTGGAAACTTTTCTGTACGGTATGTCTGGCACTTGACGCAGCCCGTACCAAATTGAGTAATACTAACGTGTAGAAAACATCTCATGATATATTTCTCGAAATAACTCGATGCTTAATGCGGAGTTAGGAGATACTCCGGCTAGATGACATGTAAGATAACATACCCGTACAGAATCTAGGAACTTGAGCGGAGAGAAGGTAAGTACGAATTTAGAATCTGAAATGATTGTCTGCAAGGAACATGATAACAGTTTTGTCGGAGAGGGCGAATCCAAACTCGGAAAAATGCGAAGGGTTAAACAGATGTTCAGACGATCCGCGAGTCCGGACAGGGGTCAGCGACTCGGCGATTTGTTCGTCCGACTTCGACGTTCATTGCCACATTAGGCAGTGGCGGTGCACACAGTCACGCGTCACAAGCGTAACGATTTGCCACCACTGCATCGTCGTCGTCGTCGACGCTGACGATGCCAACGTCGAATCTCGAATATTAGCTCAACAGCTGGACATTTAGGTATTCGTTGAGCAGCGATTTATACCTCCGACGCCCGTCGAAATGACGATAACGCAGCGAAAGCCCCTCCGACCTGATGACATTATAAGTGCGTATTGTGTGGCATCTATCTCTTCATCGTCGCCTTTAATGACCACGGCGTCTTAGTTAATGAACCTGGAGATCAGTATTCGTGCGATTCTTGTGGATGCGACCTCACACATAGTGTGCGCATCAAATGCGCGGATCCTCTCTGCGAACCCGGCGACGGCGTCGACATCTGCCCGCCTTGTTTTTGTGCAGGAAGAGAATTTCGGCACCACAAGCGAGGCCATGCATACCGCGTCATCGTACGTCGCTTCTCGACGATGAAGATTTTGTCAAGTACTGAGTTCGGCATCATTAGGAAATAAATTCGTATCCTATATTTTCTGAGGACTGGGGAGCAGATGAGTTCGTTGTTTAGATCTTCGACATTTCTATTCTCACATACTTATTTGGTCAGAGAATTGTTGTTACTGAAGGGTATAGCCACTCAAGGCTTCGGAAATTGGAAAAAGATAGCCGAGCATATAGGCACGCGGTCGAAAGAGGAGGTCGAGAAACATTACAACGAAGTTTATATTGACTCTCAGACCTGGCCAATACCTGTGAGTACAATGATGTCACCTACCTCTCACCGCTCTTACTATTCATCATGCAGAAACTGGATTTACAGTTCGATGTCGACCCGGCAGAGTTCCAGGCGCGCAAACGACGGCGGATACAAGCATTAAACGACACTCCACCGCCTCCTCTTAAGCATGGTCCTGTATCCTTACCCGGTATCCATGAAATCCAAGGTTTCTTTCCTGGACGTTTGGAGTTTGAACATGAAATAGACAATGAGGCTGAAGACTTGGTGAAAGATTTAGAGTTTGGAGTTTGTTTGGAATGGGACGGTGATCAGATCATCGAGGACGAGGAAGATCTAGATGTCCGTGCGAGGGCAAAATGGGAAGAGGAACGTCGGAATCCTCCGCCCCCTGCAGAGAAAGGACGAATACCGGGCAAAGGGCCAATGATAAACGGCATCAACGGATACCATCCACCATCTGAGAACGGGAGTGTGGCAACGAGGGAAAGTCTTCCGCCAAAATCCGACGATGCGCCGGCGAACGGCACGAGCTCTGGTGATGGAGACGAAGAGGTGGAGGAAGTCACGCAGCCACCGCCAATCGAAACGAAGGAATCCCTTGCTTTTAAGCTTTCGTTGCTTGAGATGTATAGCCAGCGTGTGGATAAGAGATTGGAGGGTAAGGAGGTTATGTTTGATCGTGGACTGCTGGATTACAAAAAGGTGCGTCGTTCGTCCTTATGGTAGATTGGCGATTCATTATCATGATATAGATGCAAGCATCAGACAAGAAACGCTCACGGGAGGATAGAGATATCGTTCATCGTCTGCGACCTTTTGCGAAATTACAAACTGCTGCTGACTACGAGGTTTTTGCCGCTGATGTTCTATGTAAGTGTGACATGATTTCCAGTCTACTATATGTCCTGACAATATTCTCAGATGAAGCTCTTCTTCGTCAAAGAATTCAGGAATTGCAGCAATACCGACGGTTAGGCTTAGTAACTGCTGCCGATATCGACAAATATAAATCCGATCTGCAGAAACGAGTCAGTAATACCAAGGTCATCTTTAATCGATAGCTCACAATACTTTCACAGACCCTCAACAAAGCTAATCATCGCGACTATCCAAGCGACAAGCATCCATACCGACGCCAGTCTTCCGGTCCCGACCCTCGTCGTGCCAGTCTTGTGTCCTTTGGCGGCGACTCCGAAGGTCGGAAGAGTAACGAACGGGAGGCTACACCGCGCCTCCCTGGCTCATCTACCGGGCAGGGCTCCGTTGTCCGTCGGCTGCGTGAGTTTGCTTCAATCCATTTCCGTCGCTAACTAAATTGTACTCGATTGCAGCTCCTCCTCTCAATCTTGCAAATAGTCCTTCGCTGCATCTGCTCTCACCTGCAGAACAAGTGCTATGCGCCCAGCTTCGCATCCTTCCCAAGCCATACCTTGTTGTGAAGGAAACTCTCGTACGAGAATATGCCCGGCGAGGTGGTAAGCTCCGTCGGCGGGAAGCTCGTGAGCTTGTTAAGATCGACGTTAACAAGACCAGTCGAGTATGGGACTTCCTAGTGCAGCAAGGATTTCTCAACATCGCTTCTGATGTTTCATCTAACCATGCTTCGTCGTCACAAGACGCTAGGTAATTCTTCCGCCTCATTCTATGATAATGCTGGGTTCTCACAACTCTATAGCACTGCTAGCGGGTCACAGGTTAACGGGTCACCCACTAAAGATCCACGGCCACTCTCTAATCAACAAAACGGGCCTGCCCCGGTACCGTCGACATCAAGTTCATGACATGCTGTCCAGCTTTCTGTATCTTTATTTGGAAACTTCTGTATTTTATTGTATTGGTCGCAGCGACTATTATAAGAGAGCGCTATAAGCATATAATCCGAAAAGGCCCACGATTATGACCAATGACGGTTTCATGAGATACTCGCCAGGGTTTCGTGAGAAACGTTTGACAGCACCAACAGTGGAAATCAGCCTGGAAATAATAATTAGTCGATGAAGTGGGCACGGTGGATGTGCACCCACCCGTTGAACCTCTTGTTGTACACGCGGAAGACGCCTTCATCCAAATCCTCTCGGGGAACCATGTAAAGCGGAGCATTGTCACGTATCAACCATGCACGTCCGTTGGTTTCCTTCTCTGGATTGGTGGCAGAATAAAATATTGAACCAGCGACACGAGCGATGGGGGGCAGCGAAAGATCTTTGAAGACTTCTACGAACGAATTACTATCTGATACACCGAAGAAAGGACTGATAACGGCTGTCCGGATATCTTTGTGTTCGAGATCAGGATATAAGGTTCGCATGGTGCCTAAAACTGCACACCCTGACGCGCTATGTAGAGGAGCTTGAGGTAAACAGTGCCATGATGCTGTGTAGGCAATATAGGTGCGAGATAGCTAGCTTGGGTCGTATAATTGCTTACCCATAGATCCAAGCGCTACCAGGGCCTTCAAGTCGCTAGGCTGACGCTTCCGAGCGAGGTAGTATTGTGCCAGATGTACAGCTAAGGCAAAAGGAGAGAGATAAGTATATGCATGCTCAGGCGTCAAGGTGCGTTTACCATGGAGGATGCCGACCAAGTTCGCATCAAGTGTAGTCAGATTGGGCTTCACTGGCTTCCCATTACTGTCGAAAGATACTTGTGTGAATTGGCCGACTTCGGTGACAACAGCGTTGGCAACCTTAGAGCGCCATCGATGATGAGCCTCAATCGAGAGAATGAACCAGCTGGACACATACAACGATGTCGAGGCCGCCGTAAGTCTTTACAGCTAAGTCGAAAAGGGCGACTACATCATCCCAAATAGCAGCGTTACATCGAGCACTGACAGCGGCCCTGTTCATTAAGAATGTGAGCCTAGATAATTATCGGTTGGCACTGGTGTTCGTACCCTCCGGCGGTTACAATTTCATGGGCAATTGCCTGTGCCCCCGACGCGTCTTGGTCTCCAATAACGACTTTTGCTCTGTATCGGGGGTTATTGAGCATGCCTCTCTTTCAGAAAGGCATTCAACGGAAAATTCTTACCCGTAAAACGCAAAGCGAATAGCAGTCTCTCTGCCGATGCCTTTCGAGGCCTCCGTTATGAGTACCACCTTGTTTTTGACGCGTTCTGCATATCGAAAAAGTTCGTCGTCGCTTACGGCGACGAGTTCGGTATCGGTGCTCAGCATGGTACGTGTGAAGAGAAGAGCATAGCGCCCCCTGGTAAATGATGGACAGCGAAGGGAAGGCGAAGGTAGCGCTTGCACGTGTTTACCTCCGACCCATCCAGACAAACATCGCCAACGCGAAATGCTGTCTGCACAGCACAACCATGGACGCGACCCCAGCAGGTCTTTTCGAGTCTTACCACCAGGATTATGACCACCTTATCCAGTCAATACGAGCGAAACTTGAAGTTGAAGTAAAGGAGCAGCAAGGAGGTCAGTGGTTGCCGTGGATTCTTCAGGTTGCACGACTCTAACAGGCATGCAGAACAACGTAAAGCAACTCTTCGCAAGGTCGAGATAGAACTGGATGATGCGGACGACATAGTACCTTTTCCTGACTTCTACCGAAACAACTCGCTAATAGAAAACAGATATCGCAACTTGAAGTTGAAATTCAAGGCATTCCCCTTTCGATAAGGTCTCAATATAGCGCCCGGCTCAAGCAAGCTAAACTCGACTTGAACCGGTACAAAAGGCTTTCAAAGGACCTACATTCACAGGCATCTCGCACCGACTTGCTAGGCAACAACCGTTTCAAGACTACCGCCACCTCGGACGATCCATATGGAGAGGGTAACGACCGGACCAGACTTCTGGCTGGTTCAGAAGCACTGAACGATGGCAGCCGAAGAATCGTGGATTCTACTCGGATTGCATTGGAGACCGAGACACAAGGCGCGGATATTTTGAGGAACCTCCGTGTCCAGAGGGAACAGATTGAAAACACGCGTGACATGGTCAGTCTACCCTTAACTCTTCTTCAAGGTACGACCTGTCTCATGCGTTTTGCAGCTGCAAACTGCAGATATTTCTATTGATCGTTCGTCTGGTACAATCAAGGGCATGATACGACAGTATGTCATGTTGCTGTTTATTCTACCCTATTAGCTGAACACCATCTTTCAGAATGTACAGGCAACGAGTCGTCCTCGGCGTTCTCATCGCGGTTCTTGTCCTCGTTGTCCTGCTAATTCTTTACTTCAAACTGATACGCTGATTTTCTCGCCCTTGTGTGAACTACCCACCTTCGGACGATTCTATATATTTATTCATCTAGCATTTTTCTTTCACACCATCTTGTCATTAATTATCTTTGGATCATATTAGTTGTTCAATACACTGCATCTCTGGCATACGCCAATGAATTATATCTTAAACCCTCCCACCAACGCCATAACATTGTCGGGATCAACGGAAGCCTTGATCTGCTTCAACCTGGCCACATTGCTTCCGTACATGCTCTCCACAGGGGTATCAAAAATAGCGTAATTGGGATAGACGGCGGCACCGACGATGTCAGACTGTCCCTGGCCAACAGCAACATTGTACAGCTGTGCTGCGCTTTGCCGGATCGCATCATGGAAAACATCGTCCGATATTTCAAAACTCCATGCATAGTACAAGTTGAGTGGGAGAAGCCCGGAGGAGCGGGAGGGCGGGTATGCAGATTCAGTGTGGGTGTCGCTGACTGAGAAAATATTGGGACGGAACGGCTCAACATCGTAGGAGATGAAAAGTCCAGTATCTATGCTCAGTTTCGCACCCCAGAACTAAGTGAAAGTTAGTATACGGTCCGCCTGCAGCAAAGAAGTAACGTACTCGTGTTTCGTTCACGATAGCATCAATCAGGGTGTCGGAGTATCCTAAGAGAGACACAGTGTTGAAAACTCCTCTGTGATGCTAACGTGAGAATCTTGAACCTGGCATGTTCCAGAAAACAGAAAAAATTACCTTAAATTTTGCGTTGCATTGGAAGGTGAGGCAAGAACGAGGGACATAAAGTCTCTTGTCTTGACGTCTTCGGTAAAGTGAGGTATCGCAAGGAAGTCATCGAAAATACCATCCGGAGGGGTAGGTCCGTCATAGAATAGTAGTTGAGAGACTCCAGGCTGTGAAGGAGATTATTCGCGCCAGCCACACGACGCCAGAATGGCCGAGCTTACCTGTCCAAGCAGGAAATTGTAGGTGGTGATTATCGCAGCTTTCGGATCCGTGACATTGTTTGAGAATTTCACTGTGGCAGCGTTCACTTCGGAGAGATGATTTTGCGTGTAGGTTATTAGTCCACCCTATACATTATCAGATAAACGTGCGGTTATTTCTCTTCGGTTGACATACCCATACTTGGCCCTGAGGGAAAGTCCTCAACGTGAATCTTGTCACGATGCCCTGCGGAAGAATTAGAACCTCGGAAAGAAATGAATAAACCGAGCCAGAGTTGCGAACTTACAAAATTATTGAGTCCGCCCTGAATTAGTGAATAAAAACGATCAGGTCAAATCACCCAGATGACCCAAATTCTACACACCTTGAGAGCGAAAAAGAGATCAGGATCAGAATTTGCCGTCACGTTAGCTACCTCGCCGGTGGGCTTCACGAGTTCATACGCCACAACAGTATCAATGGTTAAGCCGTATTGATTGGTTAACCACGAGAAGCCTGCACCATACGGTCAGCCACAGACCTCCGAAACAATATGACGCATACCTCCACCGAGAATAAACCCCGCTACACCTACTCCAGTGACTCTCCCACCGACGACGTTTACGCCATGAGGTGCAAGAGCCGCATAGACGTCGTCCCAAACCAAGCCAGAGCCTATAGTCGCGGTTCCTGATGCAGAATCGTAGGTTACCTCGGAGAAACGGGACATGGCAATGTGTACTCCGGTCGTGGAAGAGAACCCTGGGTTAGATGCATGTCCTCCACCTTTGACCTAGTAATGAGATATCAGACACATAGCAAGGGCTATCAGACGCGCTTGGGGCTCACCGCGAATGGTGTTTGAGTAGACGAGAGTATTCCAAGCTATTGGAAGTATTAGTTTCGATGAAAACAACTTACGTTGAATACTGACAATAATACCGACGTCTTCTGCAGTACCAGGCTCAACCGTGCACGCAGGATATTGAGTGCTGGAGATAGCCCAGTGGTGGATATCCTTCAAGTAGCTCAGCGCTGGACAGGTATAAGAACGAGCGCAGAGACGGCAAGGAACCACTTGCCCCCAAAATAAAAGACGTCGCTAGCAGGCGAAATTGCGCTAGAAATAGCTTCACAGACTGCATTGCCTAGTCTCTCCTCTGGTTGAGAAACCACAGCTGTCAGGAGCGTTGACCAGAATAGTGCTATCCAGATCATTTGAAAGAATTCGGAGAGAAATTTCGAGATGCCCTCCTCTTGTCGAAACAGAATCATTTTATAAGAGTACGGAAATGCCAAGCACCTCCGTCCGGTAGCTATGTCGTGGAAATCCATGGGTCAAAGAATTAGAAAACACAGATGTGAGGTATCATACAGTCAGCCGAAAAGTGAACAGCGATCACGCTGTTTGACATATCCGCGATGTTAATAATTTGTCGTATATAGTTTTGCCTCCGTTTCGACCCCGGCAGCCAATTTTCGCGGAGATGATGAGATGGACATGCACCATATCATGAGAGATAGATGCCTCAATGATGGTAGGGAATGACAGACGGCGTCATGAGTTCCTTTTTTGGACCATCCTATGCATGATACGAGACGTATAATGAACGCAGAACCACGGCTGAGACATCCCACGATATCGTCGTGTGGGCTTGGAAGAATGTCTTCCGGGATGCATTCGTCCCGAACCGTGCCCTGATGACAATTTTTTAAAAAGTCCGTTAAGAAAGGACCAGACACACTAAGCATATCGACGTTCATCACGGTGCAGGCGTTGTATTCCGTCGGTGAAACTCGACGGATCACATATATTTCATGTTTAACGGGATTTTGGGCCTGCGGCAGTAAAAGCACACTTGATATTCATAGTTTCCTACAGGTGCACAAGCTGTCGAATGTTGTTCTGTTGGTGCCAAACAAGACCCCCAAAGAGCGTCAGCATCAGAGGCGTCTTGAGGAGACGGGTGACGTCTTTCACCAGCCGAGTATAATAGACCAAACCCATCACACCCCTGATTGAACAAGCAATACATCATCAGTCTCATGGTCGTCATTCGAAAGAGAAAATATCCACTTTTGCATACTGTTGATACGTTCATCGAGGACCTTATACACGCCAAGCTTGAAGTCCTCTTTCGATACTTGGAATACAGGACCATCGTCGAGTAGTAACCAAGCGGACCCGTTGGACTCGGGGTCGGGGTCGGTTGCAGAGTAGAAAATGGCGCCCACAATTCGAGTAACCAGGGGTGAGAGGAATACCGGCTAGGAGCAATTTAATAGGCAGAGCAAGAATGGGCGTATCTGGACCTGACATCAGTCGGGAGCGCCGAGGGGAATGGAAGAAATAACGTCACCGGCGAAGAATGGGTTGACGACTGAGATGCGAATGCCCTGGTCAGCAAAATCGGGGTATAACGAACGCATGGTACCGAGTACTGCATGTTTGGAGGCGCTGTACATCGTGCCTCGTCTGATGGCCTTCCATGAAGCTTTTCCGTCAATCGTTCAGATGACGATTGGCACGCAAAACCTCAACGACGCATACCTATCGAGCCAAGAAGTACAAGTGATTTCAGATCCCCTTCTGATTGACCTTGAGCGAGATAGTGTTGGGCGAGATGCGCAGCTAAAAAACCCGTAGTAAGACACCAATGCCCCGGTAGATTAAAAGGACTTACTATATAAAGTGCCAATCAGGTTTACATCAAGCGTGGTCAAACGTGGCTTCAGAGGCTTGCCATTCGCGTCGAATTTCACCACTCCAAACGTGCCTATTTCCGTTACTCCCGCGCAGGCCACCTAGGGGAGTGTATCAGGGCTGATGAAGGAAGAAAAAGACAAGCTGATTTTGAGCGGGAAGCAATCCACTACAATACACCCAACTTGATCCCTGGCGGGAAACAATCTCTTCGGACCTCTTTATCAAGGTGAGAAGTCTCTTTGCTTCGATAAATATTTCCCGACAGCCAAATATGCTTCTTCTCGGTTGAACAGTCGCGGATACAGATCTGTCACTTTCCGCGGCAGTGAAAGCATGAAATTTGGGGTTCCGGAAGACAATATATCACGCCACGGAGAAGATATCATAGATATTCGTCGCTGCTATAACACTTCGTGACAGTAGGGAAGAGTGTTCAGCAGAAATAGACAGGAGAAGTCTCTTTCATAGATTTCTCGGTCTCCGAGCGATGCGAGTGGATTCGGACCACGAGAAATTTGGCAGAGAGAAAGACCATTCATGAGTAGCTTGCCTTCTCGCACGAGTACAAGCCTGCCCTGACAAAGAGAACGGAGGGTCGAGAACTCACCACGACATCAATAGCCCCATATGCTCTCATAGCTAACTCGAACAACGCGACAACATCGTCCCAAGCAGAAACATCGCATGATATACATGTCGCTAGACTATTGCCGCATTGGTTAGAGCACTGGGACACCGAGTGCTGTGCTCACCCTCCAGCTTGAACGATTTCATCAACTGTTGCCTGCGCACCATCTACGTTCCTGTCTCCAATGACGACCTTGGCCCTTCCGAAGAACTTGAACATTAGGGATGCGATAGATGTACTCTGACACTCACCCGTGGGCAGCAAACTGCAGAGCCGTCGCCTTTCCAATACCGCTAGCACCGCCAGTAATCAAGAGGACTTTGCCTTTGACGCGCGCCGAATGCGATAGGAGTTTTTCATCGACAATTTTGCAGATATCTGAATCCGACATGGTGGTCGTAGACGATGTTATCAGTGGATTAATGTCCCTGATTTATCCAAGCACGGGACCCTGTCCGGTGAGAACGGTGTCCATGGCTAGTGTAACTATGCGTCTACGTCGCGAAATAGAATAGCGGGATAGGTAGAAAGGTAGCAGGTGGTCACCAGTCAACACAATTTTGATAACCCGAACAAGGTGTCGCCGAATTAGGGCCGAAATGCCACAAAAGCTTTCTTCGAGTCCTGATTACCACTTGCACTGCTCATTGGTATGGCACCCAGTAAGCATTTTTCATATATTAACCCGGGAAACTCTCAGTATTCACTGTTTTTGCTGCTTATTTAATCCCAGGTTGGGCGGGGCAACTGAGGAAGTTCAATATTAGTAACGATACATCACTGGCAGTACCTATCCTGTTCGGTCTGTCTACTCTTTCAGTAAATCGTTTCCGAGTGAAGATTGGGTTCTAGAGCTAGTTCTTGTTTGAAGGATTCGAGGATCCATAAGTGCTCAAGCGCTCAAGTATCGAATCTATACTAACAACTGGTAAACAGGTGAGAATCGATGACGCTCGCTAGAAATCGTGAAGCCTGAGCTGTCAGAAACGACACCAAAGAATACGTCTGCAACATCGAAACGAAGCTTGTCAGGGTGATGATCAGCGGTACCTTCGTAGTTCACACTACTTATTGACTGTCTTCTCTGTTAACTTCAAATAACTTAAAAGGTGGTCTAGCGCGTTTCACTGCAAAATGGTGCCTCCACCTCTCCGTCCTATCTTTGGTGTAGTTTATTCGTATGAGAATACTAGAGCAGGGCCGGCGAGACTCACACGTTATGTTCAGATTGACACCTCCAGACATCCTGATAAAGTCGTTGCAATGTTAACGCCTTGATGCAGAAGCAGCAGTACTAAATTTTATACGGCTGGAAAGTTCGGGTTCGGACCCGCGACCTTCATGATTTCAACGCGAATAGTTGGATGCAGATGTGACCGCCCTATACTTGATTTAGTTTTTAGATCCATAAGTAGATGGTGTAGTCCCGTCCACTTGTCTAGATAGATGTCGATACTGCGAACCTAACCTGAGGTCACCGTTGCCAGTTTCTTGGATCGATTGATTATGAAGGTCCGTAGCAGAGCAGCCCCAACCTCTCTGGTAAGAAAAGGGATAGCTGCGCTACCAACATGTCAAAGCTTTCATGGATTCTGGTAATAAACCCAGTATCACGCGTCGGCTCTGACTCAGGTAGAGCATTCCAGTATTCAAAGAACTATACCAGAGGTAAAGCCAGGCTGTCCAGTTCCTTAGGGTCTGGTCGCCTGCCAGGCACGACCAGTTTTTGGCCTAAGGAAGACTTTTGGCGCCAATTAGTCACTTCGAATTGAAGGAGAATGGCTAAGCTTAAACGTATCTAATGTTTCATCAGTTCGGCCTCGTACTGCAGTATGAAGGTCATGTCTCTTATACAGTAAAATACTTATTCATCTTCGCATTCCTCTAAATTGAATGGCTTGGGCAACACGAGCTGTTGGCGGCATCGAAAGAACTCTGTATTATCTCACCCGTAGTTAGCATGAGATTCACCCTGCTTCTTTCCGCGCGCGGTAAATTGAAGCCCGATGGGAAGCATAATAATGCTATTGAAGGCAGCGAACTTCATGTCATGAAGGTAGAGAGCAAGAGAATACTAATAGGGGCGTTCGGATAATGCCGGATCTTTGTCTTCCCCGATTCTTTCCGAAGGATGAGGAAACGACAGAGGTGATGATGATGATGATGGTCTGGATTGGTGACCCGCAACACGCCTCGTGATGGGCGAAGACGCGGGGGTATAGTACTCTACGGCTATGTACGTCTATACCGCTGCTCGTTTGGATATGCTATTCTACTGATCTACTCTATGGATTGTTAAACACTAAGGTGTAATTCTACATAACTTTTGTGGTCTTGTTGGGTTTTTCGTTGTGTGAATTCTATGCCTACATAATGGAGATAAATAAATAAATAAAGAGGATGGCCCTGTCACAGGCTCGGGTGACACTTCAATGGTTTTACCCATCTTCTTCTTGCTCTTGTACGTGCAGCTCAGGTTCCTTTTCCCATAGCGGCATTCCTACTTCTCTCCTCGGGTTCCCAGTCTTTGTGAAGGCTCCCGATTCTGTTAGGAACCTCACCACTGCTTCGATGCCCTCCGTTGTGCCCAAGAGGTCACACATGACCAGGTTCTGTGATCCCTCACGAAGAATGGGTCGATAGTCACTGTATCTCGGGCATGTTCGTATGATATGTTCTTGTGTTTGTAATCGCTCCCCACATTCGCAGTCCTGTTGCCTCTGGAATGTTAAAGAGTTCGTAGTACTCGCCTGTGTGTGCGTGCCCAGTTCTGCACTGTGTGAGTCTCCCAAACACCTCGCGTGGTGTCTCTTTAAACCTCTGTGTCGGTCTGAGTTTCGGTTCCAGGTGATTTGCAAGTCCAAAGCGTCCAGTTGGATTCGTTTTCTCCCATTCCTGTACCCACTTCCTCTGTACTCGTTCCCTCATTCGTCTACGTGCATTTGCGTATGTGCGCTGTCCCAGATGGTGCATCGTGTACGCTTCCTTTGCCAATGCATCTGCCTTTTCATTTCCAGCTATGTCCTGGTGTCCCGGTGCCCATGCTATCTCCACCGATGTTTCTTCATCTTCCTCTAAGAACTTCGTGGCTATATTGAAGAATATCGTTGCATGTTTTTGACCTGGTCTACATTTGGGGCATATGATGGATTCAACTGCAGATGAGTTATCTGCAAAGAAGTGAATGTGACATATGCTTGGGTGGGCTGCATGCAATCATTGTACGTTTCATGCAGCCCATGCTAAGCCTATAAGCTCTGAGTCATACACCTCGGCGTAGGGTCCTGTCCCTATGCTCTGTGATGCAACCACTTTCCCCTTAATCATTGCTACCCAGCTTGCTCCTGTTTGTCGCTTTCCGTTTAGTTCGAGCATGGAGCCGTCGGTGTAGAATAGTAGATGGGTATCGTCAAAGGAGAATCTCTTTATGTAAGCTTGGTGTCTCTTTGCTGCGTCCTCTTTTGATTCACCACTTACTGGCAGTGATGTCTGGAACCTTTTACTAAATTCCATCAGCGATTTCTCCCATGGTGCGATTGGGAAGAGTGAAATTCTCTCATCCTCTGGTGACACTATCTCTGCTAGATCTCCTAGGAATGTCCTCCTCATTGGCCTTAGCTTGTTACATCGTCGCCTGACTGGTATGTCCGGCTGGATTGGGGGGTGTGCTCTTGGTATTGTGTCCTCTCTCCATTCATCATCGGCCAGTTGTTGTATTATTGGGCTTGTCTCGCTGAATTTGCATATCCGTACTGCAAATCGGTCTCGTTTGAGGTCCAAGAGATGTTTGATAGGTGGTATCGATGCTTCAATTTCTAGTGCCATGATCGGGGTCGTCCTGAACACTGCACACATTAGACGTAGGGCTCGATTCTGTACTCGCATAAGCATCTTGATGTGAGCTGCTTGTCGTCTTCCTTTCCACCATATGGCTGTTCCATATGTCAAGACCGGTAGTACACATGACATATATATGTGTCGCATGTGATTCTGGCTGAGTCCTCACACAGTATTTGTGAGCATGCCCATTCCATTTACCACTGACTCTGCCCTAGCCACCATCTCTTTGACATGGGAGCGGAATGATAGCTTTGCATCAAAGAAGAACCCCAGCCATTGTGTTGATAGCTTGGGAGCGATTGCGGTTTCTGTCCCAGCTATCTTGCCTGGTAGAATAATTGCTGGGAAGGGTGTAATGCCTTTCTGGGAGACGAAATGGCATAGTTCTCTCTTGTCACAATCTAGGGAAAGGCTGATCGACTTTAGTAGGCTGGCAGTACTATGGTACTCAGCTTTTAAGACCGCAACATTGGTCTCAAGACTTTTGGAGCTGACCTATATGTTGCCGTCGTCTGCAAACATGACTGTCGTTGGTTTTGTGTGCCATTTGGGATTCCAGTAGTGAACCATGCAGCATCTGCCTTCAGTGGTGGTTCACTCGGGGGTGTGTCTGGTGGAGTATATCATTCCAGAAGTTCTGCCGAGTAGAATGCTGATAGTATTGGTGACACTGGTGATCCCTGTGGTATTCCGTTCATCACTGGTTTCATCTGCCCTCAGTTTTCCATCTAGGCACACTGCTGCCTGTCTCTGTGTGAGAAAAGAAGCTACCCACTTCACTGTTGGTAGTGGTATGTGCTTGCGCTGTAGTTCTCTCAGTAGTCTCGCATGGTTGATGAAATCGAAGTATCCTGTGATGTCAAACATCAGTGATGATGTGACTAGTCCCCTCGCTCTGGCTGCTTCAATGTCATGTACAAATGTAGCTGCTGCATCTATCGTTGCTTGTCCTGCAAGGCCACCAAATTGGGTCGGTGGTACCAGATTTTGTGTTTCGGCCCAGAATGCAAGTCGGTTAGCTTGAATCTGTTCAAGGACCTTACCCAAACATTCCAGTAGCTGGATGAGTCTCCATGCCCTTGGCATTCCGTAGTCCTTCTTTCCTGGTTTCTGTAAGGCAAAGGCAATTGCTGTCTTCCATGGTGTTGGGTGATATCCCATTGCAGCACATAGGCGGATGAGTGCTACAATAAAGTTTTTCACAGACGTTCCATGCCCATTGTATCAGTTGGTAGTTGATCTGTGAGGCCCCTGGGGTAGATTTCATTGATCCGGCGAATAACGCAGCATGTACCTCTTCCCTGGAGACATCATGGTATGCTATGTCTCCAGGGTTCCCGGTTTCCAGCTCTGGTTCCTCGCTATCTGGCAGCTCCGGAGGTGGTTGAAACAACTCATCTCAGATTGCATTGCACTTGTCCTCATGTGTCACCACTGGCACCTCTCCTTCACCTCATTTGATTGCCAGATGTTGTAAACCACAGCAGTGGGAGGCTTGCAGTAGGTAAATACTGAAATTGTTAGCTACTAGAGCTCGGAACGAGCTCCTTAAATACTACAAAAGTATCTAGAATATTCTACCTAAAGTACCTAAAATTATCCAAGTATCATGACAAATTACTAAGCCGAATGTTCGGGAATCTTCCAGCATAAGCTTGAAGTTGTAAATCCCAACACCAGAGATGGGTAGTTCCGTTCTGTTTTATACCATTTGCTAAAGCCCCATATCTTGTCTGTCGTTGCCTCTGCAAGGGTCTCATCCAGCCACTTCTTCTTTGCTTGTTGACACAATTGTTTGAAGAAGTTTTGTGCCTTCTTGATCTCCCCTGCTAGTTCTAGGTTGATATGGCCATGTTCAGCTTTGTGGGTTCGTTGCTCCTCTTGTAGTTCCTTCACCCTCCTGCATGCACTCTTCGTCTCAGGCCCCCACCTATGCACAGGCATGCTTGCTTGGCTTCCTTCTTGGACAGTGCTCTCTGTAGACTCCTGGATTAGTATATGGAACTGTGTGACAATCTCGTCAAGCCGCTGCCAGTCCATGGACTCAGGGCTTAGCTTGTTCCACTTCTCTCATGCTGTCTCTAAATCCTCCTGCTTTTATCTTGAAATCCTCTATCCACTCCCCAGCATCAGCCTCTTTGAAGTTGTACTGGATCCCAAGGGCATTGTTCGACAACTTCGACATCCTGATCCATCCTCCAGAATATTGCACTATGGTCCGATGTGTATGATGAGTCTGGATCAACTCTCCAGTCCACTAGGAGGTTCCCTGCAACTGCTGCTTCATTAGCAAATGTTAGGTCTATGACCTGATTCAGGCACCATTATTGCTTCTTGAAAAGAACGTGGGTACTCCCTTTGTGTTCATCATCAATAGACCTCTCTCTACCATCCACTCTATCAGTTGCTCAGCCCATGGGCTCTCCTGCTGCCCTTCCAAGGCCCAGAGAGGGTGGTGCGTGTTGTAGTCACCTGTTATTATCGTCGGCATGTCCAGGTCCAGGGCTAGTCTCTGAACTCTGTCTAACGCCATTTTTCCGAGGCCATCCCTGTCTGTTGGGTTGTTATACAGATGGACCAGCCATAGCTTCACTTCTCCTTGTTGTACATCAAGGACCTGTACATATGGGTCTGTCACAATATCTGATCATAGTGTCACTGTAAGGTCTGTCCTGTTTCCATACAAACAGTGATCACTCAGGGTCGTTCTTCCTCAGCAGCCAGCTGGTAGAATAGTCTGCCACTCCCGCGCATTTACACTTGCTGAGATCCACTTTCCGTGTGGTGTCCTCCACCACCACTGGCTCCTGGAAAAGAAACACATCAACTGAGTTACATAGGTCTGCAAGCGCTGCTCGCATAATTAAAGATGACCGTGAGCAGTTCAACTACATGAAGTTCACGGGTTTCACTTGCATTGTTGATTGTGGTTGGGTTGTACCACTCATTGTCTATGGCTTGGTTGTTCTGTGTCACAGTATGCTCTCTATGACCTTAGCCAGTGAGTTTCCATTTCAGTTTTCCCAAATATGTGCGATTTGTTCAGTTTGTATCTGTGGGAAAACAACTTGGAGCATAGCGATGGCTTCTTTTTCGGAATAGTGAACCATCCATGTACCTTCTGCCAGAGGTGGGTGGGTCAGCTTCTGACTTGGTCCCAGCCTCTGTGGCAGTGTTCATCTGCTTTTTTCCTTTTCGCTTGCGCATAACTTTTTTCCAGCCCCCATTTGTGGTCCCAGTATTCTCTACTGGATGTGATGGCCTAGGGTCTCTATGATCCCCCAGTTGACGAATCCGTACTGGGCATGTGCGATCATTTGCTGTGTGGTTTGTGTGTTCACCATCTTTGCAGTTTGCGCACCTCCTATGCATGCATGTCGGTGCCATCTCTCCTTTTTCTACCGCTTCTGTTCTTGCCTGTACACACCGTGAGCACCTCTCCCCATGTTCATTCTCATGGTGGTCTTCTGCACATAGTCGGCACTTGGCTGCGACTTTGCAAACTGCTTTTTGGTGGAAGCCTTGGCATCCCTCACATTGAATTACTGGAGGTTTGTCTGTAAATTCCTTCACGATACATGACACCCAGTATAACGATATGTTCCGCCTCTCCTCGGTCATGTATCTTGCATCCTCTTCTTTCTCAAAAGATACCACCACCGATGATGCATACTTCCCTTCCTCCAGCAGTTTCCCTTCAGGTCTTACCCAGCGGAATGCCCTGATAGTCCTTCCATGAAGGTCAGGGTTCTTTGCCATGAGCTCCCGCTTGACTTCTTCAGCTGATCATATTCCATCACTGTCTGGCCCCTCGATTATTCTGGTCCTGACACCGCAGATGTGCACTGAGAACCATTTCTCATCCGGGTATGCTTCGACTGTTTCGCGTCCTGGAAACACAACATTCTTGAATATGTTGGCATGTGGTTCTAAGTCTGTTGCTCGCTGGTCGCTTTGTAGGTTTAGTATGCAGCTGTTGTTTGCATTGAACCGTACGTGGACGATGACAAACTCCTTCAGTCTCAGTTGTGCTTGGCTAGCTCCTCGTTCACCCTGATAGCAATTGTCTCGGGTCATAGGCCTCACGTAGTCTATCAGCAGCTCAGGGGCCTGTACCACCATGCAGCAGGGGTTGTATGCCTTGTTTGGATTTGTCGGTTTTGTTGTAGTCATGGTGCTCTGTGCGGTTGCATTGGTCGGTCTCATCGTCTTTGCAGTGTGCTGTGGTGTTGGTGCCTTCGCAATATTTCCCCCCCTAGGCATGTTGGCTGTGACCGCAGCATAATTCTGTATGGGCAACGAGGTACGCACTTCTTCCATCAGTCCTTCGCTGCTCTTTCTCTCTCTTCTTTCCAACTCTATTTGCATGTTTTCAAACTGCTCCATCTTCCTTTCCATCGTCTCCTGCTTGCTGTAGACCCACCGAATCATCACTTCAGTGCTGAGTGTCTTCTCAGGCGAAACGAACATTGTTAGTTCAGCTATAAGGGTCTGGGCTATCTCTGCTAGATCTCCTTCGCTTGCCCTTGCTCTGTTGCGTGCATAGTGTCTCGCCAAATTGATGGTGATCTCCAGCTGTTCCTGTAGCAATGCAACGTCTCTCTCTCCATCATCTTTTTCCATCTCGTTCACCCAGTGGTTTGGGTTCCCGTAGAAGACGTCTTCATCATCCTGTCGGCCCCTCTTGGATCCCATGGAGGTGTTCGATGGTGTTGGCGATGTGTCCTGAGATATTGCTGCTCTCAGTTCTCCCTTCAGTTGTCTGGCACAGCAATTCTCTTGCTCTTGTGTCCCTCGGTTTGCTCTCGGTGTTTCATTCAAGTGTGCATAGGCTTGGTTCCTGTTTCTTGTGGGTGTGGTTGGTGTAATGATGTATGTATTACCGCCTATGCTGTCTTCTTCACCATCCATCGTCTCAAATTTACCCATGGGAAAATTGTGTCTGATGGTGGTTCCGGATCAAGGAGTGGTGGAAACGACAGAGGGTTATAGAAAAACGTAACTGGTCATGAGTAGTGCCAAACTGTCTGGACAGGGGCTATACTCTGGGTTAGCTTACAAATCTGTAGTGATTGGTGAGCATCCGGCACCCTTCAGCTGCCATGCCGGCTGATTGCCATTGTGGCTGTCTTTCCAACTTCTCCCTATTGGTTTGTATCATTTGCATTGCTAACTCATCAAAACTTAGCTTGACGTCTTTTTTGTGCCAGGACCAATCAGGACCGATGACTCTTCACAAAACCCTTCTCACTCTGAGTGCCAGACGTTTCTGGTATGAGGATTCAAATTCCTTATCACTGCTTGGTACTCATAAGGGAAACACCTCCACCCATTGATGGTGCTGTAGCTTAGTAATTTGGCCCGATGATCTTCTATCGATAAATTGTGCTTCCCCTGAGTCCGACTCTTTCTGCCATCAGAGCCATGCTTGCATTCATGTTTGGGTTACTCCCTGTCCTGTATGCTCTAGCACTGGGACTGTGTGTTATATTGGGCTCACATGTTACTCCTGTATGCTCATGTGCTGGGGGTTAACAGTGAGCCTGAAGAATTTTGGGGATTCTCAAATCACATCCCATATTAAAGGTGTCCTGAATGCTACAGTGCTGGTACTACTGGGGATGTTGATTATCTTGTCGCGCTTGTATGCCACACCACTGGGACTACTAGGGATGTGAGTGACCTATGCTTGCTTTGGTTGTCTCTGTTGAATGAGTCCCCTTGTCCTTTTGAAGATGCCTTCAGTGCTATGGCGCTGAGACTGCCAGTGATTGGGTTCAATGAGCACTGCCTCATTTATTCTGGGATCCATCGGTATTAAAGGGGTCCTGTATACTACAGCGCTGGGACTACACAGGATATTGGCTGCATGTTTGTGTATGCTGCAATAGATTTGTGTTTTGTGATCATGAACATTCATGTGTGTACTTCATAGTCTTCATGAATGAAAATTGTTTATCATAACATCGCTGATGCTGTTTGCTGCATAGACTAAGACATGCTTGACAATGGTATCCTGGTGAGGAGGCAATGGTGGACAAGTAGCAGAGGTCATAGACTGGCTCCCATTCCTGATCCATGAGAAGGTCCATAACATTATAGAGGGATCAACCAAACTGCCACTGATGCAAGGCAGGATAGAGAGGATGCCTAGAAACAGGTTGAGCGAGAGGCAGTGGCTCTTTAGGGTGGATCATCTCATCTGAATTCCCTCCTGAGATATCATGACTTACTCCCGATAATAGGTCCCTCATTACACAATGTAGATCAGCTCATAGTAGATCCTCATTGAACCAATGTAGTAGTAGTTAGTAGTCACACCTCTGAAGTCAGTTCTGAGAGGCCATGCCTTATGGGGGCTAAGCCGAATCAGTTTGGCCCAGAGAGTGTTCAGTATCGTAGCACTATTTGTGTAGTACTAAGTATGGACTCTGGTCAGTTTCCTTCTCAGGGACATAGACCAAAATAGATATCTTCCTCCTCCACTATTACTTATTTTGTAGCTGCCTGAGGTTGCGGGAGAAAATGTGAGCTGGTGGCAGCACAGCTGCCACCGAGCGAACTTTTTCCCCGCAACCAACCAGTGCATTAGATTCATGCATGTCATTTACAATGTACAGTTTTGTTTTTTTCAAGTATGTCTGAACTCCGTTAAGCGGAAAATTCTATATCGTGCAAGGTAGCAACTTATTTAGCTATCTTTTGAAAATGAATCAAGAAAAGGAAAGAATCGGGGACCCGGCTTCCGCCGCTACTGGATGCCGATCGGACATGTCCAACCGATCTATCTTCTCTTATGCTGGGCCACCTCCCTCCTGAACTTATTCACGCTATCATCTCAGAGTTTTGGTACTCTGAACACCCCTCAGAGGATAGAATTTTTTTGATGATAACACGCTCCCTCATCAATAGCCTCTGGAAGGATGTTTTTGCGCATATCACTTCCCGGAACATTTTCGTTCCAACGGAGAGACATCTCCTCTATCTCAGTTCTATCATACGCAACAACGATTCCCTGATCTACCGATTTCATTTCCCTAATTCCACTCGTACAATTACCTGCCATGTTGACTTGGTCGAATTAAACAGGGACGCTGCCCAGGAGCCATACACGATCTTATCCAATCTTCCCAATTACATCGGCTTTCGCAAATGTTTTCCAAATATCACCCAAATCTTCCTTGAAATCAGGTATCGTGTCCGGGGCAGATGGTTCCATTACATACTGTCTGAACAACAAATTATTCGGACTCGAATCTCCATAGCGCTTGACCAAGCGACGACACAGCTCAGTGTCCTACCAGTAGAGTGGGAAATTGATTTCTCTAAGAACTAACACGCCGGCGGCCTCGCCGCCAACCTGTCTTTTCTTAAGAGATTTGCAATCCTCGCGCCGTCTTTACGCCGTTGTTCCAATGTAATAGGAGGGACAGTCGACGAATATCCCATCTCTGTACACCGTTAGACAAAGCCTTTGAAATGAGAACAACCAAATGACGAACTAAGTGTCGGGTATCGTAAGGGAACTGAATCCATCCTTTCTACCACCCAGTGAAGATCCAGGGGGAACGGTTGCCCAATCCACGCAGTGCGATGTTCATGGTCTCTAGTCACTGGAGTGTAAAGTCAAATTTTAGCGAAATATATCGGAGACGCACTCTCGCTATAGAATAATAGATCAGAGAACGAAAAGAGCTAGTTGGCGCAAGAGGAGCACGTACCTCATCTATTGTCAAGGGGTGGATAAGAACGCTAGAGATAGGGAAAAGTTTCAGCACCCATACTATCATATCTTGAGAAACATTACCTGAGCTTTCCATGATTCTTCACAATAAAAGAAAAGACTGAGGCAAAGCTCTCTACGGGTACCCAGATTTCGTAGGAACCTCCAGGAATCGTTGGGATGACTTCATCGAGCACCAACACAGGATCTCACTCACCAACTGGATGAGGCCCATTGGCTTCAGTATTCACCCGGAACAGAGGAACAGCTAGGAATGCGCCGTCCCGACACAAACGTAGAACAGCATCACGCAGTTCCAGCGCAAAACTGTGCTCAGTTGCACTGGTCTGGTGGAAATAAATATCTAAAGCATCTTTTCAGCTTATAATGCCGGTTTGTGCGATGGAATACTACCCACGGAAATGATATTCTCTGTTGAATCTGATCAGCGATACAAAGGGACATCTTGAATTTGCGTCTCACTTGACTTCATTCGCCGTTACCGTCGCGACATCCGTTTCTGGGATCGACGAAATAAACTCCCATTCTTTAGATCTGTCAGCTCTGATCAGTGTCAGAAAAGAGCTTGATAAATTCTGCTCTTACCTGATTTCTGTTTCAGAAAGGACCAGCATCGTAGGTCAGGAAATCACTAGTGGATGTATGGGTAACCAGCTACAAGCCCTTTTAAAGCGCACGGCGGACTGCTTTAGATGACGAAAAATTGCGTCTTCTGGCATTCGAGACGTACTTCAAACTTCACCGATGCTAAGGGCGAACATCGAGGGGGAAATTGTCAGATAGATGCTTAGTATCAGCAATGCCGTTTATTCGCTCCCTTCGATGGGTTTCAATGAATCTTTGAACCACTTTGAACCTTGTTTTCTCTCCTTGACCCTGGCCTTAACTTTCTGGGACTGAAACACCATTTCGGCGTTTTGTAAGTCCTTCAACACAGACACCTGCGTCCCGTACTTCATCGGATCGGACAATCTAGCAATGTATGCCCGCTTTTCCCGCTTACTCCCCGCATCGTGATCTCGACCAACGTACTCTCATACCACTCCGCTGCGGCGCGCCAGTCTAGTCCAGGCCGCAGGGCCAAGCCTGAAGCACAGTTCTGCTGTGTATAATCGGAGAGGTGTCCAGTCAGGCAGTTCAGAGGCGTTTGTTTTAACTTTTCCATCAGGCTTATCACTGAAGTCACGGTGAACCCTGGCGGCAGATGTACGGGAAGAGAAGACTTATGACTCGTGTATCAGCATCTCCGAGTCTTCCTGATTCCCTCACTTTGCGACGCTTACTGCTCTGTCCTCCGGACCACTGCAGCTTGACCTTGAATGGAATTGTCTTTCACATTCCGTCAAGAACCTGCCTCTACCTTGAACAGCAAGTCGCTTCCCGACGCCCGGAGTGTTTTTCGTATCGTAGACGGCTTCCGCCTCTCTGTCTACCAAATCGCTAGTACCCTCAAGATACAGCGACCTTTTGCCATGCAAATTCCTCGACTTAGAAAGGAGATGGGTAGATATTGAGGACGAATTTGGGAGACCTCAGACAGGGTTGCCGGAAAGGCGAAGGTCACGTCCGAGGAGATAACCGGGGTAGACTCGGGGGCGATCAGGGTTGCAACTGCCAGCATATCTTTATATGTGTTCGACACTTTCCTTGATGATGTTCGACGACATTTGCTGATTCAGACGCACTATGATTACGGTCATGTTGCTCTACTACTGATGTTCTGCGTTTCAAGCGAGTTTTCAAACATAAAGGTGAGATTTATTTTTGAGTGCACAAGTCTGGGACCTACTTATCATCTTCGCGGCCTCCACGATGCAGTCTGTAAGAAAATAGTGATATGAGCAGCGGAGAAATAGTCCCTGTCGCTGACGATGCCCTTGTCTAAGGTAACCGCGTGGACGAGATCGTAACGAATTATCATCCTAACCAGATTCCAGAGTCTGTTGATAGAAATGGGCTACCGAGGAATGTAAGAATTTACACAATCGAGTACCAGAAAGGTGCGAGGTTGTTTCCGAAGTAGGGCCTTATTGTCATTCGAGAAAAGAGAGCCGTCATTGAATGCCGAGTTTCCCAGGACTTCTCGTGTAGTAGAGAATCTGGAAGGGCATACTTGGATGTATCGCTTCTTCAGGATCTCCTGTCTGTTAGAGATGATTTTAGAACGTTCTCTATCGGTCTGGTAGCTCTAATGGATGATGCATTGGGAGAGGAGCGTGCGGATCGTGAGAACATTCGGCCATAATTTCAAATCGAAGACCAAAAGTTCTCACGATTCTCTTCATCTAGACGCGACGTATATATATGCTGCGTGCCCGATTTCCTGCTGTTATAACAGGATTCAAGGATTTCCCTTGTCGAGCTCCCTGTGTATCCCGACTACATAAACAAATACTCTGTCGGTACTTGAATGGCCCTGGACCTCAATCATTCGACCAAAACGACGACGACCCGCTACGGCCATGGGCCACGGAGACCTACATCAAGCCCATAAGACCCATCACAGGTATGCGTAACAACGATATCGCAAGTCCCAGGTCTTACATAGCTCTCTAGCTTATTCCTTGGGAATCTTGCCTCCGGAGCCCACTGAGGCAAGGGCCAAAATGGTACCGACGCAGAAAGAGCTAGAAAGTTTTATGCCCAACCTGGCGCGCTTTGGTTGGACCGTTCGCTCCTTGTCGAGGCACACCGAATTTGGCTGGGCTCTGCGTATGGCGTACAAGTTTCAAGACTATGCGACGATGATTTCTTTCGTTGGTCTAGTGGGCGGGGTCGCGAAAGATGAACATGTATGTACGGTGCACTCTTTCTTTCTTTGTGTACTGATCCATGTCTAGCATCATCCTAAGACATTAAGCTGCACAGATAACACACTCGAATTGGAGCTGTATTCCACCGAAGTTACCCGACATCCATCCGACGAACTCACCGGCCGGTGCTTCACCGTCAAAGACATACGTTTTGCATATCGTGTTCAACGGCATTACCTTTCCAGAATTGGCGTCACAACAGAAGACCTTAGCGCACAGTACGCCCAAGTACAGCAGCATACAGCGTACATTAAGTCTGGTCTCCTGAGGAAAGCCATCCACTATCATTGGCATGGCGGGCAGGGAAACCTTCGTTATACCGCGACTTGCTCGGCGTGTTATAACCCTGATCATAAGATCGACAGTTGTCCTCAAAGACATGAAATACCACCGAGACACCCGTGCTCGGAATGTGGGGAACCTCATTGGAGAGTTGATTGTCCCCGTCTATCCAAAGAGTCAACTCAGGGTTTTAAAGTTAATTACATTGACAGGAAATTAACCCGAAAGTGATTGCTCTCATTTTTCTGACGTCATCTTATCTGCTCAACTGCCTTTTCTTTCCAGTGAAAATACAGTCCCAGGGCCTCCCAAGCTCATTACGCGGAAGATCCACGACGTAAATGCTACTCTAAGTGAAGCGTACATAAGGCTTGCTGAGAACAGAGACGCTTCGGACGTAAACAGGTAGATATCAGTCTCAGGTTATTCAGACGCTTCGCTAACCGTCAACACAAAAGATATATTGAACATCCGGAGCAATGATAATTTGATTGTATTTTACTTTTTGCACATCGTCAAGGACCGCTTTTACTCTTGACGCTGCCTGGAAAACGACGACCTTGAGCCATCGATTGAACGCGAGGTGCCTTGCAGCTAGACACGGCTTTTGGCAGTTTCACAGTCGGCCTACATACCTTTTCGAACCACGCAGATTCACGCCGCGATCCTTTTTGCATTCGACTGCGAACCGTATTCGGGAGCCACCTAACCCTCTTCCGTGACGGTGTCAACTAGAAATTAAAAGTTGCGTGCTGGAGCCGTACTCGCTGTTACTAAATAGGGGAAGCTGCAGCCGCTTTGTTATGCTTGTCTAAACATCGGCATTCTTCTGGTCGGAGCCTGTCAGCGAAAACAATTCGTTCAATTCCTCTGGTTGTCGCTACTAAGGTGCGACATCACGCGTCATGGCATTGGACGTACATTCATGTTCTTAGTCGACTTGAGGAGCCCGTGTTGTTCTGACACTGATAGGCCTGACGTTGGCATATATCTGGAAAAATCTGGTCCCGTCGTGTATGTTCTATGTCAGTTCGATATTCTGCGCCAGAAGTCGGGGAACTCCTTGTCGAAACACGTACAAGTGGAGACCTGCTTGATCCTGCAGTTGTCTGGGCTCTTTGGGGCCCCGCTTTTGCCTCGGAACAGTGGAGCCTTTCAATACGGAGTCACCGACGGATCAGAATCTCCCAAAACTATTGATTGATCTTCAGTCTTGGCGGGTTTTTTTTCAACTGACTCACTCAGCAACAAGCGCCTCGCTGCTATTGAGATCGCGCAAGGACGCTCTAGGCCCTACGCGTCTACGCTGACATGGTTCTGATAGGATCTTTTGTGGAGCTAAATGTACGTGTTTTTTCTGCGTGTAAGCGAGGGCTGAGTCATTGACCACAATACAGGTACCTGCAGGAACATCACCTGACCTGCATTCACATACTGCGCTTGGAAGGAACCGCCGCGGCGTCGTAAGATTATAGCAGTCGCGCACACGGTTCGGACCTTGAATTCCGAATGACTCAATTTCATAACTGTCTTTCTGACCTTTATTATTCTCTTGACTCATTTTCCTTCCACCATAAAGTCTGTCTACCCAAGCAGACAGGATATCGTTGCTTCATTTATCCGCTCATATACACGATGGAGGCAATTGATTTGCGGCACCATTTGAACAGTCTGTCCGTGTCTCGAAGTCCAAGTCCCCTGAAGGGTACGCCCGTCACGGTCATTTACTCGATCTTTGTTGTCTAACGTAGAAGTATAGACATCATGAGGTATATGGCTATCGATGGAATGGTTAGCTTAGCGGGGGGTCTTCCTCACCCTTCTCTATTCCCTTTCGTCGATCTAGAGGCCAACGTGTATTCCTCTAACGTCGACTTGCACTCCACCGCTTCGCGGGAACTGATACACTTGTCCATCCATAAAAATGATAAGAATGACGGCCAAGCCGTGGATCTAGCGACTAGCCTGCAGTATTGTACGTATTCTATCATCTTTGGACGCGAATCCAGATTTTGAGGGATTTCATTAGCCCCATGTACTGGACTTCCGTGGCTACTCAATTATACGCACGAGTTTACGCGTACTGTGTTTCGACCTGCCTACAAAAACTTCGAGGTGTTATTGAACGAAGGTAGTACGGATGGTTGGAGTAAAGTGGTCAACCTACTCTGGTAACACCTCTGTCATATACTCATATACCTCGAGGATCTTGCTAATGTTCTGCTTTAGTGAGGCGGGGGACTTCATACTCGTAGAGAAGCAGACTTACCCTACTGCGCAGGCCCTGTGGATACCGATGGGATGCAATGGTGTTCCAAGTATGGACATTTTCGTTTCCTCTTTCATGCACTAATGACGTTGATAGTCGAGATGGATGCCGAAGGTATGCGTTCTGACGCCTTAGAGGACGCGCTTCGCAGCTGGGATTCAGATTATCCAGGCGTCAAACGCCCTCATGTCCTTTAGTGAGTCTCGCCGCGTAAATCTTTGCGTGTCTGAGAACCTTCGCAGTACTGTCCCTACGGGACAAAATCCGACCGGCTGTACCATGTCTGCCCGTCGTAAACAGGAAATTTATGCTATCTGTGTGAAATATGGTACGTCGGCTGAGTTTTCAACCTTATCTTTGGTATGTACTCAACAAAACGGAACAGACATCATAATCGTGGAAGATGATCCTTATTATTTTCTCCAGTTCGACGAATACCATTTCGGAAACGGAAAACAAAACGGCCACGCGGTTGCTCCTTCTTATGATGAATCGTCGTTCCTTGGCTCACTGGAACGCACGTTCCTCAGCTTTGACACGGAAGGACGCGTGATTCGCCTCGATACTTTTAGTAAAACACTCGCGCCTGGAAACCGTATCGGGTGGTTCACTTGTAACCCCGTTTTCACGGAGAGATTGCTCCGAGCGACAGAAGTGGCCACCCAAACACCCTCGGGATGGAGCCAGGCAATCCTATCAGAGCTCTTGCGATCTTGGGGCCTCAGCGGATACTTGAAGTGGCTTTCGGGGTTAAAGCGTGAGTATGTGGTACGCAGGAATTGGGTTTGCGATGCCCTGGGTGAAGCATTCGACATCAAGACGGGGACGAGTGACGAAGGTCTAGTGGTGTACGGCAAGGGGACAAAGGTTAGGTTGTTCAGCTTTGTCCCTCCGCGTGCCGGAATGTTTTTGTGGTGTAAGTTGTATCTGGAAGAGAACCAGAGTTTTTTGGCTGTCAAGACTGAGACCGGCAACGAGGATCCTGAGACTGTTTTTGAAAGGAAACTCTGGAAAGAGCTGGCTGACGAAAAGGTTGGTGAACGTCGCTCTGTGAATGTATCTCGCTTATAGATTTGAATAGGTTTTACTCACACCAGGATCGTACTATACGTGAGAGATGCAGCATTTCATCTAACATTCTGATGCTCAATTTATATCAGCCCATGGCAAGGCAAAGAGAAAGCATCAATCGCTACCTCCGGTAGAGAATACGGAGTTATCTTCTTCAGGATAGCTTTTTCCATGACCACGGCAAGCACATTAATTTCAAATTTCTCAGTCTCTCACCTACCACCTAGAAAGACGACATGGCACTTGGAATTCAAAGGATGGCTCAAGTTCTACGTCGTTCTTGGGGCCTTACACAGACTCTATAAGATTATTCAACTAATCAACCGCTGTCAGCTGATTCACTTGACAGGTCTTCAGTTCGTCAGATGCATTATTCAACTAATCCATCGTGGCAAAAGCTCAATCAAACTTACCAAAGTACTGTATGAATGTAACACTGTAGGGACCTACTGACTAGACCGTGAATCCTCTGAAACCGCAGTCTGCTTCTCGTTATTTAACTCCGCCTTTCAACGCGACCCTCGCTCACAGCAGTCAGTATTCAGAACATATTCTCAATGATATACTGTTGGGTTTCAGCCAGTACGCAGAAGTACACTAGCACCCACAGTGCCAAAAGAACCTCGCCTCTCCCTATACACTTTAGCACTGACATCTCTTTCGGGATGGTGCTGCAAATCAACAGTTTGGAATGTCATGTTCATTTATACGTTCATCGTCACCTTGATTGAAAGCCGGTGATCGCCTAAAGGGTAATACAAAGCGCAGCTCTGACCCATATCAAAGTTATCGCTCTCAGGTAAGACACACTGTCGTCTTACGAGAGATATATTGATGACATTGAGTCTTGCAGTACATGACACGCGCGCTCTCAAAGTTTGCGCTTTAACCTGGGGTGAAGTCTTCACTGGCATCGCGTCCGAATCCAGCTATAAAACTTTGAACACAAGTCACGGACTCTACGGATGAATACACCGATTCTTTGATCGGCTTCTATGGCGTCAAAACCAATTACTAATTACCAAAGCGGCTCCACCAACGTTAACATGGAATCCACTCGATGATTGTTTCATTCATGCATTTGATGTCGGCAGGCTATAATAGCATGCCGAGCTCCATGTTGGCAAGCCCACACTTTTCCTATCGTTAAATCTTCCATGACTCTCCTTCCCGGCCCAGCGGCGGTTCACAGACGATCCTTACGACCTCCCCTCCTTTCACGTCTTCTCGGAACCGTGAGCGCCTTCATTTTAATGTCTTATTTTGCTGGAATCTTCTATCATAATGGACTCTCCCTCTCCTGCTTGATGACCGACAGAGAAACGTCGAAAGCTGCGAAATTGCAGATTCTGGGCAACTATCGCGAACCACAATTGGAGCCCAAGAGTCAGATTGTTTCTGGATCTTCTGCCTTTACTCCCTCTCCTGATACCGAGCATTTGAGCTTGGAAGCATTGAGGGAACTTGTTTCGCCGACGGAAGGCTTCTTAGCGAGAGATTATAGTCTGAACCTAGGATGGAATAACGTGAGTAGTAGGCCCCGCGATGCATACTTGTGCTTATCGTAATGTCAGATACGGTATATTATAGAGGCAGCCTTGCTTCAAGCTAAACTTCTCCATCGTACACTTATTCTACCCTCGTTCATCTACGCACGAGGCTGTGAATATGACGTGTAAGTTTGAGAGCTTCCATCTTGAACGTTCGCTGATGGATAGCTTGGTGCCGCAGCAAAGCTTGCGGCGATTACTTTACCACGGTCAACAGAGGGTGGGCATCATTTCTTGAATTCATGATTGATCGTCAGCACTGACAGCACACCTCCCCAAGGGATGCGTTAGGAAGCGACGAGTGGCGCGAGCTCCCCGTTGAGGAGCAAATGGGCTGGGTCCTTCCTATAAATCTCATGATCAACATCACCCACCTTCGTGAGAGCCACCCAGTCATTACTGTGTCTGATTACCTTCGCCTGCATGGTATCAACCCGACGGCTGAATCCTCCGATGGGCAATGGCAGAGAGACAGATACCACGCCAGCAACGTCAAGAATTTCTTTACGGGGAAGACGCCAGAATTATATGTCATCCAGAATGAGTGGTATGATCAAGAAATAGTGAGGGTTGACAAAATACCAGAGGAAATCAAGGCCCGGAAGCAGGAGGATGAAGCCCATCGGGTACATGCGACATTTGAGGGCGATTTACCTACGAATGTCGCATTGGACTGGGACAGAACTCAAGAGATTTTGAACCTTTGGGACGATCGCGAGCTGGAGAAGGTCATGGTCCAAAATGGTTGGGAAGTCCTCCATACATTCAAGCCTGTGTGAGCGCTTTGTCTTGCGATTCGGTATATGCCATGAAGGTACTGACGGTATCCCAAGAAAGGGACTGGAGTTGAGCAAAGCTGTCACAGAACCAATGAAGCAGTTCGCGCGTCGTTCCGCTATTCGTGGATTTCAAGATGACTTTTCTGGGCGGAAGGAGGAAGTATTGCTTCTTTCTGGGCCTTTGCATCATCATCGGAAACCGGTAGGTCTCTGCTAAATGTGCGGCAGTCGTATTTTTATAAATTTGATTGCGTCGACAGGGCGGCATGCGTTTTACAACTCGATCTGCATTGAACGAGTACCTCCATGTTGTCCTCAATGATATACGACACATCGATGCCGCAATATCCCTTGCTGACCTTATGGTACAACGCCTATATGATCTAGTAGGAGGACGACTATGGATGGCAGCGCATATGCGTCGTGGTGACTGTGAGACACCTTCATCTTTCGTAACATTTATTACATGATGACTTTCCCGTTCCTGTAGTTATCAGGTACAACTTTGTCATGGAGAATACTCCAGAGAAGCATATTGACCGGGTGAAGCAACACCTGACAAACGGAAGACGGCTGATAAAGTCTCTGCATGAACGGCAGGAAGCTTTGGAAACGTATGATATGCCAGATACGCAAGGTCCAGACTACGGGGTGTATAGTCGGGGACCCCCGCTTGCAGACGACCGGTTGGTTCATTCGATTTTTCACCTTCGTATACTACGACTCGAAGAACTACCCATAGGTTTTATGTCGCGACAGACGAACGCAACGCCACCGTTCTACAACTGTTTCGCAGCCAGGGAGCCGTTTTCATGGACGACCTCCTTACCATTACGGACAGACGGAAGCTTGATCCAGAGATATCATGGGTCCTAATGGTTACGGACTTTCGTGGTCTGGTAGAACAAATTGTCTTATCGCGCGCTGCTTATTTTTATGGCCATGTGATGAGCTCGGTAGTTGGCGGCGTCATGAACCTACGCGGTAAACGCGGCGCGGATCCACGCACAACTGATGTAGACTAGAAGTTGAACATCTTTCTATCGCGCTGGCGTTCTTGAACCTATTATCACGGACAATATATTATTGCTATTGTTTGATTTCTCTTAGCAGAAAATACAAAATCCACTCCTCTATGGGTAGGACCAAGCAGTAAGACGTGAGCGCTGAGCACTTGTGGGTGAGGAGCGTCGTTTCCATCGCCGTCGTCGTGGTGCAAACGAAGGGGCAGTGGTAGCCGTTTCATCAATTTCTGATCGAGCCTTTAGTCTAGTCCGTAACATAAGCAATACCCGCACGCTCCAAGATGCCCTTCGCAATTGATCCATCAGTCAAAATATCCGGAGCTTCAGGAGCTTCGCGCAGCTTCCGAGGCTTGAGCTGATACTTTTCTACGTACTGTCTCTGCACAAGCATCGCGAAACGCACATCAGCGAAGCGTGACTCCCGGGTACTTATACGGTACAGGTTCACAAGCCGCTCCCTCCGGAAGAGAAATCGGCGGCGAAAGCGCACTGTGCGTCTGAACCGAGATGCTGAGACGTTTGCTAGCGAACCCGACCCGCTCGGGATGATGCTACTCAAAAAAAAAAATACATCAGAATCTCTGTATCAAAACAATGTATTTGCTCACATTCTCTTCATCTGCAATAGTGGAAATGTCGCTCATGAACCGCATAGCGGTCTTGTATCCGGCGATCGGAAACTCGGAAGAGAGTTCGCAGGATTTGAGCTTGGTAGACCATCCTAGGCACCAGCCTACGCGCATCAGAGGGGGGACGTACTGCTTAAGTTCGTCCTCAGAGAGCCAGTACGTTGGCGCTGTTGTTGGTAGGGACGGCGGAAGGCCTAAAATATATCAGAATTGGCAGAATGAGGTGCAGAGCCTTCCCACCTACGTTTCCTTGTGATGTATGTAAGGAGCGGCGAAAGCCAAGGACGAGCTTCCGCGAAGCTGAGAGTGCACGAAGCATTTTTACAGGGAGAAAGCGAAGATTCTTGCGACTGCCTCGCCCTAATTGGGCAATGAACGTCGCGTCCGAGCCAAAGACCGGATACAGGCGCCGCACAAAAATAAGTTGTGCCGAATGGTCATCTTTCCTCGGCATTGTAGCCAGAAGTCGATACGGCCGTAGTCCAAGCCGACTCCAGTTATACCAAGTTCCCTACAATTATACAAGTAAATATATGATACATTGACATAAACTTCTGAACTGAATAACGAGCATACTCCCAAATCATCGGGTATCAATCTATACGTACTACAAACCGCTCAGAACGACGTGGTAGAATCCACCTCAATCGTGGGGACGATCGAAGCGATGAACTTCAAAAATACCACCAGATAAAAGTCTACCCGCATCCCTTCTACCTCTTCCTCGTCTCCACTGAGTACCTTGTCATCTTTGCCACCGCTCGACTTCCTCCCGAACCACTTCTTCTTCTCCTTTGGCACCAGCTTCTGTTGGGCTAGCTGCTCTGCGACGACGCTGCTATTCATTCGTTCAATGACCTTCTTCATCACGCTAGCGTGCTTGCAAGGGTGCACCGACGCAGCTTGCAACGTCGCCGAATGTGGGAAGGCTTCGATGGTCACCGTCTTGAGAGCGTGGTCCGCAGAAACATCTTGGAATATCTGAGGTGGGGTCAGGGGCGTTCTGTTCTCATCGTAGCCAAGCAGCCAGATCCGGGGTGTTTGGTAATACTTGTCGTAGGTGATCATCACATCGTAAGTCCGGACCTGCAGCAGATTGCCGTTGGCCACTTCGACTTCACTTTTCATGCTGTCAGATAAAACCTAGCAAAAAGTCAGATGAAAAGACCCACCCGGCACATGGCTTGGGGGCAGCTGGAGCAGGAGCGGTAGCCTCATCGCCCTCCTCCAGCCCTTCCTCCTCCATATCTGGGATATCATCCAGATCAGGTATCTCCCCCGGCGCTGACGAGTCCAGCGACAGCCCCGCGACGGGGCCTTCCAGATCTGGGATATCGTCGATCTCCCCTGGGTTGGCAGCAGAGTCCACGTTGGGCTTCCTCCCCGCGTGAGTCTCTACCCATTCGTCCTTCTCATCAGCCGAGGCGAAAGAGTCTCCAAAGGATAGCAGACGTTCCGCGTCCTCGTCGGCGTCGGTGTATGCTAGTGAAGTCGCTCGTCGGAGGCAGGGCACGCCTCGTGTTACGAGGTATTGCTTTTCAGCCGGGAGGTATTCGCGGGTCTTGGAGGCGTCGCCCTTCTCCCTGGGAAACTTGGTTTAGTTGTGGCTCGCCTCGCTGTTCGGATCGCACTGACCATGTCCAAACTGGAAATTTGTATGCCAGGAAGTCTCCTGCCGCCACAAACTCCTCTGTATGACTCCGATAAGCCTTTGTGTTGACGAAAGGGATAGGTATATCAGGGCTGACCAGGCGTGATACGACCGTGCTCCTTGAATTTACTCTCTTTCAATACCTGAATAGCCCTATCAGGTCTGGGCCAAGCAAGACACCAGGGCACTCACTGGACTGAGATATTCTCGGACAGCGAATAATTGTTGCTAAATACATGATGAGACGGGAAAAGCATGTGGAAAGGAAACAGAAATACCTGTATGGCATGCATTGTTGAGATCCAAGTGGTAGAAATGAGGGAAAAGGCGCTATTGGTTACTTGGTCTCTCAGAAGGAAATCGATTTAGTCCACGTGCGCCACGTGCGAACATGACGTAAGATCCTTACTGGGTTAGCCCCTGGGAGCTTAACCACAAAATACGCCACTCCGAAAAGAAGTCCTGCCAATACACTCCGTTGCCTCAGTTTGGAAATAATTTCATTGCTTATATGAACACAGACTTCCGAAAACAATGAATCTGCGCTAGAAGCCAGTGGCCATACTGGTTCGGTTCAATGAAAGAGTCACCCTCACGGTTAGAGCTCGTCGCGACCTTTAGAATCCAAGCCAACCAACTCGACATCGAACACCAGCGCAGAGTTGGGTGGGATCACACTCCCGAATCCTCGCGAGCCTACAAAGGACGTGAGCCTGAGATTGTTATTCGCTTGGAAACTTACCGTATGCCTTGTGCGAGGGAATGATGAGCGTCCTTTTTTCGTTGAGGCACATGCCCTGCAAACCTTCGTCCCATCCTGGGATGACTTGGCCTACGCCAACTAGGAAGACGACCACGGCATTAGATACGTAGTGCTCTTTCAACGAGACAAAGTCTCACGGGTAAGAGGGAGGGGTGAACCACGGTCGTGACTACACGCTCGAGATTAAGAATTGGTATCGTTCACGTGGGGATCAAAGCACGAACCTCGAGTCAAATTTGTTTCCATTCGCGTGCAAAGTTCCAGTCTGCAGAATATAATTTCAGCCTGACACTCAACTCGTAAGGGACGATATAGCGCACATAATGGACTCTGATAGAATCCCCCTTGGTGGCCTTAACAGTACATTCCTCAGGAGTGTACGTCGTACGAATCTCCAACTCCTTTGGCGGCTCAACAGCCAGAACAAAAGAGATGAAGAAAAAACACGTTAGCCAACCGAGCTGCATCGTCGTCGTGGTCAAATTGGATTTCCCAGCGCAGGAATGACGTAAATCCAGGCCGTGGGAGAATGATTACATCAGCTATACAGGCTATCGGAGGATTTTTCCCACGGCGACAAACATCGGACCCACGACATCCAACGATGGTGAGTGTCTCTCGAATGGGCTCGAGTGCTACTAACGCTTGTTCCTGGTGTAGCCTTCTCAAAAGACGTTCCGCACGAAAAGAATCCTGGCAAAGGCCGGACGTCAGAACCGCCCAATCCCTCAATGGTTCCGGTTAAAAACTGATACTAAAATCCAGGTGCGTTGGGTCTTATTTTACCTGTACGACTACGGTGTTGATTTTTTCCCTGGTAGTACAATGCTAAACGGCGTCACTGGAGAAGGACCAAGCTCAATATCTAGATACAGTCTCTTTTGAATGTTATTGAGCTTGCGCTTTTGCTTTCGTTGTCAAAACGTGTGATTAAGCATACGTATCACTAAAGGGAGATAGCTGGCTGATAGCCAAGGCGATAGATCACGAATACTTCAACTCTGGGTACCATTACTCGACGTATCATTGCACCAACTTTGATGCGGCGAAAAGAAATATCTGCCAGACAAGCATATGGCTTGAATCCGCCACTGCCTTCCATATTCCATCTGACGCGCCCATGAAATGATAGCAACCACATCTCTTCTCTCCGAAGTTGTTCTATCTGCGGGACACTTCATTCATATAAACGAACGACGTGATAATCATCCTGACGAAACACTGGCTGGCTGATCACCGTCTCCCAAAAGGGCAATCACCTTCCACTCGAGGCTCTTGACTACACAATCAGTTGCCATGTAATCACGGATGGCTAACCGTTCGCTGGGCTAGACCAGGACGGCTGCAGCCGAAGTCAGGATTGCACGCCGCTTCGTATGTACTGGGAGTCAGGTACCAACTGAGATCAGAGCGCACATATGGTTGCCTCGTCCTCGGGGGAAATCATTGCTACGCTGAAACTCCATAGACTGTCTTTTGAATCACCAAGGATCCAACAAGGATCTTCTAAGTTATATGATGCTGATGAATGAGCATCGGACATTATCTGATATTATTAGAATCCAAATATCCGTCGAATAGATAGTACACCGGTGAGGAATCCCACGATCAGTAAGCATCTGCCAAGTTGACTTACGGGAGACTGGCGCTTAGTACTGCTGGACCGGGCGCGCTGTCATGGTGATAATGGGTGATTCGGAAAAAATACGAGATGTTACTGACTCAGACGTACTCCTCGCCAACTGTACCCACGCTGTGTCATCAGCGAAGGTGACTCCCTTTCCATTCCCTTTCCGTCGGGCCGAACCTACAGAGGATCAAAATCCGAAAGATGGTCCCTGACTTTCAATGTACCTGATGAGGCTACTTTCGGGAGGCGAACAGTGGGAATGGCGGTAACAACTCCTCCATCTGGAAGAAAATCGGAGCGGCTCTGGGATGCTTATCACCGAGGGACAGATCCTGCTTTCACTTGACGGTAGGCCGCAACGGTGCACCCGCGACACCGGGTTAGTTCAGGGATTTACAAAGTCAACCAATGTTCCTCGAGGCGTGATAAATATCAAAGCGGCCTGCGGGTGGCGAACGCGAGGCCTCAAAATTACACAGAATAGGAATGTAAAAGCAATTGAACATTGCTGAGGACCTTTACTCGGGAACAACATTGTGAATAACATGTTACTAATAACAACAGCACAACTGGACTTGGAACATGCTACGTGCGGTGGGCGAATGTACAAGGAAATGGTACATTTTGACAAATTCAAGCAGCTGCGACCCTAGTCCTTCATTTTGTCATCCTCGTCATCGTCCTCATCTTTTTCGGTCAAGCCGGCCTTGGAAAGAGCCTCAACGGAGGTGTAATCGACTCTGGCACCGCGAGTGCGGCGGGACGTGGGGAGAATGGCAGCTGGATCGATCTCGGCCATGTCATCATCCTGAAAACGCGTCAGCTGCGGGGAAACTCGTGGGACGCGACGCGACGCGTAGCGTACCTCCTCGTCTTCGTCTTCTTCTTCCTCGGCATCGTCGTCGTCCTCATCGTCCTCATCGTCTTCTTCGTCCTGCTCCATCGCGTCATCTGCTTTGGCGGGTGCCTTGCCTTTGCCTTTGTCGACTGCGGGAGAGACAGGCGCGTCGGTCGCTTCAGTGGCGCCGCTGAACGGGTCGAGAACGCGTTAAAGACCTGACAGGATCAACGACAGCCACACTCACGTTGCAGTGGCAGGGTCAGTTGCGCTGCTCGACATTTGACCAAGGTACGTGGTGGTAACAGTGCAAAAAGTGTGTTGGTGTTTGTTTGTCCTTGGCTGGCTAAAATGGGGTATTTGGGGTAATAACTCCCACGGTCAACAAGGATGTCCATATTGGTCGGCGACCTAGCGTCCGAAGGATTGTCCGGACAGGCGCTTGAATGACGAAAGATGCTGTCGAACAGCGCATGCTCGTTGGCAGCCAAAGCACCGATATATTAATTGCTATTGGGGCTCGTACAGCATTGGTGGGACTGGCTGCATCGGGTGCATTAGTGCGTCGCTTACTCTTTTTCTTCTTCCAGCTGCAGTGGGAGCTACCCGGCGACCCCCAAGGTGACTGGTTCTGGTGATTGGATGGAATAAATAGCACGGAGTGGCTGGAGGAACATGGGCCCTCATGTGGCCGGCCGAGCACCGACAGATATCAGTACATCATAAAGAAGTGATGCCGTGATTTTATTACCTCAGCATGCCCATCAGTAGCTCATGGTATAGAAGGCACCATGGTCCATTGCTCCTTTTGTCTTCCCATATCCACGGACGATTAACGGCACCGTCACGCCAGCCTTCCCTTCCTTCCTTCACAGCGCCCACAACGTTCAGCGACGCAGCGCTGTATCGGCTGTCTCTTCCTACAGCTAGTACTCGTCGCTGCCATTCACTTGTCTAAGCCATCTTTTTCTCCTCCCACAACTTGACGGCATCCCAGCAGTATGCGCTCGCACCAGAAGAATCGCCTCCTCACTCTCAAGCTTTCTTCGCCCTCGTTTCTTGATTCTGTGATACAGGATGACTACGAGAGGCTGCCGCTATATGCTATCAAGACAGAGGGAAGAACGACAGTTATCACTCGCTCCGATGCCTGCGCAGGACCTGTGGAGACGAGCAGCATCAATTGGCCTCTTATGAAGGCCAAAGGAAGGGGACGCAGCTGGGACGGTGTGCAAGTAAGAATCAAGGATGGGGGCTGGGAGGACAGCGAACGCGTTCTGAGGCAGGGCTCCTTACTGAGGTACGCTGCTTGCTCCTCGGTTCTGTCCAAGGCTTATTCTGTCTTAGCTCGTCCCCGCGCAAGTTCAATATTCCAGGATACCCAAGGTCACTCAAATGGAAGACCGTCGGAGGCTGCTATTGGGTATGCCCCCCTTCGCCACAGTTTATATTTATCAGTTCTTGACGTTCGTAACTTTTATAGTGTATAAGCCCATCCGTCAATGGACCGATAGCGACATTGGATCCCGCCGTGGGCTCGGTTCCGCCACGGCTCAAAATATTTGAGACACTTCATGACAAATATGACGCCCGTCCCACCATTATGCATCACGGTGTTTCCTTGCTGCTTCTGGATTACTTGGTCCTGACGGCGTTACTTCTCGTAACTGACGCCCAGGAATGGGAACAACATGCGCGCGGCGAAGGGTCCAGCAACACCCGCTGTCCTACTCTCCTTTCAATCTCCACTACTGGGCTTCATTGGCGAAAAATTATGAGTCGTGACCAGCTCTTTTCTAGGCGCTCGGCTAGCATCACTTCTTCCGTGGATCATTTGCCATTATCCCCAGCATCATCGGCCTCTGTGGGGCAAATGGCAAAAATAGTCTATGGCGATCCCATCTACCCTACACTGAGTCCACTTACGCCCGAATCAAGCGTGTCGGAATCAGATGAGGACGATGAAGAGGACGATGAAGAGGACGAGGAGGACATAGTGACCAGCGCTATCCGAGTTCCCTCAACCTCACGCGGGCACAGTCCTTCGGCTGAATCCGTGTGCTACCCATTGCGAAATGCATCAGCACCGTCACACACGTACATAGATCCCTCGTATTACTATGACCCCGACGCACCACCCGTCCCGCCTCTACCCTCTCAGTTTTCCAGCAGCCTTACCCGTCGCGTATCTACCAACAATCTCCGCAAACTCCCAGCCCCGCCACAGCAGTCAGCGCGTCGACCGCAATCCACACCGCCAGGCGAACTACGTCGCGCCGCATCCACATCCTTCCTCCCAGGCTCAAACCGCCTTCGGCGATTACCTATACCCCCTGGGCGACACGACTCCCAGACCCAGGGGCAGTCGCTGCGATCCTTACCTCCTACTCCGATATCTGCGCATCCGCAAATAAAGGACTCGCATGATGAGCTTGGGGGGTGGCTGCTGATGAGCTCGCAGGCCTCTGGGTCGAGGGTTACTATGATGGAGCTGCCGCCTCCCGCGTATAGCGCTATCGACTTTACAGCTGCGGAACCTAGTCAAAGGCCATTGCCGATGGCGCCTATTACCTAGCAGGGATAGACAGGTTCTATCTCTCTTCATGTCTCTCTTTCGGATTGTGCATATCGAATTACTTTATGTCCGTACAATATGTCATTGTATATCTTTCGTGTAATCTTTGTTCAAGTACCTCACTATTGCTCGTGCTTATCACCTCACCAAATCAATATCATTTTCAGAACAGGAACCGTATGCGATGGGATACCTGTACCTTCGTTTTCCTCTAGGGTATTCTGATGTATATGTCGCGAACTGTGTGGCATACAGAACTTTCTTTCGAATTGCGAAATCGACTCTGGAGTGGGAGTGTCGCCCATGGACAGCGGATCAGCATATAATAATAGCCCCCGTGATGATCACAGAGAAGGTTCCCGAGAAGCAGTGATTAGGGCGCATGGGAATTTACCCACCTCACCCACACATAAGCGCCCCTCAATCTTGAATTCCTCAGCAAGATGAAAGAAAAAAGGTTCCGCGGAAGAATCCGCTGCCTCGATCGATGGGATGATCAGGCGGTCTGACATGGGGTCCTTCAATGAATACGTCCCGATCATCTAACAGAAGCCCCAGCAAAGTGATCCGGCCACATGATCTTAAACCGTCCTACTGCGCCCATCAAAATGTAGAAATTTAAAAGCAAGGGAGAGCCTGAGGGTCAAGTTTGAAATTCCCCAAGGGTTTCACGGCCCAAGGATCGGCGCGCGGAGAGCCTGCGTTCTACTATTTAGGTTCAACGCAAATATTGTTTTGATCCCAATTTCGAGGCGGGGGCCTCTCTAATCAGTTTCAAGAGCCAAGACGGCCTGCCACGGCGAGAAGTATCAAAACAAAAAACTCTCGGCGATGGTGATGGCAAACAAGCTGGGCTTATTGTTTCGTTGTTCGATTTAGCGCCGGGCGGAGTTGTGAGTAGTTCGAAAAAATGATAATAAAGTATAAGAGACGGCGGGGAGTCAAGGCGATTAGTCTCCATACTAAGGCTAGTCGTTATATGTCAGTGGTCGTCAAGTCGCCCGCTCTCTCTCTTTCTGCGTCACCAGCAACAAATTAATGGGTACGACAAGCCCGGTGCTATCGGTGAACGACAGCCTGAGTGCAGCCGTGCCAATGTATATTCTTCGTCGAACTTGAGGCCCCAGACGGCTTGGCTCCGTTTATTTCGTGCAACCGCTGAGAAAGCGCAGCCTGAATTCCGTGAGTAACTATTTTCTTTAAGTCACCTCATAGCGAAGGAAATCCCATTCGGTAAGCTCGGCCAACCTTCACCCTGGCAGATGATATAAAAGGCCTCAGGCACGGCGATAGTACTAAGATAAAGATAGCCCAAAGTAAGTATAGATTGTTTTTTTTGGGAACTCTCTCCCGAGAACATAGATGCCAAACTTCGAAGCTTCAATATCAACCGATGCCGTATTTCACGAGGCATGGAAAACCCGTTCCAAACGGGGGATTCTCGTCCTATGAGGTAATGCTATGGGCTTCTTTTGCAATTTGGTAATACTTAGTCCCGGAAGTTTGCAAACCAGTTCTGGGTGTTTTCTACTGAGAAATTGAAGACGAGACTGCCATAAATTTAAGTTACGTCACACATAGGACTCGAGCGAACTGTTGATTGACAAGTTCACTCAATACATCGGCAGATAGTAACTATGTTATACTGAGTACAAGAAACGAAAAGCTCCACGAAGCTCGACCCAATGTCGACAATTTACTTCAGACACAGCGAGTTAACAGCACACACCGATCCATTGACACCAGACTAACTACAATCCAAAAACTACACTAAAGAACCTCATCCACTCCCTACTCCTGAACCCACAGCCCAAGCGCTCACCGTACGTCCCAGCAAGCAGAATTCATCAACCCAAAGGGGAGAATAACAACCTGCATAGGACCAACGGGAGCGGCATCGAGACGAGGGTGAGAATAAGAAAAGCAGACAAGGACAAAGTAGTAGCTAAAAGTCGTCGAGAGGATGATGTATGGTAGGTGAAGGTGTGGATGAGATCCGGGAGATGGTAAAGTAATCAAGACGAAGAGAAGACCATAATATAAGATGAAATGAAGACGAGAAGAGATCCGAGTGATATACAGAGAAACAGAGTTCATGCCCAGCAAGAGAAAAGAAATCAGCCGATTATACGTTTTAGAAAACTCCGACAGTCGCCGAATTAAACGACTCCCAGCCCGGATACTCGACTGGTTGCTCACTAGGCAACAACTCTAGTAAGTCTCTGGACATCAAGGTCCTCATGACCCCAGTTGACATTCAGATCCATCTCGTTCTCCACTCCACTCAACAACAGACTCCCCTTGGCCATCTCATCGAACCTCGAGAGAGACGCTACTTCCGGCGAGGGAGCTGGCAGTGGCGCCTCTGCCTCAAGAGGTAGAAGTGCCGTCTCCGGGGAGCCAGCGAGGATTTCGCGGAAGAGTGTTTCCATAGTAGCGTCGTCGACGGGAGGTTGCTCTTCATGTGTCTGAGATGGAGGGAAGGGAGTGCTGAACGTGAAGATATCGAGTCCACCCGCTGCAGGGACACCATGGTACCAGAGCTAACTGGTCCGCTGGTGGTCGCCACCCGTGCTAGGTGGCGAGTGGGCTCGACGTCAGACACGTCAGATGAGGGAGAGGAAGGAGAAAACATGGGGCTATCGAAGTCCAAAGAGGAATGTGAGGAGGGGGCGGGTGAGAGTGGTGTTATTTGGGTTAGAGTAGATTCCGTTTTCGGAGGTGGATTTGTTTGGGTAGGTGCCGGAGTAGGAGCCGGCTGTTGCGGTGGGGGAGCCGGAGTCGGCTCTGAGGATGGTAATGAGAGACCCGTCGGCACACCTGGAGGACAATTAGTATACTGGCAACAAGCATGAGCAAAACTTGCCATTAGCGGCGAGCGCCTTTACGACGGCATCCCACCCCTTTTCCAGCGTCTTGATACGCTCTCTTAGTTCCTCGTTCTCGCGCTCCCGGGCTTTGTCAGCTGCTCGTTGCTCATCGGCTAACTGAGTGGCCGGGTGCCATACCAACACGGAGCTGGCGGTTCTCCTCCTCGAGCTCAGCGACGCGGCGCTCAAGGTAAGTAAACTGGGCCTTCCGGCGGTCGCGAGAGTTCTGGGCAGCAATACGATTACGATGTGCCCTGGCCTCTTTGCGCTCTTCCGAGGATACTTCGGAGCGTGGGCGCTTTCTTGAAGGGCCCGCTTCCGGAGCAGGAGATGACTGTGATGAGAGGGCAGAAGGATTAACGGACATAATTGAGTACGTGGAAGGAAGGGAAGGAGATGGGGGTTGGTATTTGAGGAGTGACAGACACTCGGGGTGGGATACTGCAAACGATCGCAGGACGGCTACGTGGAGGTCGTAAAGAAACCCTGAGCTGACGTGGCACCTGTCTCTTCTACTCAGCCCTTCGCCAAATATGCGTCAACATCTCATAGCCACTGCACTACCCTTCGGACCAGCTGGTCCGAAAAAGTCACCTCATTATACAACCATTCGATGCAACTCAGAATAGTCTCCTCGGCCTCCTCAAGATGTCTACTCGTGCTTTATTTTTCAATATTCCATGCTACGATAACCTGCAAGTCACTTTTGTTGTACCTTGAAATAATGCTTGGCGTAATAAACAACCTTCTCATTTTCCATCTTAGGCAATCGTTTTCTTCAGTGTACTAAGCAATGGCTGACTACTGGCTTCTGATAGACATTCAAAACACCCGTTTCGAGGTGTCAAGTCTCAGGAATGTGGGTATCATGCGGTGAAATAACGACAGGCCTCCCCAAAAACCTGTGCTTGCCATATGGCCCAGAAACTTGTCTGCATTCAAAGTTGTTACCGATCGCTAGTTCCACGTACGGATGGGTGCTTTAGAACCTTATTGACACCCAGTCGAATGATTTGAGATGCGTTTTTATTGGCATACCTTGCTGGTAACACAACCTCGCCACATATGAGGTATGGTACATCAGCTGCGAAAGGCCGAGCATGATCTTCGCGTTTCCGTGGCTAGTCAACCGTGATAATCCTCTAGTCTGCAACAGCATCGTTAGACGAAATCCAACGGCCGGTACACTCCTGTCATATGGTGATAATCTCGGTCAGTGTTATGTTTAGATGTATACATAACATGCAAGTCTTCGATGTCACTTTTCTTTCTTGTGATGTTGACAATATGCTAGGGGCATGCCACATTGTACAATATATTTCATAGACATTAACAGCCATTTCTCACTACCAGTTTCTACGCGAGGTCCGCGAATCCCACCGTTTTCATCTCAACGTTGAATACTTCGACATCATCAGGAAGAGTGTCAGAATCAGAATCAGAATCAGAATCGGACAACTCACCGGTGTATATGTTCTGGAGGAAGACGTCTCCCACAATCCAGAAATCTAAACGGAATACTTCAGCAAACTGGAGGACTTGAACTGATGGAAGTCCGCTTACCTCCAAAGTCATCCAGCGACAATGCCGCCAACGCAATCAGATGAACCCTGTTCGACTTGGCCTAGATTGAATGTATCTGCACTAATCGAGAATGCCTTTCCTCCAAAAGTTATACTAATTCTGGGAATCCTATCGCAAGGAACTACAATAGGCGAATGGGTCAGACGATGCAATAATGACGAAGATAACAATAGGCAAGTTACCGGTGAAGAAGCCATCGCCAACTGTCTGCGAAGCATCTTTGGAACCACTAATGGATTTATACAATTTAGAGACGCTGTTTGTGTCTCCGATAATCAGCGCTAGTTCCAGTATCAATGATAGCAGATAAGTCCTTGACCACGGCTTTTCTGTCAACGTTTGCAGAATCCATGTTGACCTGCCAAAAGCCCTACCGTCTCGCGTCAATATTCGAATCAATCCTGACCTCGAACGCCGATCAAATATCAGGGAACTTACAGTATTGGAGACACGACAGGTAGTGAAAGTACCTGTGTACTTATTCTTGTTGACACCACCTAAGAACAATTCCGCATTGGAGGTGCCGAGATTAAACGCAAATTCGGGGGACGTGGTTACGCCCTGCTTGACAAAAGTTTGGAATACGGGGTCTTCGTTAAAGTCGGATATTTTCCTTGAAGGCCATTCCAAGGAGGCCATCAGGTCGAAAATTGTCGGCGGAGAAGCCAGAAGAGTAGACTGTTGCTGCGCCGATGGCTTGTTTGGTGGCCTACCAAGCATGTAAACCTAAGTGATTCAAATGGGAGATGAAGGACGGGGTACAAGCCTTCAACCCTGCGATCGTACAAGTGTCTCTAAAGACGTCCCCCTGTACAGTCGCACCGTTCCCATAAGCCAAGTCAAATCTCTGGTCCTGATTTGTAGCCGTGGAACTTCTGGATGTATCGTAGATCGTATGACCCTTACAACTTGAATCGCAATGACGGCCAGGGAGGAAGAAATCACTACTACCTTTCCATGCAATCATTAAAAAACGCCGCTATGGAGACAAATACGGGGAGCGTCGGCTCACCAGGTGTCAAAATCCACTGATACCCATAAGTAGTTAGCAAGCATGCTTGTGGTGTCACTCGTATCTTGGGTTCTTAGTACTTACCAGTGAATTTCACAGGGGGGAGTCCCAACTTCGACATCGCCTTGCCAAAGAATTTGCGACCCATCATATTGCAAGGCTTCCGCTCCAGTATTTCGTCGAGTAATATGCTTGCTGTTGCTGGGGTGTACTTTTCCTGTGTTTCTCTCATATGCAGCGAAACCTCGTGCGACTTTACTGTGAACATTCCAATTAGTCGACGTGGGGGTGAAATAGAGCATATCGACTTACTTGTAAGCCTTGTTGACCTGTGCTTTGAGGAAGTCACGGTCGACAACCCCATCAACGGCGAGCTGTGGTGTACGTTTTGACAGGGAGATAACAACGCCTGCATAAGGTGCAGAAGGCGGAAGCACGCTGGCGAAGAGAGGACTCAACGAGGCAAGGATCAAAAGGAGTGCAAGAGCCATTGACGGACGACTGTGCGTTCTGGGAATGCTACGTCCTTGATGAGAGAATCCATGGCTTTTTAAAGTGTCGTGTCTACCCGTGTGGTAGTAAATAATCAAGGGGTAAAAATAAATAACCACGAACCATTATGCATGTACGACTGTGACAGCAGCACACAGTCGATAATCTAGTGCTGGGGTAGTACATGCATTGATAGAGAAGCATCGCACAACAAAGAGCATGTTCTAGAGTGGACCCAAGCGATTGAGAGCGCGAGGAGTACTGCAAGCAATTGTTTCATCTTAACAAAATCCAGAAGCTGTTAAGAAAATGACTAGTTCAGGCTAGGTACGATTCGACAGTACATGTTCAAAGCCTCGAGTCAATGCCCCGATAGTAGATGTAGAATTAGAATGGTTCAACTTGACCAAAGTTCTGGTTTAGCAAGCGCTAGGAGTAGGTTAGGCTCGAACCAGTTTGACAAAGCGGTGTAGTTCCTATTGAGGAGGGTGGAGGACGGAATAATGACTAGGTAAATACTAAGACTCAATTGAAATAGACTCGAGGCATTTTGCCGTGATCGGATCGCATAAGATTTTCATACTCCGAATATACCTGATTAACGTGCCGCCGACCCGGCCCTATATGGCATAGTCGGAGTTTAAAACTACCATGTTGAATTCGCGCTCAGTCACCTGGCAAGTGCCTCCCAGCCTACCTGATAGGTAGGGTGGCATCGAGCCTAGGCATAGCTTAGTGCAACTCTGCAGTAGCACTGCACCTCCATTGGGAAGCTACCTAGTCAAACTCCCCGGCACTTTATTCTACGTACGTATCATTAATCAGGTTGGCTGCCAAATAGGTTATATCATTTCTTACTTAGCTCCGACTCCAACGTCATGATTGACATCTACACCAACGTCAACCAAACTCCTCACGACTGGTTGAGAAAAGATCTATCTGTTTCAATGCCTAACAAAATGGTCTTACTTCGCTTCCCCGACTATGGCGCGGACCGCTTATACTTGCTGGTTCATAAGAATGACTTTCAAACCCTCTCCCTTCATCGCACACTCCAATGCTTCCGCTGCCTTGGACAAAGGAAAGACCGCTGTGATCATAGGCTTCAAGTCAATCTTCCCACTTGCCAACAAGTCGATAGCAGTCCTGAAGCAGCCTGCCGTGTACCGTACAGTCCCAATGACGTCCAACTCCTTAGCCACTATCGTGAATATAGGAAACGAATTGATAGGCCGCCCAATTCCAGCTTGGACGTCTGTTAAAAAACTGTGAGCCGTCTTTCGTTTGATTTGGTGGGCAAGCAACTCACAGGTACCTCCAGGGTGCAGGAAGGCCATCCCTGCGTGCACATATGCCTCAGCCGATGTAGCCTCTACCGCGATATCAACACCGCACGAATCGATGCCTGCCTCCTCCATAGCCACTGTTTTGAAAGCTTCTGCCCAGTTAATGACATCCTGTCCCTCGTCAAGAGGGGGGGACACTACAGCATAGTCTGCCCACATTTTCTTGGCGAAATCAACGCGCGCCTTGGACCTCCCAAACGCGAGGATCTTTGATACGCCATATGCGCGAGCAACAGCCATCACCAGACAACCAAGGGGGCCACATCCGCTAAAAAAAATACATGACGCATCAGGGAGACATTTTGTATAGTAATCAATGAGATTGGGCGAACAAGATGGCGACGGTCTGTCCCGCAGCAAATTTGGCTCGCTTTGCGAGCTATGATCAAGATTGCCTTGTGAGTTAAGCGGGGCACTCTTTTAAATTATAATGCTGCTTACTTGTACTGCTACGGCCAGAGGTTGAATACAGCCGGCTTCCTCCCAGCTCACACTTTCCGGAAACTTGATGACAAAGTCAGATTCACAGACGTAGTACTGCGACAATACTAGGAAGAACCTCAGCCTATCGCATGGTGAGGAGAAGCTTCTTGCTCACTGCCTTGTACGTCTCCAAACCCCGCTTGTCTAGGCGTTTTACACAAATTCGTTCTTCCCGTCTTACAGTTGTGGCACCTTGACCGGTAAGTCTTGTCTCATGATTATATCTCCACACAAGACGTACCTCTTGCAAAAGAAGAATGGCTCAATGGCCACCCGGTCGCCGACAGCGACATCCCCCACCGCCTCTCCTACTTGTACGACGACCCCAGCAGCTTCATGGCCCATCACCACCGGTTTTGTCAAGGTCTCTCGGCCTAATCCGAAATTTTTGTAGATGGTGATCTGTGGGAAGTACGTTCAAGTCAAATAGAAGAGTATTCAGGCGAGCGTACATCTGTACCGCAGATACCTGACGCCTCCACCCTGATCATAACATCGTGTCGCCCTATAGAAGGAATGGGGACGTCTCTGAATTCAAACATTTTAGGTCCTACGAGGACACATGCTTTGTTCGAAACAGGTTGGCTCATAGCACTGTTGAGAGAAAGAGGGAAGCGTACTTGGCATACATCGCGAGGGGATTTAAATATTGCGAGTGCGTCCGGAAGGATCTTGAAATTGAATTTCAAACGTGCGCCTGTGTGTTCGAAAAACATTTCCTTACAGCTGTTTATATAGAGCTTGACATCCGGGGACATTTTGGATGAAAGAAAGCTCCGACTTCGTCAGCGACCGGGCTTGAGGGGCCTCGAGCGCACAGAAGAGTCCCCGAGCTCGCCGGAGTAGCCATAAACTATGGTTTATGACGAAGTCAAAAACAGGCTCTCTTTTCTCTCGTGGAAGCAACTGTTAAGCTATATGCGATCGCTATAAGGACATCGCCCAAAGAGTGGACGCGCTATTGGGGGAAAGGGAACAGTACAGGATAGTATATACCGGATACATCAATTTCGCGTCTTTGATGTGCTCAATATGAAGTATATCTTAGGTTGCCGGTACGGCCGTCCCCGAACTGTGTCCCTTAGTAGTGAACAAGTCGAGTAAAGATAGGCCCCAGCCTGGCTTGTATGTGATGAAACTTTTGTCTACTACAACTACAACAGTACATATTGCGGTCACCTAGCGTAACCCTGAAGTATGGACTGTACAATACAAATACAACACCATTCAAAACGGGAAAGAAATACCGAATAAAAAAACAAAGCTTTTATGACATCCGTAAGCGTAAAACCAGTGTAACAACAACCCAATAAAAATGAGAGTGAAAACAAAGGAACAGAATAATAAACGGATCAGGCTAACCCGAACACTCTGAATCTAATCTTTCGAGTAGCTTTTCAGCCAACAACGCCTCTTCAATAATAGCACCACCACCGACGCTCGTACTGCCACCGCCACCTCGACGCGAACGCGATCGTGGCGGCGGTTTCCTCGGAGGTAACGTCAGAGATCCCCATGCACTCAGTCGCGTCTCCGCAACACCCTCTTCGCTGACATTCACGGCGGACTGCCGCTGAGCATCGTATGTGTACACTGTCCCCGGTGAAGGCGGAGCAAAAGGGTCTTTAAGGTTACACATATCGAGCTGTGGCGAACGTGGCGGAGACTGCGCTTGCGGAGGATACAAGTGACTTGACAACTGGGGTCTTCGCGGAATTGTAGGGATAGTGATATTGAGCGACGGGAATTTCCGCCGCCGCCTTTGCGGGTCCGAGGGCGGCTCGGTGAAATTCGATTGGGGTCGGCTCGGTGTGCTTGAACGATGTGAGTGGAAGCTGCTCCTGATTCCATCTAAGATATTGGAATGAGCTCTCGGAGGTTGCGGTGAAGGCGATGGGCTTCTGTGAGAAATACTGGGCTGTACTCGATATGAAAGCGCACGGGATGCAATCCGTGAAAGCGTGGCGCTGCGCTTCAAGCCAGGTGAGCAGAACGATGACGAGGTGCTCGGTGGACGAGGACGCTGTTCCTGGGGAATTACAGGAGGCCACGGCATGGGCATGATAGGGCATTCAACGGGCGATGCGAGGTGAGCTTTATAGCATTGTTAATAGCGCCTTATTGGTCTATTACGTGAAACTCACCTAGCCAAGCAAACATAATACATCCCACCCATAATACGGTAAAAATGCATTTTAGGGACCGAAATGCAATAGAGGCTTTCCATACACCAAGGGTTATCTCGTTCAGGATCCCTGAAACAGTTCCGGCACGGCCCTGATCATCCGAAGGACTTTGTACGAGCACGACGACGCATATATCAAATGCAAATGTCAGCAATGCTGATATCTGAGCAACCAGGAGCAGCAGAGATACGGTGCGTTGATAACCCTGTGCGTCAGTACTGCGCGGTGCTCGGGTTGTGGTTATTCGGTCACGAGTAAGTCGCTCTAGGAAGTGGATGTGGATAGGGAGAATGGTGTCATTGGGGTGCTTTTGACGTGGAATGCTCTGACGCGACCGTATAGGTTCGGGAATCTGTAGGACACCTGGATCCCGAGTTAAATCGAGAGAAAACCGCTTGAAGCTTGAAGGCGATGGCGGCGGAGTGTCAGGCGCGGAGAAATATACAGATGGCGGTACTGCTGGAATTTGAAGAGGCTGCGGAGTAGGAGGCCTCAGAACAACAGGATGCGAAAGAGCAGCGAGACAAATATAAGTGAGAAGCGGAAGAGAAAGCGTTGCGAAAAGAAGATAGAGAAACGGCGAGAGCAGAAGCGGGATCTTCGGTTGTATAAAAGGTGATATAAATGAAACCAGTGTTGCTAGAAAATAATAGAGTTAGCAATTGCAATAAAAGAAACAATGATAACGGCCTACCACATAAAATTACAAGGGCTAGAATGGCATTATACATACGAACTTGGCGTCGTGGTATCGTCTCTGGCTTCACTGATACGGATATTAGGTAAATGAGGCATATCGCGACTAAACGGCCTGTGTCAAAGACGCGTAACATAGCACAAAAACATAAAAGACGCACGTTCCAGCCTCAGCAGCGTCAGAAATATGGCCTCAGTGCTCTCCATCGCGTTGCCCGATTGCTCGCTCAATGCTGCAAGACCAAATCCACCGACAAAAAGCGAGAGCAAGGCTATCGTGAAGACGGTGATAAAGGAACACAGAGGAAGAGAAGCGGAGCGAAGGCGAAAGGCAATAATAAGGGCGATGGAGAGAAGTGGGACGAGGAATAAAAGAGAAGGCGGTATCGCGTAGAGATGAAGAAAACGAGGCATGGTGGTGGATCAGAGCAGGTAGCGGGCGAAGAGCAGGGCAGTCATCCAGCAAGACTCAAGCCTTTATTGGCCCCTCATTGGTTCCCCATAATGACCGCCACTTCTTGAGTCGCCGATCCTTCGTCTGATCTTCGATTCCGTTCCATCCACTACTCCTGCCTCCAGTCTTCCTGCTACTGTCGTTATTCGACAGGCTGACTTCCTCGTCGCGTCAAGAACAGTTAGCCTTCAGCACAGTCACATAATTGCGCCGTTTCAATCAGATTCAGTGACGAGAGCTAACGAAAGCCCTCGGAAGAAGCCGAGGCTGCAGCCAAACATAGCACAACTTTTCTGACTTCTTCGACAAGTTCGAATTCTAATCCAGGTGCCATGTGCCATGGATCTCAACTGTTTCATCCTTTGCTCGAAGCCTTTCTCTGTCACCGGTCGTCGCATGGTCGGTTGCATGTGTACCGGCTATTCCACGACTCGAGTAGCCATGCTCGCTGCCAGTGAAGAACAAGCAACTTCATCGAAACCCTCTATCGCCATAGCGTTTTCGGAGTCTCTCAAATTGCCCTTCCTTTCTCTTGGCCCAGTCTAAAGTATCAAAGTCCTTTTTCCTCGGGAGGTTACAAAGGAGCGGCTACTGTCAACACTTTTGCTTCCATGCTTGCTTCATCCGCGGGGATGATAAAACCAGTCATCGTCAAGTTGAATTTGTTGTTTTGCAACGGTGAATTTACCAGCTGTTAAATCAAGTCACCGTATCGTTCTCAACTGACTCGAGGACTCTCGGTGATCGTCGTTCCGGTGAATATCTATCATTCTCCACGATCTGCTTCCCCCTGGACCCATAGGTGGGCCCCCGACACTACCCTGATTGCTTCTGGGGCCTGGATTGAAATGGATGGTTCTATTCCAGCAACCCCCCTGGACTATTTCAGAACCTGGTTCTTGTCACATCATGATTACAAGCATCTAAAATTAGGACACGCGTTTGGAACACGTATGCAGCGCACTGAGAGAGTAACACATTCATAGAACTGAAGAGAAACATTCATAGTTTGACCAAAGAGTCGCGCCAGCCAGTGAATATGTGTAGTTATTATGCATAAGTACGGTAGGTCGGCCTAATTTTCAAACCTCTCGAATCATCTCAATTTCTCACGGATATCCAGTACATAAACTGCTTTGGCCCATGGGTTCTGCAACAGATTTTTCCGGATTGAAAGTCGGTCTAGATGCGGGTTCTGTATGGACGGCTATAACGGATTTTGCTTTGGAATTTGCTGGAAACATTCTTACTTCTGCAAGTATCTTCTGAGCTATGAATTCAAGGTCCTACCATCGTGTTTGTCGGAAAACTTTCATTACTGCCTGCGGAGGTGATTCCACAATAGGTCGTCTCTCTCGTATAGCCTAACTATAGGCAATTTTGTCTATGTAATAGGAACGCCAGGGGTCCTACCATGAGATCGATCGCGCACGAATGATACACTTCCTTCCCCATTCGCCTTCGATAACACGCTGTTGGCCTGGGTACGTAGCTAACCAGGCCCGGTGATCCACGTCCCGTTCTCGCATAGATTCCCTTCCGGTGCTCCTCAAAACCAATTCAGTTTGTTTTTATTCACCGGATGCACAGTGTGAGCCATGATTGACTAGTAGGATTCGTCTCTGACAAAGACCCCGCGGAATTATTGATTATCTGGTATCGATCTGGTGCGTAGATATACGCCGCGTTTTTGAGTGGAAGATAGAAGAGAACCCCCCAGCATCGAGCCCTCGGCCCTTCTTTGCGCAGCGATCCCATGGACGAAGAAGCAAGTGGGTCTTGCCGACGATGGCTTGCTGAAAGACGCAGCTGATAATCGACGCGATAAGATAGCGAGTTACGATGATTTGACGATTCACATTGAAGCACCGTCTCCAATAAATGGATGGCTCGTGCTTCCGGCCGTTCATAGTGAGAGGTTGTAGATCTTATCTTCGTCACGCCATTCAACGATTCTTATGAGTTCTTGGGGCCGAGTCGCAACGGAACGACATTATTCCGTATCCACAAAGAACTCCTACTTACCTGCGGTTGGAGTCCAGGCGCACCAATGCATACGGTGCGGAAACTCATGTCCAGAACCGTGAGGGCTTTAGAAGTTGCGAGTCATCCTTTCTACGGCGACGACATACTGACATGGGGCTTTAGCGTCCAGAGCAGTGGCTTTCAGCTGACGGTCCTATGTAGCGGATAAACGAGATGCGGAATGAAGTCGCAGAAGTCACCGGGATAGATCGTCGAGAAGGATGCTAGTCCGGCGATTGCAGTGGTAGCGACCTGGATTGCTGATAGTAAGCGATCGGGGCCTTGGATGAGCAAGCGTTGAGGATACTTGCGTGATCGCTCTGTGGATTCCAGATCGCCTCAAACTTGAGAGTCGTTCATTACCGTTGTCCAAGGTGCGAGAGTAATGTAATCGAGAGAGGTTGGACCTCGAGAGAAGCGGAAAATACATCCACGATTAATGACAGGCATGTCCGCAGTCAACGAGGTTGGGTTAGACTCATTTCATCTGACAAGGGAACGGCACGCGCATATTTCGCCGACGACGAAGGCGATAGTGAATCAGCGAGTGCAGGAGGCTACGCGAGGTAGCCACAAACCATCGGACCAATACGTCGGGAGGCAGAATTCAAGATCATGATAGCGGAGATATAGCTGGAAATGATTTCACTAGTGCAAAAAAGCAGGCCGAGAGATCATTTAGAAGAATCTGCTTTGAATAACGTTTTGTTAGAATACTCTATTGAGAGGGAGCTGTGATACTAGTGCAAGACATACTTGGTCCTGAAGACAGCAAGAGAAAAGAAACCAGAAACGCACAATATTAGGGGTATCGACTCCCCATAGAGGTGTGCCATTGACGAGCTTGTTACGCCGGAAACGATCAACCGCAAGCTGGCCATCAAGCTGTGCCCTCTCCACATCGACCATCACTGCCTGAACACCATCAACATCGATCTCGAGACGGGCCGGACAACGCTCAGCAGAACAAAAAGGTCCTCGATAAGCTGATGCCCTGTGTGGTTAAATCGGTCTGAAAGCGCGCCAAGGCTGACGACATCTATAGCCACCCGGAAGACGGTGGAGAGTATCATCATAGCATCCTGACTACAAAGATACTGTCACGTGTTCCAGCAGGAGAACACAGGCGGTCCTGTTCGTGAAAAGCGTAGGCATGGAAGCCGAATTGAAGAAGGCTGGTCCCTTGGAGAGACTCGACTTTAGCCCTTTGACAGAGAGTGTTTATCGTGTTTGCATCACTGGTTGCCCTTGGGAAACCGAGGAGGTTTGGCAGGGTATAGCTCGCAGCAAGGGCTTGGGAAATAGATGGCATTGGAGTCTTTGGGATCATCAGATAGTGTCATGGTGCTCGACATCAGTTTTGTGCCCGGAGTCCTCGTCGTGGCTGGTCAAGGTACGTTGCGGGAGATGCCGACGAGGTTTTGAGACAACCTCAGGCTCTCATGCGGAAGCATATGAACATATTATATAGACAGATGAACTCTGCCCGAACGCTCAAATTGGGGTCCCGGGTCATGAAGAAACTAGGTCAAAGGAATTGCTGCTTTCATGCAATTGACTGCTTGCTTAGTCTCTACGTTAACCTAATTCTGTCTTCAAATAGCATTATGGGTCCCTCGAGAAGAGCTAGGTCCTCTCGATGACTTCAAAGAACATCTCCAGTTCCTTCAGGGTAGTAAAGAATTGGAACACGATCTAGACGTCGTCTCTGATTTAATCCATCCCCCAGCTTTGAAGTGTTCGCCCTGGCGCCGAGGTGAAGGAGATTGCACCAAGGAGGTCTTCCATGAGAAGCTCAAGTAGGGAGGGGTTCAGGTACGATTGGTAGTTGGACATGTAATCGCGCATAGCCTCGACAATCTGACGCATGATCGCCTCGTACCAAGGCGAGGTATATGGTGATAACAATCGATGAGCATCTATGCGCTGCTTTGCGACATCGATATGACCGTCAATCGCGTCGTTCTGTCAGTTGACGATGGTGCCTAGGTATGTATCGACCACTGGTTTGACGGGGCCTTTGTGTAATCTGCGCACTCGACTGACACTCGTCACGTTGGACGATTATTTTGGCTTCGAACTCCTTCACAAGGTCGTCTAGGATAAACGTCGTGGCCAACCATTATGCCACTATGCACAACGTAGTAAGAGCGGTGTCTAGAGCAGGGTTTTGTGTGGTGCTCTCTGAGTATCGGCGCACATGTGTTATAGACGCTTCTTGGACTACAGTCAACAGGCGTCGCTGAATGCCAGCATGTAGACCAGGATCAATAGCTGTCAAATCTGGGGAAACCCACGGCGCATATGCTGTGTTGCGATGCACCAGTAATAGCGAAACGCATAGGCAAGGTCAGCTTCCCTGGTATCATAATGGCGCTTTAATGAATCCCAAGGATAAACTGACAAGGACAACTCACGGTTAGCCGGAGACGTGCATAGCTGTAAGCCATAAAATATAAACGGCAGCCAAAGCAAGACAATGCCGAAATTCCAATGATAGGTTCGGGACTTTGAGATTTCCATCTACGAAGGAGATTCTCTAGCATCGCACATTCACAGTGTGGGCAGCAAATATATCGTTCTTCTAATTTCTGACCCTTTAGTCGGTTAAGATATACCTTATCTTCCCGAGTGGTTATCATTTGGTGTTCAACTTTGTTGATTGCCCCCTGTACGTTCAACTCTACATGGCGCGCATGAGAGTGCAGAAATACGAACTCCAGTTGGTTTTGAAATATGTCGCCATGGCGAGACGATAACGCAAAGTCAACTAACTTTGTTGTCTGATCGTACGTCTTCAGGATTTTTTGTAGGTACCACTCAATAGAAAATGGTGCTGTTGAGACATCTCATAAGTGAGCACCCAAATCCTACAAAACAAGTCACATACTATTATTCTCATCGTCCGCAGGCAAGACGTCGAGCATATGCACAAATGCAGCAGTATCTGGATTGTTCAAATACCATTCCTCAGACAGAGAGCCAACAGTAGTATCCAGGATCTTGGTATCTTCCACGTCTATCGGATCCTTGAAACCTGTCGCCACGCGATAAAGGGAGTTTAGAGCCTGGGTAAGATCTTCGAACTTCTTTCTGTCAGCCTCAGCTAGCTCAATCTCATCGATGTCCACAATGCGGTCGCGCCAAGGGCCATTCCACTTTGTGAGCCGAGCCAGAAGTTTTGGGAACGTGAACGAAAGCACACTTCTGTATATTTGGTCGATGGAGTCTCGAACCATAGGGGGAAAACCTTTGCCCGATGGTCCTGTAGCGTCAGCGACATTTGCCACGTTCGTAAGACGGCGACAAAGGTCAGTCAGATATTCTTGTGTGCGCTGCGGAACTTGCTCTTGATTTCCGACGATAAAGATGGTGCATCTCTCTGCATTGAGTTCCAAGGCCGACGCATAAGTCTCGCCCTCTTGTGACACGCAAATTTCGGTCCAAAGCATCGAGCAATGCCAGATTTTGTCGTTCGTGCATAGTAGGTTTGTCGGCCAGAGTATGTGAACGTGGCTGAGAAGAGTCCGCAAGGATAGCAAGGTAGCTTTCAGGCGTCTTCAACATGGTAGCACTTCAAATGGGTCCATATCGGCAAACCGGCAGTTATCATACCCCCGATGCCGGATATGCCGAGACCTACAATGTTCGGCAAGCTCTCTCCCGAGTTCCGAGCTCTTTCGCGTCATCATCTCAAAGTTTCACGACTCTCCAATTCGCCTTCATATCTCTCCACTCGAACGATTATATATCATGTCGAGGGTATTTTCAAAATGTCCAACAAATTTCTGCGGTGCGCAATAAACGCTTACCTTGAAGGTAGTGCCCGTAAAGTACGGATGACAGTTTTTCAACGAGGAAATAATTATCCGATGATAATACATACTCGGCTTTTCTTTAGTCTCCATGGCGTTCGTCCATATGCTGCGTAGTTGCCATCTGGCTCTCAAGATGCGGCCATTTCATTCCTTACGGTATGCACTGAATCCCAGTATGGATAGCGAATTATTCATGATTTCGTGTAAACAGGTTTCTGGGCGCTACGCTGTTCCATTGCGAAGCGTCGTCGATGCTATGACGGGTATAGAACGGCACTGGACAAGTCTCAAAATTAGCGGGCTTGTATATGCGAAATAAAATTTCGCTTCAAGAGAACGCAAAGGCTTTCGTACATGGACACTCCGAACCTGAATCGGAGAAATGTCCTGACCGGAGTGACTGGTGGTGGAGCAGTACAAAACTGCCTCTGCGTCGTCGTTCCGGCCCCTGTGCCTTGGTTCCATCCTCCATCATGTTATTCCGACCCTCTGTTTCTCTCAGGGACTCCATTTTCCTAATGCTGGGAGTATTGTTGACACGTTTCCTGACTATCATTCATCCTTACTCTTTCTCGGACACGAGTATCGGATATCAACACCCACGTCCAGCACGTTCATGATGTTTTCTGGAGAGAGGATGCGTCGTCTGAGTTACAGGTAGTAAAACAGCCCGACGAGGTAGCCACGGATTTGACCCCAGAGCCTTCGATACCACTGCAGACGATCCAAGGCGATCTACCCCATACATCCATCGTCCACCATGCTCCAGGATGGACACTTTTCCGAAATCTGTACATGTCCAACGGCACGCTATTCCTTCTCTCTTCAAATCGCTCTTTCCCCGAATTCCGTCTAATGATCAGTTCCGGTATTCATATGGTGAACACACCTGAAAACGCCGCACTGAGCGAACCTACATTACAGCACATGAATTATATTACCCCTCTGGAAGCCCAGAAACGCTGGGGAGGGACCAAAAATCGCGTATGGACGGTGGAAGGAAATACGGTATGGTTCTCGGACCGCGTGCGCTACCTTTTCTCATATCGTTTCTTAGCTTCTCGTTAATGAACCAAGTCAATTTCTGGGACATTTCTATCACCTAGTCGCTGAACTCTTCTTCGGGGTCCAAGCCTTTTGGCACGGGGCCTTTTCGGCAGTTTCTGCTGTTGATGCCTACTCCGCCAAATTCACCCACCCTGCACCGCCAGCACTAGACCGTGTGATATTCGCGCATAGTGACGGAAATGGATGGCGCGACCACCCTGGATTTAACGCGTATTTTATGCGCGCTGCGTATCCCTCGCTTGCTATTGAAGATAAGCAAGAATGGGAAGACCGGATAGCCGCTACCTCGGGATTGTCTGTTGACCGTGCATGGCGTTTTCCGCTTGTTCTCCTTAGTGATCGGAGCGCTTCCCATCGTGGTGCATTGTGCGGGAGCCAGACTCAGCGCATTGCATCCGAAGCTTGGGAGTACATGCGTGAGCACTCACGGCTCATGGGGATCAAGGTTGGCGGGTGGTGGGAGCCTATTCGCGGGTCTGTATTGAAGTTCTCTGGTCTGAACGTCGTCAGGAAGGACGGGGATGACCTTCCAATGCCGGACAAGGTTGTTATCACGTATATCAGCCGGCAGGGCACGTCGAGGAGGAGGCTGACAGACGAGGCACATGATTCGTTGGTAACGGCTCTAGAGGAGCTCGTCGAGAGGAAGAAAGATGAGGGCTGGGAACTCAACGTCATGCAAGCTGAGCGCATGTCGAAGGATGCTCAGGTGCATGCTGCTGCCCGGACGACGATCCTACTCGGAGTCCACGGAAATGGACTGACTCACCTACTTTTTATGCCTCCGACAAAGGTGTCCACGGTGATTGAGATCTTCTATCCAGGAGGATTTGCGCACGATTACCACTGGACGACGCGAGCACTCGGAATGTCGCATGTTGCGGTCTGGAATGATACGTTAGTGCTGATTCCGTTTTCTTCTCTTTGGCTCGATGCTGATATGATGTGTTCCAGTTATTACACGCACCCGAATGAGCCTGACATCGATTACCCCGAAGGATTTCAAGGGGATTATATTCCGGTCCATGGACCAACTGTCGCACGGATAATCGAGGACCGTATTGCACAAAGATTATGATAGACAAAATTCTCTGATCTTCACTGAGAACTAGTTATTTATAAACAACCACATCTTGTACCAAATCGATGTATTCTAGGATTCCATGCCATACAATGTGGTGTGTTTTATTCGGCGACTTAATAATACCGCTATACTTCCAGTTGGTAAGCCTTGAGGATTGTGCATGCTCCTATGCTCTCAACGATGCTCTAGTTCTCAAATCTGGGGTGAGCCGCCTCTATCATAGTAAGAGGAGCTTCACTCTGGCGGTTTTACGTTAAGCGCCTCAATTTCTCGAAGGTTGGATAAATATCACCTGGCGCTTATGTGTGAGAAACCCAGTGGCGGTCTTCTCCCACGACTGCCTTGCCATTGCCTTGCCATCAGTATTAGGTAGCATCTCAACCTCACGGATGGCTTCTGTCTAAACTGACTGTTGGGCTGTATACAGGTTTCTTTTGCAACCATGCCAAATACTTGTCTCGTCTGCGATACTCCAACTAACACCCGTTGCGCCAAATGTACAAGCGTCTATTATTGCAGCAAGGCGCACATCGCTCAAGTGTGTGTGTCTCTCGTTCATCGTCCCGAAATTCTAAAGAGAACTTCATCTAGGACTGGCCCATGCACAAAGCATATTGCAAGCAAGTCCGTGCCGCCACCAGCACCTTTGACGCTATCCTCTTTGGCGTCAATGAAATTAAACCTCGGATCATCAAACTTCCTTGGTCATACGGTCCTGTTGATGAAGATGAGCCTGTACGCTGGCAAATGCTAGAAAAAGAGCCATGGTTTGGTGGCAAAGATCGCTATATCCGTTTTTTCTATGTCGGCACGTTTGGGGCCAATGGGCCATCGCTCGGTCGTCTTCTCGCACTATATTATGACGATCAATACTTGATCAACGGGTCACCCATCAACCGCTGCATTCAGAATGTTACCAAATGCAAAGCCCCGCACCCTTGGGCAGGAAACGTTCTAGCCCTTAGGTCAAGGGGATCACGCTCGCTAGATTGGTACAACGACGCCATTATAGAGGAAGACTTAGCACCATTGGTTCGGTTTTTCGAGGATTATGGGAAAGAGGACTCGGCTGTCCGCGTCAGCAATGCTGTTGGCTCAAAGGAAAGGGAAAATTCTCAAGTTACCGTTGATATTGATGCCCCCAGCGCGAGCGTAACAGCCGAACCTAGCACAGCTGATCTCAAACCTTTCGCCTTCGTCGTATTTGTTTTGTTATTCTTTTCGTGTACCGTGCTCGTTTAATGACTCAATAGAAGATATTGACCGACAGAGGGCTTTTCGATAATATGTTTTGTGTCTGATATCATGATGGCATAAATAAAAGAAACTTTTGAAAAGTGTTAGATGAGGATTTCCGGAAGCAGAATACACCGTGAATACACTTAAGCGCTAAGGAATGTGTCCAATTATCGATTAAGGCGTGTAGACGACTCTCAAGATCTTTGATTTCCCTGAAACCCGGAAGATACTATAGACGAGCCACATTTACTGTCGGAATCCTATCTGCTCCGTTTTCCTTGGTTTCGTCAGAAGAAGAGACGACGACATGGTGTGTAAAGCATGCGGGATAGCTGTCCGCCCTTTATGCAATTAGAATGCACATCGAGAGGGGGACCGTGTCGAAGACGCTGTGATTCAAGACTTGCGTGCGCTAGCCCGAGACCAGCGATGGCAGGCCTGTCCAGGATATCGTTCAATTATTAGGCTCAATCACGGCTGCTACCATATGACATGCAGGTGCCCCACACAATTCTGATACGTTTGTGCGATACCGTGGAATAATTGTTCCTGCCCGCAGTGGGATGAAGATTGATTGTATATCACCACTCAGCAAAGGGTGGAAGAGGAGATGGGTCCTCACGCACAGCAGCCGCCGGCTCGGTCGCACCTACCTTTGACAGTTCTATCTCTTTAAAATTATTATGGGTCGCGTCCCTAGCCCCGTTTCAGCTCACAAGAGCATTTTCAGTTAGGACGGTGGTGATCACGTCAACGCTGCGTCGCGAGGAAAGTGCTGTGTAAGGGCTTTGTATAATATCTCCCGCCTGAATGAAAGTATTTCATGTTTCTTGCCAAAGTGAGTGGATATCCACAGGATGAGGAAACTTTGCACGAGACTCTCATCGTCATTAATTATGTGTTTTGGCGTAGTTCGCTAAAAGTATTTGAAACAATGATATATACTACAAGAAATCCGAATCGATCCAGCTCGTGGAGACCAGTACGGTTGAGATGCTCACAGCGCTACTCAAAAGCTCAGAGAAGTTTGCCCTCTCAGAAGTGTCAGCACCAGGGCCAGAGTTGCCGTATTCCGCAAAAGTAACATGGTCGATGCTAAGCAGGGCGTCAAGATCTTCATTTTGGAGGAGAAGAACGGGGATTACCGTTCATCCCTGAAGGATAGCAGTAGATCAGCGAAATGTTACATGAGATCCAGGAATACTAACCCGATATTCCAGATGGACCATCCTGCGGCAGGTACGTTGCTGTCGATGTAGCTATTCTGGAAGACGACTCTGGCATAGTTCCCCCACGGCCTTCCGAGGTAGGCATCCCCGAATCCGCTGATGTCACTGTTATCGATGACATACCAGTTACTGTCATTGGTACCTCGTCCGGAGGCGGTAATCCATCCGTGACCCAAAGTCTGTAGAGGAAAATAGATATGAACGGGAATCATTAATCAAGACTTGAAGTCACTGGAAGAGGGATCTTACATGAATGACGGAGCCGGTAATCCAGAGCCTGAATAGTCCGCCATGAGAAGGGTCACCATTCATGAGTGCATGACTCACGATGCCTTTTCACCGAAGATCTATCCGGATGGGTAAATGTCAGCAAGGCTGAGAGCCGGAAATATGAAAACATACAAAGTCGGTATTTCCTTCAATATAAGAGTTGGCGATAAATTCGCTATGAATTTGATGTCAAGATAAACTTGATGCATCGAAAGAGCTGTACGTACTAGCCCACATTTGCCAACAAAGTATCCCTACGGAAATCGATAAGGTATAGTCGTAGCAAGAGCACTGAAAACTTAACTGATATCCGACAATTTGCAAACCGTAACCACCAAACTGGGTTGCCTGAACACTCAGGGCAATGGCTTGATCCTAGAAACACATCAGCGTCCTCCGGATGAGGCGATGCTCTATAGTACTTACGCCCTAGAAGGAAAAGTTCAGAACATGACAGTAGTGGAAACTACGAGATCAGAAACTTACCGGACCGCGTGAATTGATGATATTCAAATTGTAAAGGGCAACATTAGAGCCGTGGACACGGACGGTGCCACTTGCATCGTTGGAACTACCGACATCGTCGGCACCGAGGGAGTTAGTTAAAGTGACGGCTGGAATGGATGGGTGAGAAAAAGTCCCTAGGTCATGAATACATACTGTTGTTGGTGTAGCTATCGGCAGTGCTGGTCTGTCCATAGATTGTGATGTTGCTTCGCGAGATGAGTGTTTGGCCGATGTACGTGCCAGAGTAAATGAAGTACACCTGGAACTCCATAAGTACTGATACCCAAAGTGGAGTTGTGGGAGCACGTACACTGCTAGACGTGTCTCCTAATGCCTTAGAGAGGTTGGGGTATGTCCCAGAGCTGCCGACAGTAATGGCGTCAGAGGGTGGCGAGCTGTAAGTCCAAACTGCACGAGCACAGAGGATAGCGGTGAACACCTCCGAGAGCATAGTTCGCTCTTTGAATCAATTTAGTTGACACGAGGCCTATATATACAGAGTTTCTTGAACAGCGCGTGACAAGGGGCACGGGAAAATATGTCTAGAAGGAGAATTTCCGGTGCGCAGAGAACACCATGAGCTGTCGTGTGGGCTATAATATAGAACTACAGTGAAAATACAAAATTGCACACGATGATAATATGACCTGCAAACTTGCAGCAAAAATTGGCGTCCGTGTCGATCTTTGAATAGTCAAATTGCTCCCACATTTGTCAGAACAGAAATTCTAAGTATTTGAGGAGACGCCTACCCATAGCCGCATAGGTCGCCTGTTCTCATTTTCCTCTTAGCATCTTTTTCTCCAAGTACAATTCCGAAAGGTAGATGTCTGGCCGTTTAAGGCCGCCTTCGAAGAGCTTCAAGGATCAGAAAAGGGTCAAGAGCAAATTCTAACTACGCGTTGGAGAGGAAATAGTGCTGTGTCATGAAGCAGATGTCCTATTCCCTTGGTGATTGGAGGCAGAAACACTGTTTTTGAAATTGTATATACGACTTGGCGTCGACTGCAAGATTCAGCGGACCATCCATGCATCAACTGAGGCTCTTTCGGAGGCGCCGCGCCAGAAATTGGGGATGGGAGAATCGAGGCAGATTACTACCAGGGCATAGAGCGCACAACGAGTGCAGCTAATGTATCGATCTGCAGGACGCTGTAGAAGCCAAGTTCGCGGAAGATGCCGATGACGGATCTTCGTTGCCTGCATGCCGAGCGGGTTCCGAAAGATGCTCCTCATGCTCGACCCATATCCCCAACTCCCTCCCGAGCTCGTTTATATCGTTATTTCAGAGCTTTGGTACTCTGAAAGCTCATCGGAAGATAGGGTTGCACTCATGAAAACATGTCCCCTCATCAACAGCCTCTGGATGGACATTTTTGCGCAGATTACTTCTCGAGACATCTTCATTCCAACAGGGAGGTATCTCCTCATCTCAGTTCTATCGTACGCAACAATGACTCTCTGATCTACCACGCTTGTCTCCCCCATTCCACTCGTACGATTACTTGTCACGTCGACCTGGTCGAAGAAAACAAGGACGCCACTCAGGAGCCATACACAACCTTATCAAAAATGCCCAATTACATCGGCTTCCGCAAATGTTTTCCAAATATCACGAAAATCTTCCTCGAAATCCGGTATTGTGTCCGGGGAAGCTGGTTCCTTCTAATACTCTCTCAAAACCAAATCATCCGGACCCGAATATCCATAGCGCTTGACCAAGCGACGACACAACTGAGTGTCCTACCTGTGGACTGGGAAGTCGCTGCTTATAACCCGGCACCCGAATATATCCATGGTCAATATGCTGACCCAAATTGGACAATGTTTCTGGAGGATCTCATTCGTTGTATGGCCCCTGGCCCGTTGTTCGAATGCTTCACGCCGGTCTCGTTCAAGGACATGATATCGCGTTCGACGTACAGCAATTGCGTCAGGCGGTTCTCTGGCCATGGTGTCCTTACAGAGACAAAGGGCGATGTGCAAGGCATGAACCGTCGCTTCGGAAGGGCAGCCCGAAGACTTTAGTGAGAATAATTCTTTCTTCCAACAAAAAGGTCTGATTGTTTTGGACGTTTACGGACGTTCCTTGCGGAAGTGTATGAAGATGTTACATGGATGGATGATACTGTGTCCAAGCGCACATATTGGTATACCATCACGTCACTGTGAACATACTGGACCGAGGAAGTTCTTTCATGGTAGTCTGCCTCCGTCGCAATCCATCCTGTATGAATTCACTTGTCTCCATGAATAACATTACAGATTACCCCCTCCAGGCCTCGTCCCATTTCGGTCCCAAGAGCGCTACGATTTAGGTTAATGGTTGTCATGTTAAGCTGCTGCGTGGCAAGGAGGGTGTGGTATGAGCGCCAGCGTTCCATTTGAGAGTTTTCAGAAGGAGGGTTGTCACTATGGATGATATCGTGGATTACCTAGGTGTCAGCTCTACCTCAAATCGTCCTATCCCGTTGTTTGCACGTTCCACGTTCCACTGCTCCAATTTCTAAATCACCTCATCAAAGCTGTTATAGCACATAAACACTGTTAATAGTGCCAGCCATCTGCCGTGACCCGTGTGTAGCCTGACGTCCCTCCGAATACGCACCCACGGAAGGACGACTAATGTTATGAATCGTTCATGTTGCCTGTTGATCAATCCTAACGGTTGTTCGTGTCTGTTCAGTACCTGCGCCCAGCCACTGCATATACTATCTGTTATCCTTGCGTGACGTATTCGGGAAGAGCTGGGGGCAGGGCACCTATTCGTGTTTGACTGCCATCGATAGAACTATATAGGATGACCTTCATAACAAACTTGGGTTATCATGTACAAGTAATACAATTATACACCGATCATAGGAATCGGAGCCGCCGGATGGTTTTGATGGTTCCTTTTTACCCAGTTCTCCGCCGCCCAAAACTCGACCTGCAACTGCTCTGGACCTCCACCTGTTAGGGCTGTGAGGAATAGGTTATAGCTTCCTTTGATGGCTTTGACAGCCCGTTCTTGTTTTTGAAGAGCGATAAGGATTGTATTGAGGTTGTCCATAGTGGTCACTTCAGCATTCAGCCTTGCTTTTAGCCCTTCTACTTCAACACTTGCTCGGTGAAATAATCTTGAGAGATGTCTATCAGATATGCCAGATTCTGATATTTAGCGGTAAAGCACGTACTCAGAAACCGCCTGGCGGCACACCCATCGTGCGCTTCCCGGCGCCATGGTATCTGCAACTTCAATGGACATTCACTTCTCTGCTTAGTAAGTAAACCTCCAGCAAAGATAAATGTTCTTCAATAATCTTCATAAGAATCAGAAAGCTGTGAGAGCTGTTGTGAGGAGGGCATACCCCCTTCATGGCGCTTTTCGCTGTATCATGTTCACCCACATGCTCAGCACTTGCCAAGACCAGATATGCAGGCGTGCTTGAAACGGCAACGGCGGCAGGAGTTTGAAATTCGTTGGTGACGAGTGAACCCGTCATATTTTTTAATGAGCTCCTAATCGGATTTCTGTTTAACAGCTGGTTGCCAGATGGTCAGGCAGTCTCGAAAAGAGGTAGATTACTATAGCTCACGTTAGAGAGATACATGCCTAACATTTGAACGCTCTGTATGACAAATCCGAGCATTTTGAAGATGGGCGGTATCGTTGTTGGTGGGGGAGAGAAAGAACGAGCAAAAACGAGCGATTTGAATTCGACCAGCATGACATCATGATTTGCAGCCCTTGACGCGACCCATGTGGCGTAACTTCCCAGCACCAGTCACATGAAAGCACGGCCCGGGCCCCGCTTACTTGCCAAGAAGGAAGACAGGAATGAACATATCGTTGGAATATCACGCGTCGCGCATCACAGTGCAGTTGGTTGGTATCTTCAGTTGTCAGGCAAGGAAGCGCTAGTTCATTTGTTCCTCCTCGGCTTTCCCTATTCCTTCTTGACAAGGGCAGAATGCAGTGTCGTTAACTGCACGGAGGTTTTCAAAACAACGGCCATGAAGGAAGCAGGGATTGACTCTTATATTGTCGATAATTCTGTGGAGACTTGTACACAGTGATGGCTTTTCTACTCCCAAGCAGTACTTGTGAATTGCTTCTCCGGCAAACTGAGCGAGAGCTAGGAAAGCGTACAATTAACTGCTGCCGGCGATGGCCTGAGCCAAGCAGACGAAGAATTACCAGAACCAGCAGATGAAACCCTACTTCCCATTCACTCTCGACCCTTTCACGTCTCGTTGTTGTCGGTTTCGGGATATTCGACTACGACTGACAATCGACATTTGTCCTGTTGGCAAGGGAAAGCAGTCTCACGAGAGATAAAGCTCAAGCAGAGTGGGCGAGTCTACAGAGGACTTCCATTGCAGCTGTTGGGCAGAGCCAATCCGTCGAGTGCTGCTGCTGTACAGTCTTCCAAATTTTCTCTGTGTATCATGCACTTCGGGCGGCCGTACGATCATTAGTTCTCCTGATGCTTGTTCTTCTGAATTAATGTTCCTTACTCACACCCAGGCAGGAGTCATTGCATTTCCAGCCAGAAGTGGTAGAAACATGAAAGTAGCTGATTCAGATACCTCTCCGAGCCTGTGTATCCATGGTAATAGCATGCCAATGTGACAGTTCAGGCCAAATATCAGCATGAGCGTAATCGTGCCTCCGTTTGAAGATTTTTGCAAAGAATTTCCATAAACCTCAACCGTGAGCAAGATGAGACTCCCGATTGAAAGAAGAAGGAATTATTCTCACTGAATGACTGTTGGACTTGAGCCGCTTTTATGAAGTAACGATTGATGCCTCGCACATCACCTTCCATCTCAGTATGGATGTAATGGCCAGAAACCACCGGTTCCCATTCAGATATGTCGATTGTGATGGTATGTCTTGAAAGGAGGTTTCTCTGAAGCATGTCAACGTGCCGGGTGCCATACAACGTGTGATATCCTCCAGGAACATTTCCCAGTCCCCGTCAGGATCCAGGTACGAAGGTCTATAAGCCATAATTTCCCAGTCCATAGGAAGGACGCTAAATTGTGTCATTGCTTGGTCGAGCACTATGGTTATTCAAGTCTGGATGAGTTGTTGTTGAAACAATGCGACACGGAGACATCTGCCTCGGACGCGATACTTGATTTCGAGGGTGGTTTTTGTGAGATTTGGAAACATTTGCGAAAGCCGATGGAATTGAGAAGATTGGATAAAATTGTGTATGGCTCCTGGGCAGTGTCCCTGATTGTGTCGACAAGATCGATATCACAAGTAGTCGTATGAAGGGAATGGGGGAGATGAAAGCGATAGATCAGAGAGTTATTGTTGCGTATAATAGAACTGAGATAGAAGAGATATCCCTCGTTTGGAACACGAATGTCCTACAAAGTGATACTCCTAAAAATGTCCTTCCAAGGAGGGGACATGCTGTCATGAATATAATCCTATCCTCTGAGGAATGTTCCATGTACCAGAAATCCAGAATAATGATGTTAACAAGCTCTGCAGGGAGCTGGGGCTTTGGGTCGAGCATGCAGTTAGTAGAGAAAAGTTGGTCTCTCGCGATCAGTACGCTCGAGTTTCGGATGACGGACCAGAGGCTCGTGACATGCGCTGACTAAACACCACAGCCACTAAAACTGGACAACGCGACTTGAGCACCTCGACGTTCAACGTGTCGAAAGTCCAGTTCTCTTAGATTCCTGTCACCTACCCATTCAGCCAAGATGTCTCTTCTTCTCACAATTTTTGCTCTCGTATTTGTCGCAGAGCTTATCTCCTGGATCGGCCAATCCGTCCTTCTTGATTTCGTACGTGGTCCACTTTGAACAGGCGACACTCACGTCTGACTCTTTCTTTCCAGTTCTACTCTCTCTACCTGAGAATATTCTACTCCTCTCATGCCGAGAAACAGCGAAAACTCAAGGCTGAGATCCTATCTACAAAAGCGGAGCTGTTGAAGACGAGCGCCCAAGACCAGTTCGCCAAGTGGGCGAAGCTAAGGAGAAGTGTGGATAAAGGGCTAGCGGATTTGGAGAAGCTCAGTAAGTGCAGAAAGATCGTAGCTTTGAGTCTAGCTGATAACTATGTCTGTTAGATGGAGAACTGTCTTCTATAAAATCATCGTTTTCCATGAAGTTTACAGCTGCCATCTGGATGTCGACGACTGGTTCTCAATTCATTGTCGGGTGGTGGTACCGGAAAGCTGCTGTTTTCTATCTACCGGAAGGGTGGTTTGGACCAGTTGCGTGGTGGGTGTCGTTTCCATTTGCGCCGAAAGGTATGTATTTTGGTCTCCTTGCAAATAAGTTCGAGTCTCACGTATGATTAGGCTCTGTCAGTGTAGGAATGTGGCAAATGGCTTGCAGAAGGGTTATCAAAGTTGGAGAAAGGGTAGTGAAGGACCTTTGTGGTGTGTTTCTATGCTTGCTATCGCTATCTGAGTGGCTGCTGATTGGGCTCCAGTGCCGACTGAGATCAAAGCTGAAGCGGAGGAAGGCAAGGCCGAATGATTCTATAGATATACATTTGCGTTGCTCCGCCGCTAAATGGATGTTGCTGAGACGCTCTATCGAATATCCGGCACAAATAAGACAAGTTCTGAATGGACGCTCACGATGGGATGCAAGCCTCAGGAACAACTTCCGTGTCACTTCTCGCTGGATACCTATCAGATGCAGAACCAAATGATCCGCGACTCGTACTTGAATTCAGTTCCCTGTAGTTGACGGTGCGACGTTGAAGCCACATTGGCCGCGGATTGGCCCGCGGCTTTCAGCGGCCTGTTTGTGACGGATGTGGCGGACCGCCGTATGTGCCCCGCCCAATGTGCCCGTATCGGATCTTGAGACTGCAGTTGAACCTCCGGCAAGGATTCAATGGCCTGAATGTGCTGACATGTCGTTTTACCTGCTGTTTAGCCTGATGATTCAGATGCGGAACACTGCACTCCGCGACGAGGGACGTTAATGAAGAATTGAAGACAGTATATAGGAATATAATTACGTTGGATAGTCACGGACCCGAGTCACTGACCCTCAGCAGGGTGATGCCTTCGGCATAGCTGGTCTTCGGAGATAGAGGTAAGCGAAAAGTTGGCGTTCGCTCGCGGCGAGATACCAGTTGCTTATATCTCCAAATACGTAGACGGAAAGTCGACGGAATGATTTGATCCGGCCTGCAGAACACCCCGGGAAACCGACGGCTTAGGCATACCTGAGCTAACGTGCGTCGGGATACGATCTTCCTCGTTCCGTCGATACATGCAATATCTTTATCCCGACAGAGGATTCCTTGCGGAACAACGGAGGCGATTGAGAGAAACCTTCGCCTTCGAACGTCGAGGCTTGGGAAAGGCCAAGAAGGAGATCTATATGTGTACAATAAATTATAATTTAGTGAGATACGAACTGTATACAGCAGCGAGGACCATCAGAATCACGATTAACGGAACGGGCATGTGTTATAACCGGCGTGACAAATGACGTCGTTCCGGCGGGGATCCGTTTCAACCACACACTTCATTGAAAAGCGAGTCGAGGTGAGCCATCTTTCTTTCACTTCAACCACCACCAGCATACAAAAATGGTCGCAGGCGTTTATATTCACTCAAAGGCTGCCGAGAAGGCCCAGTCTGTTATCCTTACCGAGGAGGCCCTCCAGTTCCTCGCTGCTCTCCACCGTACCTTCGAGACCACCAGGCAGTCTCTCCTCGTCGCTCGCCAGGATGCCCAGCGCACATACGATGCTGGCGTTTCTCTCGATTTCCACCCCGAAACCGCGCATATACGCGCTGAGCCGTCGTGGCACTGTGCTCCACCAGCACCCGGTCTCGAGGACAGACGGGTAGAAATCACTGGTCCAACTGACCGCAAGATGGTCATCAACGCGCTTAATAGTGGTGCCAAGACGTTCATGGCAGATTTCGAAGGTAAATTGACCTCTGTGCTTGCTTATCGCGTCGTCAGACTCACTTGTCTCGGAAGATTCGAGCTCCCCGACCTTCGCCAATATGGTCAACGGACAACTCAACTTACGCGATGCCGTCCGAAGGCAGATTGATTTCGAGTCTAACGGAAAGGCGTACAAGCTTGGCGAGAAGTTGGCCACCCTCATTGTTCGGTATGTGTTACCCCTATCTTTGCCCAACTGAGACTGACTAGCAGTTAGTCCGCGAGGATGGCACTTGGATGAGCCTCGTGTGACGGTCGACAACGCTCCCGTCTCTGGCTCCATCTTCGATTTCGCTCTCTACTTTTTCCACAATGCCAAAGAACTCGTCAAGCGCGGATCTGGTCCTTACTTCTATCTTCCCAAAATGGAGCACTACCTCGAGGCACGGCTCTGGAATGACATTTTCCTCTTCTCCCAATCCTACCTTGGCATCCCACACAACACCGTCCGTGCCACCGTCCTCATTGAAACCATCCCCGCTGCGTTCCAAATGGAGGAGATTCTTTTCGAATTGAGGAACCACTCTTCTGGTCTCAACTGTGGCAGGTACGAATATTACCTCGGCTGATTTTAGTGTAGTTCTTACCCATAAGACAGATGGGATTATATTTTCAGCTTCATCAAGAAGCGTCGCGCTGACCGTAAGGCCATCCTTCCCGACCGAAAGGACGTGACGATGACCGTCGGCTTCATGGATGCATACGTCCGGTTGCTGATCCAGACTTGCCACAAGTACGTGAATTATTACACTTAGCTCTTCCTTGTACTGAATGCACTTTGAATAGGCGGAAGGTTGCCGCTATGGGCGGAATGTCGGCTCAGATCCCTATCAAAGATGACCCCAAGGCCAACGAGATTGCGATGGAGAAGGTCCGGGCTGATAAGTTGCGCGAAGTCACCGCCGGACACGATGGAACATGGATTGCCCATCCTCTGATCAACAAGATTGCTATGGAAGTCTTCAACAAGCACATGCTTGGCCCCAACCAGGTGAGACTTGTCAGCTGTATTGTCGTGCGGCGGCATTCTAATACTATTGTTAGTACCACGTTCGCCGTGAGGAAGTTCGAGTCGCCGCTGCCGATCTTCTCAACACCAACGTTCCCGGAGAGATTACCACCGAGGGTGTTCGCTCCAACATCACTACCTCGTTGGCCTACACTGCAGCCTGGATTGGCGGCAACGGCTGTATTCCTTTCAACTACCTCATGGAGGACGCCGCAACCGCCGAGATCACTCGTGTTCAACTCTGGCAATGGGTCAAGTACCAATCACGGTTGGACACCGGCGAGCTGATTACCAAGGAGTTGATTGACTCTTGGGTGGATGAGCTTGCTCCTGGGATTAAGAAATTGGCTCCTGGGGTGAAGGACACTGATGTTGTCATCGCGAAGGATTACTTGAAGCACCAAGTTCGGGGAGAGTGGCCAAGCGAGTTTTTGACGAGCGACTTGATGCCATACCTTGCTACGAGGGATGGTGTCGAGCCTAAACTCGTTAAGGCAGCGTTGTAATGAATGGGACTTTGTTTTTCCTTGCCTTTCTTTCTACGTGCACTTGTCGAAGGTTTATCGTTGCATTTAGTTTTTCTTCTCAATCAGTTGTATCATCCATGGTTACTTGTTCGATGAATCGATAATGTACCATTAGCTTGAATCAAAGCGATTTTCCATAGAGCCGTGGTACTGTGAATGTTCCGATTGCATGTATACAATGCTTTTAAGTAAGGACATATGAGTTGCAGGGTCGTGAAGCAGTTCAGACACTTCGTAGTAAGTGGTGCGTTATTACATTTCTTGCCGTTATACTTTTGTATCGCATATATTATAGAGTATTGTCCCGTAAAGCGAACAATTGTACGTGGGCTGTTACTTACGTTTCACTTTACGCTTTTGTTATGCAACTAGGAGGGCAGCTGTCAAACAGCCGATACACTGTTAAATTCATGACAAGTATGTACTTGAAAGCTGATAAGTTAAACCGATGGGAATTAAGAGCAAATAAGAAGAATAACGCCGATGTACAGGTATCAAATCATATGGCGGAGTATTGTACACTGCTTGCTTCGAGGATAATATGAGTCGTCCTAGCTTCATTGCTAACTTCAACGGTGGAAGACTCGAAGTGGCTGAATGGCCAAGCAGAGACAGATATCTGCGGCGCGGGTTAGTTGGGATGTAGGAGAAGGAAAGGAGGACGTACGGTCACGGTCATCAAGACAGTCGCAACGATAGCAAGGGTGTTGAATTGCATTGTTTTCTGGAGGCGTGACGGTCAGGATACGAGGCAGAACAGAAAGCGAATGTCCCCTACCTGATCTCGGGGGTAACGAACACTATGAAGATCCCCACCTCGTTCGCCTCCCTCGCTTTTATGACCCCCCACCACGACCCATTTCCAAAAACGAAGAAAGAATTGGCAGGTGGCCGCGTATACCAAATTGCCTTCGTTCTGCTGGCCCTACATGTAAAGTATCATGCACTGAATGCGTCTTGAACGGAGCGAGATATGGCGCATGTTTGATTCGAAAGGGAATGTATTATGAGGCAGGCAGGCACAGAACTTGTTTGTGTTTCTATTGACAAGCATCGCTTAGGTTCTGTTACACGAGATGCGCGGGTAAAATTTTTTACCTATCTTGGAGAGAGAGAGGCCCCGCCCCGTCGCGGAGATTTGCCGCCGGTTGAAGTAGATAGAGGAGGGGGCTGGAATACGCATTTGTAGTGCGTTGTCGGGGGTGAAAATTCGTGGAACATTCCCCAGGTGAAACGCGCAACGTCCCGCCTGGGAACATGTGCCCATACCTTCTTCCTTCTTCTGGGAAAAAACACGCAGCAAGGAAAGAAGAGAAACTGCGGGGGTTGTTGATTAAACATGTTATTTCTGACTTGAACACAGACTAACCCGTTACGGCAGTTGGGTGCGACGACCAAATTGAAATCTCAGATAGATGGGGAGAGAATAATGATACGCCAGGTACACGCCAGCTGATGACCCGGCAAGGAGGCGACGGTGGAACGTCGGAGGACTATGATTAAGGCAGTTATTGGGTTCGTCCTTCAATACAACTGTAGAGATAACGGCAACCGGTCCGTGGCCACCTGCTCACGCACCAGTTCCTCTTCCAGTTTTTCATTTCACCAAAATCTCTATGGCATCGAGCATCGAGCAACCCGTCATCATCATAGCGATGGTCGGTCCTATTCATTCCTCCAGAAAAAAGCGATTATTCTAGCATAATCCCCACAGGGCGTGTCCGGAACGGGGAAATCCACGCTGGGTTCCGCGCTCGCTGAGTCACTGGGGCTCCCGTTCGTCGATGGAGACGATCTCCACCCCGCAGCGAACATAGCCAAGATGTCGTCAGGACAGCCGCTGACTGACGCCGACCGAGAACCGTGGCTGGCGTTGATCCGCGAGACGGGCGTGGAGAAGGTGCCAGTGGTGATGGCGTGCTCTGCGCTGAAGAGGCACTATCGGGATATTTTGCGGGGGAAGGATGGGATCCGAGAAGGCGGCAAGGACGTATTTTGTGTATATCAAGGGATCCCGCGAGGTGTTGCTGGACCGAATGCAGAAGCGCCAGGGTCCATTTTTTCAAGGTGGACTTACTGGACAGCCAGTTTGAGGCTTTGGAGAGTCCAGAGGGCGAGGAAGGGGTCGTTATGGTGCCAGCTGGAAGAATTGACAGAGGCACAGGTCGCGCAGGCAAAGGAGGAGTTATTGAGTATGGTAGTAAATAGTTAGAATAATACAAAGGTGGCCGGCAAATCCCGAAGGGGACGCGTATGCAGGACGCGTCTACCAAGCTTAGTATCTCACCCGTCACCACTCGTAAGCCATGGTATGTCTGTTCCCTACTCAATCTCTTTGACATCTCTTGACCTTTACTAGGCCAGACGTTATGATAGTAAGTCGCAAGGACTTGATGATGCAAGCCTCTCTTAACATGGAACAGGTCGAACAACCATTTTCTCACCGGAAGGTCTGTTTTGCCTATTGCTTTCCCATTACATTGTTCACCGATTTCTATGCAGGCCGGTTATACCAGAGTGAGCTTCAGCAAATCGTTTGCTCGACGTTGCCTACTGACACGGGTTCCCAGTCGAATACGCCATGGAAGCCATCTCTCGAGCAGGAACCGTCCTCGGTGTCCTCGCCAAGGATGGCGTCGTCCTCGCAGCAGAAAAGAAGGTGACCGGAAAGCTGCTCGATCTGTCCGGTGTCAAGGAAGGTGGCTATGGTGGAAGTGGAGAGAAGATATACCTCCTCAACTCGTGCGTTCACGCTATTGTATTCGCCATTGCCACCCATCTCATCCTTGTGCAGAAACATTATTGGTGGTGTCGCAGGGATCACATCCGATGCCAACTCTCTCGTCAACTACGCGCGCTCAGCAGCCCAAAGGCATCTGTTGACGTACAACGAAGATATTCCTGTCGAATTGCTGGCGCAGAGGATGTGTGACATGAAGCAGGGGTACACACAATATGGAGGTCAGTTTAGTCCGTCGAATTCGACTTTTACTCTAACAAGCTGTGTAGGTCTCCGGCCTTTCGGCGTCTCCCTGCTTTACGCTGGCTACGACCCGCATTACGAATTCCAGCTGTACCACTCTGATCCATCTGGTAACTACTCTGGTTGGAAAGCGACTTGCATCGGTGCGAACAACGGGACCGCCCAAAGTCTGTTGAAGCAGGAGTACAAAGACGATATGGAGGTGAAGGATGCGATCGGTTTGGTGCTGAGGACGATGAGCAAGACGATGGATAGCACAACGCTGGGAAGCGAGAAGCGTTCGTTGTCCTTTTGCGTCGAAAACACTGTCACTAATGTGTCTGTTAGTCGAATTCGCGGTTTTGACGCTAGACCCTACGACAAAGGAGCCCAAGGCAAAGATTTACAGGCCGGCTGAGATTGATGCGCTGCTAGAAAGTGAAGGGCTAGCGAAGAAGGATGAGGACGCTACTATGAGATCTGCTTGAAAAGTGTACTGCTAATGACATTTCCTGACAACTATCGTGGTCTGCCGACGGTGATGCACCCTGGAAATCCCCAGTCCTGATTCATGAGGGAACATTATAGTCAATTCACACTCTTTGTTGTGGTTGTTACTGCTCGTAGATCGTGATCACTAATGATCATCCCAGTCTAAAATGACTATTTGTGCTCGCTGTAATTCTGCATCGATGCTATACAAGGATATAAGGATATTCAAGGTCGTACCCGGCCGCCAGTAGTTGTTATATTTAATGAAGATATTTCATACAAGATCAGTGACATGCCAATCCCTTATCCTCGCCTAGTGTTCCAAGGTTCAATTCTCCTCCAAAAACATAGTGTCCAATGACTGCTCCTACGACGACGGCAAAAATAAGATATGCCTGCAAATAGATGAACGCCTGAATCGAGAGAAGAGTAGGTGACGTACATTGTAGGTCATAAATACGAGCATCAGGAAGAAAGAGAGGAAGACCTGTTACACCATACAGTGTCGCCCTTAGTGCGCGGATAAAACGGGGGAACCGGGACACTAAACAAAAGTAAGAACCAGACCCGAGCGGCGAAACATAAACGTACCCAGTCGATGGTTTACCCAAGACTCTCCCTGACAATAACAAAGCATCCTCCGCAGACTCGCTCGCCCTGCTTGAGCTTCTACTCCTGCGCGCACGCTTGCCCTTACTCAGCGACGCAGCAATACGAGCATCGACCGTCTTCTGCAGAGCACGGAGGTATTCGTAGAACACCCCAAGAGCGACAATAGCGAGACACGAGAGCACGAACTGGGATGGTGGACTTGATGTGCCAGCTCCGGAACACGACGCAGGTGTGCTCGATTTGTGCGTTCCTATTGGACATAAGTGGGAGAAGTAATATAACAATAGACTTTCTACGAACCAGAGCATGTTCATTGAGCAACGAGGCTGCACCATCTCTCCGCTGTGAGCTCCGTGATCCATCGCTGGGTTCGCTTGTTTGGATAGACGGTCGTCGCTGGTGGTGGTTCACTATCAGGCAGCCGTTCCAGGTGTCGTAGTCTGCGCAGCCGAGACTGGCTGGCTGTTTCCGGGATCGGAACGAAGTATCCGGTCATGTGATAAAGCCATCAAAGCGTAGCGGAGTTTGCCGCGATGTCGTTTCTCAGGATGCGTCATTCTCTCGCATGGAATACGAACTTACGAAGCCAATTGAATGTCTCTAGCGCCACGTTTTCCCGAATTCACAAGCCGCATGTACAAGCCGCAAGCACACTCATGCTTACTACGTGCGCGGGATTTTCCTGCGTCAAACCTGCTGCCCCCAACCTGCACCGATATTCATCCAATGTCGAAACGAGGACCACGGTTTAATCAGCGAGTCGGAAAATTAAAGGCCGCTCTCAAAATAGTTACCTCACTAAAGTCAATGAAAACCTTGTCTTTTCCTGTTTTTAACCTGTGACGCATCCCCAATCATTCTATTTCCAGCCTGGGGTAATCTCACAATAGCTGCGGTTCCATAGATATCCTCACTCAGGCTGGACGCGAAAACTATCGGGCTTCAATGTAACTATTCAGGTACACTTCGCGCAGTCTTCCGAGGTCATCTGTCCTTGATGATGCACTATGGTCTTCTATTTTTGCCTTCAACTCTGGCTTGTAACTACTTGATTGACTGCCCGGATAATTCACTAGGCTCATTTGACTCTGCGCGCAATCCGACTGTTATCCGAAGCGCCCGACAATGTTCCCCACGCCGGCATGCCCTATGTCCTGGTGCTCTCTAACTGTTAGACAAAAATAAATGGTGGTCTCTATAAAACAGATGCCAGCAAGGCCTCAGAGCTGGTCAGAGCTGTTGAAGATGTTCGCCTCCATTGTCTCCCTCGCTATTGCATTGACACAAGTCACTCAGGTACATGGGATTTTATTTCCGTTGCCATGACTTCTGAAATATCCTCGCAGTCAGGCTGCAGCCCATGGTGGTGTGCTATCCTACAAGATCGCCAACACCAATTACAATGGGTATGCCCTTCGTCACCTGGCGTCTTCGATCTTTCTCACATCTTCCTTATAGTTTCGTGTCCCTACAACACCCCGGTTGGCCAGAGCTCCATCCAGGTAGAGTTTATCGTGACGTACCTCCTCTGATCGGATCTAACGCGTCTGTCCAGCGAGAGTGGGACAGCTACAACCCTATCACCAACCCGGTTGACCCGTCCCTTTCGTGCAACATCAACGGAGCAGTTCTGGCGCTGCAGAAGTCTGCCACGGTGCCCGGTATGCTAGGTCGTTGATGCACACAGTTCGCTTCTCTCATCTCTACTCCGCAGCGGGCTCTTCCGTCACTGCATACTGGAACCAATGGCCCCACACCATCGGCGTCAGTGTTTTCGCGCTTCTTCAGTTTCCCAACAGCTAATTCTCTCAAACAGCCGGTTATGGTCTACATGGCAAAGTGCCCCTCGACCTGTAGTTCTGCTGATACCTCTACTCTCGAATGGGTGAGCGTCGCGGCTTGATTGGTTTCGGGAGTGGCTGACTCGTTCCAGTTCAAAATAGACGAGGCTGGCCTGATCTCGGGTACCTTGGATGGTGGTCTCTGGGGTATGGGAGAACTCGTCGCAAACAACAACTCCTGGTATGGATAGCCACTATCGAATGCCAGCAAGCCCACTGATGAATTATAGGACAACCACTATTCCAGCATCCTTGGCTCCCGGAGAGTACTTCATTAGGCACGAGGTAGGAAACCACTGACTATGATCCATGGGTAAAGGCTGACGTGCCGCTAAGCTACTGGCAATCCACACCCCCGACCAGCCCCAGTTCTACCCCGAGTGTGCGCAACTCATCCTCACCGGCAGCGGAACTGCATCTCCATCTGGAAGCTACCTCGTCCAGTTCCCCGGCGCTTATTCTGCGTACGTATCTTTGATCAAATCCTGGCTGAGTAGATCGCTATATATCTTGTTTAGATCCGACCCCAGCATCACCATTGATATCTACACCAGCGCCAACCAAGTGGCGACCACCTACGCCATCCCGGGACCTGCTGTTTGGCAAGGATGAAGGGCTCAACAAAAGCATCGGGTTGAGAAAAGATGTATTTGTTCCAGTGTCGATGACTTCTAATTAATGAAATGATCCTGCTTCGCTTCTCTGACTATGTGACTCGCTCTGTTTATTTTACTGGTTCATAAAAATGACCTTCAAGCCCTCTCCCTTCATCGCACATCCTAATGTCTCCACCCCCTTCGACAAAGGATGAAGACCGCCACGATCATAGGCTTCAAGTCGATGGCAGTTCTGAAGTACCGCACTGTCCCAATGACGTCCAGTTCCTTTTCCACTAATCGTGAGCGTAGGAAATGGATTGGTAGGCTGCCCAGTTCCTGCTTGGATGTCTATTTAAAAAAAAACTGTGAGCTAGCTCTAGCTCGGGTTACCGGAGAGGCAATTCACAAGTGCCGCTTAGGGGTAGGAAAGCCATCCCCGTATGCAAGTCTCCACATCATTATCGCCACTACAAGAATCAATCCCTGCCTCCTCCATGGCCGTTGTTTTGAAAATCTCCGCGCAAGTCAATGGCATTCTGTCCCTTGTTAAGAAGGACTAGGGAAAGCCGAAGAGGAAAACAAATGAACTAGTGCTTTCTTGACTGAAACTGAAGATACAGACACCAACTGCATTGTGATGCGCGACGCGTGATATTCCTACGATAGCTTCATTCTTGTCTTCCTACTTGGTCAGTCCTAGTACGCGGGGCCCGGGCCATGCTTTCATGTGACTGATGCTGGGAAGTCACGCCACATGGGTCGCGTCAAGGGCTACAAATCATGATGTCATGCTGGTCGAATTCAAATCGCTCGTTTTTGCTCGTTCTTTCTCTCTCCCACCGGCAACGACACCGCCCATCTTCAAAATGCTCGGATTCGCCATACAACGTATTCAAATGTTAGGTGTGTATCTCACTAATGTGAGTCATAGTAATCTACCTCTTTTCAAGACTGCCTGACCTGTTCGCAATCAGCTGTTAAACAGGGTGAATCCAATCACGAGCTTATTGAAAAATACGACGGGCTCACTCGTCACCAACGAATTTCAAACTCCTGCCGCCATTGCCGTCTCAAGCGCGGCTCCATATCTGGTCTTGGCAAGTGCTGAGCGCGTGGGTGCACACGATACAGCGAAAAGTGCCATGAAAGGGGTATGCCTTCCTCACAACAGCTCTCACAGCTTTCTGATTCTTATGAAGGTTATTGAAGAACGTTTATCTTTGCTGGAGGTTAACTTAGAAGACGAGAGAATGTCCATTGAAGTTGCAGATACCATGGCGCCGGGAAGCGCACGATGGGTGTGCCGCCAGGCGGTTTCTGAGTACGTGCTTTACCGCTAAATATCAGAATCTGGCATATCTGATAGACATCTCTCAAGATTATTTCGCCTGAGCAAGTGTCGAAGTAGAAGGGCTAAAAGCAAGGCTGAATGCTGAAGTGACCACTATGGACGATCTCAATGCAATCTTTATCGCTCTTCAAAAATGAGAACGGGCTGTCAAAGCCATCAAAGGAAGCTATAACATATTCCTCACAGCCATGACAGGTGGAGGTCCAGAGCAGTTGCAGGTCGAGTTTTGGGCGGCAGAGAACTGGGTAAAAAGGATGCATCAAAACTATCCGGCGGCTCCGACTCCTCTAAGTTTGTTATGAAAGTCACCCTATATAGTTCTATTGATGGCAGTCAAACACGAATAGGTGCCCTTCCCCCAGCTCGTCCCGAATACGTCACGCAGGGACAACAGATAGTATATGCAGTGGCTGGGCGCAAGTACTGAACAGACACGAACAACCGTTAGGATTGATCAACAGGCAACATGACCGATTCATAAGGTGAGCGAACATCAGTCGTCCTTCCGTGGGTGCGTATTCGGAGGGACGTCAGGCTACACACGGGTCACGGCAGATGGCTGGGAAATTAACAGTGTTTATGTGCTATAACAGCTTTGATGAGGTGATTTAGAAATTGGAGCAATGGAACGTGGAACGTGCAAACAACGGCGGGATAAGACGATTTGAGGTAGAGCTGACACCTAGGTAATCCACGATATCATCCATAGTGACAACCCTTCTTCTGAAAACACCCAAATGGAACGCTGGCGCTCATACCACACCCTCCTTGCCACGCAGCAGCTTAGCATGACAACCATTAACCTAAATCGTAGCGCTCTCACGACCTAGATGGGACGAAGCCTGGAGGAAGTAATCTGTAATGTTATTCATGGAGACAAGTGAATTCATACAGGATGGGTTCCGACGGAGCCAGACTACCATGAAAGAGCTTCCTCGGTCCAGTATGTTCACAGTGAAGTGATGGTAAGCCAATATGTCCGCTTGGACACAGTATCATCCATCCATGTAACATCTTCATACACTTCCGCAAGGAACGTCAGTAAACCTCGAAAACAATCAGACCTTTTCCTTGAAAGAAAGAATTATTCTCACTGAAAGGTCTTCGGGACTGCCCTTCCGAAGCGACGGTTCATGCCTTGCACATCGCCCTTTGTCTCTGTAAGGACACCATGGCCAGAGAACCGCCTGACGCAATCGATGTACGTCGAACGCGACATCATGTCCTTGAACGAGACCGGCGTGAAGCATTCAAACAACGGGCCAGGGGCCATACAACGAATAAGATTCTCCGGAAACATTGTCCAATTTGGGTCAGCATATTGACCATAGATATATTCGGGTGCCGGGTTGTAAGCAGCGACTTCCCAGTCCACAGGTAGGACACTCAGTTGTGTCGTCGCTTGGTCAAGTGCTATGGAGATTCGGGTCCGGATGATTTGCTGTTGAGAGAGTATTACAAGGAACCATCTTCCCCGGACACGATACCGGATTTCGAGGAAGGATTTTCGTGATATTTGGAAAACATTTGCGGAAGTCGATGTAATTGGGCATTTTTGATAAGGTTGTGTATGGCTCCTGGGTGGCGTCCTTGTTTTCTTCGACCAGGTCGACGTGACAAGTAATCGTATGAGTGGAATGGGGGAGACGAGCGTGGTAGATCAGAGAGTCATTGTTGCGTATGATAGAACTGAGATAGAGGAGATACCTCCCTGTTGGAACGAAGATGTCTCGAGAAGTAATCTGCGCAAAAATGTCCATCCAGAGGCTGTTGATGAGGGGACATGTTTTCATGAGTGCAACCCTATCTTCCGATGAGCTTTCAGAGTACCAAAGCTCTGAAATAACGATATAAACGAGCTCGGGAGGGAGTTGGGGATATGGGTCGAGCATGAGGAGCATCTTTCGGAACCCGCTCGGCATGCAGGCAACGAAGGATCCGTCATCGGCATCTCCCGCGAACTTGGCTTCTACCGTCCGAGAGCATAGACGGCTTTCCACTTTCGGTTAATCTGGGGGCAAGTAGTCATACACGACTTCCGACGGAGGAGGGCATTTCAGGGTACCAGGCTTCATGTACGGTTATTTCTGGAGGAAGCGTAGCCATGGTGAAAGAGCAAGCTGGTTAGTTCCGGGTCAGGTGCACGTGTTGTTTCAGGGAAAATCCTTCAAGTTCTATATCATTATGTGGATTCTGATATTGTAAGTCTCGAGCCAACATCGGCCAACCGGCTGCATAGGATTGGAGAGATGTGCTGGGATTGGTTATAGTGAAGATACAGCATGCTGCACTTGATCCTTCTTGTTTACCACGCCATCTATAAATTCCGCAGGACCCCAAGGCATCTCTTTTATGACCTCTTTCACTGCATCGTCCAGGGACGGCGCATTCCCATATACCCATTCTAACTCGCCGCCATATACCTTGGGGATATGCTCCCGATCCACAATTTCTTCTAGTTTTCCCATATCCGTACCCTTTCCAAGGATGTATATCTTGTTCCGCGTTGCCTTCATCAAACCATCCCTTGATCCATCCCCAGATCATCGGGAAGAATGCCGGGGCGTTGACGACAGCGATGATGTGGAGTGTCTCTGGGTAGTTGGCCGTGGCGAGTCGGGATGCTTCTTGTAGGTGCGAGCGCAATGAGATTACGGTGCCGAGAGTGAGAGAAGAGAGGTCGATTATTGTCGTGCATGACGAGACTGTTCGTGTTGGATGAATATGGGTGCATAAAGGCAACACTAATCGAGTCATCGCCTCGTACAAGACGACTCTAGATACATATCAGAGCTAAGATTCAGTATAAGGAGTGAAAAAAGAGCTTACATTCTTTGGTATCGTCGGTCATGAGAAACGGCATCTAATTCCTTCTGGATCGGCGCTAGAGACGCGATATGGTATACATAGAGAGGGTTTCCATCCTAATTTTTTTTCTTCATCAACTTGAAATGACTATGAAGTATTCGACTTACCTTATCCCTCCGGCCCGTCCACTGAGGGTAAAATCGTTTTGACAACTCAAATTCGTCATCATCGAACGTAGCGAACAATCTATCCACGCCGTGTTCCTTCCTCCATGCCTCCGTATCAGAGAACTGTTTCTGAGCCTTGGAGATATCGAATCGTCTGGCGCGCAAAAATCGGCTGGTGGTCGAAAGTGAGTGACAGCCACTGCATTTCAAAATCAAGGGTTGCTACTTACAGGAGGGTCACATCACTGTGCGAAGCCTTCTCGGTTTCTGTCGCAGGCCTATATAGCTTGGCTTCTATTAAGCTATCTTTGAAAACCTGCAGCTGTCGCTGCTCGTAGTCGGCGTCACCCATCACGCTGTGATATGAGGACCTCAGTAAACAATTATAATTTCTCCGGCACGTCATATCTATATTTATCTATTCTGTCCATTCAGGGCCAGCTGCCGGGCGGTGCAGACCTGCAAGGAAAACTGAAGAAATTATCTAGTAGACTAATGACCTTATATAAACCGTTGCACACAAAAAATCTAGTTACACGAGAATCTCGACAGCACGTCTTCTAGCATGCATCATACCAAAATGGATCCCAAAAAAATCATCGCTGTGGTATTAGATTCACGAGAACGATTCTGAACCGTCTCCGGACTTGTCACCCAATGGACGAGAAAAGTTGAGTTACAGTATTTGCCGATGGTTTTTGTTCTTGAAATGAATTGGACCCTGCAAAAGGACTAACAGTCCTGGAAGAAAACACTATTCCAATTCGGCCTGCGAGGCAAAGCATGGAGATACGAGTGCGAACAAGAGGAGGAGAATGGGCGCAGGAGTCCTACCAATGCTACCATTGTTAGTGGTTCTCAGACGACAATACCCAATGATGAGTGCACATGCATTCACTACTTGCAGGGCCAATGGTGCAGAGCTCCTCGCTGGCATGTAATATTGATGACGGTCACAATCATAGGCCATGGCAGACACAAGTAGAGGCACAAAGCGAGCGCGAAGCCGTCAGCGAGAGTACGGAAAAGGAAAGACAGTGCACTGCGTTTCGCACGCTTATGTAGAAAATGAAACGAAAAATGACTTCAAATAGCGGGGGCGGAGACATGCACTCACCAAAACCTCACCCCCACCGTAGTCGCGCATGTACCGTCTGTCTACGAGAGACTAGGGTGGAGAGACCTTGACAAACAAGGTGATATACAGTATAAACAAGTAATCGTAAACAAGATCCCTCACTAAAGGATGCTACAGACCTGTAGCATTGATGCCAATAATTGGACTTAGCCAACTCTCATAGTCCGCCTCATTCGACGGGTCACCGGCCACTCTTAGCGCCCTCATCAAAACACGATACAGCCCATTAGGAATCTGCGAATTATTCGCAAAAGTACCGAGCATCGATAACGCGCTGTATCCGTTGTCTGCGGCATCCTAAACAAGCTAATGAGCGGGCGGTAGAAAACCACATGCGTGGAAAGTGACCAACAATGGCATCGGAATTCCTCGGTACATAAGCTACCTCTGCTAGCGAACCAATGGTCTGAACTGTCTTCTCTGCTGGTTTGGACAAACTGTTAAATGATAGCAGACCTCGTCTTGAGATGGGGTCTTCGATAGTTGTATCCTTGTCTACCAAGTCAAACGAAAGAGCAGGAGACCCAAATGCCAGCCTAGATACCGAGCATTAATACATTCTAGAAGAGATGAACGAATGGGCGCTCACCTGAACACCGCTGTAGGGAAATCACCCCCCAGCAGCGTGTAGTTGGTCGGATTCGTCTGTACATTACCTGCACCGTCGAGTATAACCGGAAGAGTGATACCAAAATACGAGTCGGTGTTATCGATGACGATCTGATCCTTCAGTGATGCAGCGGCACCCAAATAAGTGACGTGTAGGGTTTCATTGGCACCAACTACGTTGATGAAACCAGAAATGACAGGGAACGAGGATGCGTCGCCTGTAGGTGCTGTAAACGATATTGAAACGGTTTTCGATTCCCCAGGGTTGACCTTGATGCTTTTCGGGCAGATCGTGACCCTTGCAGTAGCATTGGTAAGTGGTACAGGTCCCACAGAGGCAAAGATGGAACCCTATTTGATCGACCAGTTAGCCTCAAACCCAACGATAACGTAGCGCCGTACTTGTTGCAGGGTTACAGCCGTTCCAGCAGCGACATGTTCCAATCTGTACCTGACCCTCTTCGGTCCGGAATTAGTGATTGTAATAGTATGGCTATCCGGAAGTCTTTAGCCGCGCAAAGAATTAAGAGAACTAACGACGTACGATGACTGGAAATTGGCTGTATCGTTCAACAAGAGTTGTGCCGGTGTTACTATCGTTGTTGTGTGCACGGCGCGATCCACCTGGATGAGACCAGCCCCTTGCTGAGTGGCCGTCTGCAATAAAGAGTCCTCTGTGTTTTCCGAAAGAACTGGCGACGCAGTACTTTGCAGCAAATCTCTGACCGCCAACCCAACCTTAGCACCTTTACCTTTAGATTGAAGGATAAGCGCGGCGGCTCCGGCAGTGAAAGGCGTCGCCATTGAAGTGCCTGATTCCACCGCGTAGGAGCCTAGAGGCACAGGAATGGTAGAGAGGATACTGCCCCCGGGAGCAGCAACAGCTGGTTTGAAGTACATGTCGAACGTGGGTCCGTAGGAGGAGAAGCTGCTCACGAGACCTCCATGAGTATTAGGTAAATTGTATTGTCCTCCGACTTGAGGAAATTTCAACGTGATAGGAGCGTTGGCAGCGAATTGTTGCACCAGCTAGTAATTCCATAGGTCAGCCTTTGCCTTTTGTGCTCATTACCAGTGACGCACGAATTTTCCGTCTTCAGCCGAGATAAGGGCAGCAGTATAATTGCCAACGGCGATAGAGTCCCAAGCTCCCGTATCAGAACTAAGGAATGTATTAGACAATCGAGAAAAAGAATCCGTAAGGCATACTTGTATATTAGGAAGATCTTTCCACCTTTTGCCGCTGCGTTGTCAAGTTTCTGGGTCTATGGGAGGTCAGTTTAGATGCGGTCAAGCAAAATCCATACATACGAAGGCGCATGTACCTCTGTGCAAGATAACGATGTATTTAGATAAATCAGGCGTGTCCGAAGGAAGAGGACTGCAAGCATCATTTGTGTTGGAGGTATCTGTTGAAGTCGCATAGATTGGTAGGTCGCCCGTGACATTAAATGGGACGGCCTCAAGGTAAGGCTATGATCATATAAATTCTTCTCGTACCCAAATTGCTCAAAAGTAACACTTACAATTGGGTTATGATCGACACCTTTGACTGTGACATTTTGAATCGGAATGACAAGATTGTCAACGCTGGCCACAGATATGACACTGATGCCATTCCCGGGGCCCGAGGTGTACCATGACCCAAAGGCGCCGTCTAATCGCAATATAGTTAGGTTTCACGAGACAGAGAAGATGGGTAAGAGTGGTGCATACCATTCCCAGCAGCAATCGTCACAACTATACCCGTTTCAGCAATTCGGCTCGCAACGACTGAGGCCGTGCCTTCAGTCCATCCATCGACACCACCAAGGGATAGTGTCAAGATGTCCATCCTGTCTCTGTATCCCTGCAGGAGTGCATCGATGATGACTAGCCGAGAATCCGCATTAGCTCAAACAAGGACTGAGGGGGACGAATCGGATAGTTTTTACTTTCGTCACTTGTATCGCCTGTGCATCCGAAAATGCGATACGCGGCGAGAGATGCACCATTTGCGACTCCGACGATGCCAAAGGGATTGTTCGGATTCGCACCGATGATCCCAGCTACGTGGGTTCCATGACCAGCGCACCTAGTTACACATAAGGATGGCTAAACGGAAGACAAAGGAAACAGAACTCAACTGATCAAGAGGGTCATCATCGGGTTGCGGTGTATTCGATCCATTGTACGCGTCTCCAACAAAGTCATACCCGCCAATAATCTTATCCCTTGGGCCTATAGCACCTCCGAGAGCAGGATGTGTATAATCAATACCTAGACGACGCGTTATTATTACGTCCAGACGGCACGGAGTGTATATGCACTCACCGGTATCGATACTAGAAGAAGGCGAAGCTTAGCACGCACCCATTAATAATTCACGAAAGCGACCTACATTCCAATCTTGATGCCTTCTCCGGACCAACCTTCCTTATGAAGTTTATCAACTCCCGTCATTACATGCGTGCTCAGCGAATCAGGAAGACGACGATCAGTTGGATCGTCGACTACGAACACGCCTCCGGGCCTATAGGGGCGTCTCAAAAATTTTGATAAACGAGTTCGGAAGAAGACTCACATGGATGGTGGCGGAATCTTCATTACCGGTCTGATTGTCTTCACGCCGGGAATCCCATTCACAAGAGCAACATCCTGGGGGAGAAATATAAGTCCTAGATAACTCGTAGGAACACAAGCAGAACGCGTACTCCCGGTGTCTGCAAAATATTCATTAACGAAAACACCAATACGTAGAATGTGCCTGCCTCACCGAAAGTGTCACGGATGCCCCAGTAAAAATGCTAGGTTCATTATACTCCTTCTTCACACTAACGTTGACACCTCTCTTGCGCATTTCTCGATACACATCTTGATGAAGCTGCCAATACGCGTCACTACTACTCCCAAAAGTCCAGACAGAACGTCAAAAGGCGTACGGATCCTGGAACTCTCCGTCCGACGAGGCTTTGAACGTCAGTCATCTCGATGATGTATTGATTGGCAACATAACGACCCAGATTTGAAGTTTTGTCGATGCTAGAAAGTGGCACGATCGAATGTACTGGGGAGAGTAAGACAGCAATGACCCAGGGGAAAGAGCGAGGAATCTTCATGGTCCCACACGAAAGCTTTCATGAAGTGAGGAAACATCCGGCTTATAACCCCCACATGCCATGGTGGCGAAGAGTAGTAAATCACCGGCAGAACCCATCAGAAGTCAACGTGAGAACTATGCAAAATAGTAGCGACCGGCGTTTGCGTCAGGCTTCTGTGGGCTGCTCGGTCCTGGTAATAATTTACGGTCCTGGTACACGCCGCCCGTCGGTTAGAACATAGAACACCTTGCACAAGAATAACACATCAGCAACAGCTGACCATGCGAATCTGGCTGGTGCCAATCCGAGTCCTTGACGTACATTGGAATGAAATTTTGATAGAACCAGGTTTTTCCTAGTATGCGTTACATTCAAGTATGAAGGAGGCCACCAGGACACTGAGTGTACGAGGTCAATCCTTTGTGAGAAAGAATGGGTACCCTTTGAAACAAGCATAATGTACGAGCGCAGGTAACAGCTTAGCGCTCATGCATTCGGACCAGTATCTCGTTCCCTTGGCGATTGAAGGCAGAAAAATAGTTTCCAGCATAGCATTTGATTGTGATTGCAGAATTCTGCGAGTCATCCGTGGAGCGAATCCCTTGCTTCTGGTGTAAACTGAAGCTCTTCAAGAGGTACGCCCCCAGCATTCAATCGGCGAGAGTGAACTTTTTGAGGTGCAAGAGAAAAGTTGATTTCGTCATGTAATCGTCATGGCTGAGTTTCAGCGGGAGATGCCGGATCTGCTTGCCGTGGTTTCCACTCTAATACTTATGCTCGACCAACCCTCTCCCGAGCTCGTTAACGCCATTGTTTCAGAGTTTTGGTACTCTGAACATCCTCCGGAGGATAGAATTATATGAAAACATGTCCTCTCATCAACAGTCTCTGGAAGGACGTTTTTGCGCTATCTCTTCTATCTCAGCTCTACTATGTGTAACAACGACTCTCTGGCCTACCGCGTTCATTATTGGGTCTGTCCCTCTAGTCTTGTAAGTATCAGTTAGCTCGGTGATGTCCATGTCCATGCTGCGTCGTGAGCAAAGTATGTAAGGGCTGGCCTGCCATCTGAGGGCTTTTTCAGAAGAATGGCAGCCACTTTACGCGTTATCTAACCCTTCAGTTAGTGTTCTATCCCAAAACATCCTGATCTCGTTTTATCGTTTGTGTATCCGTTACGTGTACTCGCCTCTGGGTCGCGGCGGGATGGTCGAATGTGCTCGCCTCTGCGTGTACTCACCTGGCTCGAACAGCCACCATAGTCTCCTGCTCGAGTCATGTAATGATTCACTGTTCGACCTCTGACGCTATAATAACAGTGACACGAATATGGACGGCTGATCATGTGCACCTACGCAAGTTCGTCAGCGCGAATCCTTGACGTACATTGGATTTAGATTTGGATTGACTCATGTCTTACAAGGGCTGACAGACCGCGACCATTTACGCCCCGTACGCGTTACATTCACAGGCCACTAAGACACTGGGTGTATAAGGTCAAGGGTGCGAGGATCCAAGCCCTCAAAACTTCTATCCTTGACATGACGACTCTCGATCTCGTTTTTTCGTAACCACAGATGTAGTTGATGTAGGGCATCCTTCAGCTAAGGTCCTGTGGGACTGGGTACTTTATGAAATAAAACAGGCATCACATACGAGCACAAAAATTCCAAGTCCGATGGTATTCCGAAGCCTGGATTACGGAGTAGTCGGTCAGAATATCTTACAGCTTTTGAAAAGCAGATAATTACCAGATAGGGTCAGTCTCTGACCACACCCAAGCGGAGAATTTTGTCCAGTAATAGGCGTTATTCAGGGTCTCTTCCCACATGAATTTCTTCGCGAACGGCAGCGATAGTCCAACGGTTGCCACAGTAGGCCGAATTCCAAGTATGTATTGAAGAGGGAAATAGCGTTGCGCCAGCTCGTGGAGTAGATATCCCATTCCCTTGGCAATCAAAGGGAGTGATATTGCTTCTAGTATGGGACTTGACTGCGATTGCAGGACTCGACGGGCCATCCATAACGGGGGACGTTCCCCCACCTCTGGTGCAAACCGAGGTGCCTCCGGAGGGGCGCCGCCATTGTCTAGAGGTGGCATGTCAACTTCATGGGGTGCATTAGGGTCTCCCCCGTTTTCGATTCGCTGTGCCCGATTCCTCCGCCAACGTATGAAGAACCTTATGTTCGATACGAGGTAAGGACGTATGGGTAGTAGGCATGCCCAAATGGTATGGTCGCGGAGATAGTCGTAGACGAAATGAGTGATATAGAGGCAGCATCCGAATTGTAGTCGAGTGGGTGGCCATCGGAACGATAAAGAGTCGTAGGGAAGGGAGAAAAGACCTAGGTGAGTGGAAGATTCTCTCATGAGGCGCTCGCGCACGGTTTGCGGTGGTTGGGACGGCAATACAAGAACGTAGGCGAAAAGATGACGGAATCGGAAGGGTTCCCCAGACAATAAACATCTTGTAGCAATGAGTGGAACCGCGAGCCATGTTGACCAAGGCCAGGAAGAGGTATCACTAGTCAGTAATGTATCGAATATCCTAATAGAACGGAAGGTGAACGATAGCTGGATACAATCTTTCAGCCACGTACGTGTCACCGAAAAGTAACCTCATAGAATACACGCCGTACGAGCGTAGAACCGATACAAGAGCTGTGATCGTAGTTTGTCAAGGCTGTTCATGATCCAAGAACACAGACTCACAGCCTCCTGTAAGCACTATCACCCCACATATCGTTGCAGTACTGAAAATCGTCCCGCATATATTGCAAAGCGAGTCTCCCAACCGGAGGAGCTCCAAGGGCAACGATTTTGTTTTGATAATCCGGTACTTGTGGGCACATTGAGGACACACTGCCCGTGTAGTCTTGGGTAGCGCATCTATCATTTGTAGCAAACATGCCTGGTGTGCTATGAGAGTGCATTTGCAAGGATGGACCCACGACTCGACCGGCCCTGCATGGAATGAGTCGCTTCATTGGTCGGTGCTCGGGAATTTTACCGTTGTCCTGCTGGCAAATGAAGCATTCCTTGGTCTAGTCCAGTTTTAATGGGATGAGATAATGCATTAGAACCATGAACTGACCGCGAGGTCGCGTATCGTTGGCGGAGACCCGGACATCGTGATGGTAAGAAGAAAACGGGCATGCGCTTGACACGTTTCGACGTTGATCTCTTACCACCACGATCTCTTCCCTCGCTTCTGAATTCTTTACTGCAAGGGCGTCGAACTTGGAACGTCATGACAATAACCACCAGGATACGAAACTTCTCTCGTTGAATTCCTTATAGTTTTTTGGGCAGAATTAGGACGGAAATTGGCTGTGTGCTTAGGCTGGAATTCGACAAGTCTTTCGAACTCCTTCGTTCTCAGGACCTTCTAAGTTCCTAGGCTATAGACTTGAATTCTAGAGTTAGACTCGAGCCCGTTCTGGAGGCACAGTTTGTCGTTTGCATCGACCGTACCACTACCAGCTCATGGTAGGCTATGCACCCGTAATCACCAGACCTGAGTAATCCTGAAAGGACGTAGGTAAAATTGCTTCTCTCCTACTGGCTATGTAGGTTTCTAGGCCGTGGTTGATATGATGCGCTGGGGATTCTGCTCTTTTACGGAAAATTTGTACTTGCTAGTATCAAGCCAAATGGCAGAGGTCGACCTGTGAAAATAGGTAGGATGATCGAGGGCATTTCGTGGACCGTTGGCATTGTTCTATATTTTAAAATGGTCACGAATACGCCTCAACTCGTATAGAAACCTCATTGCAGCTCTAACCGTTGCTGCGTCGGCCGTACGTATCGTTGTGTCATCCGCCCATTCTGTTCTGTCATTGATGATCCAGTTAGGTTAAACGTGCAGTCACTCCTTGGAAAAGCGGCTTGAACCCTGCAAAGCTGCCGAATTAAGCGAATTTGAGGAACAACGAGGATAGCTTTAAGGGTAATCCTTGTTGGACCGTCACCAAATACTGCAAGCATATCTGCCACTACGATAAAGCAAAATGGCAGAAGATCATCGTTGGTAGCGCGAAATATCTCATCGCGAAGAAAAAGCAAACGCTTGATCGTTCTCGAACCAAAGGATTAGATGACAGTATCACAAAGTCGCTGTAAACACGTCAGTTCAGCTATTTCTTCGCAATCGAGCCGTTATTTCTGACTGCGTCATTGAGCGACCATAGCCGTCTGTGGCAGATTTTAGAAATAGCATCGTGGTAGTATAAACGACAAGCCGGGTGGGCATGTATGTTACATTGTCATAGAATCAGAGGTGCGTGATGGTCTTTGAGTACAGAAAATGATAGGATTAAACACTTCCGAGTCGTCTGCAGAAGCCCAATAGATTAAAAGTGGATATCAATATGACAATAATTCCATCAATTCCCAAACGCTGACCATGCGAATTTTCTCTTCGCCCGGGGTGCGAAACTTCTGCAAGTCCAACTCCCAAGGGGGGATTGATGCCTCTTTCTTCATTCTTAAGGCAAGTGTGTTCTTGAGCTTGGTAGGCAACAATAGACCTTGAGAATGAGAGCTTGAATCAACCTTTTTGAATTCGCCGGTAACTTGATGGTCAGATAGTTTCTGGACTGTATCAGCCCAGCTGCCATCAGGGACTGCGGCCTCATCTGCCTCCTCAGACGTCGTCGTGTAACGAATCAATCCAGTCGCGTTGTCATCTGCCGGGTGACCCTGCGGTGGTGTAGGAGAGTCGACAAGAGCATGGAAGGAACCAAAATCTTTCGAGGAAGCGGAGACCACAATAGTTGCGGAGGGGCGAAATTGCCAGTTGGTTGCGAGGGCCACGGATTGGGCAGGTCGGTTCTTATGGGAACGATGAACAAATAGGAGCGGCATTACAATGGCGAGATTCATGATTAAGGCAGAAATGAAGGGCCAGCCAACAGAAAGAGAGTGAGAGAACGTCAAAGGGCTCTGAGTAGTTGGTGGGAGAGTAAGTTGGAATTTAAGAAGGCGCTGATTCCTTTTTAAGCTGGAGTCGCGTGATTTCGCGTGACGTCACGCGTCTGATCCGCCTGCCAAAAAGGAGCTCGTTGTTTACAGTTTACCTTTCATCCACATCATTCATCTTCCTCATGCCTCCTCGAAAACGCGTTCAAGTCGAATCTCCCATGAATACCACTAATGAAAAGATAAAAGTTGCAAAGCGAACCTCAAGGGGAGGACTCACCCAGTTGGCGGACATGCCTCTGGATATATGGTTTGAGGTACGCACTAAACAGAACCGTGTCATCCTGTTTTTATACGTGTTTAGGTTCTCGGGTGGCTGGATCCAGTTGATCTACTACAACTGGCGAGGTCAACGAAGAGTATTCGCAACATTCTGATGAGTTGTTCTTCAGCGTCTGCATGGAAGGCCGCGCGCTCGAATATTCCGGGCCTCCCCGAGCCGGCTCCAGGAATGTCAGAACCCGCTTGGGCGAACCTCATTTTTACGTCGCGGTGCCACGTAAGTTTCTGAGTATCTGTGTATCTCTTGACTAAGTTATTTCTCCAGGTCTGTATGACTGCCAATGTTCGCAATATCGAATTTGTCTTTAGTATCCGTATATGCGCGAGGTGTATGGACAGTCAGTGAGTTGCACGTGAAATATCACTTACTCGGACTATAGGCATTTTAATAGCGTCAAACCCGTGAGACTGATAAGGACGTCCGACCCGAAGCTAACCAGCAAGATCGCGACTCTAGTGCCCTTGCGCCCCGGAAGTGAGATTCCTTTACCCCTTTAGATTGCCCTTCTTCTGATTTGCTTCATTTAGCAAAGAAACCTTGCATCGGAGAGCCTATGTGCTACCAAGGCAACGTTGACAAAGTCACTCAACACTACTCTTCTTTCAATGACGAAGAGAAAAAGAAGTACCGCGCGGAGAGAAGAGAATTATTGCTGCATCACATGGCTGTGAGTATTGCGTTATTTTGTCCCCCTCGGTCTCCTCATTCTGTTGCAGCACGTTAAACGCAGCGAGATATGGTTGTTCTCGTACGAAAAAGACCGAGAAAAGGACCAGCGCCAAGTCAGAAGCGATCGCCTATATTCGTATGTTCGATTATCCTCATTCTTTTTTGCGATTAAATCGAGGACGTAGGATCTTGGAAAAACTCGGGGAACTTGGCTATCTCACAGAGTTTGATAAGATGAGTGACGGCCAAATGCATGCATTCATAAAGCATCGTCTGGTCTTTCAGAGTCGACTGTTAACCGAGAGAAGTAAGTTCGCGCTTGTCTCTGGTGCCATTCCAAGATTAAAGTCTTATAGTCTGGCTGAATATCAAAGACGAAATCATCGCATACATGGAAGACATTAGGACAACACGCCTCGAACGTGAACACGACCAGGTCATTCTGCCTCGGAAAACACTGCTAGCCAAAGTTATCCGTGATTATACCACGTCTGCCTCTCACTATCCTTATACCAGGGTCCTGCCCGGCCTTGCAGATTTCTATACATTCAAGCCCATCAGAGAGATTCTCGAGCGACCCGTAGATGTGGTGGTTGACGCCGACACCTTTTCTCCCCTCATTCTCTCGCTCCCAGCTTTATGCGATGAATGGAGATCATCTCTAGATGACCAATTGCTAGCACGTCTTCCAGATTCTGACGGAATGGACTCGACGGAACGCCTCAGCCTGGCTCGAAATGTCCTTCTCTGCAGTACATGCAATACGCCACAATTTTACCCACAAGTACTTGCTCATCGTTGTCTTACTGAAGTCATCGTTGACAGGAGCAAGAGCCACAGTTCTACGAAACGGGACCCTACTCTTGTTATAAACCCTCCTTTTTCATACTCCCCGGACCGATATCGACAGTCTTGGAGTGCGGGGGGATTGCTGTCGGATGGACAGTTGACGACGATAATGAAGGACATCATCCGTGTTCTTGGCTTGGATCCTAATACAGCCACCGCTGCGGATCTTGATGATCTGAGGACGTATTTCCGCTGCTTGACCTGTCCTTCTGTGTGTGCAAATAACATGGGCATCTTCGTATCAGATGATGAGGACCAGAGTTTTCGTTTGTTTGGTTGGAGGAGATATGTACGTGCCCTATAACAATGACAGGGAGCGTGAATGTTGACCCTAGCGCAGCTAGACCATCTTTTTAGCATGAAAGATCACTATGAACCCCTGGAACCAGACACGCACGTGAAGCTAATGTCGCTCGAGGAGATAAAGGGCTCCGAGTACATCATTCTCAGCACAGAACAAGATACCAAGCACTGGCTATGCTTGCATTGTCGCGATACGGACCGTGAGAAAAGGCCAGATACGCATTTGCATACGAAAATGCATGCAAAGAGAGTGTAAGGACTCGCATTACCATATATCATGCCATTCGTTCTTACGAAAATCCCAGACATAAAGTCGAGGCTCCAGAGGTCAACAAGGACTACTACCAACAGTTTGCGGTTCCTCCTTTGCTACCAAGGTCAATTGTGAAGATTACCACCGAACTCGAATAATTATACCCCTTTATGTACTCTGCGGCGTACTATTAGTATAGTTTCTACTCTTGCAGTGAAGAATCCACTCTATAGGTGGCTCATGCTCCGAAAGAAGGCGCTTGTAGTTTGTTGTTCAAGGTCAAGGGAAGAGGACGCCGAAAAGGGGCAAATGAGGCCTAATGGGGAAATAGCGGCAGCGGCGCCGTAGCTTCTCAAGTTTTGTGCGATGATGCAAACTGCATGACACCATGTCCTTTCTTGCGATTCGCCTTTAATACTGACCCCACGCTCACTTCGTTCTCTTTTTTTTGTTCCTATCCAATATCTACATGGACCCCACCCACAATGGCAACCTGACGCGTCGAAGGAGGCTCTCGACAGCGCAACAGCCTGAGGAGCCGTCCGACTCGGACCAAGATCTTTTTCTTGCCAGCAAACAACCGGCCACTGGACTTTTCGACCAACTGCACCGTCTGTACTCTCAGGTATCCTCGACTGGACTTTTCGTCGCCCTGGCAGCAGTCAGGTCGTGCTCTGTCACTCTCCTTGACTCTGCTTTCCCCGATGCATCGGCCACCCCACATGTTGGTCATGTCGGGGACAGCATGATGGAACGGGCGACGGCGGACGTAGCTAGAGCTATCAGGAGCTCGTTTGAGGGGGTGCACTTGATCCAGTACTCTGATCTTCCTGAAAAATGGCGCAACAACCCATTTGTTACCGAAGGTTATAGGTGAGTACAACCGCACTCATTCTTCTATGTGCATTAAGAATTTTACAAGATTTATACCTATAGAGAGATGGCCTCTCATCATATTATCCTTATTTGCATTCCATAATGAAACACGTATGTGGTCGCTTCCCCGCACATCACTCTGCCTATTGACAACTCTGTAAAGTGAATATACACACTCACCTTATACCATTCCTCATTTTGGGAATTAATTCGATACCACTTTTCCATTCTGAATTCATGAATGCACCCACACCAGAGAAGCTCTTCGTGGCGTTTGTCTTGCTCTGCTTTTTCTGCAGCTCAGTATGGCACACCATGTCAGGCTGTGCTCACCATGGTAGCATGGAGTTTTGCGCCAAAGTGGACTACATCGGCATTGGATGGTAGGTCTCGACCCATACCCGATGCCGCGTTACGACTAATTTCAGATCGGCAGGCTGATTAGTGCAAGCGTTGCTTCGGTCGTGTACTACGGATTCCAGTGTCATCCTAGCATTAACCAGATCTTCTTGGCCCTATGCGTTGCGACGGGACTGGCTGGAAATATCTTTCCTTTCATGGAATGGTTCAATCGTCACGAAAATCGGGTATGGCCTTGTTCTTGGTTTGCTTCTGATGGCCTGAATGTTGCTGCAGATATGGCGCGTTCTTTTCTTTGTCTCACTCGCCCTTTCATCCATAGCACCGCTAGCAACATACTCAATGTTATACTCACCCCTTGAGACGTTTTATTTTGTCTGTGAGTGGTCTGTATACTTGCTACGACATCTTTATTTTACCGAGACATTCCCCCAGCTCCCGTCATACCTTCTCTTCTATCTTATGCCGTTGGACTAATATTTTACGTGAGCCATATACCAGAGCGCTTCCTGTCTGATAAATGGCGCCAGCGATTAGACGCCTTTGGAGCGGGTCAGTTTATTGCCTTTTGCTCAACCCATGTCCTCACAAAATCCTAGGGTCCCATTGCATATGGCATTGCTTCATTGTTTTAGCTGTGATCCTTCATAGATCCGCTATACGCGATATGAGTGATGATGACCTCGTATGCCCCGCATAACGGAAGATCTACGATGTGTTGGCCTTATATCAACGCCGCTTGTATCTACATAGGCATTTATGAGGACCTACGTTGCCGAACTGACGTGATGACGCTTTTGTACCAGAGGAATAAATTCATACAAGGCACTGCTGGAGTCGGTACATTTCTTTGCCGAAAACCAGACCTCGAAATGTTGTGACAATTTCATTCGATCGTTCATCATAAAAATGAGGTCAGAAGGACGGAGACAGGTGGGATTATTTGGAAAATAGCCCGGCTAACGGGGTAGAAAGGGCGTTTCGTTGTCAGTATAAAAAAAGGCTATTCATTCAGCTATCTTTAAAATTACGTGGAGTGCTAGATAGAATAGGATTTCGTTATATTTTCCTTATTTTAATTATAAACAAGTTGCCCCTCACAAAGGAAAGAAAAGTCATAGCATTTTCAGAATTCCTTTTTCCATCTTAAAAAAAACGGCGGCAGGCTTCCCTAAATATTAAATCTCTATCGAATTCTTCTGCTAAGAATGAGAATGCGCGTTACCAGTTACGTAGCAATATCATCCCACTAACCCGGCCCTGAGATGCCTCATTTGTGAACTAATGGTGCCACAGTTCAAGCTGTTCAATCGATCGTAGGCATATGGGAGGAAATAGTCATGTTGGTACCGTACTACGCCTTACGTTGTGTCATTACGGATTTGGAGCTAACCACCTGGATCATTAAGTACGAGTATTCCGCAGGTACATATTACGTGTACCAACCTTCCCGTGGCTGTTATGAAGTTTCATTTACATAAAACACTACTAGTACCAGTGTGAACATACAACAACAAATATAATAAATAAAACAGTAAATGGTATCCAGAGATTCATTCCACTCTAAACAAACTCGGCCATCTTCAGATGTTCTCTCAATATCCCATCACGAACTGCGCCAGACCCATCAGTGTCGCACTAGAATCCAGAAATTGAGACGTACCACTTTTCAACGTAACCGCCGTAGCCTTAGTGTCCGTGACACTTGTCGGGTAGACGTACGTCGTCCGACCCTTGGCAGTAGGTGGACTTTTCGTACGTGCGATCTCTCGAAAGCGGTCTCGCGTCCCTAGTAACACGAGGATCGTTCAGGGAAGATAAGCAGAAAGCAAGTCGGACGTACATTTTACCACCGCCCCTACCTCCTCTTCCCCCTTATACCCGCGGACCCAGTCACCCCATCGAACACCAGACTTGAGCTTGCTAGAAGGCGCTTAGAGATTAGGCGGCGGGAAGAGAAGGGGGCGGAAATAAATAACGTTACCGTTTGAGTAAATCGCATTTATTGAGGAATACAATTAGTGTCGTGCGCGCGAGGAGGGGCGTAGAGGTGATAGCGTGCCAGAGCGCTAGCGTGTCATCAAGATGTGTTACGCTAAAATTAGTTAGAAGGGAATATGGAACCAAATAAGCAATGAGCCAAACCTAGGGTCCTCAGGAAGTGGTGTATCGAACGGCGAGAGGGCTAGTGCAGAATATCAGCCTGAGAGAAGAGAAGCCGAGGAGATAAAAGGCGAAAAGGCGATGGATCTGCCGGAGAAGCGTAGAAGGAACCACTTACGGGCCAAGAATATGATGGCATTCACACCATCGAAGAAGGGAAGCCAGGCGCGTCTCTGGGTGCGAGCACCACCAACGTCGTAGAGAGCCCAAGGTTGCGAAAAGGTAGGGTGCTGACCTGGGGCTACCGAGACATTAGTTGCAATACAGACATTCAAACGAGGATATTCACCCGGTGGGAATGGGATTCGCCATTCTTGCACACCCATTGTACGCAGGCGCGCACGTAAGACATCATCATCAGAGGGCGTGTAGGACGAGATGGCTATTCGGTCGAGATCATTCAAAAAACTATTGAACAGGGATCAGTTGGCATCATGGTCAGGATTGTTAAAAATACGCACAATCCAGCCCCTTCCTCTATGCGAATACCTTTCCGTCGGAGTGCATTGCGGACGCGTTCATCGAGCCATAGGTGTCGAATGTCTTCACGTAGGGACGTGATGACATCCTGAGCGTCGGCACTTTCTCGTAATAGAGATATAGGGTCGGGACTATGGGAGAGCTGAGCAAGTGAGCGAACTGATAGCTCTGGTGTGACTGGAGTAGTAGAATCTGAGAGTCGACGACGAAGATCTGTTTCGACGCGTCTGAGTGGAATGAGACGCAAGCGAAGAAGACGCAAGTCGGGTGGTAGCTGTTCGATGTCGTCGAGGGCATCAAGTATGATTCCCACAGAGCGTATCAAGTTGAGCTGAATGACAGACCGCCATGATGCCCGTTCAGCGCGAAACGAGACGGCATCGTGAGCAAGCCGAAAATCTGGGCTGGTTAGAACACAATATTGGATAAGCTGGGACTGTTGGACGTACTCTTGATTACAGTACTTTTCCCGCTCTCGCTCTGCCCCAGCAGGAGAACCTTGACCACTGGGTCCTCCTTCAGACGTTTCCTCTCTAGGCGGATGCTCTCATCGATGGCTAGAGACTCTGCTGTCGGTTTCGTGGACACGGCGAAGGGATCCACCGTCATCTTGAAAGGAGAGAAGCAACCAAGATGGCTGGAAAGACGCCCTGAGCAACGAATCCCTGAAAAGTGGGAACCGTCAGCTGATAAGTAGGCAATTCGAGAATGACGCGAAGGCACTGATGGAACGGGAGAAGTCCGAATTCCGTGTGATAAATGAGATATCGATGTCGTGGTAATATTAAGCTCTCGCCGTTTTCTCCTTGGCGGTCGTCGTGGTCGTCGTGGTCGTCGTGGTCGTCGCCGTCTTGAACAACGACGGCCGACGACAATGACGCGCCTCGGAATGCAGATGGTGGTCGCTTGACAAGCACCGACAAACACTCAATTCCTCCAAAATACGTTGCCACGTGGGATCGCTCCCGGCGGGAATGGGCCGCGTTGCCGGCGCAGACTTATCTATATCGGCACTTTGCCTTGTCCTCGTTACTCCGTTACTCTGTATCACCACATGGTTTCACATCAGGGTGCAGAGGTGCCTTGACATCCTGTGTTCGAATGTTTACATGTCGTACTCATGAATTGTCGAATCTTTGTTACTCGAAGCTCTCAACTTCTTGAACATCATAGCGGCGCTTGCGCTGTATGTTCGGTGTACTTACTACCGCCACTCCGCATGCCAGTGCTTTTAGAGTTCCCCCCTTGCATGTGAAGTTCTGCGAACAGAGCGAGGTCGGTACCTTTTATGCACCAGTCCCATTATTCCCTCGGGGAAAGCGATGATACGTTGATGTCTTCTCCTAGTGTATTGTATAGTTTAATGAATATATAAAGATAATTTCCGTGCGGCGGATTTGCACGCCCAACTCCCTTTCCAAGGGCCAATAAGTAGTCGATGTCAGGACAAATTGCCTACCTGGATTATTCCAAATTTAACCTGCAGATACGGTCTCAAAAGTACAATTGTTTGTAACCATGCAGAAACAGTAGTGTGATCAATCAGAGAAGACGAGGTAGAGCCGGTGATTCCAAAGTGTTCGGGTGGTACAGAAAGAAAGAAGTGCGAAAATCACTTAGAGATTGCGAAGGAAGAGGATGGAGTATAAGCTAGGAAACACAAGGGGAGGTGAGGTAAAGTCGCAAATTAGCGTCCATCCAGGTGAGGGAGGGCGAGAGCTCCTCACTGAACACTGCCGAAATAGACCGATTGAGTCCTGCCGGCGTAGGCCTATTGGCTCTCCACAGAAGCAACACTCTCTTTGATGAGCTCCACGACCCCAGGATTTCGTGGCAAAACATGACAAAAAAAAGGTTTTGGACGACTTGCGAGTCCAGACGTATAGTCCCTAGGCGGGATGACAGGTCTGCTATCACTTCCAGTAATAGGCAATATATTGAAGCACCCAAGGGTCGTAGCCACATGAAGCCAGAGGGAATTTTCAGCGAGGAATCGACCAGGACAAATGCGCCTTCCCTGTGTATGCATGAATCAGAAAGTGCAAGCGAATTAAGCTATCGGTGGCCATACCCAGCCAAATGCAATAATATTCGGGTTACATGGGCCTCCATCTTTAGCATCCGGAGCGTCCATGAAACGCTCGGGGCGGAATGACATGGGGTCCGGGTACATGGATTCGTCGTGCGACTGTCAAGAAAATCAGTAACTAGAAATTTCATGAAAAGAAGCTCTAGACTTGCCATGGCGTACTGATTAGGTATCATGGTAGTGCCTTTCGGTATGAAATACCCTTCATAAACCTGGAGGAATCGGTAAAAAGTATAACAAGAAAAGGGTCACTCACGTCATTTTTCATCAGACGATGAGGGACGCCAAGCGGGATGACTATCGTTTTAGGGTCTATCATCGCTCACGATCATATCAAAAGACACTAGTACCGCACCTTGTTCCCACCGAAGCGTCTCCTTGACAATACATTCAATGTATGGCAAAGAAGCGCGGTCAGCAAAAGTAGGAAGTCGATCATTCCCAACTACCCGCGACAGTTCCTCTTGCGCTTTCATCTGGACTTCTGGGGCATGTAGCATTGCAAGGAAGAAATTGAGAACAGAGGCCAAAATAGTATCAGCACCCGCTGGGAGTAAAGCTCTAGATATGCACATAGTCTTCGCATCATGGAAGCACTCACTAGCGTACATCAGCGCGGTTGCTTTCCTGATCAGCTGCTCTTCCTCTACAGAATCATCCGAACACAAGCCTTTGGCTTCCATGATTGATCTGAAGAAACTGGGTTTCGCCTTACCTTCGTCGAACTGTTTCCTAGCCCACGCGTAAGGCTTAGTCTGTAGTTCTTCGGCTAGCTCTCGTCCTTCTCGAGCCACACGCTGGAAATGAGCACCAGGAAACCTGTCCAACAATTGATAAGTCTCAAGGACTTCTTTTAAAAATGTCCTTGAGTCTACCATTCGGGAACATATTTGAGGAACGGGATAAAATCGACAAGATAAGCTCCCGGTCGGGCCGCGGATACCATAGCGAGTTGAGCCTCTTCTGCTATACGCACGAATTCGTCATTCTTAACCGTCTGATATCCAAAGGCTAATTGAAAGGAGAGTCCTATCAGCGGTTGAAGCCTTCAAGCGAGTTCCCGCATACCGATCATCATGATAATAGATCCAGTAGTTCTGCGGTAGCAGGTGTTAAATAAGTGTAACATTGTGTAGAGTTCAAAAGACTTACTCTCGCAGAAGTTCTTCGAATTTCTCCGGGCATCGCAGGAATTTCTCGAGGAGCAGTGTTATTTCTCTCTGTCCATGTGCCGCGTTCAAAAAGAGTAATGATCAAAGATGTGAAAACCTACCGTTTGAATTGGTTGATAATCATCCGATGCTCTGGGATTAAACCCATGATGGAAGAGTTTCCGACTCTTCTTGTACTTGGCGCCGTAACTTTGAAGTCCCACATTGAATTCCCAGCCCATTCTATGAAAAGTCACTGGTCATATTCAAGATGAAGGGGTAAGATTGGCCATACAATTCTCTGACCATACGCATCTGTGGTCTGTCAGAATATATAGCTGACCTAGCATCTAACAAATCTGTCGCAGCACGGATCGTGTTGATTATACACATCTTTTGACCCATAACCTCGAGCATAACAAGCGGCCCTAGGACGAGCAACTGTGAGCATAAGTGGCGTCAAAGCTAAAGCAATCTATACCGTACTGCTTCCCCCATTCCGTAAATTTGAACCATTCTATAGACAGTTCAGTCTTTTGAATGCAAACACGCCAACTAGTTCAATCACCTTCTTTGATTGGCATATCATATATATTACCAACAAACGGGATGATACTGGGTATCGGACCGGGAGGATACGGAAGTCCAAGAGAGTTATTCAAACGTCGACTGTAAAGTTTACAGACAACGACGACAGCAACCAGAAGGAGGGTAGTGTTGACCACTAAGGTCGTAGAGCTCATACCGGTCCAATGCATGATAAGACGGCGGCTGGGAACAGTCCCAGAGGCTTAGACGTAGTATAAGAAGGTACCGGCTTTTTACTGTTTGCCTTAGTTCGCCTGTCCCCCAAAAGGCATGGATTATTAGTTACAGGGCTAGACTCGTAGCCCATCATCCAGTGATGAGATTCTCCAAGGAACAGCTCAAGCTGACGGTTGTACATGTGATGATGTAAAGATTAGTAGGATCAAAAGGAGATGACTAGTGGCACCGAAAATCTCTGCTCTGAAAACCAGCTCGACGAGGTTAAATCATGCAAATGCGTACAGAAAGATAAAGCTGAACATGTCCCCAAAACAGGGAGATATTCGTCGAGACCATAGAGGAAACGACAGGTGGATGCTCGAGATCAAAGATGGTTGTTGTCTTTCGGCTAGAAATATTTCTCCGAAATCGTCTAGAATGGCACAGACACATGGAACTCCTTAGGGTTCACGTAAATGGATCAGCATTGATATAAGACAGAAATTAAGTCTGTAGATCAGTTGGACGTTCAGGACTGGATGGAAGGAAGAGAAAGCGGCTCGAAGGCAGTGCCCGGAATGGGAGCCCGGTGGTTCCGGAAAGGGTGAGTCGGGACCCGAGCCATCCGACTTCTTTTTCCCACGACTCTTTCAAAACGACGATGGCATCGCTATTCTCTTTGTAGGCGGCAAATATGCTTGGATGATGACATATTTATGAGCAAACGACCAACTTCAGCCTGTTATTCTCTTTGCTATAGACTTCCGACTTGCGATCTTCAAAGATGGGAACCGCCGCGGAAAGGAAGCTTGTCTGGAAAATCGATCTTATTTGTGAGTTCATATTAGTCCTTGGAAGTTTTTATCAATGTCCGGCTAATATATTCTGGATCCAGTAATGCCGGTTCTAACTGTGGCATATGGACTTCGTGGGTCATATCACATGGTCGCGATTCGGTTACTCAATGATCATCCACATAGAATTTTACGATAAAGCCATTTTAGGGTCGGCATCAGTCTTTGGAATCATTGATGACTTGGTAGGTTTCTATTACTGCACTTTCGAAACGGAAAATCATAGAAACCATCGCAGCACCTGTCCACAAAACATAATGGAGTCACTTCCACTCAACGATATTCTACGGCTAACGCTGCATTTTACTGTAAATATGCATCGTCTGGCCCACGAGTATCCATATCCATTCTAATCAACTTAATATTTTAGATGGATACACTGTGGGGGTGCTCCCAATCGCACTCATTCTACAGCGGCTTCCCCTTGTAAAAACTCTATCCGCATTCATCTTCCTGTGGGGAGTCATCTGCATGCTTACCGTCGTTGTGACGAGTTATCCTGGCTTGGTCATACAAAGGATTTTCCTAGGCATGGTTGAGGTGAGCGTAATGCTTCCCCTCACTTAAGATCGATGTTAATCAGTCTGGTTCGGAATAGTCAGCAGTATCTCCGGGCTTCCTTGCAATAACCGCGCTGTGGTACACAAAACAAGAACGTAAGATCGACTCTACCTGGCTTCCATTTCTTGTGATTCATGATTTTGTAGAGACGGCCAGGCTTGGTATATGGTACAGCGCTACGGGAATATTCAGTATGTTCTCAGGGGTAATTAACTACGGCCTTGGACACGCTTCAGGAAAGTTGGCAACATGGAAATACATGTATGTACTTTATAGGTTTTCTCGTTGCTGCGTGACATGGCTACTCAGGTACCTGTTTGCCGGTTCATGGACTATCCTCTGGTCGCTCGTTGTTCTCCTTGTAATACCTAGCTCACCAAACGAGCCCGGCCGATGGTTCACGGAAGAAGGAAAAAATCCTGTTGAAGCAACGTTTAGCTTCTAACATGACAGGAAAAGATCAGACGCAGTGGAAATGGGATCAAGCCTTGGAGTCTATAAGAGATATCAAGCTTTGGATATTTCTGCTTTGCGCGTCGGCTATATATGTATGCAATGGTGGCGTCACTGCGGTAGGGATTATCTTCCTTGCATTCTGATTCTGCCATTTACATCCTTGAAGTTTGGAGCGCGAATTATTACCTCGTTCGGGTATAGCTCATTGAATGCTATACTCCTGCAGATACCTGGTATGTGCAATTACATCATAGGCGATCAAATGATAACAATTCTTGAAGGTGGTGCAATGACTTGTCTGACTATCTGGATATCTGGATGGTTTGCCGGGCGGTACAAGAACATCCGCACCTACCTCTTACCGATCACCTGTTGGCCGATGATCATCGGCGCCGTTATGGTGTGGAAAGGATCGTGGATTCACAGAGCTCTGCCGCTATGGGGATATTACCTCGTCGCGTCCTTTGGTGCCCCTTATGTTCTGATTCTGTCTTTGGCCGCTGCGAATGTTGCGGGCGGGACGAAGAAAGCTATTTGCAGTGGCATGGTTTTCATTGGCTATAATGGTGGGTCTGCTGTTTACTCCCTCCGTACTAATGCTGATTCATTTATCGATGTGCAGTTGGTAACATCGGAGGAGGATACAGTAGGTCATTCTTTATCTTCGAGGGCTAGTTTTCACATACTGCTTGCTCGCAGTTGTTTTGACTCCCGAAGCCCATATCCACTATAAATCAACTTGGATAGCTATCATCGTGTGCATGTGCTGTGTGTATTCATTCCCCTTTCATCATTCGTGTGATCTTATGCCAATCTGCAGTTGTGTCTGTCGCATCGCTCGTATTGCGATACGTCTTGAACACCGATAATAGAAGGCGGGAAGTTCTCCTCGCGTCTTCGGCCTCACAAAAGGGTGATGACGAGGCTTTGAAGGCGGAGGACCAGGAAGAAAAAGGCGACAAGTTCATGTTTGAGGATCTGACAGACTTTCAGCAGAAGGACTTCAGATATGTTCTGTGAATGAAAATTCACAGGTTTATTACTCTACTTACTGTCTACATAAATGCTTGTAGAAGTCTCATCTCTATCTTCTTCTTTTCCAAGGGTTAACAATATGTCGAGGGAATATGTTACATGAGTAACGGTCAGACTGGAGATTTTAGGCCTGGGGGATAAATCCCGGATTGGTCGTTGTGACTTTCGCAAGGCGCTTAGAATCCGGCTACTTGCTCTCCCATGTACTCCCAAAGCCGACGCCCCAGAGCTTCATCCTTAGTAGCCGTAAACGCCGCTCCGACTCTCGCCCATGGTTTCATGTACTGCACCTATCAGTTCCCCGGGCAAGTCAGCATCAACAGGAGGTACTCACTCCGCCGTTACATTCCACCGCCATTGACTCAGGCATTGTCGCGGCATACAGCTGCGTGAGCCCTCCCATGTCTACTGGGTATAACATCGTCTTATTCTACAACAGAAATAAATCAGAAGGCTCCGATATTGGAGGAGGGGGAGGGTACCGCTATAGCTCGCTCGAAAGGTGACATATGTCGCTGCATCTCCGATCTCAAATTTCCCGGGTTTACAGAGATGGCGATGATCCCTTGATCTGCGTATCTGCGTGCCAGTTCGGTGGTCCATACCACTAGGGCCTGGCAGTGCTCCTCAACAACAATCCGAGAGATGGCATGAGACTTACGAATTTACTCTGCGAATACAAAGCCATCTTGCTCATCTTACGGCGTTTGGGTCCGTCTCTGAATGTATCAAACTTGACACCATTCACAAATGTGTGATTTAGTGAGGCGGTGTTGATGATTCGCGGTTTGAATTCAGGGTTCGACGCAAAGGTGGATGTGAGTGTAGGGATGAGAAGATGCGTAAAGTAGAATACACCTGAGAAGGGACGGCTTAAAACTTTGTGCCAACTTGACGTACGAATGTACATGTACGCACCGAGCATGTTGACGCCAAATTGGAGATCGTACCCTTGTTCAGTCAGAGCATCAAATGGAGAGGAGAATACGCCGCTATGAATTGTGAGTCGAGTTCGCAGGCATGCTAAGACTGATATACCTATTGTTAAACAAAACGTGGAGCTCTGTTTCCCGACTAAGCTGTGGATGAGCAAAGATTTTCTCTCAGGAAGAAAGGGTCTTACCTGGTAAACTCCTCGACGGCGCGCTTGATAGAGTTCAAATCAGCAAAATCAACTTGTAGGAACAATCCCTCTTGTCCGGTTTCATCGTGCAACTCGTCAATTGCAGCACGGGCCTTCTCCTCGCTCCGGCAAGCAAAGTAAACCTTTGCGTTGTGCGCGAGGAGAGCTTTGGCAGCGACTTTTCCTACACCTAGAGTATGCAAATTGTCATAAGGGCGCGCCAAAGGAAGATGAACACCTACCGGTATTGGCACCCGTAACAATGATGACTTGTCCTGAGAGATCAGGCAGTTGATCTACAGAGAACTGAGATTTCGGAGGGAAACATTGGTCGATAAACATATGTATCCTGCAGTCCGAGTCAGTATTGGAGGTACGCATGGTGAGTTTATCAAGGTGCTCTCATGCTGACTTTGTTGTATAAGTAGGTGCGGACCCTGAACGATAGGGTGCAAGACGCGTAAGTGCCCTGCCGACGATGCCGTCTGTGCAGTTCATGCACAGAATCTCAAATCAATATGACCATGAAAGCGTATGGAGAACGGGCCAGCTCCGGGATGAATTGTCTTTAAAGAGCCAGTCAAGTGGTGGAAGAGGCCGTTTACATTGAACGGATCCTAGCGTAGGCGAAGAAGTCATTATATTCAAGATGTGCACCAAACCCAGGTCAGTCGCCAAGGCTATCTCAAATTAGGACTATTCCAATCTTGTATGTAAGAGCGCGGCGTTGGTTGTAATTCGTTACTCACCAGGAGTAGACTGTTACTCAAAGATATAATACGACGAAGAGCATTACTGTCATATACGTTGGAATATACACAGTTGCTGCCTTTCCTGTGTAGCATGAGAATGGTCCATGCTTTGTCCTATGAAGGAATCAGTAAAACGATGGGTCTCAGATGGAAAATAGACTCACTGGAAACCTGACATTACACAGGAACGGACTCCACCTGGGGTAGCGCATCCAACGCCTGTTTTCCGAGCGTGGCCCAGTCGCGTAGAACGTCGGGATTGGTGTACCACTGTGACACCTCAGCAATCTTTCCCGACGACAGGCCCCCTCCTTTCACCCACTTAGCAACATCATCCTCACTCTTGATGGAGTCGAGGATACCAATAACGGCCAGAAGAGTCTCGTCATCGTCATCCACCCCCAAAGACAGACTGCCCATCTTGGCTACCAAGTCGTCCCCCTTCTTTGCAGCTCCTCGAGCAGAGCGCGTGTATTCCTCCACACAGATATGGTTGTATGGCTGCAGACGCGCCTTTGACGGGGAGTCATCCAACAGAATCAGTATTCTTCCCGTTGAAGTCGCCCAACGACGCCCAAACACGAGAAAGATCTTTGGTTGTCTGGGTTTTGCGCCCATACTCGGCCTTGGACAGACCCATTTGATCGCGTGTCCATACTAATTTGAGTTTGTCAACGTGCTCTCCGAATGCTCGTTCTACCATCCATCCGACGTTCTTTGGTTGAGCAGAGCTCCAAACCATCGTGTCGAGCCATTGTCGGGTGGCGGGATGGAAGAGAAAGGACGTAAAAGTAGAGAGGTATGGGCGGGGATGATATGTCCGGGTCTTTCTATGTTTTGGTCGGAAGAGAAGGGCTGCCATTGAGGTCGAGGACGAGGAGCTTACGCTTCGTCACGGTGGTCATAAGAATCGAGGCGTGCCGCGGAGCAGACCGTGGGAGAAAGATGTGCCGCTTACCATAGTGCCGCGGCATCAATTCGAGCTTCCAGAGTGAACGTTTGAACCTTGAGTGAACCCTAGCGAACCCTAGTCAAGGCAACACGCTTGAAATACTGTGTTCCGAAAAGCAGGGTCATCCAACTATATTGCAGCTATTGTGGCACATCAGTGGCACCGCTAACTGGACGCTAGCCCACTCTACAGGTCGGTCGCAAGCGCAAACTTTCTTTCAACCTGAAACCGTAATTAACTTGTATTTCCAGATTTTCGAACATTGTGGCAAAGAAGAGAAGTTTCTGTGAGGTTTTGAACTTTCATCAGAACTAGACATACTTGCGACAACATAGCATTTCGAAACCGGTCAAGGGGTGATGCTCAATGGCCAACTTTGAGAACAGCCCTCCGGCGTATTAGTTCGCTTGCTGCAACCATGCTCTGGTGAACTGGTGATAGGTGAAAGACGGAATTGTTGTGCACCCTGGTCCGGGTACGTCGGGCGGCGATCGTGTCTAAATATTAGCGCGACAAAAATAGACATGGGTCATACAGACACAGCCACCCTTCGTTCCTCAAATACCCCACGACCGAACCGGTGCTGGCATCAAGACCTCACCGCACCAAGCCATGAACTCGTCCAAAATGTCCCCCGGCGCGTACCCCATCCGTCGGCGCCGCTTCAGTCATCTTCGTCGCCGTCCTTGACCGTCTTGGTCCTCTACTTCCGCTCATCTCTGACCTTACCCGAGTCCCTCAAGGATGTGGGAGATTCCGTCCTTTCACGAGCATCGGTCGCCAAGCTGGCCTTGACCAAACAACGTAAACGGCCGGTGGATGAGATATATGGGCTGATACATCTGGTGACGGGCGACGTCGAGCATGAGCATATCCTTAGTCACAGCATGACGATGCTCGACCCAACGAAGCCCCTTGACATGAGGATCTATGCTGCAGACGAGGGCGACGATGTCGATTGGGAGGCGGAAAGGGAGGCGCTGGATAAGCAGTTCCCGTTGGTCGTGTTCAGTAAGAGCTACTGCCAGTGAGTGTGGCCTTCGTGGTGATATTTGTCATACTTACCTCGTGTTCAACAGATTCTCAAAACGAGCCAAGACGCTATTAGAGACATTAGACCTTGATCCACCCGTGAAGATTATCGAGGTCGATCTGAGAGGTGTGTTATTCTGTTTCTATACCGCGCTCTTACTCATTCTGCCTGACAGACGACTCGATCCAACTAAAATCGCTTCTCACGCGTCTAACATCTCATAGTACATTCCCCAACGTTATTCTCCGAGGGAATTCTATCGGCGGTAGTGATGACTTGGTAAAGCTGCACGCTTGAGGGTAAATTGAAGGGTATACTCGAGGGGGCCGGAGTGAAAGTGAGGGGATAAAAAATATACTGGGATGGCTGTACAACATCAAGGGGCGCTTATGAGCGGACTAGTTTGTATTATATGTAACTCGCTTTTGTACGTAGTGACTGATATGTATCACTGGGTGTATCACGAACAGTGTTTTTGTCGTTAAATGAAAGCAATGTAACACGCATATCAATGGCGACGCCTCACATAACTAAGCTACCAGGACCCTACATCCGGGGAAACAATCCTATGTTCATAATCTAGTCAGGCCAGCGGTTCCTTCTGTGCTGAGAGTCAACTCCTTGGGGCCGACTTTGTATGACTCTAGTTCTAGTTCATCGGGTATTTCGCGCGTGTGAGGGCTGGAAGAGACGTCCGTCCCGAATTGAATCCCAGAATCCTAAATCCGCCGTGGGTGAGAAGTTGGCAAAATTGCAAGGGATGAAACGTACCTTTGGCATGAATAAATGTCGACGATCATTGACGTTCTGAATATAAGGTCGCGCATTGATCGATGCGAGCACGGTATTGCAATAGACAGGCGAAAGAAGGAAATAGAGTCCCGCATAGAGGTAGTAGGTCGGATACGCCATTAACTAGGGATAGTGAACCGGATGGTTTTTATAGCGAGCGATTTCAATTCATACCATGATCAAAGCAATGATGGCTATAATGGCTGGCCAGGTGCCCGTGTTGATTGAGAAAAGGATGAGCCGATGGATCATAGAACGTGTCCTTGAAATGGTATGATTAGATTGGGAACAGCGAAGGAAAGACGGATCGACTAGCGTACTCATTGGTTGCGTTGCCAATATTCAGATACCTTCGCCAGAGGAATAGGCACATAGTAATCGCGATAAACAGATCGACAACAGCGCCGTCAATGAAGTACGCGATGGCAATGCCCTGTATAGCCATGAGAACTTGTGACAATTGAAGTTCAGGTTCTTGCCTTGCTAGTAGACGTTGTAAATTGCAGTTTATCTGTCGCTGGAAGGCTATTATGATATTGCTAGTCAAATGTCCAGTAAAATCCGTCTCAGAAGGCTCACTTTATAACCATGAAAACTACATAACAGTCAGTACTCCGCGTATGGCATACAACGGTTCTTTACACTCACTGATTCCGTCGACTGGGTAGCATACATTCCTTAACGTACGCTGATGGAAAGGTATGGCCACTTACTGAGCTGGAATAGGATCGTAGGTGCCTGTGTAGGGTCATTATTCGCAGCGCGACTGGAAAGGGAGAAAAGGGAGCACTTACAAGGAAAGTCATGACAAGGTTGCTTTTATTACTGACTGAAAGGACATCAAAGAGCGTTATCACTCAAGTAACACAGTCCTACACATCCATATTCGATACGCAAAAAAGCCTTGAGCCGGCGTGGTTACCAAAATCTGCAGGGCAACAAGTAAGTATGTTAGACATACGAGGGCTCAAAATCATTGACTCACCGTGAAAAGAATTTGAATCTGGGCAGATCAGAGGGTTTAAAGACATTCGTAATAATTGAACACTGACCAAATACTCTCTGTCGAACCGGGACACCTTAGTAGGACAGACCAACCTCTGAGCTGAAAAAACGTACAAGCTAATATGATCTGTACTTGCTGTCGCATTGTCACGTATCGCCTTATATACTAGAGATATCATGTACTCAGACGAAACGCTCAATGAAAAATACGCGCTATCATTTACCTCCGGAAATAAGCAAGCCTTGGTGCACTGTATCCATAGACCTATTCACAGGCGTCAAAAATTATTCCGGAAATACGGTGATGGGCGTCACCAGAGCCACATAACCTACGGGAGGAAGATGCCATGAGTTACTTGGGGACGCTCACAACGGAATCTCTTACCAAGAGCCTGATATGGCAACTATCTTTCTGCCCACTAAGATGATCCTTAACGTGGGAGTTCATTGGCTTTCGAATGAAAGTCGTACCTGAAGAAGTACAGAAAACTACCGAATGACAGATTTCCATAAGCCGATTGCGACTTGTGTGGACAAAAATACTGACATTTGCAAGCAGGAGATTCCTGTTTTTGTATCAATCAGCGAAGGATCACAGAAGACTAGTTCGTCCTACCCCAAAGAGCCATCGTGAACAAGATCGCTAGAACTTCGACACCAGAAAATTGGAAGAAATCCGGCGTTGGAGAGAGATGGACAATAGTAGCAGGCATTGCGTGCGGTGGAGCCCAAAGACGAAGGAAGCCTTCCTTGATAGATGTTGACTCTGGGTTTTTTAGAACGTGTCGACAACCTTTTCTATGCGGCTGCTGATGATTTGTCGGCCTTAGCCGACACTCAGTCCTGATATTTCATCAGAGTCAGAAGGTTGTCAGGTTCTTTGGAACATGTTTGTGATCACTATCATAGAATATGTCGAGTCGGTATCTCAAGACGGGTCCTGTATGGAGCGCATTCTTACAACTAGCAAATGAGCACTGAATAATGTACCTAACGAGGGGATCAGTATCATGATATGTCTCAGCTGGGACTTCTTTACGCGTAAAGCAGGCTAGGAGAGATCAATAAACATTTTACAAAACTTGAATCATGTAGAAAACTGCCGTACTCGGACACCTGACACGAGAACCTGTGTACAAGCCGAAACCCGCCAAAGGGTTGCTCCTCACGAAGTTGACTTGTAAGCACGAGAGTCGGGAGGTTGTTGTTTTGCCCTTGGACAAGACAGACTATGAGCGGTTCACAGAAATCTAGTAGTCAGCCCAAATGCCAAAGAAAAAAGTGTTGGGAACGCTCATGGCAACAAACCTTGTTTGATCAGGAAGTCCCAATTTCATGTTCATACCGGGGTCCATATATTGACCGTATCTGCTACGATATATATTGATGCTGGTCCTCGTCGAATTGGAATCCTATCATTTCCCAGTATGTATGGCGGGAGATACGGTATATCGATGGTACGTTGCTGTCGTCTCCAGCCCTAGGCAGGCGGAGCTAGTTTTGAAGGGTGGAAAGATTCTCTTCAAGCGTTATATCCGGAATAACTGTTTTGAGATCTGTACATTATCACAGATCTTCTGGGTAACGATGATTCCTTGATTTGCGTAACTTGCTAGTTCGGTGATACAAGCGACTATTCCCTGGATGCTGCGGTTCAAAGTACTATACTTAGTCCGCGCGACGGCCTGTAGGGGTTTACGAACCTGCTTTGCGAACACAGCGCTACCTTGCCCATCGTACGGTATTTGGGCCCAACTTTGAATGTGTCAAGCCTGAGACCATTGCCAAAGACGTGATTCACCAGGCAGTGCTGATGATCCGTGGTTTGAACTGGGATCGGACAAGGTGCATGCGAGTGTAGGGATGAGAAGGCTGATGAAATAGACAACGCCTGGAGAATGCGGTTTGTGAAACTGGGTTAAGGACGTGCGATGAAACTGTTCGGTTTGAGCATCCAAACAGAAGGGAGGAGAGGATACGCCATTGTGAATCGAAAGTCCGAGAGCATACTCAGATTGACACACCCACTGTTAAACACGTGAAGCTTTGATTCTCGACTTGAGTCGAATAATTTGCTGTCCAAAGAGAGGTCTTACCTCGCAAACTTCACGCTTGATAGAGTTCAAGTCGGTGAAATCAACTTGTGAGAAGAGTTCGTCTCTCTGGTGTTCTTGCTTAAATAACTAGTTGCGTTACGGGCTTCTCTGCTGCTACCTACTTCTGGCGGCAGACAGTAAGCAATATTTCACATAAATAGAAGAGTGCTTACGTTCAGTTGCTCGACGTAGCTCCCGTCTCGAAAGTTTACTGCCTCTTCTGGCGTGTTTCTAGAGGATTCGATTAAATTCGATTCCCCCGATATAGGATCGAACACGAGCTGAATCCCTCAGCCTTCTTTACTATACTCATGGATCTTGAACACAGTCATGGTTCCGAAGGAATCTTCGACCGCAGATTCCTCTTGTGCGAACGACTTGCTATGAACTTCTCCCTCGACGAGCTGATCACTCAATGCGCCTATTGCGGCGCATATTTTGTGGCATGCTGCCAACACCAGTCTTTCAAAGGGAAGCTATTTCCCTGCCACAACTTCAGACTCATCTTTGTCGATGGCGCATGTTCCAATAATGGGAGGTTAGGCGCGACGGCGGGGATTGGGATCTTCATGGGAAGCTGGTGAGAGGGACAAATGGAGTATTCCTATTGACGATGCATTGGATCCGGGCACCGAGAAGACCAGTCAACGTGCGGAACTGTTGGCTGCCCTTCAAGGATTGGAGAAGTTGCAGTATGCAACACTTTGAGACAGGATGTAGAGAAATACCGCAACGAGAAGAGGCACGAATTGCGGACGTTCAAGACCCATAGCACGGGAGGACGACTCTGGTCCGGTAACTCGTCCTCAATGGATTATCGCATCCGACTCGGAGTATGTTGTGTTGGGTATGACAAAGTGGTTGTCCAAATGGAAGGTACGCATGTCTCTTACTTTTTCGACCCGTAGCTAACTGGTGAGTATCAGACCAAAGGAATGCGCACGTCTCAGGGAAAACGACCTGCGAATCTTGATCTTTATTTGAAGTTGGATGAAGCCGTCAGTTGTGTGGAGAAGGAGGGTATCGATGTGGGATTTTGGATAATTCCTCGGGAGTTGAACAAGGCCGACGAGTTGGCGAAGAAGGCTACAAAGGCCATAACTTTCTGAAATGTGATTCTCGCAGACCCAAATCAGTCTCCCGCCAGTTGATGACAATCTATCGAGCGGCTGTCATCAACCGCAGTGGAGGCTGGGTCGCGACTACACTTCTCGGTGGTTACAGCCAAGTACGACATACACGTACGGACGCAAGACTACGATGCCCTGTCCTCTGTAAGGCTCCTTTCGATAGATCTGAAAGTAATATGTACATTTTCTTCTCTAGAATAGTCCACATCCAGGACGTCGTTATTACCCAGTGAGCGCACTATTGGAATACCACCAGCATCGATATTTTATAGAGATAACCCAGCAAAGCAACGCGCCGTTCATTCCCGCCCGTTCGCCGGCTTGCAAGCTGTGGAATCCATTCTCGAACGCTAGACTCTTCTTCCTCAACGGAACGCTGAACGTTGAAGTTGAAGCTTGCAGAGGGTACGAAATCTGGTGCAACAAGATAGGACAAGAAGGACTGAGTGGTGGTATTGGTACTGGCACAAGGTGGGCCAATAGTGATCGTGTCGGAAATTTGTAATCCACACGTGGCTTGGCGCGAGGCCTTCTTTATGCCCTGCATGGGATTTCTACAAGGTGTACTCGTCAGCGTTTCCTCCAGTAAAACTGACAGGACTAGGCGAAGACTCCGCCGGTGACCGTGGGAGAGGAATGCAGGAGCTTAAAAACGCGCCTTACACGCGACTTCCACTCTGACTTTGACTCCCATGCCTTCTGTTCGCACCGTCCAGGACAACGAGGACAACAGCCATTCATCGGCGGCTGACGACTGTGAGAGTGAAGCCCATTCAAGGACTCAGGATATCTTCCAGAATAATGGTCCAGAGGTTGAGATTTCGACGTCTTATTCCCAGCGTCGACGACGCAAGTCGAGGCGCAGGACAATGGGTATGGAGCGTCCTGAATATATCGTCAAAGGTGTGTCTATTCTTCTCTTTCACCGTCTGCTCGTCTCATGAACAGCCCAGGGAACGACCCATTTGATTACGAGCAGAAATTCCCGGAGGATAAGCGGCACGAGGAGATGGGTCCAACAGCCAGAGTGTGGAGAACATACCTCGAAGAATGTGCTCCATTTGACAGTGAAATGGTGGAAGGGTGGAGAGATGGGCTAGATGTTCTCCTTGTCTTCGTGAGTACAATTGCTGAGAGATTGATAATTCCTTCATTGACAGAAGAAAAGGCTGGTCTCTTCTCCGCAGTGGTTACAACGTTCGTCGCTCAAACATCGCAAAGCCTCCAAGTTGACTATGGCCAGGTCACTGCGACTGCTTTTAATCGAGCTCATCAATGTCCAACGCTCTGCCTCGAACGGCTCCCTCGTAGATGATGTCCCTTCCTCAGACCTTGCATTTCGTCCCTCGATGTCGGACTCATGGGTCAATGGGTTGTGGTTCACCAGTCTCTCACTGAGTCTCACGACTGCCCTATTCGCTGTTTTGACGAAAGCAGTGGATCCATCAGTACATGTCTGTGCCATCAGGAACACCGCAGGACAGATGCCGTGTGCGTCCAATTCCGATACATTGGGTCTCCAGCAATGGCGTGTAGCTTTCATCATTGGACTACTACCCGTCCTCATGAGCGTATCGCTAGCTGTCTTTCTTGTCGGTTTGGTCCTTTTCATTGTCCCATTGCGCGTGGCGATCGCAGGTATTGTCGGAGCAATTACTTTCATATCATTTTCCGCCTACATCATCACCAACTTCCTTCCTATCCTATACCCTTCATGCCCCTACAAGACTCCGCTGTCGCAATACATATTCCCTCTCTACACCTACATTTTGCACAATGGCCTTTTCAACTGGCTGATATCTCCGATCTCCTAAACTCTGGACACGGCGGGCCCATATTCCAGCCAGGAAGGCCCCCACCGTTCGAACACTAAGGGAGGCTGAGCGTATGGCTGTGGAGAACAGTGCGGATGATACCGACGTGCAAGCACTGGCTTGGCTCATTCACATGTCGTCCAACCCCAGCGTGCGGAACATTGTGTTAGAGTCAACAAGCGCTTTGTCCCTCAAGTCTGTGAAATCTCTGGAGCAACGTATACCGCGTATCTCGTTCGAATGTTCTACAGCTCTCGAAACCCTTGGCTCTAGCCAAGACGTCTCTGTGCATGAAAATAAAGTGGATCGTCTCCTTCGAGCCCACCTCCGCTTCACAGACGCGTTCTATGTTAAGAGAATGCCGCGACCTGTGAAGGGGTGCCTCTCCCCTGGCATTTACGCAGACCTTCTCTCTATTCAGACAGATTATCGAAAGGAAATCCGAGAACTGGTCATATCCAATCTGAGAGCCGTACCCGATGACCCGACAGTTCTTCGCTTACAGCCCATAGTCTGGGCATACCTACTTCAGAAACTCCTCCCATCTGGTCCCGATAACCTCGAAGTGATGCAATTACTGTTCACTGAGATCCCATCGTTCTATTGGCGCGCCGATTACATTTCCCCTATCCATTTCATGGAACGTAAAGGGATGAAAATACCTTATGAAGATGGCGTCGCGACTACCCTTCAAATGGCGATTCAAGGAGGCTTGTACCTATATGTCGCTGAGGTCATTCTTCAAGACCACGTGGGCGTTGAGTCCACCGTTTTCCGCCAGGATTACGATTTATCTCCCCCTCAAGATTCACGGCTCTATCTTCTCTTGAATATGGCGGGCTCGCACTCTATACGAAGCATGGCAATTCCCCCCTATTCCTTTTCGGACAGTTTGTTCAGCAGGATTTTGCGAGGCATTGGCGAGTTCCTAGGTGTCAACGTATATGACAACAACCTGCCTGCCGTCGCCTTAGACACCAATCGCTATGCCGTCCTGAAATTATTATACGATCTGATCTCGTCGGCTGAGTTTGACGATACTGTAACCCACCGTGATCAGATTTTTGTCCTAACAACTTTCTTCCGAGTTCTAAATTCCACACTCCCTCATCCACCGTTCCTTGCCAAAGACTGGTGCACACCACAGCTGGCCATAAAATCTGTCCAAATTGCCTTTGAGGAAGCTTCACGGCCTTCGCTCTACCATGAGGACTATTATCATACGGCACACGAACTGGGTACCTATTTCTTCCGGCACACTTCCTTCACGAATGAGGCTCTTGCTCATTTTGTATCGACTCTCTTTGAACATTTGCGCAAACAGGATGGCCGTGTTCTATCGGTCTTCTTGGACCTCATTGTCACTGGGCTGGCATCCGAACAATTGGATGTTCAAGTGCGCCAGCAATCGTTGGAATACTTGTACAAGCCCGAAAATTTGTTTGCTTCTTGCACTACTCTCATTACTTGTGGTGAGACGAGGACTCTTCGTCGCCTCGCTCTCCTCCATCCCAAAGACCCTGCCTGGTCTGGTTGTCTACGTCAGCTGGAAGTCTTTGATTTCCCGGAACAGGCATCGGTGATGCATTACATACGTCATACCATATCCAACTTTAAGGCATTCATCGAGGCAGGTTGTGTGGGTACATTCGGGAAGGCTAATGAGAAGGCTGACACGATGTCCTCCAATTTCATGCGACTAGACCAAGAAGACGAGGATTCTCCGCGGCATTACTGGTCGACAGTGTGGCATAGGGTCCGGCGATTTATTCCAGGAAAAGACAGTCGTGAGGAGACGGGATTATCGAATAATGACAGTGGAGTGTAGTCTACATGTGGTAGGATTCTTTAACGATTTCATGGTTCAGGGATGCGCCGTGCGCTGTGCGTTGACGCATGCTGGAGTATTGACTGGTCAGACGGATGCGATTTTAGGCTACGGGGTTTACAATGCAGTCCAGCTTGGCTGGTTACGTCGACCATCAGAGGTCCGTAGCATTCCATCTCATACGACTTTCCTGCCAAGGCTGCGATTCCCACTTTCAACTCAAGATTCTCTCTTTCTACTGACCGACTATGTATCCTAGCGGTACCTAGAGATTATGGAAATAACTGAGATCAACAGTACTTACATACAAAGCAAAACTCACAGGTTTCTAGGTTTCAAAATTCTGATCCCTGAGGAAGATAGAATCATGCAGCACGCACTGCTTGTTTCGCGAACGAGTCTGCTTCGTAATTATCTTCTCGTCCAATCTTCCAAAATCCCACTTGCAATCCCATCATTTCATAGCCTGTAACAAGATTATTCCAACTCGGCAAAAAGATCAATATTGGCAGGCTCTCTTCCTTGAGAAGTTCTCCACGAGTTTTCCTGGATGGTTTATGTTTGGTGATCTCAACTACGAAATCCGATTACGCACCTTCCACTCTGGCAGCCATTTCGTCATGCCATCAGCTACATAGCGGGAGTCTGTGACGACGACGTAATCGGGAAAGTATTCACGCATCCCCCAGATGTTGACGTTGAAGTGGCTCTTGTAGGTAGCACTACCATGCTTTCTGATGCTTTCAGCACGATCCATCTCCACTTCATTAATCTTCTTCAGGCCATAGATAGCGGCCAGAAGCTCCGCACGCTGACTCGTCCTGCTCTTCCCACAATCAATGGAATCATCAATTGAGATGCTCCATCGATAGTCTGACGTAGTTCCCATCGCTATGCCTATTCCTGAAGTCGCATTGGGCTGGCCATTGTTGGAACAAGCACCGTCGGTGAAGACAAGCTTAAAGTTGTGACAGGGGTCGAATAACTCATTGAAACTGCAGTCTGGACAGACAGCGAAATACCGCGTGCAGTAGAGACATCTGGTGAACTGATCACGAGTTTGGGAGAAGACTGGGTATGGGATGAACTCGCGGTTGTTGATCCTAGGATAGTTGGCGTCCATGGGCGTTGCTGCAGGAGGCAGCAGCGGGGCCAAGTGGTCAGAGTTAATCGTCTTAAAGGACAGCGGAAGTTGCTGTAATTAGTATCGGCTGTAGTCTTCTTGTCATAATAAAACCTTCCCTCCTAATAAATATATTTGGCGTCGTCAAGAGGTTCCACCCCCGAATGCTTAGGGGCCCTCACCGTCTTTCACCCTGCTACAAACGTTACAATTAAAGAGGTACTAGAAGCTAAGAGTGAATTCCGACGGACCGAGTTACGAAGAAGATATCTAGAAGATGTAGTGAAATTAAGCATAAGGACGATGAACCGTCACGCAGGCACTGAATGCGTTTAAACCTCCTGGAGAAAAACCTCTGTGAGAACAAAAACAACCTGTGAGGAAATGGTCTGAAACTGGTGAATGAAGGATATAAAAGCATTAAACGAACATTAATAACAGGCTTTTGCAGCTCAAAATAGTCTCTCTGAAAATTCATCGCAGGAAATCCCCATAAACCCGGCTCGCTAAATAACCCAGATGCCATGCCGAGTGCACACTATGAAGAGCCGACCACACGTTACTGTGCTGTTCGTCTTGCCGTCGACCGGACAGTGCCCAGCGTCCAATCTTGGTAAAAGTGACAGGCATGCTGCCCTCGGACTGAGGATGCCTGAGTGCCAGTGAGGGACTTAGAAATGACATCGTGTTCTCTAGAAACAACCGTCTGCTCCGGGTCATTCTGTTAAATAGCAGAGCAAGTCGCGTCCATTGCAGTTGAACAAATGGATATTGATGCTGCAGCAAGGACGTGTCGCCATCGAAGGAAACGAAGGGCCCGTCGCCCAATACTTAAGACACGCTTGGAGGTTCGATATGCAGTCAATACTCCGACACTTGTCTGGGGACTCAGCGCTCAGCGGCGAGTAAACGATACCGAAAGTGAGGAATCCGGCACACATCTAAGCGACGGCTCCTTGAATTCGCCACAATTGGAACGCGTTCACTACCATGCCAAAACCCTGACAGATGAATTTTGGTCCTGACGATGACGACATGGCTAATTTGGCTGCGCGAGCACGTGATCGCAACGTGCATATATACAGCCAGCCAAAGGAAGCGCGCTTCTTATCCTTCTACCCCCAACATCGCCCAGTTTCTAGGACGCCTCGCAATTACTCGTCCATATCCCCTGCTAGGCGGTTACATTTTCCGTCCACCACACACAACTATCTTCTAAATGCCTTTTCCCAGCAAGATGTATTTCGCTATGCTCGCCCTTCTCATGCTCGCCGTAGCGCATGCTGCCCCTCTGGACCCGGTACTTCCTAGAGATATCCTTGCGAACACTCAGCCAAGCAATATCGAAAGGCGTCCCGCCACGAAACGTCATAATATCCCTCCATTCTCTGGGGCGTCTTCTCCGTCGGGAACCAAGACGACCCGTTCCATGCCCATGGCGATGCAGGCCCGTGCACCTGAGATAATCTTGCACAGCCGAACTGAGGAGATACGCGGGTCGACGATTGATAGAGATGAGAGTAGAAGAGGATGGGCGAGTTCAAGTCCGAGTGTGCGCGGGTACAATGGGCAGCGGTCATTGTCTGGAGAGGAGAAGTCCACCTCCCGCGCAGGGGCTCTTTATCCTCGCGCCCAAGATCATAGCTCCGATAAGTCTACGTATCAGCACATCTCTTCCATCTCTTCCCGCCAGCTTCGCGCCCCGGATTATGACTCTGCCGGAAATCAATCCAATTCTACCACCGAGGAGAATGGTTCGCACCCAACCACATATGAAGAGCAGAAACAGTCGACCGAAGGCGAAGAGCAGAAAGGCTCATCCTTCGACCAAAGATAAAGAGTCGAAAGAGAAGCGCACGGTACCTGTCGAGTGGTCGAAGACTTGGTCCGAGGAACGGAACCCCTCGGGTGATAAGATTGCGCAGCGGGATTAAGGAAGCCTGTTAGTTGCGCGACCGGGTGACCAGGACGTTCGGCTTGAGTTGATGCGAGGATTACAGGGCCGTATGTTTACTTTTGGGAATTTGGTTTATTACTATCTTGCAAGGTTGAATATTCTGGGAATTCATTTAGCGCGTCTAGTACAAAGTCCTACGCTTCGGCGTCGTAAGGAGGCAGTCCCCATTCTTCTGGAACGAACTCTTGCAATGATTTGAGCATTGCGTCAGCCTTCTCCTCGCCGACATATTCCACATCTAGGAGGTTCGCATCAGGTATCCAAATGACTTGCGGCGTTCTTCAGCACAACTGGTCAATGTAGAGCAAAGGACTCGCACCATTCATCCCAGCCCGCTTCCCAGCCTGCATTCCAGGCAACCCGTCTTCAAACACAAGTCCTTTGCTACGTTCTGCCTTGTGCGCTTCGGAAATGTCGCTCCTTGCTTCACCAACATCACGACGGAGAAGGTCCCTGGCAGCAATTAAGAAGATATCAGGCTCAGGCTTTCCTTTCATAACCCATCTTTCATCATCTGCGCACACCACTCGTCCTGTCAAAGCATCCGAATACCTCCTGTAAGTGTCCAGTCTTGAGTTCGTAGTTCCTTCGTCTCGATCCTGTGGCGACAGCAATAGGTATTCCGTGATTTTTCAAGTGCAAAACGAGCTTGGCGACCCCCGGCAGAAGGGGAACTGTAGGCCACATTGCGTCTTGCAGGGTGTTCCGTTGTGTGAGGTAGGACTCAAGCGTAAGTGAGATGCCGGGGAAATGTGATAAGAGGTGCTCAGCAGCTGCTCTTTCGGCTGAAAGTGAGGTGAGAACTTGGAACGAGGAGAGAGAGAAGAGAAGAATATGTACGTTTACCCATACACCCAGCTTTGATATCCCAGGTCATCTTGCAGCCGTAGGGCGCTAGTATGGCATCTGAATCGCGTTCGCATCAGTATAACCTTGTCAAAATCCCTTTCCGAGAAGCGTACTGGTAACATCGGTGTAGATCTTTTCAGAGTCAATCATTAAGCCTGTCTTGGGAATTGCAGCTCAGCAGAAAATGGGAGAGGAGCGGGTAGATGACTTACCATCCATGTCAAAGAGAACGTATTCGATTTTGGCCATCTTGAATTGTCGACGCGATCCTTGCGATTACAGATACCGTATACGAAGGGTACTAGCTCACGGTCAGAAAAGGTGAATTTGAATTTTGATTGATTGATTGAGTGCACGTGGCCTTCATGCTCCTTGTCTCGTAACTTCTTGTCTGGAGCGTCTGTATCTCCCTCATCATATTCCTCGTAATCTTATTTTTCCATGTACCCGACCGTTCCATGAGTCACGAATCTCTGAAGCTTGCAGCTACTGCTTCAATCGTATACGGAACGAAGATATCGCTGCAAAACTCAAATGTGTACATGTACTCTCACGGGAGGATAAAAGCGGCGGAACTATTAGAGCAGTCATGATTATCCCCGTACTCGTAAGTACTTGCGTATCGAATTCCAGGCGCCACTGACCTCCAGTCAACTCTTAGCTTGATCCGTCCAGCCAACGTTTCTCTCTCAATCTCGGCGCATGTACTCAGGTCTTCTGCGATTTTACGCTTGGAGATGCGCCTTTGTTTTCCTGTTGACATCGAAGGGCTTCTCAGCCGACAGTGTGATGGGGGCGAGGCAAACGGGGAGAAGGCGAGGTCGGCCTCAAGGTACGGCATGATAGAGCCTTCGGAGTCGGCCCTGATTGAATCATGTAGGAATGAGTCGACGCCGAGCGTCAGCACATGCTCCGTTATTCTCTTTGCAAATCGGCGCACCAACTATATTCCAAAGGGTGTTTACTATCCAACTGGTCCACTATTGTATCGAGTCGCTCGGAAGAATGGTGGGCCAAAACGGGTGCATAGAGCTCTAGTGCAGTTTCTAAATGATCCCGTATGGCTCTGGTCAGCTCCGCGCACCGGTGAAGAGAAAATGCTCGACGCACTACATCCCTCCACGAGTGGAAGGGTACGATGCATTTTTGGGAAGTGCTCTCTATCGATCAATCTCGCTCAGACTAGCGCTAAGCGCTATGACGAAACCAATTCCAGAAGATCGTTTCCCGGTCATTGAATGCTAGAGCTATCGTACACCTTATCATTCAAATCATGCAACGCTAACGAAGGAAGCTTGGGTTTTTCCTTTTCATCACCATCCAATAACGACGATGTCCAGACCCACCAAGTCGTCCCTCAGATGTCAGCCAGACAAGCCATCTTTCGCTATTTCCGCGGTCAAGAAATACGCCACATTGGATTCTATGGCTGCTAGGAGGAGCCTCTCGAAAACCGTACACGTCAAACCATGAGAAGGCATGGTTCACCTAGCGTCGATGTCATGCAAGAATCCATTCGTCTATTGACAGGTGTGGCGGACCACTCATCTGGCGGACGATGAGTGGTCGCTGGATGTTGACGTCCTGCCGAAAGTATCAGGGAAACTGCTAGTGCCCCGTGTCAACAAAAACTGCGCTGACATAAGGAGGCCCTTCATTGCTGTGGTCCAGGAGCATAGTCTTCCATCGAGTCACGAAATTTTATGATCAAGGCCAACAAGCGTGAGTGCATCATATGTACCGTTTGTTACTCGCGAAAATAACGAGCATTTCTAGACCGCTTTCGGCAAACGGGCAGTGTCAACGTACTTCAAATCATCGCATAACGTGTGCTTGGAATGCACAACGTCAACTGCGGCAGCGAACGTCTATGCCCAATTGATTATGCCTGCAAGTGCCCATTTCTAGTATATTGCCGTCATGTGGAATATACAGCGTATATGAAGGTTGCTCTAGCCGGATTAACGTGTGAACCAGGTGTCGCTGAACCTTATTTGTGGACATTTACGGAGCAGAAAGACGACGACGGTTCGCTTGGGATGAGAAAGAGTGCCACTGTTGCTGCTTCTTCTGCTTCTATGTGGGTGTTTTCGCTTGGTGGGAGCACTAGTGCTAACCGATCACCCGCCAGTCACAGAGAGAACAAAACAATGAGTGATCTCGACTCTGATTGAAGGCTGCGGTGGTATGTGGTGGTTCACTGCTAGTCGAAATCGATGGTAGACATTTGGTGACGATGCGCTGGGAGCGTGATGGAGCCACAGTTCATCATCATTGATGCCAACATACGAGGGTCTTCTACGTGTGGACGGAAACCTTCCAGTATGCGATGCAGTGTTCACCGAGCGCGAGAGCGAGTGGTGGTCCATGGAAGAATTGTGATGCTAGGGACCCTGATCAAGCTGCCAGGTGTGCGGGTCAGCTTGAATCTTCACCGGTCTCGCATCCGATAAATCTGATCGACGACGTCGACATTAGTGATTTAAAGCCAGTACAGCGTTCAAAAACTCCCGGAACCATGTGCCGTCGCTATCCTACAATTGGTCCGGAAACGCGGGAGTGAATGAGAGCGTCAATGTCGATTTGTGAGAGAGACAGAATTGGAATATGACGTGCGCACATGGTGGCCTCATTTCCGAAACACGGAAGAAGAGCATTCACGTAGGCCTGGGATCGTGTTTTGGGCATGATATTAGGACACTCAGAGGGATGTGGAAGTGGACAAGAATTGGGATCTAGTTGCTACGCTTTAATGCGCGGATTCGGGGGCGCTGGGGAGAGTATGGCCCAAGGCTGCTCCGTTTCGACACCATCATTTATGGTGATGGATTTAATCCACCGACATCTCCATCGATCTTGCTCCGAATACTTCCTTCGGTCCCGTGCGGATCCTTGGAGAGCCGTCTTATTATTTGTCGGTCGACAGAGGCTTCCGAATGGCCAGAGAGAACGAAGCGTTTCGGTCAAAAGCATCCTCCACCTCCCGAGACACTCCTATTTTTTATCGTTACGGCATCATTTCAATATCACCCTGGCGGCTTTCCCTAGGACCCTTCTTTTGAGATCAAGAACAATGGCAGGTGGTTGTCAGGTTCCCGTTCGCAGCTATTCCTGAGCCGGCTTGTGATCTCCATTCTTTTCTACTTGATGTCCATTTAAGACCCAAAGGAATCGAATGGACCAATTCTATACTATTCCTTCCGAGCCACCATGAACCGTCTAATGTCAAGATTCTGGATAGGACAGGGATCGTCTAGTGCGCTTTCTCTTTGTTGTCTCTATGGTTTCCAACCTGACTAATGTGTTCAGACTCCTTACCAGAACTTCCTCAAGAGTTAATCGACCTTATCATCGATGAACTCCAGACAAACGTACACACTCTCCGAGCCAGCGCGCTCGCAGGCCGCGTCTTCCTTCACCGCGCACGCACGCACCTCTTTCGACAGCTTGTCCTTGCACCACCTTTACCTGCCTCTTCATTGAGGAAGTGTCATTCACCCTCCTCATCGCCACCGCTATCTGTCTTGCGATATGTTAGAAAGTTGAGGTTGATCGGTTTAGGCAATCGCGGCAAGGAACAATGGGACCCGACAGAACTCCACAGCATCCTCGATGCCCTCACCAACCTGCAAGAGCTATCGATTGTCAACGTCGACGCATTGGTGCTGAAACTGGTGCAATCGGCATTATCTTCGAAGCCTTTGGATACCCTATTCCTCAACGTTCTGAGGTTCGAGGACAAGGATGGATTCTACAGCCTCATACGGAGCTTCTCCCGGCTGAAGCATTTCAGTTTACATCAGTTTCAATGCGATTCGCCATCTTCACCGCCTTCGTCATTGATAACTCCGAACGAACTTGACACGCTTGAGCTGGCATATCATTCCTACGGGTCGGACGTGGCGGAAATGCTCGTAGACTTGAGGTCATTACGTGGTCTGAAGACGCTCCTGGTGAGGCCCGCAAGCACGGATGACCTGGAGAGTATCGGGAGCATCCTAGACGCGACTAAAGACACGTTGGAGAGGCTGGACGTTGGAGCGATGCGGATGATTAGTCGGCCAGGCACGTCATATTGATTGATATACAGCGCTTTACAATGCTTACCCCGGATATTCATCAATTACAGATGGCCTCCCGTGCATCAACCTGCGCCATCTCCAGTCACTCTCGTTGTCGATTTCGGACAGTCCTGTTCATCAGCCGTTGCTTCGATGGTGGACTGATACGCTAGGTGCTTCGGACGAAATGTATCAGTTAGAAGAGCTTGTCATCAACGTCGGAGTGCACTTTTATGATGCGGACGTTGAAGAGAGCGACGTGACTTCTCATTTCTTCGCCGAGTCTTCTCGGTGGGAGGAACTGGGCAAGGCGCTTACGCGGTCGCAAATGAGGGAACTGAGGAAAGTTGTGGTACGAATACAACTCAGAGAGGGCGGGGAGGGTGCGATAATGATGATGCGGGAGTTAGAAGACGCCGTTCGGAAAGGACTTTCGCGTCTGGGCAGGCAGAGCCTTCTTGAGGTTGAGGTAACCGGTGTGTAGTTCCTAGTAACACATTTTGACCGTCACCCATCGGTTTATTTTTCTTTCCAGACTGTATGCATCGACCGGGGATGCGCCAAGCCTGAATAATGATAATCACAGCCTGTATCAATGTATTTCTGCAAAACTGCCCTTTCTAGGCATTCTTGTTTGCTATTTCTGTGCACGCAGTCGGTTTCCAAGATCTATGTTGGGTTAAAGTGGGCGTCAGTAGGCGCAACTGGTTCGCCGATCTGTCCTCCGCGTCTGCTCCGCAGTCAGTTCGTTTCATTTGCACAGGAACAAGCGTCCTTCCCGCGAATCTTCGCATTTCCAAGCCTGCGAAAGTCGACATTGGACAATCACGTACAAAGACGGAAGCATAATCGTCCATCGTAGGATATCCTTGTGGCTGTCCTCCGTGTTCGTCCATTTTCTTTGGATTCCATTCTCGGGTAGCCTTGGTATGCAAGTCATTGGATATTCGGCAGCAAGCAGCAGATGACAGTCTTTTATCATAAGAGGTGGACCGATAATGTGGACAGCGACTTGGAGGTCGATTCTCGGATGTTTTCAACACACCCAGGACCGACCTTCCGATGAGGCGCCGCACCATGATTTTCTGTTCGCTCCGTTCCAGACATGACGAACGCGCCGTTCGTTTTGTGGCACTCTGTCATGATGTGGGGTTCGAATCAGTGTAAAGGGCATGCTCCCCGCACCAGAACGAAAAAGAATTGGGGTTTTCGCTGTCAATAACGCCATCGACGGTAGCAAATTAGCAGGCCACGTACTGGCAGGGAAGCGGAAATATCCACGTCCAGAAAAATGTCGAACCATTCCAGTCAAAGCGTCAGGCCAGGGTACTTATACAACATTGGACTGCAAATCATAACGGAATGCAGAAAATAATTAAGAATAATGCGACGACACCGACAGGACGGCATGGTCCTTCTCATGACAACCCATTTTAATAAATAAGGAAGAGAACGGTGATCAAATCAAGGCACCATCATCGCTGGGGTTAATACTTATCTCCTCGTTCAACGTTTACACAGCCACAGTATCTATAGCATTGGAGTACGCCCAAACGAATAGGATATTTAGGATATAAACTATTAAACGTAATGTCCGATATCAGGTATTTTGAGACTTTGCCAATCCCGTAAGTACTTTTTGATCAACTCCACAGAGAATCACGGCGGCGATATCGACGCGCGCCTGAACCTCCTCGGGATCCTCTCTGCGATATTTGTAGTGGTACGGTCTGGCTTGCGATAGCTGATTCCAAGTGTGCTCACGAGCAGCGTGATACCCGTGAACAAGATGAGAGGGCCCTACAAACGGATGTCAACTACCCATAACTGGCGACGCAAATAAATGAACGCCTACATAACCCTCCAAACTGTAGGGGAATATCGATTTCCCCGTGAACGCCCAAGGGCGCAACAGCCCCGACGAGATAGGCGTCGAAAGCGCGTTCCCCACCCCCCGTCCAGCCATGAAGATCCCCATCATGATAGACGCCTGGTGTGGATCGTCACCTGCTACCGTAGATATGAATCGGGGCCACATTGCTGACCAGCTTGGGGCGAGGAACCCGTAGACGCAGGCAAAGACGAGTAATGGCGCGATGTGGGTGGTGAAACCCCAAATAAAGAGGACAGCAAGGGATGAGCCGAGGGCGGAGATGAAGATTGATATGCGCAGGTCAAAACGGTCGGAGAGGTAACCTAGGAAGATCAGGCCGGGAGCGGAGGCGCCTACAGAGTGACTTGAGCCCGATGAAGCCGATCTTGGAAGACTGAACGTACCATTCATGAGGGATAAGGACCAGGTTCCGACCGAGGTCGCATTGTTCAATCCTAGATCCGTCGCAAAGGCTAAAAATAAAAAATAAAAAATAAGAAACACCCCGCCTGGAAGTATGTAGTGGACTTACTTGGCAGATAGAGCGTGGGCAAGAATATTCCCAGTCCTTGAACCAAGTTTGCAATGGACAGAACCCAGAAAGGGTGGTACTTGAGGAACTGAGTGTCTATCGGCCTTTGATGGAACGATATGGGATGCTGGGACACGGGGTTTGATGTAGGGGAACGCAGGGATCACGAGGAGAGCAAAGCTGGTCGCCAAAGCCAGCATTGTTACCTTGCGTCCGTACTTGTTAAGCAGGGCTTCAGTGATAATTGGCATGACGACACCACCGACACCTGGATATATGCGTGTTAGTTGGTGTGAGGCAGGTAGCAGACGTGAGCATACCAGTTCCTGAGAAGATAAGTCCGTTCGCCTGCACAAGTTGTTTAGTGTTGTTGCCTTGCATCAAGATAAAGGACATACCAATCCTTTCTTGTCTGAGAACCACTCGAACAGGTAGGTCATGACGGGAAAGTAAAGGAAACCTGGGCGAGATCAGGCATGGTCCTTTACGAACCCGCTTATTGACACTTACTTCCGCCAATCGAGTACATGACGCCCTGAGTGAGGACAAGCATTTCCGGAGTGTTCGAAAATGCAGCTCCAATCAGCCCCGCGACACTTAACCCCAGGCCGACGTACATCATCTGCTTCTTCCGCGCTGGGTATCGTGTGATTATGGGAAGAATCACTATGGATGAGAGGTATATCAGTCCTGTGGAAAGGGACCCAACAAGGGCAAGGAGCGTAGACGACGAGTCTTTGAACTCGTGTGAGGAGTAGTAGTTGAGGAAAACACCGTAGGAGAAGGGATAAGACCAGACGAGGAGTTCGATGAGCCATGCGCTGATCATGTACGCCCAAGCGTCGAAGCCGTGATCCTTTTGAACGGTGAGGTGAGGCTTGGATGCGATAAGGATGGATACTAACCATAGGAGGCAAGGAAGTTGCGTTGAGCGGTGCTTCATCGGAATCTTCACCGTTGTTTTGTACGATAATCGACTGGGAGGTAGAAGGCGTAGGACGGATATCTTCGAGCTCGATTGTATCTTGTCCTGCTTGGTTTACGCTGTAGTACTATTTAGCAATCATCAGAGCCAGATAAGCGCGACACATACCTTGCAGCTATCGTAGACATGGTGGTATTTGTGCGAGAACACTCCCTTCTGTTCAAGTTGAGTCATGTTTTTTTCCCTCTGTCGGAGCATTTCCGAATTCCGCGCGGATGATCGTACTTCCGGAATATCATTGAAGATTTATAGGCACAACGTTGATTAGGAGAGCCAGGTTATCTGGATATCGATTAGAGGTCTGGTTGAGACATCAAGGAAGCAGGGCTCGGAGGCCATGATGGTTTGAAATGCATTTCTGGGCAAGGGTCCCCAACGTCGACGAGACGCGCCAATAGTCGCCGTTATCATCAATTCAGGTGATGTTTCCCGGCGTCATCCGTGGTGGTCAGGGTGGACGATGTAGTAATGGTATGTAAGAACCTGAGCTGCGTCGCGTATTTAGTCCGAGTCGTGAGATCCACGTGGAATTTGAAATTGTCGAACGCTTGGGTCCACCGCGACGAACAGCGACAGTCAACCAGCCTTATTTACCAGTATTTTGTCATGCTTCAGATTCAAGCCACGATAATGCGCGACAAGCACGTGGAGTTTGTATCTGCAAATCCCTTGTCCATCGGACGGACCACAATGCCAGCCTCGTTGCACCGGTATTCTCCCTTTCCACCTCCAAGTCCGAAAAAATGGCGGCCACCACAGTAGAGTATGTGATTTTCGATTTGGATGGCAAGTCTCCCTTGACGAGGAATATATCAGAGTTTGACTGAGTTTCTTGTGGCAGGATTGTTGATTGATACAGAAAGGATTCATACTCAAGTAACCAGTACGTTCACTGATTCCTTTACACACCTCTTGCTGGATTGACAGCACACCGATAGATCAGATCCTGGCGCAGTATGGCAAAGAGATGACCTGGGACATAAAAGCAGGATGCATGGGCAAACGTGCGTCCCATAAAATCTTTTCTATCAATTCTAAACCATCAAACAGCCGAGAGAGCATCAGCCGAGCACCTTCTCTCTTTCTTCCCTTCAATCTTGCTATCTGTCGATTCCTACATCGAGCAGAAGAATATCCTCCAAGATAAACACTTTCCCTCCGTCCCCCTTCTCCCCGGTGTGCGCAGGTTCGTCCAGCACCTCAGAAAGCATGGGATTCCCATCGCCGTAGCGACTAGCTCCGCGCGGGTGAGGTATGAGAAGAAGACGGCTCATCTAGCGGAGGTCTTTAATTGTTTCGAAGGGAACATTGTATGTGCTGATGATGAGAGGTGGAAAGCGATTGCTATGAAAGCAAAGCCGGCGCCAGACATCTTCTTGGTCGCAGCCAGAGAGCTGCTGGGCAGGGATGTAGGCGTGCCCGGGCCAGTCTCGGAAGGCCAGATATTGGAGAGGAAGAAAGGTCTAGTATTTGAGGATGGATTCGCCGGTGTGCAGGCCGGAAAGCGAGCGGGAATGAATGGTGTGTTGATGTACTCCTTCTACTAAACATCGATGGCTGATGGAATCCCAGTGGTGTGGGTACCAGATAGCAATCTTCTGGGCGTGGAGTATACTGGAGACGAAAAGGCAGATGTCACTCTCAGATCTATCGATGATTTTATTCCCGAGAAATGGGGCCTTCCGCCCTATGATAATGAGTAGTCTTGTGTTCATTAGAGTATTATCTGCGTATTCTGCCTTCCGTAAGCTATAATCATCTTGCTAAAACTCTGTTTAGACATACATACCATCGAGTATCTTTGACTAGTGTTGTACATAGAATAATAACAGATGACTCCGTACTTGTATTTATCACTTCGTACCTCCACCATGGTTCGGGTTCAACCCGACTCGCTAACTATGAGGGTCTCGCAAAACCCGTAGGGTAGGGTAGGATAGGATTACACGGCATGGTCCAACAAGGGACGCCGGGCGTAGATAATGGTCATCAAAACATCGCGGGTGTAAAGTGTTCTTCGCAGTACGTGCACAGCACAAACATTGTAAATAGTATACATGTCTATAATTCCTCATCAGTCTCTTCTCGCTTCCTTTTACCGTTGGAGATAACCACCAAGAAATTGCAGCTGTAACGCGAACGGCTTTCTTCGAACTCATTCAACTGTCGAGGAATCACCCAAAATCCTTCGATTCCCTCTTCGTCAAGCATTACTAGTTCAAATAACGATCAATATTCGCATTTTTCTCGGGAACCACTCATTCCTTTTAGCTAGGAGTTTCTACATCTGTTTCAATACATTGTAAACGCATCTCTAAAGTGTTACTTAGAAAGGAATTGTCAGAGAATTCTCTCCCATGTAGGGTAGACTACACCGGATTATCGCCATTGTCCAATGACCCCCTCTTACGACTAGGCTCTCCTGCAATAAACCGCCAGACCCTACGCCAGACCGTTGACCAGCGATGCTGCAGAGAATTCTCATCTCCTTCAGCTAATCGCATGGAATTGGCATACGCCTCGTCATCCTTCCCAAATACACCGACACACCCAGCTTCGATGAATGCCTTGAAAGCGGTTAGGATACGAACGTGTTGATCGTCTCCCCATTCCCCCAAGTGCAGCTGCTGTAGACAACCAGACCAACCAGGATGGTTGGGACGGAGGAGTGCGAGACGGCGAAGAGCCGTCGTGTCATTCCTTATAATGAGGGTAGCACAATAAGTGAACAAATTATCGGGCTCGTGCAAGTATTCCAGGGATCGCTGGCATATCTGGACATCCAAGCGTTTGGATTCCATTTCGGTGACAACCAGGTTCAAGAACAATATTGGCTGCGAGTCATCGTCTTCTGTGTGCAGTTGTTCGAAGAGACTCGTTACAAAAGAAACCAAAGTCTCATTTGTGAAAGAAGTGGACCGTAAAAAGTAGGTGCCCAGTTCATGGGCATGACGACGGTGGGAAAGCGTACCCCATGAAGTGTCTTCCAAGGCAATTTGAACAGATTTGGCGGCTCGCTGCGGTGTGCACCAGTATTCGGCAAGGAATGGTGGACGAGGCGAAGTAGACTTTAGAACTCGAAAGAAAGTTGTCAAGACAACGTTTCTCTCAGGGAGGGTTAAAGCGTCGTCGAATTCAAGTGACGAGATCAGCATGTATAGCAATTTCAGGACAGCGTAACGATTATTGTCCAAGGGGATGGGAGGCGTGTCGTCGTAGTCTGATGGGAGGGATTTGATCCCCAGAATCCCACCGGTGTTTTTTATGATACTGACAAACAAACTGTGGTGAAAGGGAAGGGCAGAGACGGCCATGCTCCGCATAGAAGAGGAGCTAGCCACGCTTAAGAGAAGGCAGAGCCGCGAATCCAGTGGGTGAACGTCGGTACGATTCTGGCGGAAGATCGTGGGCTCAATACGCATGTGGTCTTGAAGCAGGACCTCAGCAACATATAGATACAAGCACCCTTGAATCGCCATCCGAAGGGTAGTCGCGACACCATCTGTGTAAGGGAATTTCCACCCTTTACGCTCGATGACTTGTGTACTAGGGGGAATGAAATTGGCACCCCAATAGAATGAAGGTATCTCAATGAACAATAGTTGCATCACTTCGAGATTATCAGGACTAGACGGGAGTAACTTCTGGAGCAGATATGCCCATACAATGGGCTGTAAGTGAAGAGCTGTAGGGTCACCAGGTACCGCTGTCAGATTGGACTTGATCAGCTCCCGGATCTCCTTGCGACAATCCTTCTGAATAGATAGAAGGTCTGCGTAGATGCCAGGGGTGAAGCATCCCTTCACAGGTCGCGGCATTTCCCCAATATAAAACGAGTCTGTGAAACGAAGATGGGCTCGAAGGAGACGATCGATCTGACTTTCCTGTCCAGCAATGTCCTCACTGGAACCAAGGGTTTCGAAGAGAGCTGTAGAACATTCGAACGAGATACGCGGTATACGGCGCTCGATAAATTTCACAGACTTGAGCGGTAAAGCGCTCATTGATTCTATCACAATGTTCCGCACGCTGGGATTGGACGACATGTGAATGAGCCAAGCCAGTGCTTGCACGTCGGTATCATCCGCACTGTTCTCCACAGCCATACGCTCAGCCTCCCTGAGTGTTCGAACGGTGGGGGCCTTCCTGGCTGGAATATGGGCCCGCCGTGTCCAGAGTTTGGAGATCGGAGATATCAGCCAGTTGAGAAGGCCGTTGTGCAAGATATATGTGTAGAGAGGGAATATGTATTGCGACAGCGGAGTCTTGTAGGGGCATGAAGGGTATAGGATAGGAAGGAAGTTGGCGACAAGGTAGGCGAAAAATGATATAAAAGTGATTGCTCCAACAACACTTGCAATCGGCACGCGCAAAGGGACTATGAAAAGAACCAAACCCACAAGGAAGGCAGCCAACGATGTGCTCATGAGGACAGGCAGGAGTCCGATGATAAAGGCTACACGCCATTGCTGTAGACCCATGTACCGGAATTGACGCACACGGCATCTGTCCTGCGGTGTACCTGATGGCACAGACATGTACTGATGGATCCACTGCTTTGTCAGAACAGCGAATAGGGCAGTCGCGAGACTCAGTGAGAGACTTGTAAACCACAGGCCATTGACCCACGAGTCATATGTTGAGGGACGAAAGGCAAGGTCTGAGGAAGGGACATCATTTACGAGGGAACCGTTCGAAGTGGAGCGTTGGACATTGATAAGCTCGATCAAAAGAGTGGCCGTGACCTGGCTGTAGTCCACCTGAAGGCTTTGTGATGTTTGAGCGACAAAAGTTGTAACCACTGCTGAGAAGAGACCAGCCTTTTCTTTCATCAATGAAGGAATTATCAATTTCTGAGCAATTGTACTCACGAAGACAAGGAGAACATCTAATAAGTCTCTCCAGCCTTCCACCATTTCAATGTCAAATGGAGCACATTCTTCGAGGTATGTTCTCCACACCCTGGCTGTTGGACCCATCTCCTCGTGTCGCTTATCTTGTGAAAACTTCTGTTCGTAATCAAACGGGTCGCTTCCTAGCGCTTCATGAGGCGAGCAGCCAGTGGAAGAGAAAAGTAGATGCACCTTTGATGATGTACTCAATACGTTCCATACCCATTGTCCTGCGCCTCGACCTACGCCGTCGACGCTGCGAGTAAGACGTCAGAGTTTCGACCTCTGGACCATCGTCCTGAGAGATACGAGGAGTCCTTGATTGACCCTCACTCTCAGAATCGTCGGGATTCTCTTGGATAGTGTGAAAAGGCATGGTTGTTAAAGTGGAGGTCGAGTGCAAGGTGCTGTGCTTTTACGCGTCTTCCCCTCCTATGGTCAGCAGAAACACAGCCAAGTACAAAAGCGTAGTCCATGATGATGAATGGTAACAGCAGAGGACTGAATGTGTTAGAATCACCTCGCTCGGAAGGCGGCTTTATCTGAAGGCTCATTTTGTACATAAGCGTAAACATGGTGCACTGCCACCCTTCCTTTTCCGTGGCTTCGCGCTTACTTTCAAGTGCCTCTGCTTGCGTCTGTAGTTTCGCGGCCTACGATTGTGCCCTCTATCAATGTATATGTTTCTCTTTATCCTTGTATACTACTTGACTTCATTTTGACCCACTATAGCCGCGTCCTTTGGTCCAATACATCTACTTGTCATCTTCTATGAGGTCATCATGGCCCTGCAAGAAGTCGTGATACTACCACGTAAAGATTGAACCGGCTCAGTTTCCCTGTCAGAGGCTACATCGATGATCACTGCTGGGATAGTTTGTCCTTGGGGACGGTGATCCGTGAATGCATATGCACTCATCATTAGGTACTATTGTCTCGTAACAGTACTTATGATGCTTTCCTTTTCATAATTGGTACAGAAATTACAGAGAGGATAATACTCACATACTTAATAGGGACAGATCATATTCCGGTGCATTATGGTGAAGATATAGCCGGGGACGCACAAAAGCAGGTTGCATGTGTACGTCTGACAATGCCCTTTGGATTCTGGAACCGTCGGATTTGACAACTATTGTAGCAGAGGTCGCTTCCGCCAAACACCTTCCAATCAATCTTGCTATCTGTGTTGTAAACAAATATATGCCTCCGTGCCCCTTCTCTCTGATATGCTTAACGCCTCCGAAATACATCATGATAGCGTCTAAAGTATGAGAAAAACGGGCCATCCAGGAGGTATATTTCGGTGTTTCGATGGGAATCTTATTTGTGTTGATGATGAGAGATGGGGAGGAACCGATACGATAGGAAAGCCAGTACTAGGCCGCTGCCAAAGAGCTCTTGAGCAGGAACGTATGCGAACCTGGGCCAGTTTCTGAGACTCTGGAGAGGAAGAAAAATATGGTGTTTGAGGACGGATTTGCCGGCGTTCAAGCCAAGAAACGAGTGGGAATGAACGGTGCGTTGACACGTTATCTCTCTACGAGAAGCCCATACTGACTAGCATATAATTTTTATAAGCTACAATCGCTTGCTTGAAAGTCTCTTCAGATACATATGCTGATGTCCGTCAACAAATTCCATTCCATGACACGAGTAGCCTTCTTTGCCAATCCGTCGACCTCGCTTGACTTGAGGGATTATCCCATAGATCACGAACTTGGTATTGCCTCCACAGCACTCAGGCTGACTGCCTCAGCCGAGATTTGCTGGTCGCTCTCCTAGCGGTGTGCACATTCCTTTCGTCCGATACTATCCAGTTACTAGCTGCGAGTCAGGGACATCACAGACCAGCGCACCCTCTATTTGGACAACCATTTTGTCATACCCAACACCACATACTCCCAGCTGGATGCGATAAACGAGTCACCGGACCGCAGTCCATGCCTCTCGTTGCGGTCCTTCTCTACATCCATGTCACAAAGTGCAACATACGCATCTTCTCGGGACCTCGGAGGGCTAAGAGCTTTTTGTCGCCCCGCCCGCATCCCGTATCCAATGTACCTTCAATAAGAATACCCTACCTGTCCCTTCCACCACTTCCCATCCCGATCCCAATCCCAGCCATCGTCGCTGCCCATTATTGGAACACGCACCATCGGGAAAGACGAGTGTGACAGGGAAATAGCTTCCCTTGAATATCCGGTGGTAGCAAGCCATGAAATACGCGCTGAAGGAGGTGTTTTGGGTGATCCGTTTGTCGGGAGATGTCCCTGGTGACTTGTTCACAAAAGAAGAACCTGCAAACTTGGCGTGGACAAACTGGACCAGAAGAGAGGTTGTCGACACCTTGAGCCGAGCGACCGATCGTAAGTGCTCTTTTGTTTGTGTGGAATGTTGTTCACAATGTCGATGAATAGCTATATGTTGCCGGAAGCACCACCGGAGGGATTCCAGTGAAACTGTCCTTACCAGCTCTCACAGATATCCCTACAATCACATCCGCCTTTGCGTCCAATCCCGATTCAAACCACTCACGCATCAACACCGCCTCACTGAATCACATCTTCGTCGATGGTCTCAAGTTTGACCCATTCGAAGACGGTAAACACCGTAAGATGAGCGAGATGTCGCTGAAGCAGTTTCTTCAGTCCCATAACATTATTGAACAGAAATGTTAGACTGTTGTCGCGTGGATCATCGAACTACACATACACCCAGATCAAGGAGTATTAATCAATTAATCATCATCGATATTACCCAGAGGAATCGTGGTAACGTACTAATCTTAAAAACAGCCATTCCGAACAAATCGCTCGGAGGTTTTCATATCTAGTCCTGCAACAAAGAAGTGTTATCTGGTTGGTCATATCTTTGTGTGCCGTATCTGCCATTATGAAGCAATAGAATCCCTTTTAAACAGGGATCGTACAACATACATTTTGGCAGATACGGTCAATGTGTGAGTCTTCGATACAAATCAAAGGACTTCCCAAACAGGCCGATCACACTTGTTTTCTTTTGGGCTTCTTCAAGTTTCTACCCATGAACTCACGGACGCCTTGCTGTTTTCGATTAGGTTCGGCTATTGGATTTCAAAACACGTTCAGCTTGGCGGGATTTTGTGAGGCAGCCTGGCTTTTACATAACTGGCCATGTCGGGTAACCACCGACACCGGATCAGTCTCGTAGACCGACATATCCCATCTGACCTGGCATAAATAATAACGATAATGGTGAAATACGAACGCTCGTAAATTGTGAGTTTCTCGCATGCCAGTGCGACTACTACTACTATTCATCCTAGTTTATCCTTGAGACCTCTCGAGACATGCTAAACGCCCCTGATGACGAGAATCATCAGTACCCAATGTCGACACCACTCTCTGTTCAACGCAGAACATAATTAAGCGCACCACCACGCTCTTCGTGCTCCCCAACTATCCACAATAGTCATTTCCCTCCTGCAGCTGTGTCAACCTCCGCAGATACGGATTTTCGTACCCCTGCCACTCCAAACAGCAAGCCACGACGAAAATATTGAGCCTCTACTAGTAAAAAGGGACCTCCCAGTACTCCCTACTCACCGAAATGGCGCGTGAGACCGTCGAATCCCTTCTTGATGATGAGGCCAAGCTGGAAAATGTGCTCAGGAACGTTCAGGTGGTTGGATGGACTAGGATCATTGAAGATTTAGCACGGTCATAAATAACTTGTCTTCCCTCCGTCGGTCTTGAGACTCCTGCCCAGTGTCATGCGGACCATGAGGTAGACCAGTTGATGGAAAATCTTTTGGTCCTCATGGTTAGGTAGTCTAGATACAACTACACCAGAGGATGGGGGAATAAAAAAGAGATTCATGTGAACCAGGTCGATCACACACGGATTCGCGTACCGGCACTAGAGCGGCATATTTCGGAGTTCCAACTCCGAGAGTCTAACAAAGAACCCATCCCGCGGTCTCCTACAAGTTTGAGGGCCTAGACTTGATTTACTGATTGACCCCAATCTCTCGGGTTCTTGCGTCACGTTGTTTGCCGAAATTCAAGCTGGGATGGATCATGATATTGATCCCTTCACGAGGCACACTTGCAAGTAGCTGTGTTCAACGAAACGAAGAGTACGGCCCACACAGGACCTGTCTCGAGGTACTAACTCGTAATGATCTTGCGATCAGGACCTGACGGCGGCGCCCTGTCTCTTCCGATTCATCCCAAGTATCATGACATCATCACCGTCAAATCAAGCATCCGTCTGGAAAGATCTCCGACGCGCTTAAAAAGTCCTGTCTGAGTGACAACATGCACTATCGAAAAGTTTCTCTCCACCTCTGGTCTGCTCCTTGTACATACCACACGCGACTTTTGCTGCCCCAGTGCATCATTCTCCAATGCCGGATTTCTTCCTATTTTCTGGTATCGAAGTTTTGTCGGTCTTGTTCACTATGGCTCTTTGGGGTAAGCGTAAACGTCTCTACGGTTGCAATCTTCGTTCAAGCTTAACACAAATACAGGGATATCATGCCTGCAAATGTCAGTATACTGTCCTCCACAAAAAGTCACGGTCGACTCATGTCGCTCCGAGTCAGGTTTCTGTACTTCTTCAAGTACGATCTCGTGCAGAACCGGTGAACTCCTACATTGACCGTGACGGTTTCATATAGTACACAGAGCGATGGTCACCGCATCAAGTGTTTGGTAAGGAATTTAGTAGTTTAGTGCTGCAACTGACTCGTGGCACACTCCCCGTAGGTTATTTGGCTCTGGTCATATATTTCCACTGGGTTGCCACAATGATTTTTGATGACCTTGAATAGGTCTATGGATACAGTGCATCAAGGCCTCATCGTTTCTGGAGGTAAGTTGACTGCCAGCAACGTTTCGTCGTCGGGCGTTTCAACTGAGTGCGTGATATCTCTAGTGTATAAGGTGATACGCGACAATGCTACAGCAAGTACAGATCATATTTGCTTGTATGTTCTTGCAGATCAGAGAAAGATTGGTCCGTACTGAAGCATCCTCGCTCGACAGCGAGTATTTGGTCAGTTTCCAACCGCTTTAAAGAATGACTTTAAACCCTCTGATTCGCCCTAGATTCAAGTCCTTTTCACGGTTAGAGGATTGTCTTGGTCTCTCCTATATCTCATATACTAGTTGTCTTGCAGATTCTGGTCACCACACCGGCCCAAGGATTTTTTGCATATCGAATTTGGATATGTGAGACTCGGACTTATATGTTGCTGCAATGACGATGGACTCAAATGTCGCTTCAGTCAGTGATAAAAACAAAGTTATCATTAGCTTCCTCGTAAGTACTTGCATCCGGTGCCCTTATTCCTCAAACACTTATAAGTTACCCGCTCTCACAGGCACCCGCCATCCTATTCCAGTTTGGTGAGTCGCGTTGGATCTTGCATTGTCGTATACTAAGGAACTTGGACCACGTAGTCGACGGAATTAGTGAGTACGGTAGAGAGACATTTCTTTGCCGTACGTGGAGCCCTGATTCCAATTTTTTCTCTGTAGTTTTCATGGTTATCAAGTGAAATTTCAAACTGCTTTTAGTGAACACTGATTTTAATTTCACAACAGCCTTCCAGCGACGGACGAACTACAGTTTACCTCTACTAGCAAGGCAAGTTGTCGAATCTTGCACTGAATAGTTGAGTTCTGATGTCTATTCAGGGTGTCGCCATTGCATATTTCATCAATGGTGCCGTTGTAGATCTTTTTATCGCTGTCACGGTATGCCTATTCCTCTGGCGAAGGTACCTTCGTATTGGCACCGCAACTAAGGAGTACACTATTCGATCACTCTCACCTTGACTATTCCCATCTAACCACCGTTCCAAGGACTCGTTCAATGATTCATCGGCTCATCCTCTTCTCTATCAACACGGGCACCTGGCCAGCCGTTATCGCCATAATTACTCTGGTCACGGTATGAAATTGACAATCACTTACTATCACCATGTTCACCATTCCTAGTTAACGTTGTATCCGACCTACTACCTCTATACGGGGCTCTATTTCTTTCTTTCACCTGTCTACTGCAACACCGTGCTCGCATCAATCAACGCACGGTCGTATATTCAAAGCGTGAACGACGGACAGCATGACTTTGTGGCAAAGGTACGCTTAGTTCTTTACTATATTTTCGCTAGTTTCTCATTCAGAGTGGACTCTAGGCATCTGGTATCCAATTCGCTGCGGACGTCCTTCAGCCTCGAGCGAGCGGAGCGCACAGTGAACCAGAAATGGAGTCATACAAAGTCGGCCCCGAGGAGCTGAGTATCAGCACAGAAGAAACCGGTCTGAGTAGACTTTGAATGGGGCATTATTTTTCTGATAGGAACGAAATCTAGGATTGAGCTAGCTGAAGCCTACTATGGATTGCGTATCCTTAAATAACAAGACAATATAAATTTCCGCCCTGACTGTTTGAAGCAGCATACCGCAGTCAAAGGATTTCAAGCAGGCAGCTTAAAGCATTGCTCAATGCTTTGTCCGAAATATTCGTGTTGCAAGAACTGAGGGCCAGAATTACGTGTCGGCGTTGGTGATCAATGCAGAGGATGAAAAATCCTGCAGATCCAACTTTCAAATCAGAGGTCAAATATTTCTGTGTGCTTGAAATTGAATAACAGTGTATTTCTAGGATGAGGAATAATAATACGGATCTATATAAGTTATGATTGCACAAAGTGTCGGTCATGCCCAATAAACAAATCGACCATTTGGAGTGTGAGATGTGTGTGTGGCGGAGGGTCGGGTGGGGCAACGGGAGAGGGTGGGGGAGTGTAGAAGGGGGTGATAGGATAAGGCCATGGAGGATTGAACGGCGGGTGGTGCGACGATTGTGAACCGCGAGGTTCAGCGCGCGCCGTCTCTCGTCGACGGCAAGCGGTGGAATCGCGACACCAGTGCAAATGGTGGATGTGGTGACGCGTCGCAGGACCGTGGTGTCGGCGAGCAGGCGTCTGTGGCTGTGGTGGCTCAGCGATCCTTCGTAAAATCCGCCGCGCCTCATCAAGCGCATCCACAGCCTCCCGTTCCCCAAACGCAACCCGCTCGCACAGCTGCCCCAGCTCCTGCCGTTCCCGAACTAGGAACACCATCAGCACACGCAACACACCAGCCAATCTCGATACTCACAGAACCTGCTCGTCGCCAGGAGCGGCACGAAGAACTTTCGGACTGCAGTCTCGAACGTCAGGATCGACGGACCGGGGAGGATCCCGCATATCACGTCTCGCGCCATGATGAGCTCCTCGCTGTGCGCACTGTCCTGGTCGTCCAGGGAGATGAGCCGCGGGAGGATATTGCCGTGATTGTGCAGCAGCGCGTCGAGTCCCTGGAGTGTGTCGTACAGAACCGCAGCCTCCCGCCTATCACCAGCCCGCGCCCCATCCGCGCGTGTCCGCACACCCAGAAACGCCCGGATCCTCTCCCGGTGTCCGCGCAGAGCGCCCGGCTCACCCAGCCTCTGCCGGATCTCCCGCACAAACTCGTGGAACCGGAGATGGAACTCCCTGCTGCGCGTTCCGTGTCCCCATCGTGCCGGCTCGTCCTCCGAAACCCAGCGGAGGGCGTGGCGCAGCTGGTCGAGGACCTCCCTGCCATTGAATATCTCGTCCCGGAGTTCTGCTAGACGCGATAGACACCGCTGCCCCTGGAGGTCCGCGCTCTGGATGGAGAGGGATACCAGAGTCCTCCTGTTGGAGAACGTGGTCCCGCCGTGTTCGATGCCGACTAGGCAGTCATGTATCAGTGCAGAGGCGATCTCGACAAAGCCGTTCGTAGGGTCTTCGAGAGTGTATGCGTGTCGTGCGGCCATGCCAACTTGAAGTTGGGGACACCGACGCTGTTTTTTAAATAGGCCATGGGTCGTGTTTCGACAATAACTTACGCGAACAAAAGTATTGCGAGTACAAGGACAACAAGGGATCTACGCTGGAAGTCAACGACGCGTGGGATGCCTGAGTCCGGCAGGCAGTTGCCGTGCTACGCCTCTGGTCTGACGTCATAAATCTATATTAATAACCGTCATCTGCCCTCCCTTTCGATCTGCGATGTTGCTATCACAACCAAGCGAGTTCATCGCCCAGTCATGCCCCCGATGACTCAACAGTCTACGCTCCTCGCCACCCTTCTACTACTTCACTGTCAAATGGAGCACATTCTTCGAGGTATGTTCTCCACACTGGCTGTTGGTCCCATTTAAGTACTGTTGATCTCAGTTATTTCCATAATCTCTAGGTGCCACTCGGATACGTAGTCGGTCAGTAGAAAAAGAAAATCTTCAGTTGAAAGTAGGAATCACAGCCTTGGCGGAAAGTCGTATGAGATGGAATACTACTGACCTCTGATGGTCGACGTAACCAGCCAAGCTGGACTGCATTGTAAACACCGTCGCCTAAAATTGCATCCGTCTGACCAGTCAATCCCAGTCAAAAGTCTGGAGGTCTGGGTTGATACCCACAGGTACCAGTCGATCCATCGATGTCCAGGGATATGTAGGGATTCTGATGGAGGCAAGCTCAGCGTGCTCCGAGAGCTCTCAATCGCCATAGATTTATCATGACGGGGCCATCCAGAACTTCACGCGGGAGTTTTGCAAACGACCAGTACTAACTAACGTTATTGAAGCTTGCCAACAAGTCGGGGCCAGCGACGCTGGCAAAGTCCGAACACGCTCTCCCTTTTACCCATCATGACCCTCGCCCGACATATTGCCCTTCCCTCCTGCACTACCACCCTCGCTGGGCACCATTGCCGCCAGTATATTTGCAGTTACAGTGATTTCATAGCCCAGATGCCACCAACAGCGCCGAACTCATTGAAACAGTGCCGTAGATCTGGAAAGCCCCCAAGGTAACCACATATACCCAGTGTCTTGGTTTGCGGTTGAAGGAAATGAGGAGTTTGGACGTGATTTTGGTTGTAGGATAAGGCGGGTCCACCTATCTCTCTCACCATGTCATCGTCTTATCCCCCATTATGCTGCGCTAGGTCAAATTATTGCCATATATGCGCGCCGTCTCCTCCATTTTACCTCTCCGACACATAGGTGCGTAGTTATAATATTTCATGGTGCTGATTGACTTATATGTGTTCAACTTTTTTTTTCAGCTCCATGTTGCTACACCTGACGCATTTTCGTTGACCGCACTCTTTTTTCTTGGATTTGGTACGTTGAAGCGCTATCGTATAGCACGGATATATGCTTACTACAGCCAGTCAGGTTCGCGCTTTAGTCCACTGACAGCCGTATACCTGAGTATGGACAAGATATGGCGGGGTAAGATGGGAGTGTGATAGGCTGACATTGCAGGCCGGTAGCTACCCGATGTATTCAATGTATATTGCTAGGAAGCAAATAAATGTGTCTTATTGATTGTCATAGATGTCCAATGATACGCACCGACAATGATCTATAGGCATCAATGGGTATCCGTGGGTAGCGATCACAAAACCATGGGATGCCCCATTCTTAGCGAGCTACAGGCTTCCATGGATTTATCGACTCGTATCTCTCCAAAGCCACCCAAGCCCTCAGACTTTTGGCTGGGAGTCAATACTCCAGCATGCGTCAGCGCACAGCACACGGCGCATCCCTGAACCATGAAATCGTTAAAGAATCCTACTACATGTAGACTACACTCCACTGTCATTACTCGATAATTCCGTCTCCTCACGACTAGCTTCTCCTGAGATAAACCGCCGGACCCTACGCCACGCCGTCGACCAGGGATGCCACGGAGAATCCTCATCTTCTCGGTCTGGTCGTATGGAATTAGAAGACGTCGTGTCAGCCTTCCCGAATGCACCCACACAACCTGCCTCGATGAATGCCTTAAGGTCGGATATGGTATGACGTATGTGAATCGTCAATGGCCATTCCGGGAAATCAAAGACTTCCAGCTGACGTAGACAACCAGACCAGGCAGGGTCTTTGGGACGGAGGAGAGCGAGGCGACGAAGAGTCCTCGTCTTACCCCAAGTAATGAGAGTAGTGCAAGAAGCAAACAAATTTTCGGGCTTGTACAAGTATTCCAACGATTGCTGGTGCACTTGAACATCCAATTGTTCGGATGTCGGCCCAGTGACAATGAGGTCCAAGAAGACCGATAAACCACGGCCATCCTGATTGCGCAAATGTTCAAAGAGAGTCGATACAAGATGAGCAAGAGCCTCATTCGTGAAGGAAGTGTGCCGGAAGAAATAGGTACCCAGTTCGTGTGCCATATCATGGTAGTCCTCAAAGGAGGGCGAAGTCCGTGAAGCATCCTCAAAGGCAATTTGGACATATTTTATGGCCAGCTGTTGTGTGCACCAGTCTTTGGCAAGGAACGGTGGATGAGGGAATGTGGAATTTAGAACTCGGAGGAAAGTTATTAGGACAAAAATCTGATCACCGCGGGTTACAGTATCGTCAAATTCAGCCGACGAGATCAGATCGTATAATAATTTCAGGACGACATGGCGATTGGTGTCTAATAATTTAAAGGCAACGGCAGGTAGGTTATTGTCATATGCGTTGACCCCTAGGAAGTCGCCAATGCCTCGCAAAATCCTGTTGAACAAACTGCCCGAAAAGGAATAGGGGGGAATTGCCATGCTTTGTATAGAGCGCGAGCCCGCCATATTCAAGAGAAGATAGAGCCGTGAATCTTGAGGGGGAGATATATCGTATTCCTGGTGGAAGACAGTGGACTCAACACCCACGTGGTGTTGAAGAATGACCTCAGCGACATACAGGTACAAGCCTCCTTCAATCGCCATCTGAAGGGTGGCGCAATGCCATCTTCATAAGGTATTTTGATCCCAATAAGCTCCATGAAATGGGTAGGGGAAATGTAATCGGCGCGCCAATAGAACGATGGGATCGCAGTAAACAGTAACTGCATCATTTCGAGGTTATCGGGACCAGATGGGAGGAATTTCTGAAGTAGGTATGCCCAGACTATGGGCTGTAAGCGAAGAGCTGTCGGATCATTGCGTACGGCTCTCAGATTGGCTATGACAAGTTCTTGGATTTCCTTTTTACAATCTCTATGAATAAACAGAAGGCTTGCGTAAATGCCAGGGGAGAGGCACCCCTTCACAGGTCGCGGCATGTCGTAAGCATACAACACGTCTGTAAAGCGGAGGTTGGCTCGAAGGAGACGGTCAATCTGACTTTCCTGTCCAGCAATGCCCTTGAAAGCAATGGTTCCGAAGAAAGCTGTAGAACACTCGAGCGAGATACGCGGTATACGGCGCTTGACAGAGTCGATAGAATTGAGGGGTAAAACGCTCATTGATTCTATTACAATGTTCCGCACGCTGGGGTTGGACGACATGTGAATGAGCCAAGCCAGTGCTTGCACATCGGTATCATCCGCGCTGTTTTTCACAGCCATACGCTCAGCCTCCCTTAGTGTTCGAACAGTGGGGGGCTTCCCGTCTGGAATATGGGCCGGTCGTGTCCAGAGTTTGGAGACCGGAGAGATCAGCCAGTTGAAAAGCCCATTGTGCAAAATGTAGGTGTAGAGAGGGAATATGTATTGCGACAGCGGTGTCTTGTAGGGGCATGAAGGGTATAGGATAGGAAGGAAGTTGGTGACGATGTAGGTGGAAAATGATATGAAAGTAATTGCTCCGACAATACCTGCGATCGCCACGCGCAATGGGACAATGAAAAGGACCAAACCTACAAGAAAGACAGCTAGCGATACACTCATGAGGACGGGTAGTAGTCCAATAATGAAAGCTACACCCCATTGCCGGAGACCCATGTATCGGAATTGGCGCACACGGCATCTGTCCCGCGGCGTTCCTGATGGTACAGACATATACTGATGGATCCACTGCTTCGTCAAAACAGCGAATAGGGCAGTCGTGAGACTGAGTGAGAGACTGGTGAACCACAACCCATTGACCCATAAGTCCGACATCGAGGGACGAAAGGCAAGGTCGGAGGAAGGGACATCATTTACGAGGGAACCGTTCGAGGCGGAGCGTTGGACATTGATGAGCTCGATTAAAAGCGTCGCAGTGACCTGGCCATAGTCAACTTGGAGGCTTTGCGATGTTTGAGCGACGAATGTTGTAACCACTGCGGAGAAGAGACCAGCCTTTTCTTCTGTCAACGAACGAATTATCAACCTCTCAGCAATTGGACTCACGAAGACAAGGAGAACATCTAGACCGTCTCTCCACCCTTCCACCATTTCACTGTCGAATGGAGCACATTCTTCGAGGTATGTTCTCCACACTCTGGCTGTTGGACCCATCTCCTCGTGCTGCTTATCCTCCGGGAATTTCTGCTCGTAATTAAATGGGTCGTTCCCTGGGCTATTCATGAGACGAGCAGATGTTGAAAGAGAGGAATAGACGCACATTTTACGATATATTCAGGACGCTCCATACCCATTGTCCTGCGCCTCGACTTGCGTCGTCGACGCTGGGAATAAGACGTCGAAATCTCAACCTCTGGACCATTATTCTGGGAGATATCCTGAGTCCTTGAATGGGCTTCACTCTCACAGTCGTCAGCCGCCGATGAATGGCTGTTATCCTCGTTGTCGTGGACGGTGCGGACAGAAGGCATGGGAGTCAGAGTCAGAGTAGAAGTCCTGTGTCAGGCACGTTTTTAACCTCCTGCATTCTTCTCCCACGGTCACCAAGGAAGTCTTCGCCTAGTCCTGTCGTCAGTTTTACTGAAGGAAACGCTGACGAGTACACCTTGCAGAGATCCCATGATAGCATAAAGAACGCCTCGCGAGGCCACGTGTGAATTACAAATTTCCGACGCGACCACTTAGCCGCCCCTTATTGGCCCTGTGCATTTACCAATACCACCACTCAGTCCTTCTTATTCTATCTGGTTGCACCCTCTGCAAGCTCCAGCTTCAACGTCGAATGTTTCGTTGAGGAAGAAGAGTCTAGCATTTGAGAACGGATTCCACAGCTTCAAGTTGCAAGCCGGCGTACGGGCAGGAATGAACGGCGCGTTGCTTTCCTTGATTATCTCTATAAAATATTGATGCTGATGGTACCCAAATAGTGCGCTCGCTGGGTAATAACGACGTCCTGGATGTTCCAGAGAAGAAAATGTACATATTACTTTCAGAAAAGGAGCCTTATAGAGGACAAGGCATCGTAGTCTTGCGTCCGTACGTGTATGTCGTACTTGGCTGTAACCACCGAGAAGTGTAGTCGCGACCCATTCTCCACTTCAGTTGATGACAGCCGCTCGATAGATTGTCATCAACTGACGGTGAGACTGATTTGGGTCTGCGAGAATCACATTTCAGAAAGTTACGACCTTTGTAGCCTTCTTCGCCAACTCGTCGGCCTTGTTCAACTCTCGAGGAATTATCCAAAATCCCACATCGATACCCTCCTTCTCTACACAACTGAAGGCTTCATCCAACTTCAGATAAAGATCAAGATTCGCAGGTCGTTTTCCCTGAGGACGTGCGCATTACTTTAGTCTGATACTCACCAGTTAGCTACGGGTCGAAAAATTAAAAGACATGCGTACCTTCCATTTCGACAACCACTTTGTCATACCCAACACAACATACTCCGAGTCGGATGCGATAATCCATTGAGGACGAGTTACCGGACCAGAGTCGCCTCCCGTGCTATGGGTCTTGAACGTCCGCAATTCGTGCCTCTTCTCGTTGCGGTATTTCTCCACATCCGTCTCAAAGTGTTGCACACACAACTTCTCCAATCCTTGAAGGGCAGCCTACAATTCCGCCCGTTGACTGGTCTTCTCGGTGCCCGGATCCAATGTATCGTCAATAGGAATACTCTATTTGTCCCCTTCACCGCTTCCCATGACAATCCCAATCTCCGCCGTCGCACCTAACCTCCCATTATTGGAACATGCGCCATCGACAAAGATGAGTCTGAAGTTGTGGCAGGGAAATAGCTTCCCTTTGAAAGACTCGTGGTGGCAGCATGCCACAAAATACGCACCGCAATAGGCACATTCAGTGATCAGCTCGTCGAGGGGGAAATTCATAGCAAGTCGTTCGCACAAGAGGAATCTGCGGTTGAAGATTCCTTCGGAACCATGACTGTGTTCAAGATCCATGAGTATAGTAAAGAAGGCTGAGGGGTTCACCTCATGTTCGATCCATATCGGGGGAATCGAATTTAGTCGAATCCTCTAGAAACACGCCATAGCTGGCTAGCAGTAAACTATTGAGACAGGAGCTACGTCGAGCAACTGAACGTGAGCACTCTTCTATTTATGTGAAATATGACTTACTGTCTGCCGCCAGAAATAGGTAGCAGCAGAGAAGCCCGTAATGCAACCTAGTCAAGCAAGAAAACCAGAGGAGACGAACTCTTCTTGCTTTCGCTGATTTAAACTCTATCAAGCATGAAGTTTGCGAGGTAAGACCCCCCTTTGATTCTCGATATGAGCCGAATAATTTGCTGTCCAAAGCTTCACGTGGGTGTGTCAATCTGAGTATGCTCTCGGACTTTCAATTCATCTCTCCTCCCTTACGTTTAGATACTCTGACCGAACGGTTTCATTGCACCTCCCCTAGAACCTCTCTGCCCCTCAAATTTAGCTCCACTCGAGATGACAGCAGCGTATCTTCAACATACCGTATCTGCCGCAATACAAACTGGGACATAATAGAATTCCAATTCGACGGGGACCAGAATCAATGGATATCGTAGCAGATACGGTCAACATGTGGCCCCCGGTATGAACGTGAAATTGTAGGGACTTCCTGGTCAAACAAGGTTTATTGCCATTCGCATCGTTGACGTTGTTCCCAGCACTTTTTCTTTGCCATTTGGGCTGAGTACTAGATTTCAGTGAACCGCTCGGCTTTTCTTGTCCAAGGGCAAATAATTGCCTCCGGGCTCTCGTGTTTACAACTTAAAACTTCATGAGGAGCAACCATTTGGCAGGTTTCGGCTTCCACGCAGGTTCTCGCTGCTCGAATCGCATGCACACCTCGTCGTTCTGCCCTATGAGAGATACCCCCTGCTCTTCTCTGCGCCTGCGTCCTCGGATTCACTCTCACCCAGGTCCCCGCTCGTGCGCGTAAACACATGGCCCGAGCCATCATGCATCAATGCCGACCCAACTGACGTGGCTTTACTCGCTCTGGGAAAGTATCATATCCAATGTTTAGTTCGCCAGCTATGTCAGTTCGATGTCTTTCTCAGACTGTCGTTTATAGCCTAGTCAAGGCTGCCCCATCTTCTCTCGAACAGGCGTCTCCAACTGCCGCTAGTACCCTCGCGATTGTCTCACTATCCCGCTGACCAGACAGGCTCTTGTCCGCGACGCTCAACCCAAACATGATGGAGGCGACGTACGTCGTAGTGTATGGGATCAACATGGAAGAGCTCAACGGGTCCGGAATCCATCGACTGCAGAACACACTCACCTTATCTGGGACCCTTTGCTGGTTTTTCGATCGCCTGGCTATATGGCTGCAACCTGTGGTATGCACCGCAGCTCTTTGATCTGATGCTCTCATAGAAAAAGAAAATCTTGAGTTGTAAGTAGGAATCACAGCCTTGGCGGAAAGTCGTATGAGATGGAATACTACAAGCCTCTGATGTCGACGTAACCAGCCAAGCTGGACTGCATTGTAAACACCGTCGCCTAAAATCGCATCCGTCTGACCAATCAATACTCCAGCATGCGTCAACGCACAGCACACGGCGCATCCCTGAACCATGAAATCGTTAAATAATCCTACTACATGTAGACTACACTCCACTGTCATTACTCGATAATCCCGTCTCCTCGCGACTGGCTTCTCCTGAAATAAACCGCCGGACCCTACGCCACACCGTCGACCAGTAATGCCGCGGAGAATCCTCATCTTCTTGGTCTAGTCGCATGAAATTGGAGGACGTCGTGTCAGCCTTCTCATCAGCCTTCCCGAATGCACCCACACAACCTGCCTCGATGAATGCCTTAAAGTTGGATAAGATAAGACGCATGCATTGCCGTATCACCGATGGCTGTTCCGGGAAATCAGAGACTTCCAGCTGACGTAGACAACCAGACCAGGCAGGGTCTTTGGGACGGAGGAGAGCGAGGCGACGAAGAGTCCTCATCTCACCACAAGTAATGAGAGTAGTGCAAGAAGCAAACAAATTTTCGGGCTTGTACAAGTATTCCAACGATTGCTGGCGCACTTGAACATCCAATTGTTCGGATGCCAGCTCAGTGACAATGAGGTCCAAGAAGACCGATAGAGTACGGTCATCCTGTTTGCGCAAATGTTCAAAGAGAGTCGATACAAAATGAGCAGGAGCCTCATTCGTGAAGGAAGTGTGCCGGAAGAAATAGGTACCCAGTTCGTATGCCGTATGATAGTAGTCCACATGGTAGAGCGAATTTCGTAAAGCATCCTCAAAGACAGTTCGAACATATTTGGTGGCCAGCTGTGGTGTGCACCAGTCTTCAGCAAGGAACAATGGAAGAGGGGATGTAGAATTTAGAACTCGAGAGAAAGTTGTTAGGACAAAAATCTGATCATGGTGGGTTACAGTATCGTCAAATTCAGCCGACGAGATCAGATCGTATAATAATTTCAGGGCGGCATGGCGATTGGTGTCTGAGGCGACGGCAGGCGGTAGGTTGTCATATGCATTGACACCTAGGAAATCGCCAATGCCTCGCAAAATCCTGCTGAACAAACTGACCGAAAAGGAATAGGGGGGAATTGCCATGCTTCGTATAGAGTGCGAGCCCGCCATATACAAGAGAAGATAGAGCCGTGAATCTTGAGGAGGTAGATCGTATTCCTGGCGGAAAACGGTGGACTCAACGACCACGTGGTCTGGAAGAATGACCTCAGCGACATACAGGTACAAGCCTCCTTCAATCGCCATCTGAAGGGTGGTCGCAAAGTCATCTTCATAAGGTATTTTCATCCCTTTATGTTCCATGAAATGGGTAGGGGGAATGTAATCGGCGCGCCAATAGAACGATGGGATCTTAGTGAGCAGTAACTGCGTCACTTCGAGGTTATCGGGACCAGATCGGAGGAGTTTTTGAAGTAGGTATGCCCAGACTATGGGCTGTAAGCGAAGAGCTGTCGGGTCATTGGATGCGGCTCTCAGATTGGATATGACAAGTTCTCGGATTTCCTTTTGACATTCTGGTTGAATAGACAGAAGGTCTGCGTAAATGCCAGGGGAGAGGCCCCACCCCTTCACAGGTGGCGGCATCCCCCAAACTTCGAACGCGTCTGTAAAGCGGAGGTGGGCTCGAAGGAGACGATCCACTTTATTTTCATGCACAGAGACATCTTGGCTGGAGCCAAGGGTTGTGAGAGCTGTACGACATTCGGACGAGATACCCGTTATACGTTGCTCCAGAGATTTCACAGACTTGAGGGACAAAGCGCTTGTTGACTCTAACACAATGTTCCGCACGCTGGGGTTGGACGACATGTGAATGAGCCAAGCCAGTGCTTGTACGTCTAAATCATCCGCACTGTTCTCCACAGCCATATGCTCAGCATCCCTTAATGTTCGAACGGTGGGGGGCTTCCTGGCTGAAATATGGGCCGGTCGTGTCCAGAGTTTGGAGACCGGAGAGATCAGCCAGTTGAAAAGCCCATTGTGCAAAATGTAGGTGTAGAGAGGGAATATGTATTGCGACAGCGGTGTCTTGTAGGGGCATGAAGGGTATAGGATAGGAAGGAAGTTGGTGACGATGTAGGTGGAAAATGATATGAAAGTAATTGCCCCGACAATACCTGCGATCGCCACGCGCAATGGGACAATGAAAAGGACCAAACCTACAAGAAAGACAGCTAGCGATACACTCATGAGGACGGGTAGTAGTCCAATGATGAAAGCTACACCCCATTGCCTGGAGACCCATGTATCGGAATTGGCGCACTACGGCATCTGTCCCGCGGCGTTCCTGATGGTACAGACATATACTGATGGATCCACTGCTTTGTCAAAACAGCGAATAGGGCAGTCGTGAGACTGAGTGAGAGACTGGTGAACCACAACCCATTGACCCAGGAGTCCGACATCGAGGGACGAAAGGCAAGGTCGGAGGAAGGGACATCATTTACGAGGGAACCGTTCGAGGCGGAGCGTTGGACATTGATGAGCTCGATTAAAAGCGTCGCAGTGACCTGGCCATAGTCAACTTGGAGGCTTTGCGATGTTTGAGCGACGAATGTTGTAACCACTGCGGAGAAGAGACCAGCCTTTTCTTCTGTCAACGAACGAATTATCAATCCTCTCAGCAATTGGACTCACGAAGACAAGGAGAACATCTAGACCGTCTCTCCACCCTTCCACCATTTCACTGTCGAATGGAGCACATTCTTCGAGGTATGTTCTCCACACTCTGGCTGTTGGACCCATCTCCTCGTGCTGCTTATCCTCCGGGAATTTCTGCTCGTAATTAAATGGGTCGTTCCCTGGGCTATTCATGAGACGAGCAGACTGGTGAAAGAGAAGAACTAGACGCACATTTTACGATATATTCAGGACGCTCCATACCCATTGTCCTGCGCCTCGACTTGCGTCGTCGACGCTGGGAATAAGACGTCGAAATCTCAACCTCTGGACCATTATTCTGGGAGATATGCCTGAGTCCTTGAATGGGCTTCACTCTCACAGTCGTCAGGGGCCGAAGAATGGCTGTTGTCCTCGTTGTCCTGGACGGTGCGAACAGAAGGCATAGGAGTCAGAGTCAGAGTAGAAGTCGCGTGTAAGGCGCGTTTTTAACCTTATGCATTCTTCTCCCACGGTCACCAGGGAAGTCTTCGCCTAGTCCTGTCATTTCTGCTGGAAGAAACGCTGACGAGTACACCTTGCAGAGATCCCATGATAGCAGGGCATAAAGAACGCCTCGCGAGGCCACGTGTGGATTTCAAATTTCCGACGCAACCACTGAGCCGCCCCTTATTGGCCCTGTGCAGTACCAATACCACCACTCAGTCCTTCTTACCTATCTTGTTGCGCCAGATTTCGTACCCTCTGCAAGCTTCAGCTTCAATGTCGAGCGTTTCGTTGAGGAAGAAGAGTCTAGCGTTTGAGAATGGATTCCACAGCTTCATTGATCTGACGCTTTCATATCCCATCGATATCCTTGTCAGCCCGATGAACCAAACAAATATGCGTGCTGCTGGAGTAATTCCCTAGTCGTGTTATCACCCTTACGACGTCTCTCCCCCTGCCAAGTCCTGCATCGCGTGTTGCGAGTATGTCGGGATGCTGCAGAGTACTAGTATGTCGAAGGGGTTCTTCGGGAGGAAGAGGAGATTCGTGTATGGGTCGTTGGCAGATATCGTTACTAAGTATATGGCTGCTGCTATTCAAATATAAGCTTGTAGTAGTGTGAAAGTCGCATTTATAATACCATTCATTTGCAGCACAGATTAACGAGGGGTGCGATGAATAACAACAAAAGCGATCATATTATACTCGAGGAAGATGCTACAGTGATGCGTGCGTATGCAAAGTCCTGCTCAATACCTAGAAATACAGGGTGATGCGGACAAATTAACCGGGTATTAAATATAGCATTGTCCTTGTCCTTGTCGTGTCAGTCATTGCGCTCGCGCAAATGGTGGTCATACTAAATAGCAACAGCAGCAAACGGGTTCGTCAGGGATGCTCTTCCGCGCATCACCAGCATGGCTGATCGTCACCCGGTGCTCATCGTCAAACGGCGTCGTGAACGGGTTCGAACGGCGGTGGTCGAATCCGTGATGCAGGGGCGGCGCGAGGACGTCGGAGGGTACGTCGGGCCGGCGCGGGCTCAGCTTGAAGGGCGGCGAGAGCATCTTGGCCCAGGGCGCGGGGCGCACGAGCTCGGGCGAGGCGGACCAGTGCGAGTGGAGGGTGTCGCGAGGGTTGTCAACGGGCGGGAACGACGGTGTCGCAGTGGCGGCGCGCCCGACGGAAATGCGCAAGTTCGGACGAACCCGGCCGCTTGTCGGCGAAGAAATAGGCTCCTCCTCGACGCGCTTCTTACTCAGCAGCCCAGCAAAGCGACCGTACCATGGCCTACTCTCGCTCTCCTGCTCGTCAGAAGCAGATCGGTCCCTGCCCAAAGCCCTCGCCATCAAGCGCTGCGGCTTGCTGACGGGCTCCTGGGCAGGCGCATCGGGCTTCTCCCCAAAGTAGCTATCCCAACTCTTCTCCGCAGGCGGCGGGAACGGCGCGCGCGAACGCGTCCGGACGAAAGGAAAGTTGAACCCGCGCCTCGGCGACGCAGGCGCAGACACCGACTCCTGAGCTCTGCACCTTCTCGGGCTGGCCGATGCGGAAAGGGACGACGAACCCCTGGTTCCCGCTCCGCTGCTCCCGCTCCCACTTGCGCCGCTTCCGCGCCTCCACCCATCCCTTCCCGTGGGTGTGCCAGAGGAGGATGCAGAGCGCCATCAGGACCACCACGCCCCACAGCGCGAGGAAGATCGCGAACATGATGCGCTCCTTCTTCAGGGACGCCGCGTACGCCCGCACCAGCTTCCCCACCAGCCCGTCGTTCTCGCCGCCGGAACCGCTGCCCAGGGCCGCAGCGGCGATGGGCTGCGACGCCTCGTCGATTGAACTCCGCGATAGCACCAAAGCGCTGTCGTTCATCAAAGGCAGGTCCACCTGGAGGTTCTCGTTCAAGAACGTCAGGACATTCTCGATCGCGTCGACCTTGGACCCGATCAGGCAGGCGATGAAGTCCTGGGCGGGCGTCTCGAGGATCGTCCCATTGAACACCGCGTTCACCGCACTCTGGACGCCATTGTAGAATTCCACGACGGTGTCGTTCAGGGTGGTCGTGGTAATGTTCACCCATCCGAAGATGCCGTCGTTGATGGTGGACTGCATGGCGGTGACCTGGGAGTTGACATCGTTGGCGTACGCCGCTGACTGGTTGTACATGCTGTTGTTGATCGAGGTCGCGATGGTGTTCGTGAAATCAGCAGTGGACGCGGCTGCCTGCGCGTCGTACTTGGCAACGAGTGGGCCTAGCGCGAGGAGCTGGAGCTGGACGCTCAGGATTCCAAAGAAGCCGATGAGGAAGCACACCAGTGCCGGTGGATGGAAGATGTAGTGGAAGAACCACGTCATGTTCGTGTGCTGTGGTGGGGAGAGATGTAGACGGGCTGAGACTTGGTTGATGATACGCGTCAGAAGGGGATGCGACGAAGATGCCTGGAGCATCAGCAGATTGTGGTCCGTGAGGCTGACCTGCGGTGTTCCTACAGCGCCGGGGACATGATACATCGTGGGGTCAGTCATCCAAGCCTCGCGAGTGTATTCAAAGTGCCGCTGCTGGCAGCGCCACTTGTACCACTCCAAAAGACAATTGAACGCAATTAGCAGCAGCGCCAAGGCGATCAAAACCACAATTGAAATCTTGGTGAATTTGATTATGTCGCGACCTAAATCATCCACTATGGACGTGTCCATGTCGTTGCAAAATGTGAGGGTATTTTGCTGAGGTACTGTGACAAGAGACGAGTTGAAGTTTAAGCCAAGGAAAGTATCGTTGATCTCCTTCTTCAGGAGCTCGAAGGGAGTGTCAATGCTGCAAAGGTATACTATTAGCTTCTGTGCGCTCTGCAGACGGATGTGCATACATAGCCTCAATCTTTTGCTTGAGTTCTTGAACCGATGGTAAGGAGCTGTTCAAGTTGTCGATGGAATCGGTGAAAGAGGATGGCAAAGTGACGTTGGACAATGCGCTGAGATCCGGGGTGCTGATATTGGGTGCAGAGATGTCATGGAAGGGATTGACGGCGTTGATTGCTTTCACAGCTGTATCGATGGCGCTATTAGCAGCAGAGAATACTGCTATTCAGCGCCGACTCGATACCGCTAGCAGCAGCATTGACTACATCGCTAAGCTACACGAATCATGAGTAATGTACCAACAACAAATAAGAAATGCCCACCCACCTCTTTTACCGCAGCCAACAGGATCGCCAACCCGCCACGCACAACCAGTTCCACGAAACACAAGAGCGTCGATTGATAAATATCGACGATGAAATTAATGATAGCCTCCATCATCGTCAGTGCTACTACCAACGTCGCGCGCGCGAGCTGGAGGGTACCGTTGACTGCGTCCGCGTACTGCTGGTTCGTCGCGACCGCCAGGTAGCGCGGCATGCTCGCCGTCGCCGTGGCGGCCTTCTCCGCCGCCCTGCAGCTCGCCAACAACGTAGCCTTGGCACTCGCGATGGATTCCTGCGAGGACTCCAAGGACGCATACAACCGGAATGCAATAAAGAAAAGAGAAAGAATGGGGTACGCCAGCCATGTGAGTGAATAGAGGTGGGGAAGCTCGAGGTAGGGCTTGAGGGAGGTCGTGACGATGGTGTCGTACGTTGGGGGAGGTGCGAGGGAGGACATCCCTAGCAGGAGTCGGCCGGCGACGTCGAAAAAAAAAACTAACTAACGAGGGGCGTGGAAGGGGAAGAGAAGAGAAGAAAAGAAAGAAATGCTTTTTGAGGTTGCCGATGCCATTGTACTCGTTAAGTCCTCCGCCACGCGAAATGCGTCGAGGACAATAACACCCCCAGGACGTTTCCCCATTGGGCCATTCGCTTTTGTCTCGGTCGCTGTCACGTGCTTGTGACCCGACCGAACTGTGACCACCGTCTGGGCTCGGCTGTGGGGTACTTTCCATTCTCCAAGCTTATTGTCTGTGGAGGGCATCATTCCATGACCGGTAATGCTATTACCGATCCTGGTAAGGACCCCCGGATAATCCCCCAAGAGGCTCGAGACCAATTCGGACAAATTTTGGCCAAATTGACTGGTAGAAAGTCCGGACGCGGAGGGCCTCCACGGCTGACACCTTGTTCGGACAGGAACAGAGCAGAACCTGGATGCCTGAGACCATCCGGACATCAGAGGCAGCTAGTGAAATGGTTGTGGGGTTGGTTTAATGTTCATCGATATGGTGGTGGTCGCATGTTCCACAGAAAAGCTCTAGTTCGATTGCTGACCTCTTCCCATACTCTTGCCGTTGAGATTGGCCGATGGTCTGAACGTCGTTGCCTACCTATCCCTCGTTCTCACCGAGTATGCAGATTTTGCCTGTCAGAAGTGGAGGATGAGCCACATGCTCTATTGTACTGCGATGCATCCGATTCGCTGCAACAGCTGCGATTGGACTTCTTCAACTCAGTGTTCAAAATGGCCAATGATCGTTTTTGCGAATCACTTGAAGTCGGCGACTTCTGGCTTACAGATTATACATGTCCTACTCGAAGCAGATGAGATGAAAATTGTCGGGGCGCTGGCTAAATACATTTTGAATGTTTTCCGTGTTTTTGCTACCGTACCGCTGTATCGTCCCTCATAATTTTGACAATGTTTTTCTCACTGTACCTCATGAAGTGTCTACTCCGCGCGACACATTCAACAGTGTGATCACATGGCGTGCCATGTCAGGGCTGTGGATCCGGCCGTTCCTTATTGGGAACTGGCGCCGGTAACAACACCAACATCATCCTTAAGTACTACTCTATGTATGTAATTTTTGAAGAAATTTTCATTTTCTCAAACAAAATAAGTATTACATAACAACATCCAAGGTTGCCACTCTTCACCGGCCGCACAACGCAGTAACAATCCACATACTCCATGCCTGATGTTTTGGACTGGGCACCCCCCTCCTTCGATGCTGCCAGATGGATAGGCGTCGGAAAGCAATATCCTTCAAACGATACCCCTATCGAAATTCAATGGGCACGGCCACGACATCGAGACTATACTTTCGGAGGGACTCAAACATTTTCCTCCTCATTCTATGCCAGTCCTCAAGTTTTCCGAGCATATCTTACCTCCTTGCTCACGATCTCGAGCTGTAGGGCATGATATTTAGGTACATAGACGCCTATAGAGACGAAAAATCGAGATTTCGTACCAGTCCGGACAAATTTGGCGTTAAAAAAGGCTTGATCCACCCGTCCGGACAAAACCACCTCGAAGGACGGAGCCCTGGGACAAAATCGGACAAAAACAGCGAAATTTGGGAATTTGCGTCCGGAAAAAAGGGCCAATTTTTCGAAAATTTGTGATCAGGCCTCTTGGGGGATTATCCGGGGTCCTACCGAACTGACTGTGGACCACCGCCTGGCTCGGCTGTGGGGTTCCTCTCCATTCTCCAAGGACCACGCTTATTGTCTGTGGAGACTAAAGGGCAGCATTCTGACCGATAATACCATTACCGGTCCTAGTAAGCCTTGTAATAGACCTCGACACTCCTGCAACTGCGCTTGTTACGCTCACGTTGTCAAGCCGATGTTTCTCCGCCAGTAGTACGTATCTACGCCACCCCAAGCCCTCGACACCGGTTGCCACGTCTGATGGTCATGGCTTATTATCTTGTGCTTTGCATCTCGTTTCGTGCCCCAGCAAGTTCTTGTTAATTTCTTGTCATGGCGATACGTACAAGGACCCAAGCCTTCAATGGTGCAGAAATTTTTCACAGAGAAATCCCTGGAGAATGTGGTCCCTGAACACAAACACCGCTTGGAACAACTCTGTCTGGATGAGGAGTTCAGAATTTCCCCGTTTTTCTCTCTCGCTTGGATTGAGCTAAGCACCGACATTCCCGCACTTTCTTGAATCTGGATCCCAATATACATCCTCGACACCGTTTGCATTTTACACCACTGTCGTTATCGGTAAAATGCAGTCGAACCGAGGCGTAATTTATTTTGGGTAGTCCCAATCATTTCGGTTGATTTGCGGATAGGAGGATCGGTCCGTGTCATGTAGATCCTTCTCCGCTCGCGTGGAGGAGCGGTCCGACTTTTCCCCCAGAGCCTTATCCGGACCAGAACGGGATCCCTGGGGAAAACTCACTGACATGATTCGTTGCTCGCTGCTCTGTGTCGACAGGAACCTATGTGTTTTCATCAGATTCATGATCCCCATACATCTGGATCAAGCGTCTCGTATTAGAACTCCGTGGCGTCGCAGGATTGTTGATTCACAGGATCGCAGTGTCAAAGTTAAAAAGCGTAAATCTTCACCATATCGCCAAGGCTGCAATCAGTTTTGTGAAACATTTGATTGAGAAAACCACGCGCAGCAGGCCCCTAACAATAGCTCTTCGAAGTTCGTGATGTTTCTTAAAGATACATGTCCCTGCGCCCGCGCATCTTGAACGGCTTCGAGATCCTCAGCAAGTCGCCCCGGCGGAAGTAGATAAAATCCGGGAGCAGTGTTTCAAGCCCACAGGTCATTTTCCAAGGACGCGCTCGGATACAATGCGCATAGCTTCTGTGATGATTGACACTGAAGCCAAGCGTTCTTGGTAAGTCGAACTCAAGCCTCAGCAAAAACTTGGCAAGTAGGCGGCATATTTCGTCAAATTCATTGGCTGATTGATCTCCTACCTCACCGCACGGTGACAAAGCAAACGAGTAAGCGATCACGGTCTCTCCTACTACAATGGAAATTTTGGTCACAATTGACAAGTTCGCGCGACGGCCGCTCCTTCTATCGCAGACCTTCATGTCGGTTTCCCCAAAGATCGTTTTTCGCCTGTAGAAACTAAGCATTTGTAGTACGGAATTATCTTTTCTTGCGCCCGAAACACCGTGGTTTTTCTCTGGGCGCGGAAAGATGAATGAATGAGATCGTACTACCGTGTGGGCACGACGCGTCGCACTCGCACATGGGCGGTGTCGCACTGCACGCGGATCAATCGTATTTAGGAGCCGCGAACAGAAATAGTAGCTGTGACACTGTGCCGAAGCTGCCGGTCTCTCTTCTTGACTTCTTAGTTGCTGCAGTTGCTCAAAGTCGTCCTTGGATACAGTCCGTATGAGCTTTGTACTTTCCATATTTTCATACAAAACAAACACCCAGCTATACAGGCAAAACCCTCAAGATTTAGACTTGATTACCTCAAGTCTGCGCGTTTGAGAATATTTGCAGAAAACAAGATTACTATTCTATTTGAAAAACTGGATCGACGTTCCCTGGGATTGGAATTCTGTTGCATGAATACCGGCTCTCCGAACATATAAGTACATATACGAGGATCTCACGTTCTCCATCTCCAGTTTTCCAGCATGTGTTCCAGTAACGACTGAGCACCAGAACGAACTCGAACTTGAAGACGCTTCTCCCGTAGCCAAGCGGAGGAAGATGCAGCGGGCATGCGACATCTGCAGACGCAAAAAGAGTACGTTCCTGGTCATATACATTGAAGGAGGTAATATATTGACTGTTGGTTCTCTCCAGTAAAATGTGAGGAACCTAGCTAGACGATCCGATAGTCGATCTTGATGTGCTCATCCTGTTGTACAGGTGAGGGAGGGCGCATGCCGGATGTCAAGTGCGCCAATTGTGCCTCATACAACCTAGACTGCACCTACGTCGAAGCGTCCAAGGTATGCGCCTGCATCACGCTTGTTTCCATGCTCATCGTGCGTATCTAGAAGCGTAGACATCCCAAAGGTTACATCGAAACTCTAGAAAATAAATTGGCCAAGATGGAATTGCTCCTGCACAAGGCACGTTTCTTCTCGATGCTACCGAAGATTTTCCACCTCATGATTAATTCTAGTTTATGCCAAACGCTGACATTGACGAGGAGCTGACACATGCAGACGGCGACGCCCAAGAGAGTCCTGCCGCCGGCGCTTCAGGCTCCAAGGGCGACACCGAGCAGACCATGTCTACGCTTCCTAGTCCCTCTCTATCGGCCATATTGCCCCCCCGCATAGAGCCTGGTAACTTCTCTGACGACCCCATAGCGGACGACGAGGACATACAACACGTCGCGCTTACTAACACGCTAAAATCTTTCAATATGGACGCTTCTGAAGTACGATTTTTTGGCAAGTCGAGTGGACCTGCGCTAGCCCACGCGGCCTTTGAGTTCAGGCAAGAGCTAGACGAGGGACACGTCGCCGATCTTAAGGATAAGTTTAAAATCATGAGCAGTCGACGCGCCGAATTCTGGTCTAATAGTATACGTTTGGTAGGTATTTATCAGTCCTGACCTTTCTGCTTCTCACGCGCTTCAGCTGAATTACGACGACATCGATTTACAACCTACCAACTACTCTTTCCCAGAGCCCGACTTCCTTGATTACCTCATTCAGCTATACTTCCTTAACCAGAACGTATTCTGGCCTTTACTTCATCGGCCGACGTTTGAACGATCTCTGGCAGCTGGATTACACCATACGGATAGTGAATTTGGAGCGCTTGTGCTCTTGGTGTGCGCTGTCGGTTCACGCTACTCTGACGACCCTCGCGTAAAGGCCGATGACACCGATAAGGAGTCGAAAACACGGCATTTGAACGGATGGAAATGGTTCATCCAGGTACATCGAGTGCATATGTCGTTGCTGCGCCCGCCAAATTTGTGCGACCTACAAAAATGCGCAGTGAGTGGTATCTTGATCCAAAGAGAGAACTGTTGTTTATTGAGGCGTCTAGCTGTCTGTGTTCTACGTGCAAGGATGCGCTGCGCCACACGCTTCGTGGACGTTGGTAGGGACCGGTATTCGCATGGCCCAGGACCTTGGTGCACATAGAAGGCATAGCAGGCCGGGACAACCGCGCAACGCCGAGGAAGAGCTACTGAAGCGCGCTTTTTGGTACGTTATTCTCTCCGCCTTTCACGGCGCCAGACACACCTCATATTAGAGACAGGGTAATTGTCTCCCTGGATAGAATAATTAGTTTATCATTGGGCCGTCCATGTGCTATACAAGACGAAGAGTGCGTATACTATCCTTACGTACTTCTATCTTCTCCGTCTAATCATGACTTCCATAGCATCGACGCGGAGTTTCCCGTTGATTGTGACGACGAATATTGGGAACATCCTGACCCAGAACAAGCATTCGTGCAACCTCCGAATAAGCCATCGCTCGTGTCCTTTTTCGTATCCCATCTGGCTTTAAACAGAGTCCTCGCTTTGTGTCTTCGTACAATCGTATGTCTCACGTCGTTTCCAAGCCATCATCTGTTCACGTCACCGCCCAGTATTCTCTCAACAGATCGAAAACTCTGTTTGTATTCGTGGGGAAATGGAAGCAAGACCTTGTCGCCGAATTGGATTCGTTCCTTAACAAATGGGTTGATTCTGTACCTGATCATAGTACGTTTTGTCCGTGCTTGCAGGACTCGGGGTCGACTGACCGTTTCCCGTAGTTCGTTGGGATCCTCATCGCGAAAATCAGATTTTTTTCAACCAATCTGTCTTTCTCTATTGTTCGTATTACCACCTTCAAATACTCATACATAGACCCTTCATTCCCTCGCCGGGAAAGTCGTCCCCCCTTGCTTTTCCTTCTCTTGCCATTTGCACCAATGCGGCTCGCGCGATTAGCCACATTTTGGACTGTCAGCTTCGTAGGCCGGAGAGTCCAATGAACCATTGCGCTGTAAGCTGTCTATGTTGACTAGACATTGACATCGAATTAATTCCTCCTAGATGTCTATCTTCAGTGCTGCAATTGTTCTACTCCTGAATATCTGGAGCGGAAGACGTTCAGGGATATCATTCGACGAAAAAAAGGAGCTGAGCGACGTTCACAAGTGCATGAAGACCTTGCAAATATTTGAGAAACAGTACGTTGTAATTCATGATCCTACTTTGCGAGCGAGTTCTCATTATGGTGCAGATGGCCTTTTGCAGGTCGACTATGGTACGCGTTGACCGTCATGAAAACATGGCCGGACGGTAGCTTATTGAGATGCAGGGATATTCTTTACGAGTTGGCCTCTGTTGGTGAACTACCTCTTCCTAACCCAGGTGTCTCTCCCTCGAATAAACGGGAGCACGACTCTGACAGTTCACTGTCCGTTGGGTCTCCGCCGACTGACTATTCCGACATTGATGCGGCCAATTCTGGAAGTCGGCCCATCAAAAGTAACCGACGCGTATCGGCAACATATCAACAAGACTTCAACATGTCATATTCAATGCACTCATCTACTGCTCATCAACAATATCCTAACTACCCGAATTCGATGTTTACGTCTTTTGCTATGAGCCAGCCTTCCTCCTCGTCCTCTAGCCTATCCGGAGCCGTTCAATCTTTCTCAGATGACTCTTGGTTTGCTCCAAATACAATGTCGAATAACCATTACCAGCCTATACATGGTCAGGATCCATCATCTTCCCAGCATATGTTTGGGGGACCTTCAAATGAGATCGCACCTCTCAATGATGGTTTTTATGACCAGGCGCAGTATCATCATCTTTTCAATCCACCCGTGAACAGCACCCCAGATCCGACAGTGATGACAACCGGCGAACAGCTGGCACATATAGGTATGACGGACAACTTTTTACAACCTCTCGTCAACGCCGAAACTCTGGCTATGTGGCCGACTGGATTCGAGTGCGTAACTTATTGAATTCAGTTCCGACTGAGGGTACTCATAATTGTCAGACTGGATGAGTGGGGCAAGTACCTTACTAACGTCAGCGAATTGACTCACAGCGGACCTGGGTATTGAAATGCCCTGTGTGCTTTACGGACGATATTTCTTGACCGATCGCATGGGTGTAAACAACGATGTACAATATAGATAAAGACTGCGGAATGGAATTGGGATGCGTTGGCCTGTTCCTCAAGCTTGATCTTTTTCTTCTTCAATCCATCTTTTGAATCGATATCATTATCAAACATCCTCTTACCGCCAGATGGGCCCAGAAGACTGGAAGGAAGGTTCTCTATGGGAAGTAAATCCGAGGCCCGCGCCTCCATGCAAGGCGTCATGGATCCATGAGTAGTGCTCGCCAAGAATGACTTTTTGAGTTTTTCTCATCACCCTATTTCATTGAGCAGCTCAACACCACGTCGACTGTTGATTCCCCAAGCCGGGTATAGCGACATCATTTCGGGTATTGTTATCTATGCAAGTAACCGGGCAATTGAGTCTCACGGTTGAGCAGCACAAGACAATACTCACCACCAGCGAGTGAGGGGAGCCCCTTCTCAGGGTCTATGTACCATTTAACACCAGCTGTCTCAATGCGGACTCGCTGATATTTGAGTTTTTCATTCTACATGAGCGGCGGAGTTTCGCCACAGCGTAAACATGGTGCGTGAGCTGGACGCCGTCCCTGAAAAATGTTTTGACGTCATCACAATAATTGCACCCACAGCCAAAGCTCGTGAGTACGGTGGGGATGATATGTGGTGGCTTCTTCCCCACTATGATGGAGGTGAATCGTTGCGTTACTGTCAAGCAGAACGTCTTGCACGGCTGTTCCATCAAAGAGATGATGTGGTCAGTCAGGATGTATTTTAGAAACAGAATTGTTGGAGAGAACACTCTTGAGATATGTGTTCCCTTCCAGATGATTCGCCGCGCTTTGAGCGAGAATTGGTTCCAGAACGAGTGGATGGCTCTGCCTCTCAATACCCACGGAAAAAACAGAATTCCAGTAGTTTCTTGACCTTTTAGACGGCGGAAATAGGAGCGTCTTCAATGATGGCCTGGAGGCAGGAAAAGATGAAACCGGCGAGGCTCTGACAGGATATGAGAGCCGATGGGCTGGTAGTAGGTCTGAATATAGATGAACCACGAATCTCTCGAAGGAAAGAAGATCCTTGGACCTTCTTTGTCAAATCAGCGGCGACTTGTGGGGTCAGTCTGAATATTTGCGTCAGAAGAAATGAATTTGAATGATTGAAAAAGACATACATTGTTCCTAACCTCATGACACCGCCTGCCCGTGTAATGGTCATATTCAACAGGTCTGAATCCGTACGCCATCACAAATCCATCACTTCCAATTCGATTGATTTTTCTTCTGATATTGCATGCTTCAGCGGTTTTGAAGAAGGGGCCAAGATCGTTCCATCTGGAGGCAGCTTTCGCAGGCAACACTGCTGCTCGTTTGAGCTTCATCTCCTTGTCTGCTGCAGGTCTCATGCGAGGCTGAGAGTTTTTGACGCAGGACTGAAGGAAGACCCTGCGGTGTACTCATGAGCAAGTTTTATGGGTATGACATGGGGTGGCAAGGCATTTGTTTTCCATGTGTTGAGAATACCGCGAATTTCTACTTTCGCTGCGGCGAGGTCGGAAGGTGTTTGAAGGTGAGAATCGTTCCCAGAATACACCAGATTATATGTCATGGATAATCGATAGCCAGACTGTGGAGCGCGATTGTCTGTACAGCGCCTGCTCGGAAGCCTAGAACGGGGGTGCCAAAGTGGCTTTCCTCTGGTGAAGTCGCTCATTCATAGGTAACGTCGCCGCCTGTAAACCAAGACGGAAGGAGTATTTCAACTGTACCAAAGACAAGCCGGTCTTCAGATGCCCCCGATTGCCTACACAGGCGATTAGCAGGCGTGAAATACAGAAAATAAGTGACCTGGAAACTTGCAGTGGCGGTGCTCTATGGAAAACAATCTGCGTTTGTCGACATTAGCTGAAAATGAAGGAATCACTTACACTGACCTAGCTAATCGCAACAGCATTTTTCCAAATTCACATTCACATGGCGGAAGCCCTAAGAGGTTACGGGCATCCTTAGCCACCATGTTCTCCACCCACTCCTCCCATTGCGGATTCATAAAACGAGCCTAAGAAAAATTTAATACAAATGACGGGAAATTAGATCCAACATACACCACAGTTCGAAAACTCGCACGAGTTCGTTGGTTGAGACACGTCTTTCTCGTGGAACGAGATCAAAGCTTGGGCATCTCTCTTGCTCAAAGGAAGGCTAAATTTTCCGAAATCCTGTATATGGAAAAATGGGTTTGGGGTATCCATACCATATTCCCGACAGTATGCAAAAGGTACACGGTAGATACTCAAATCATCGTCCAATATATCTTGAATATCGATCAAAATACGTCTGTCACTAAGAGAAGAGCGGCGTATTTCGTGTTTGGTATTGGGAGGCATGTCTTGGAACTAGCGCAATGGGGCTTCGCGTAGAATCTAGTCTAAGAAGCTTCGATTTCAGAGGGCGAGGGGGAGTGGTCTCAGCGGTCCTTGAACTTTATGGTGATTGCCGGGCATGAGTCGTGGGAGCATACCTTTACTCACCGCGACCTCACATTGTCCCTCCTTTGCTATACACGCTCGGAGTGCTCCCACAGACGTCGTTTATGACACAGGACTATGAAATGGATACTCAAGCTATACATGACGCGTCCAAGGGTGGATTAGCTTCCGTAGTGTTGCATGGACGTCGGAGACGGCACATTCTGCACTGTATACTTGTTGAGACAATAATAGTAATAAGAGTATAAGGAGAGACATTAATCTTCCTGCAGGCGATAAATTTACTTAGTATATTGTCAAGGCTGGGTATTGCGCGACGTACCTGAGTTGACCCGCATTTGTTTGCGTTATTGATTCTTCAATACCCGTCGCTAGATGCTGAGATCGGCAAAGTGGTGACACAGTCCAATACTGAGAGCTGAGAGAATAGATCGGCGGACAACGGAATCAAATATCAATATCAAGGCTAATGTTGGAAAGATCAGCTAGGATGGCGACCGAAGGAGACGCCTGTTCGTCAAGCGGCGAGAAAATGGGATATCAAAGATAGGCTTATTGCTCCGGTGTCCTCAAGGCATGAAAGGCTGTAGATGTATCACAACACATCCTGGAGGTGGGCTTCGGCCCACGACACCTTTGTCGTTGCAGACGATACCGATAATCCCCAAGAAGACAACTAGATAAGGCGTGGATATAGCGATTACGGGCATTTTGTAATACACGTCTATCATCCAGCCTCTCTGGGTGTATAATGACTGCTATCACCAAGGCTCTATAAGCGGATTTATGTAGGAACGGACATGCGGGACAATCTCAAGCTCTCGGCGCGGGAGCTGAAGTGTGAATTTCGTCAGTGAACGAGACAGTACACGTAACAGAGCTAATTTGGTTCGGCGGAATCTGAGCATATTTCCTCCTCCCTGGAACAGTTCAAATTTCCAGGCATCATATAAGGACACGCAAAGTCCGTCAAGATGCGTTCCAAGAAATTGGTCGGAGCAACAGCCTAAAGCCCAAATGCCGTTAAGATCGGGTAACAAGATAGCCCAAAATGTACTCCTGTGATCTCGGTTACAAACCTGAGTAGTGTGCCCACTCGAGGCAAGCAACAAAGGCCGTGCAGAGTATCAAGCCAACAGAGTAGGCTCAAAGAATGGCATATTGGGCAGAGGAGTTCGACGACGTGATAAAACGGTATGCGGTGTACGCCACGTGGTCATGGTTATGGCAAAAGACGCATAGTAAATGATTGGCCAGGGCGTGTGGACAAACCTGTCCTGTAAGTTTGCTTCAGTTTCCATATTTGTTGAAGGATGCAAGATTGAGCTTAGAACAAGTATGCGGTAACTTGGACGTACTGATGGACTAGAAGAATGGAAGGCACATCTGTCACTCAGCGTGAGTTGAATTGGATAAGCCTCCAGACGTCCACATACCGTACTGCTCCCATCACTTCATTGTTCAACTCCAACTACGCTGCTACGCACCTTCACTCTCCCGGTCCTTGAATCTCCCCATACGTTCTTCTGCAGGGTTTCGGGGTAGGCTGATTGGAACATGCCCCCACCTATGTCGTGGAATGCGATTTGAGGTTGATGCATTGATGAATGTAAGACAAGGAGCTGACCGGCCGGATAAAACCGAAAGCCGCAGCCTCCAAAATTGGAAATCACCGCTCAAGCTGGGATGTGTTGACGCGTTGACGAACTAATATATGTATATTTCGGACACTAGGGGGACAAATTTTACAGTGATGTCATATACAAAGATGTGTACATATGTACTGCATAAAGGATAATAAAACAGACAGGGCAAGATCAGGATGATAAAAAATGATACAACGGCAGAGTTGACGGACCATTAGTCTCTGAACCTCGACATTCAGACGTTCGCCGTGAGATCTCTATTGGGTCCTTTCAACGACTACCATGGGCTCATCCGACCGTTCCGGCACAGCTTCAATGTCCGGTCCAAGGACTGAGTTTTGTATGGTGGATTCTTGAAAGCTTGAGGTGACAGGTTGCAGAGGTTGCGAAAACATCTGGAAACGAATGGCGGACACCACCAAAGTTTCATCATGTTCTTCATTTGGGCGTGTGTGTCCTGCCGCTGCTCTGCCGATAAGGAGTGTGGGAGCAACTCCCTAAACAAGGTGCTTAATAAATACCGAGTATAAGATCGTGAACGCACCTTCGCGATACCGGCTATGACACCGAAGTAATACAGTCTAAAATCATTGCGTATGAAGCAAGCCAAGGATAGGATTAGAGCTATCGAATAGAGAGCAGAGGATTCCACTAGCACTCCAATAAAACGGCCAAAAACTTTCAGCCGGCCACCTACTCCACGTCTAACCCCGGTAACAGTCAGAATGCGGAAAATTATAAGTAGGGTGCACCATAATGTCGTTGCCAAGATGAAGGACAAATAGAGCATAGGAACTGCTCCCCACGATGCGTCCAAGTATGCGAGATATATTTCGAAGACTTTGAACACTACACAGAAGTTGGATTAATGGATAGACGAAGAGGATAGATGAGATCGGACATTTACCAATGGCAGAAATTAGGGAAAGGATTGGAAGCAGAACAATAGGCCAGATCCGTCCCCAAACCATCCAGCAGCACCAAATCTAGAGCCGGACCATGGTGTGTTGATGAGGATAATCCCCAGTGGAGTCACACGCACCATATATAAGTCGGCGAGAACGGTACTCATGGATGATGTGATACCGGTCTCCAAATAGGCTGCTTGGGCTACACCAAGCTTCAAATATTCGGTCCAAAAACTTTGTCCATTATCGATGAATGCACGTTGTATGTATAACCAAGTGGCAGCAAAATTGATAGTAGTTAGAACATAGAGGACCATGATAATGGCGATCAAGGCTCGTCGGATTGGCCAGCACTTATTGATGGCTGTAAGTACTACGCACGTCAGCCTGTTCCTCGTAAGAGATGCTCCTGACTCACACATGTTCCACAATGTTACAGCAAGAATTCCGGTGTACATGCCTATCATCAGTCAATCCTTACACGCCAAAGCATTAAACATCGTTGCCCACCATGCAATAGTGCGTAGAGAATTGTGGAGTTCAGGTTCCCATCGCGATATCGAAACAAGTAAGCTTTGAAGTCGTCGGTAAGACCTGGTGGAATATCTGTTTGAGCTGCCATGAGGGAAAGTCAGAGCAATGTGCTAGTGGGTTATAAGAACAGCACATGGGAACCCTCTCATTTATAACAGTGCAGCTCACGGCTACGCTCATAGGCTGCTGCGGAGGTATTCACCGGTACCAAGTCGGAACAGGATCCTTACGTACTGACTGTGTTCTGCAATTCAATGAGCCGCGGTGTACATTGATAGTTTCACCAAAATCCACAATAGAGAAAGGAATTCATTCCAGTGAGATACTAGTGCCCATTTCAGATTGGGTTTGTTATATCATTGTGTGAAATTTAGCTGCAAGGTTGTCAGAGGAAAGGTAAGTAAGTTTCGATATCATGTACGATAGTGACGCCGACAGCTCCTGGATTCTTGGAAAGGGATTGGCAAGGGTGTCGATGTCTGCAAGTCATACCCTGACATGACCACACGAGATAGGCCAAAGTTCATCTATCAGAAGAGCGGAGGAAAGAGAATACAACATGTAACCCATGATGAACTCCACGAACTTAATCTCTTCCAGAGGCAGTTTCCGGTACATCTCCGGAGGCAGGGAGTTGCTATCCGAGTCTGAATTGATCCATCCCTGTTTCCATACGGTTCTTTATTGGCCATCATTTGGACACTCAGATAGGCAAAGGTGGTGACAAGCCAATACTAAGAGCTAAGAGGATAGACTGGTGGCCCTTAGAAACGTCAATATCAAAGCTGATGCTGATATTGTGCGATGGCATTGGACGGCGGTTAAACCAAGTTACACAGAAGAGCGGCCGGGCGCCCATAAAGAACGAGGGAGATACCTGCTCGTCGAGCGATGAAGAACACAGGTCTTCACAGACGGGCTCATCATTCTGACGACCGTAACTCATGGAAGGCAGTACATGTATTACCACCAGCATCCAGGAGGTATGACTGCAACTCATGAATTGTTGTCGCTTCAGGGTGTTTCAGGCGATACTAAAAATACTAGATAAAGCATGAAAATGGCGATTACGGTCCAGCTCAATGGCACTTTACAAAAGTAAGTACTCACCTTTCATTTCTCATTTTCCTGCGCACCCGTCCATTAGCATATCAAGAATGGCCAACTTCGCTGTGGCTTGTCCTTTAGCACCTTGTTCATTACAAGACGACCTAGGCATAATGACATAAGTGTAATGACGACGCGTAGAACCTTTCGGGGTGAATTTTGTTTTTTGTTCCATTCTTGGCGACATCGTCTTCGAGAAGCAGTCAAATACGAAGCAGATGGAGGGAGAGTTCAAGCAAATTTTTAGCGTGTCCAAGCTCGCATGTAGGATCTCTGACAGTTACTCGGTAGGAACAAGTTCAACTTCACGCGCAGGCTGTCCTGACGTGGCTGTGCTTCATTCGGAAAAAGCCGGCAGCAACAAGAAAAACGGCGAATATTCAATATACATATTGTCAAAAACTACCGTCGATATAACACAGAAATTTATCAGGCTTTTATAACTTCTGCCACGTAGTACATCTTTATTTATCCAGACAATTTCTATAAATAATTCTTTATAAGACGGGTATAGAGGTAAGTACAAGATAAGTAGTCTAAAATATTTGGAGTAGCGGTAACGTCGACAGCATTTCAGAGATGGTAGAAAATGTACAACTTGAAGGACACAACACAATGACATAATTATTACATAATCACTGGATAGAAAACTTGGGATAAGTTTGGTAAAACATTTCACCCACTTTTCTCAGCAACAGCGGGTACCGCAGGCTCGTTCTCACTTGTAGTTTTCTCTGTCTTAACCTTCTCAGTCTCAGTTCGACTCTCAACAGGTGCAGCAGCCAGAGCCGGAGCCGGAGCGCGAACTTCATCAGTGAACAAAACAGTACGTGTGGCAGAGCTGATCTGGGTCGGCGGAGCCTGAGGTTTTTCCTTCGTAGCCGGGACGCTTCCTTTCCAGGAATCGTACGGGCGCGCAAAGCCAGTTAAAATGCGTCCCAACAGAAGAGTCGGGGCAACAGCCTAAAGCCGAAATTCCGTTAGGATGGGGTAACGAGAAGATTCACGAAAACGTACTCCTGTGATCTCAGCTACCGGCTCGAGGTAGTAGTGCGTCCACTCGGTACGGGCGACGAACACAACGTAGAGGATCAATCCAACAGAATAGAGAATGGCGGATTCAACGAAAAGTTCGACAGTGCGGTGGTATAACGACGGCCCGTTTTCCGAACCGTCTTTCTCTCGAGGGGATGTGAGAAGACGATACGAAATTAACACGGTGCACCAAAGGGCTGTAGCCATGGCGAAGGATACGTAGATCATGAGCCAAGGCGTATGTGCAAACTCGTCGTGTAGTTTTGCTTGGGTTTCCTTTATTTTAAATGCTGGTTAAAGGTTGAGTCGAGAAATTTTAAGCTTGGGAAGACTTGAACATACCGATGGTGCAGACCAGGAGAATTCCAGGAGGCACAGCCGTCGTCCAGCGTCGACCCCAGAGTACATAGCAACGCCAAATCTAGAATCGAGAAGATATCAGTATGCAAAGAGTCGAAACCTGTTGTGTGTTTACCAGGGTAGCGTCCGCGAAAATGGTACCAATGCAGCTCGTGACAGTCATACCCACTCGAGCGGTCATCAGCGATCTCGAACGATTAATGAGCGCCTGGTATACCGTCCAGAAGGTTTCTCCGTTTTTGATGAATGCATATCGTGTGAAAGACCAACTGAATGCTGAAGCTGATTGTTGCCATAACGTAAAGGATGCCGATAACGATAGACATGTTCCGCTTCGAGCCTTGGTATTTACTGACAACTGTACAAAGTGAGGTTGAAGGGACGACAAAAGAGACGCTGTACGTACGAATCTTCCATCCTCCGACGGAGATTATACAAGTATACAAGCCTATGGATTGTGTTGAGAAGAGAGTATACAATAGCGAGAGCAGGCAGCTCACCATGCAAAAAAGCAAAAAGGATAGTCGGATTTAAATTGGAGTCGAAGTCTCGGAATATGAACGCAACTTGAGAGTCGGTGAGATCGGGAATAGTGTCATTGACAGCCGCCATCGTCTGAAAGAGAGAGGGAAGATGAACGACTGAGTAGTGGGGGGATCATGCTTACAGCATACCGTATATATAGTATCCATTGGACGGCATTAACCCACCCCTTTGTGAAACACGGGAAGATCTCCTTTGAAAGATCAACACGGTCCATCCGAGGCTACACTGATCTTCCATCAGATTCCCTTCGACCCACCGAAAAGACAGTCGTATCTGGAATTTTGTTGAAGAGCGGTCCCCGTTCCGTGTCCATGGAAAGTTGTAGTTAATCGAGACAGAATGTGTACTTTCCCTCTCCGATGCGAACTACGGTGTTCCCGGGTATATGTATATGCACGATAGATATTGCTTCTGTGATTGACATTGCCGAGTTTCCGTAAGTCATTCACTGATAGTAAAGGCCGGTCAATGAACAGCCTCCCTTTCGTAAAGGGAGCTCTTCGTCCGACCCTCGATGCCTGTATATGCTTGTGACATCCAACAGATGGAGAAGAACGAGAGTATTCATTCGCCAATCTAAATCACGGGCGGAGTTTTGGGTTTACACATCAAGGGTGTCAGGGCAAGCAAGTCTATTTCCGCTTCAGATGCAACAGAAAGATGAAAAAGGACAAGACTCACCTTTCTGAATTATCGACCTCACCTCCAGTCATCACTTCGTCGCGGTGGTAGGGCATGATGGTAGTTCCTCGCCATCGCAGGGTTCTTCAGGCATTTTGCAGAGCTGGTAGTCCTCAGAACGGATGATGGTCGTCTTAGTGTGCTGTAGCATTTTCATCAGTGTTGCCTCTCTGGTGCCACGACGACATACCTCAGCTGTCCGAGTCTACTATTGCTCATAAGCGCAGGTGAGCCCATCACAAGGTCTCCATGGTCAAGAACAATAGCGATCAACGACCTAGAGGCGGGTATGACAAGCGAAGAAGGAGTCTCTTAGGACTGGTGCTATGGCCACGGTTGAGATCAAGCCAAAAGGCCGAAAATGGGAATCACCGCTCAATCTCGATCCTCGATTCCTTGTATAGTAAAGCACGTTTTCGATTTATAGTAAACATTCCGCCTTTTTGGATAGTATCCGACGTTGCGACCTATGTTTTATGTCGTTCACACGGACAGTACACGAAATGGCCTTTGTTGAGATAGAAATGCTTCTCATGATACGGACAGCAACTTTGGACCGCTCTGTGAGCGTAATTTTGATTTAGAATCGACATACCCATACATCTTTGAATAACGGTAAGACAAATATTAGCGGAAAATAGTGGACAGGCTTTTCTCTGTGCAGCGTCTATCAGTCCGACGAGCACATGGTCACTTTAAATTCACTGAACAGGTGACCCACTTCTATATCTCTCCTTCTCGTCCCGCCGTTACAAAGATCGTTGCTAAGACTGTCAATATCCGTATTCCCTGATAGTATGTATCGACAACTGTCTTGCGCCAAGTTCGAGAACACGTACGTATCGTCGAAAGCCGCAAGGTTCATACATTGCAGAGAAAGGAAGCGTTGTTGTGGCAAGACCCGAGGCATGGGAAAATGCTGCTTATCAGTCCGTAAATTAGACTCGCCAAATCGACGGTTGTTTACTTCCGAGTTCGCATCCGGCCCGCGAGTGTCCGCAACATCACGTGATGAATATATATGGTATGCGCGGTTATCCACCTTTGTTCCAGACTGCCATCTACGCTAACAGTCTCACAATCGGAATACCACCATTTCGGCCTTGGATTTACTTGCAAGGCTTCCATCCATCACCTTCGCTTCATATAATTTTAATGCCCCCCAAGAGTAATCGCAATGCACGCAGAAACAATATCTCTCACCAATCTCACCAATCTAACGACCAAGACCCTGTCGACACTGTTGACGACGCCCACGACGATATCCCGAATACCGGTCACACAAGGTCACCAGTATTCTCCAGGGAGCTGACAATGCTCGAATCGTTCTCTAGAACAGTACGCAACTACGTTCCTTCTTCTATTCCAATCCCAGCCGCAGTGCCTTCCCCTCCCCTCGTGTCTCGTCCGGTCATCACATCCACCAGTCAAGCATCAAGCATTTTTGACGAACCGCTGGCGTCTGGGCTGGCCCAGTCGATGCAGAAGAACACGACTGGAGCAGATACCATTATCTGGTCCAGGTGGGATTCGCTAGGATCTCGCCGCCTGCTCTTTCTTGGTTATTCGTCGGGCTTCCAGATATGGGATTGCACGAAGCTTAATTCCGTCGATGAAGTTCTCAATCTTAATCATTTTGACGATGGGGTCACCTACGCAGCGGTTTTACCCGACCAACTCGCTATCGGTATCCTCACCAAAGACTCCAACTTTTTTGTATACTCGCTTTCTTCACATCAGATTGTTAAACGGATTCCACTGGCTACTCCTGCGCATAGTTTCTCTGCCAGTCATGAGTATATTGTAATAGTGAGTCATATCATGTTCCTATGTATCAAGGCTCACCGTATTCCAGTCCACAACGAATCCCCCTGCATTGCAAGTCCTCACTTCTAACACGTTTTCTACTGTACACACCATTCCTTCTTCGTCACTCATTTCATTCACTCATACTGCCTCCGCGCCGCACCCTATCTATACCCTATCACGCCGTCTCCTCGCGTATGCCTCTGTACCACCTTCTCCGACCGCCGCGACCAATAGTATGCCTGCTACTTCCCCGAAGCAAATCGCGACCACTGCTAAATCTGTCATCAGTGGCATGAAGTCACTTGGTGGACTAGCTTATTCGGCCGCACTGAACAGGCTTGGTGGGGATGTTAAGCCTGTCTCCCGAAGCGCCCCAGCAGCTTCTGGAGGCGGCGACACCGATACATCGTTCCAAGATGAACAGGTGTCTGCTGAAACAGGCCACTACGTCACAGTTTTGGATCTACAGACTGGTGCGACAATAACGCGATTTCCCGCATTTAAGCACTCTTCAATCTCTTGTTTATCATTTTCTCCTGATGGCTGTTCTTTGTTGTCAGTCTCGAGGGACGGGCAAGTGAGCCGTGTTCACCGGCTTCGACCTGCTCCGAGCGGTATATCTTCTGTGTCCACTTTCGGCGCTCCCCAACATGTATATGACCTCCGTCGTGGACGGACATCAGCAATCGTAGACAATGTAGAATGGTCTACTGATGGGCGCTGGATAGCTATCAGCACGCGTAAGCGCACTATCCATATTTTCGCCGTTAATCCATATGGAGGCGCACCTGATGTGGAGAGTCATACGTGTGGACGGGTTAGAAACCCTGAGAGTTTGGTATGTCGTCTTACTCTTCCACAGCTTAATTCATTTCATTCCCTTTTCTTTTCTTAGCAATCTCTCCCTATAGAGCTATCACCGATCATCCGAATAAGACCATCATCGAACGTTCACGTCAGTAGCACAACAACCGCTAATGAACTCTTTTCACCGCCTATTCCGCCTCCAGTATTCGAGTTTCCGTTGTTTCCTCATCAAACACTTCCTTCATCGCTCCTGCCTATTCCATCTCCTCAGCCAGCGTTATTACCTATCCCATCTTCATCCCCATCAGACCCTGGTTCTCCTCGGCATACTCAAGGGTACCCACAACAGCCGATGAAGAACTTTCAAGACCTGATTGTATTTGATGCGGCTGATGGACTACTACAACTCAGGCGATGGGTACTTGGGTCTGGCGGCGTTCGCGATATCATGGATTTGGGGTCAATAGGGGGAATGACGAGCGTCTCACTGCCTCTAAGTCTCGCTATCAGTGGAAATGGTATTTCACCGAGACAACGAGGAAGACGGCTTTCTAGCGGCGCTGGCAGTGGCATCTCTCCGGATATGACCTTAAATCCCGCAGATGGGAAGCGTGAGGCCGAACTCGTTGCGAATAAAGAGACCGTTGTAGCTACGTGGGATCTCAAGCGACGAAAGGATTGGGCCGAAGTCAAGAAAGCTTGTGATGACGAAGGCTCTACGACTAGAGTTCAATCTGAGTATGTTCCCTATTGTCACTGGTAGCTGATATGTTAACAGTGTGTAGTTTCTTGTCCCAGGCCGAACTTTCGACACATTCGAAATCGCGTCAGATTCTCCCCAGGTCTATATATCTATCGCATCAGTTTACCTTTCACACCCTGGGCGAGGACTATCACGCTCTCATTCGTCGTCATCAACTTGATATACCTGGTGTTAACATCGAAGTGCGTAAGCAGGTACAAGTTAGCGCCTATTCGACATCAAATATAGGTGGTGAAGCATTCATCGAGGCTTCCTCGTCGGTTTCAAGGCGGACATTCTCTTTTGATGAACCTCTGGCATCGGCACTACTCCAAGGCGACGGATTCAATGATCGATTGAGGGGTGTCGGAACGGTTTTGCCTATGCTACCCAACGGAAATGGGCATGGTTCCAGCCGTATGACCTCGATCCCAATTCGAGGTGTGAGTGAAGGTTTCGGGAGGTTGAGGAGAGAGATGATGGTAGCGCGACGAAGGAGTGGTAAGAGACGATCGAGAAAGAGTGATGAAGATGAGGGGTTGAGCATGTCGGTACCCTTGGAATTTGATGAAGCGGAGGAAGACTTTGTCTTCCAGGCCCCGAGCGATGACGGGGCGTGTGATGATAGTAGTGCGTCTCGTGGGGATGAGGATTCCAATGCCCTCTCCTTATCCACTGCAGCAACAAGCATGTATCCTATGGATGCTGACCAGGAGGACGTCGAAGAGGGTGGTGGTGTACCGATTTCCGATGACGCTTGGAATGACGGTTGGGGTGTGGAAGACAAGAACGCCGTCGAAGAGGTTGAGATGTATGATCATATCTCTGCGGTGGGACTGTTGGATGAAGAGCAGGAAGAGATGGATCGGAGGATCAAGGAGGAAAGGGAGAAGGCGGCTAGTGTTGTGAAGGGGAGAGGTACGAAGGCCGAGCGGAGGAGGAAGAGGAGGGGTTGAGAGCATTTAACTTTATGAAAGTAGACAACTGAATGTACAATGCATGTATTTTAAGGACATATGTAATTTGTAGCCACTTAAACATGTGGGTATTAGAAGAAGACATAGTGAAGGTATCTAATGATGGCGTGAAGAGACGCTTTCCACATCAATGGAAGGTAACCTTCCCATTTGTATGGATTCATCATCATCTCGTCCAGACTGGCTGCTCTCTTCTACGCCGGTCTGCTTTGTGTGCATTTGACGGTCGTTCCATTCTCGCGGTGACGATACACGACCACGACCCGCACGACCCGTGTTCCCAAAAAGCACCGAATTAGGACGAGTCACCAATAGTAAAATGACGTTCATCATGCCACTCAGGCCGTATATCGAGATTACTATCAAGTTAGCTTCGGAGCCGAGCTGATTCCTACCATTAAACGTGATCCAGCGGACCACGCTTAAAGGGAGGACGAGGATTGAGTAGACCACAGGGTACCTGAGGGATGGTAAGCTAGAAAGTCGAAGGTGATATCATGGAAGGCTAACGCGATCAGGCTGAGAGAGTTCCGCCTGCGGGCCTTTTCTTCAAGGCTCTCGGGTTTATCGGGTCGACTATGGAAGGTGAATCTCCACCAAGACTTATCATCGAAGACGATGTTGCCTCGGCTCCAGAGGAACAGAAAGATGTATCCCAAAAACGATGCTCCCAAGGTTATCCAAAACCAGACGTATTCACCTACGATTCGGAGAGCCGTGTGATTCTCGCCTATCCAGCACCAGTACTAACAAAGCATGGGTATGAAAATTAAAAGATGAGGAGACGGAGAGAATGATCTTACAGGTGTTGGTTCCTCGTAATTCGGACCTCGAGTCGTGTTTCCGACAATTATCAGGATGATGATGAATGCCCACGCTGTAAGGATGACGAACTTGGAGATGAGGATAGCGTTCACGCCTTTACGCCACCTTACGACAATAAAGGTGTAGAGCGCGATGATCTATTCTCAGTGAGTTTTGTGATTTGGAGTATGAGTGGGGCCTTGCTCACCAAGGTGGTGATAGCGACCCCAGTTTCCCCCAATTGTTGTATGATACCTAGAATGGATATAAACGACGCGTCAGGTGCTCTCGAGATTGCTGACCTTGAGCGGTGCAAAAAGAGCCCGTTTCGACCTTGCCCTCGTTTATCCATTTAATATCGAGGACGGCACCAAGGGCTTGTATGAGATCCGCAAAAAATAAAGAAAGCTAAGCCCATTTCGTTAAACACAGTCCGTTCATTCTGACAGCCATAAAACCCCACCATAAATACATCCATAGGTTCCTGGAGAAAATCCCAGTCTTTCACGGCTTTCTTCCGTACATGATGGAGTGCATTCCGCTGGACAAGTATACCAAAATATCAACATCCGTAGTCAAAATTGACGGAAAATGACATACAGAGATGATCCCAAACACGAAGAGGACAGCAAAAAGTGAGACAAAGCCACTCTCTGCGACGATCTGGAGGCAGTGAGTGTGAGCTGGCTAGTCGAGGGGGAAATGAGAGCGTGTCTCACTGTCAACCCTATGCTTTGTCCCCGAGTCAAACAGTGGAGCGAAGGATCAGAAGCCTGTCTTGCGTACTCCTCCGGAGTACAGATTATGCCAAGGTAGGTCGAATTCGAAGACATTACTACGGGGGGAATCGATGCTGGGCAGGCAAGAATCGGGGGGCTTCAAGAGGAAAAGAGCGCCTTCTACAGCAGCTTGGAATTACACCGCCTCCATTCATCTTGACGTACAGGCGCTAGTCGATATACAGCTAGAAAGACCCAATAAAGTGGAATATCAAAACCTGTCAAATTGAATTCCAGGGGTTATGATGGTGGCTGTGTTGGTACTTTTGAGCTTTCCCCTCATGGCGCACGGCGAGACTGACCGGTTCAGTTGTCTCTCATACATCGCACATCTGAGTCAACAGGCAGACTCAGACGTTGCACCGACTCGATCAGGATTCCAACTTTGCTCCCGCGGCAACATTCCGTACCCACCAGTTCGCTATCATTTTTTTCGGGGCCACATCTGATAAAGAACAAGGTATACGGAATCGGAACGTACAGTATTCCCATGTGTCCTAGAGCGCCTACTGAGGGAGGAATATGAATGGTTCAGTCGGCCAATTCATGCACTGCACGGCCAGTGCACCCCCGCTAGCGGCCCAATTAGTCGATCGTCTCTGCCTACTGTTTCATCGCGATTTTCCAGTAGTGCATTCTTGCTTGTGGTTTATTCATGTGATCCTGCCCTCAGACAGTTGGTTTGAGGTTGGTCCTTAAAATACCGGGCGGTGCTTTCTCCTCCCGTCTGAGCCCTTTGCTTTTACCCACTTCTCTCTGTCATACCCGCTCCTCCGCTCCTCAAGCAATGGGTGTTTTATTGGACTTTGCCGCTCCACTGTGTGTCCTGTCGGCGCTCGCCGAAGTCGCATTTTCGCAAAGTACAGCAACGGCTCCTGGACAACCTCTCCAAACCGGACCTGTGGGCCAGTTCCAGATTGTTGGAGAAAGTTTAGTTAGCGCTCAGCAGGTTAGTTTCTTGTAAATTTCAAGGTGGAGTCACGAAATAACCGAATGATCAGCTTTTCTTGGGAACGGAGGATAAGGTGTATATTGTAGACAAAGTAGAGAACAACCCTGGTCAAGTAAACGGGCATCCAGCATGGGCTGTCGGTGAGCCATCATCTGCGCTATTTATACATGTCGACTTGCCTCTGACATCATGTTCAGAGTATGGTGTCGCTGCCAATAATGCGAAACCCTTGGACATTGTGACGAACTCATTTTGTGCGGTAAGCAATGAAGTTCGTGATGCGAACAATTAACTCACACGGTTTCGGGTAGGGTGGCAACGTCATGGGCGATGGAACATGGCTCAATGTCGGTGGAAACCAAGCCGTCACTTATGGTGGCGCCGCAGCCCTAAGTCAGGTTGGAGGTGCTCCTTATGACGATCCAGATGGCAGACAATCGTACGTTTCGTAGCTTTTTTGGGGGTAATCTGAGGGCTTAATTTCTGTCGTTTATAGCCTCCGGTTGTTGAATCCCTGCGATGACAACTCCTGCACTTGGCGTGTATTTGGGGATATGACAACCCAAAGATGGTATCCTTCAGTGTACGCTCTTTCTCCGGTGTCTTGGCAGCATCTAACGTGTTTATACAGCGAAACCCTAGAAGATGGATCGCTTATCATCGTACGTTGTAGTCATTACCATTTGCATCAATCTGACCTAGATATCCTATTAGCTCGGCGGGTGCAAAAACGGAGGCTACGTGAACGATGCCGGGCAGGATAATCCTACCTACGAGTTCTTCCCTTCCAAAGGAGACCCTATTCCCTCGCAAATTCTCCAGACAACGCTTCCCACTAACCTGTACCCGCTCACGTGGCTTCTCCCTTCTGGCAAGCTTTTTATACAGTCAAACTGGAATACCTCACTTGTGGATTACCACACTTATGAGGAGACGCCCCTCGATCCCATACCAGATGCTGTACGAACATACCCTGCCAGCGCTGGCACCATCATGTTGCCCTTGACTCCTGCCAACAACTGGTCGGCCACAGTTCTGTTTTGTGGTGGAACCAATCTTCAGCCTAACCAGTATGTGTAATCTCCTTAGCTTTGCCTCGCTTATTCCTGACTCCTTTGCCCAGATGGGTCCCGACTTGGAATATCGCGGCGAACCCGACGTCCACGTCTTGTGTTATGATTAGCCCAGACGTTTCAGGATCGTATACCCAAGACGATCCGCTTCCCGAAGGACGTTCAATGGCGAACCTCATTTTCCTGCCAGATGGGCGGATCTTGTGCCTTAACGGCGCAAACCTTGGTAAGGACATTCAAAATCCGTTTAGAGCCTGTTTCACTCATCATATGGCAGGCACTGCTGGATACGGTAATGATACTTGGGCTATAGGCCAGTCGTACGCGGACAAGCCAGTTCTGCAGCCAATCATCTACGACCCCTCCGCTCCGAAGGGATCACGCTGGTCAAGCCAGGGTCTTTCGCCCAGCACGGTTCCGCGGATGTACCATTCGTCTGCGACTCTCCTTCCCGATGGTAGTTTTCATAAATCGCGTTTGACTTAAACTAAAACTAACTTTCGTTGATCAGGTTCTGTATTCGTTGCGGGATCAAATCCCAACTCTGATTACAATATCGGTGCGGGCATTACGTACCCTACGGAGTATCGGGTCGAGAAGTTCTATCCGTCGTACTACAACGAACGCCGCCCGGAGCCTCATGGTATCTTGAAGCAATTGTCGTATGGAGGAGCATACTTCGATATCAGCCTGGACTCGCAAGATCTGTTCGGCAACGTCCAGAATGTGCAGTCGGCCAAGGTTATTCTGATTCGCACAGGGTTCTCAACGCATTCGATGGTGAGTATATTTTGATACAACAAATATCTAGATGCTTATTGTGTCCAAACAGAACATGGGTCAACGTTACGTTGAGCTTCAGACTACTTATACTGGTTACGAGAACAACACTGCCATTCTGCACGTTAACCAACTGCCTCCGAACCCAGCAGTTCTCGTTCCCGGACCTGCCTTACTGTTTGTCGTCGTCAACGGCATTCCTTCTGTTGGTGTTCAGGTCATGGTTGGCTCAGGCAAAGTTGAGAAGCAAACCGTCGACTCATCTGCTAACCTACCGGGATCGAGTGTTCTTCGGGCTTCGGACGTCAGCGGTTCTTCAGGTGGAGGTAACTCAGGCAACAACAGCAATGACAAGAGTGCCGGTTTCTCAAACAGGAACTTTACATCATGGACTGTTCTTTTCGTTATCTTCGCATCATTCGTTTTTGGAATGTGATTGTGTATCACATCCTTGGCTCTTATTTTTTTGTGCATTAAATTTTAGCATGCTTTCTAGGATATCGACGCATTCTTTGTTGCTCACTTTATGATGGACGGTTTTGTATCTATAGGGGACTTGCATTCTGTTACACCTATCTTCACATACAACTTTGTAGACTATACCGCGTCGGACTTTATAAGAATGCATTATTCGTTCATTTAAACTCTTCCCTCTAAGCTCACTGGATTTCGATTAATTGTCAAAAGTGTGCAAGTCGCTGTTTCGGTTGATTTTGATAAAATTCAAGAGGTCCTGCCAGAATCTAAACGCCGCTAATGCCGATCAAGTGGTGCTGCCATAAATGGCAATCACCGCCTTGTTGCCTTAAGAAAACGTTCGTCACGACAGTCATCACTATCACATCTTATCCCTACCGCACGTTGCAGCAATGCAACAAAATCTGCGCCCAACCATGAAAAGGGCACTCAGTATATCAGACACATTGCAACCACGACTGTTGGGCCCACCGTCAACGATGCACGTCAAGCGGGTTACTTTGACGTCAAAGAAGAACTGGTGGATGGGTGCGTTGCTTTACTCTTTCCAAGGACAATTATTCTAACATGGGCTGCCGCCTCATAGTGGAGCTGAATAACCAGGAAGACGATAATACGGCTCCGTCCATCAACTCATTCTCGTCAGAGGAGACCGTGGTCGACGGCCTTGATTATCAACAGCTTGATTCATCAGAACCGCACCGAGCACCCACGCCACCGCCGTCACCGCCAATCTACAACCCGCCTCGCCACCCAACGTCCATTTTCTCATTCCCAACGCCCACAGCATATTCGGCTCCACCCAACCCCACCGTCAACCTCTCGCCAGTCGCCCAGGGCTCGGCCTCTGTGCTCTTCAAATGCGTCGTCAAGAAGCCCGACGTTATCCAGCTCGAGATCAACGGAGAGATGCAGTCTAACGCGTCCGACGTCACAGTGCAGTTCCTGGCAGAGCTACGTGTGTACACCACAGTGACGCGGCATCGGAATATATGTGCTTTTCTGGGGGCGCTCGAGAATGTGGGCATGGTGCTGGAGTACATCGATGGGCTGACGCTATATGACGTTGTTACTGCTCGCCCAAAACTGACGAGGGAGGCCAATATTGATTTCCACGACCAGCTACTTGACGGCCTGACACACCTCCACTCATTCGGCTTCAGCCACGGCGACCTCTCGCTTCTTAATGTCCAAGTGACTGTTCCAGCGAACACAATCAAACTCCTCGATTTCGGTCGCTCTGTGTCTGCAGACTCAATATATAAATCCCCGGACGACGAACCCGTCGATCCATTCGCTTACCTTGCGCGCCGGCAGTCCAGTCAGGCCTCATTACATTCGTCTAGAAAGATAGAGCAGATACATCCTGGTACGCGTCCGTTCTGTGCGCCGGAGATCCTTAGAGGCGAATGCCAAGACGCACTGCTGGCCGATGCATATAGTTTTGGGATCATACTTGTGTGCTTGGATCGCTGCGAGCACGTTGATATGAAGCCTTGGGAACAGAGAAAGGACCTGATTCCAAAGGATTTCTTCCAGGGCTGCGAAGTTTTCGAAGAAAGGGCAAGGGAATATCTCCGCAAGTGGAACGATTCCCGGCGGAGATTGGTGAAGACGGATATGTTTGAATGCTATCAGAATCAACCAAGTGTTTGAGGTCTGTACCTCGACATAAAAGTACGTTTTAATCTGGACTCTGGACTTGGCGCGGCCAAATGATACCCTCGAGGATGTACTACCATCATACTGCCGTGTATTTGACATATATCTTGACATTTTTTCCACATTACCATAGCACCTACATGCAAAGATATCGTAATATTTTAAGTTCACGTGTATTCCTACCAGATGACTATACAGTAGATCTTAATGACGAACACCTCTCAGACTGTCAAAGCGTTGATTTCCATTTAGAGAAATTTCTCAGGGTCTGTACTTAACAACCATCACTGAGCGACGATGGTGTCCCCATCTCACATGTCTGACGACTCGTCGCCCCGGTCATCCACACAGAATGACTCGGATTTGGAAGAATCCAATTTGGACTACGAGAACCGTATCTTGGATCAAATCAGAGACATTTTAGATGAAAACCTGAACATTCAAGGTGCCATGGCTTACTTCCAAATATACGGAATGGATGCGCCCAACCCATGCATATCCATTAAAGGGTTTGGTGCATTCGGATTTCCTCTGACCACCGAAAATGCTTGCGCTCTGGTGGAATTTCTCCAGTCCACTAACGACTTTGACAGAGAATTAGTACGCAGATCTTTTTATAATGCTATCCAGTTTTGATGCTGTCTAGATTGAACTTCATAATCCTGTTTGGGACCAGTGGGTCCAGAAGACCGTGCTAGCTGAAGCGTGTGCACGCCTGGGTCTCGGCGACGGTTGCAAGTGCGAACTCGACAAAATGACCATACAATCATGGGGTCCCTCGTATGTCTTTTGTAGAATCTGTCCATGAACCTCTGCCAATGACTTTACCCCAATCTATTAGGACAGCCGCGAACACTAGTTGTATCAGCACAATGCAATCAGAAGCCAATCAACTTCGGCATTCATTTTTTCTTCCCAAGTCTACATGGATGATGCAGCTGGGGTGCATCGAAGTTCTCCTTCCTTCCCGATTTACCGGTGGTGATGTGACTGTTGCATATCCTGCGATCCCTTCTTACCCCGAAAAGCTCACCCAATGGTCGGAACACAGTGAACTATCCACTACGGTTCTTGGTGCTCGTTGTGGATATGTCAAAACCGTTGCTCCTATACAATCAGGGTACCGAGCATCTCTGTCCTATCGGATACTTTCCTCCCCAAGACCTGAGCGGCAGCCCATTTTCGACCCTGTAAAGGCTGTAGCAATGCTTAGGCAAACGCTAGCCCCTCAAACCTACCCACCTGGCATAGTAGCCTTCAACTTGCACCACGGTTACGAACCGTCGGATTCATTTTGTGGCTCATTGTTAACATACCCTGATGATGTGTTGCTGTCCTGCATGCGAGCTGTTGCTGATGCACTTAAGCTAAAGCTCTTCGTTGCAAATATCGTGCATAAAAGAAGCGAGTACCACTGCATTCCAGGTCGTGACGACCGGGAGGATGACGAAGGTGATGAGGAGTATGAGGATGAAGTTGAAGTTGACTTGGAAGCAACGCGGACTCGGAGTAAATGGATACCACGCTTCAATTCCGACGCGGAATTATTCAGCTTCATTGAACGACACCAGAATGACAATGACGTTGACTTCACTAAGGATGCTTACTTCCATCGTGGAATCGAGATAAAGCAATTGGTTAACCTGGATGGCATGCCCGTCACGATCGATCTCCTATTTGTCCAATTCGAAGCATCAAATATCATTCATGACGCAGGGTATGGACAAGGCTATTCCGAATATGATAATGGTTACAGCGATGATCGCTTCTGGGAGGATGAAAATCGTGGTGAACCAGACATTAAAGTGTTCAAAGGATACGTGGCAAGTATTCCAATTGACTCATGGTACTACCTGTCTTCTGATGGTTATACAGAACGAAGATGATATGCTTGTAAGTTGTCCAAAATAGATATCAAGGAATCCTATTGAATGTTCCCCATGAAAGATAGGGCATGTAAAACAAGGTCAGTGCCACTAGCCCTCGATACACTGGTTCCTATCTGAGCCTGACTTCGGTAGAATGGAAAGCAACTGTTCTTCTTATTTGCCAAGACTGGATCAGAATTGATCCAGGGGATGAATTCGACTGCGCCTGTTATCGCCTTCACAGGTCGAATTCCACCAGTGCCACTTCTGCAGAGAATCTAGCAGCGGAATTCCTGATGGAATGGTGTGAAGAGGACTCAGACGAGCCAGATCAACAGGCCCCACTGGACGACGACGCAAACGAAAAATTGAATCGGGCTGCCAGCGCCCTTGCCTGCTGCGCCGTCAGGTGGAATGATATCAAGCTCTATTCCAGAGTCATACGTGAATGCGTGGTCATGACGGACGTGGCTGGCCTCATCAGCGTTCCGAACTTTGTGGCTGCATATGAAAAGTTTTTCTGGGTGAATGCGGAGAAATGGTATTAAGCTTTTCCTCATATCAATCATGGACTGTACATGTGCTGAAAATAGCTTATTGTAGGCTCGTTGATATCATTGCCTCGTAGGAAACTAGCCGCCTGAGTTACGAGCTCGTTAGTGGAGTGATGCGGGCCGCCATCACCAAAGGTGACGCTCCTGCGATGGAGGGATGCCAGGAACAGAGAGACTTGATTCTGTCCTCGTTGAAGCTGGTCAATGCAGGTGAAGTCCCTTGGTTGGTAGACGTAGCAAAAGACCGTAGCCTCGAGTTTTTCCGAGATCCGTAAGCTCTAATACCGCTCCCTTCATGAACAAGAATTCATCTCGAACCCTACTATAGCATTCTTTCTTCCCCACAACAGCAAAACCTATGCGTCAGATTTTGGCTGGATCTTGGAAGAAAAATGTCTGCCGAGGATACGTTCTCATCTTCGAGTGCCTTCCCTGCATTCATTTCGGACATCACAAACTTAATTGCCCAAAAATTCACATCTCTTGCAAACCCCAACCATACAACGTTCGATCCCTGCTGCTCCTATGCTACGAAAATTGATACCACCCTTGTCATGGATATCCTGACTCTTTGTGTCCAAGCCGGTAACATACAACACTGTCCTACAATTCTTGAGCAGATGCTGTCTTGGGCAATCAGAACCGACACGAAAGGACTTTCACCTTGGCGGTGCTTCAACGCTCTGGCCAGGGAACTCTTACGCTCTCAACCCAACAGTACCGCTGCGAATGATCCTTGGACACCATTCTTTCGGGCTACTGCAAAGATATGCATCAAGCAGGGTCGCCTCAACGACAACATTTTAGCTACCATATCGATGTCTCTCAATCGTGCTGGCGGTGTTCTTGCACTCAGGTCGATGTAAGGCGAACGTCCTCCGTTTCCTATGCTTCGACTAATGCATATCTTGACAGTATGAACGCGGAAAGCATTGCCTATATGGCTGCAAAAAGGGAAGGCTCCTTGAAGAGGCTAGTCCTTCATATGCGTGCCAACCTACTCACCTCGGAGGCCCCCGTTCAGGCCAGGCGAGATCTTGACGACATTCTCATGGCATGTGTTAGCGCAGTCATCGAACGCTTTGATTTCGCCGGCCTGTTGGACCTCGCAGGAGATGAGGCAGTCAATAGAGTCATCGCATCACTGAAATTCTCCTTTGATGCAGGGGTTGGTGTACATTGCTACCCTACCGTCTTGGAGCAGCTTCTTTCCTCTGCCGGCGTCACTCAAGGCGAGCTTCTCAAAACATATCTCACAGACATCCTCGTCCCTGTCATTGATCCTCTTCGTACTGTGTTAACTAGTCTTGGCATCTCTATAAAAGAGGGACCAATCAGGTCGTTCTGCTCTGTCGTTACGCGCCTATTTGTTTCCAAAGTGGTGGGCAAGAAGCCTGCGAATACAATAATTCCAGATATTGGGACTTTTGGCTGCGACTGCTCAGAGTGTGGGCGTATCGAGTACTTCTTGCAGAATGGTCCTACCGTCTCGCTCGACATTCACGACCTTCAACGCGTTCGTATTCACGCTGAGAGAAAGCTTCAGGCTGTCGAAGCTAAGAAATGGGGCGTTGAATGGCGCACAGTAAGAGGCACGAGGCCCCTGAAACTGCATGTAAGTACTTTAGTTCTCGGCGTGTACTTTTCTATGCTCAGTCGATACAAGATATCCAAACCAGAATGGTTGGCACACAGACAACAAGGCTTGAATCTACTCGACAGTTTGGGGGATGCGGAAACACAAAATGCTGTACTTGGGGAGGATCGTTTATGGATTATCGGTACTCTCGATGGCTCGCTGGGCCCTGACGATATATTGTTGCCCATAGAGGGAGTCGTACTGTATCCAGCCAATAGTCCTACTGGGCGTAAAAGATTGCTCGATGATTCGGAGGATGGACCATCATCGATTAAGAAGCAGAAGTTCCCATAGCGATTCTCTCTATGCGTGAGCTCTCGTTTCCATCTCAAAAAATCCTGTTATGATTGCTCGCCGTACCGTTTCTTCTGGAAGCACTATGTTTTATTCTATTTGAGTATTTCACCACTCAATCCCGCGTTCTTGTACAGTTATTCTGATTCGTTCACCAACAGAGTCTATCGGAACGGCTCGCACTGGAAATTCGTCTCAGATGTACCTTGAGCTTCTTTCGTGTCCGAATCATATAGTATTGCGATGAATGGGACGTATTGTCATGCAGTTCAGAAATTAGAATTCGATTGGCGCTGATTCCGACTATTATACAATAAATGGTTCATAGGAAAATGTTTAGTGCGAACATTCGGTGCATTTGCAATCCCCTGGTGTGCATGTGCAGCTAGTGAAGCGAATTATTTCCATGTCGTGAAGGGTCAAGAACGACTTTACTCACGCAGTGCAACTGCACGAGGGGTTAGAACAGACCTGGGAAACAGGGACTTCGGCAATCTGCACAAATAAGCAGCTGTCAGCGCCAGACAGAATGTGTGGAAGGAAGAAAACACACTGTGTACATGCTGTAGTTCAAGTAGGTTTCAAGATTTACTGACGACTCAACTATAGTGGACTTTCCTTATATACGCGATGCAAATGAATCGTCATATGTTCCCTCACGATTGGCGGGATGATGACGATGAGATCACCGTTGTGGAACATAGACCCTATGACTGTCGACCGCCGACTGCGCAGTACGGATTCAAAAGCATGAGTCCGGTATTTGATCCAATTCGAAATAGAGGAAGTAAAAACGATACAAATAATCCCACTAGATTAATCTTGAGCTTCTTGTATATATGAGCAAGCCTTTCCCGTACGGGGAGTAGGTCATTCGGATATTCGGGCCGTGAGTGTCTGAGACCTTTGGAGTGAGGGCACGTGGCAATTCCCGCCTTTAAAAGTTAACTCCGACCTTTCATTGCCAACAACGATCGAAGTCGTGACGTGCATCGTGTCTGGCGGGCTCTTTCAGTCCTCATTTTCTAATAGTTCTCGTGATGATAATAGGTATCCTTTACTCAAAAAGATTAGCGTCCTTAAGTTTTCTTGTTCGGCGCACACTTCGACTCTAGTACTACTGCTTAACCACTGCCACTCGAGAGCGCCGATCGCGACCTAAAAGATTGATATTTATTTTTGGTATCTCTCCAGATAAACCTGGTTACTGTGCGTTGGCTCTTTCTTAAAACATGAGACCCAACTTGAAGCTTGAGCTTGAGGCCCCGAGGAAGCGAAAATTCAGAACTTGTGCGTCGCCGCAAGCTTGCTTTCACGATGCGCTCACGATCCAGCATAGGGACTATGGGTACACTGCAATTGCCCAGATCTCCAAATGTTCCTATAATTTCTATGTTCAGGACCAACATCGAGTCAGACGTCATTCCATCAACATACAGCTGAACGGAAATAAAGATGCGTGAAGGTGAGGAGGCAATTGAACTCAGGGTCCCGTTCTGACCCGAATATCAGGCTCTCATTTACCGCTAAAAGGCTCGACGGGGTGCCCAATGTAGGAGGCTCCCCTCATTCCGGTCTCACATTGCGGACATTGACACTGGCAGAAGCGAAATTTAGGGATTGCGGACCCATTCATTTTCTGTCCAGACGATCAGTGATCGATCTGCAACATATTAGTACGGCGTCCTTAGGGGATAGGAATTAAAAGTCTCCCCTGATAGGCTGCTAATATCCTGAAATTGCGATATATAATGTCCTTGGAAGGATAAATTTCCTACGAACTCTAGAGTTCGCTTTCACGCTCTTTACTCACCTTTGGCGGCGGCTAGAAGAATGTCCGACTCCCAGACCTTCGACATCGGGTTCAAAACCGAGAAGCCGTATGCGTCATCTGACTTTCGTTCTATGGCCCAAACTTAGTGTAAGTATTCCCTAGGTTTGAGCTGCTGTACGTGAGTAGAGGAGATTCGATCCTTGGTTCTATCGTCTTTGGTTTTTTCGTGAGTGTGAGCTCGAGATTTATACCGCCTTTTATCTGACTCGTCTTTTAGTTCGGCTTTTCTATCCATGTTGTGTAGCGTGCTGCATTAGAGACCAAACGAGCCAGCAGGGTATGGTCCTTGGTCAATTTTTCTTCTGGCTCTAATATCCTGCATCTACTACAGATTTCTGCCTATATTATCATGATCTGGCTTGAAATTCTGGCGTATGTCTTCTCTATATCTTAATCGCAGCTGTGAAGGTTGACATTCTAAAACCAGGAATACAACCTATGCAGTGAGCTTTTATCGTATTCACTGGCAACTTGAAGTGCTCATGCGCTCTTTCCCAAAAGGTTGTAGCTTGGTGCTATCTGTAAGTTCTTTCTCAATATCTGCTTACCTGCACGACTTCACGAAAACCCCTTCGGAATTCTAGGCAGAAGATTATTAACCCCAGCATTGGGGTTTTTCTTACATGCGTCATCTGCTGGATTTTTCAGGTAAGCATCATCGAAGACAACGTATTCAATAGCGCGCTAACTGCCATTCCGAAGGTTCAATGTCTGATGCTCATCATCGTCAACCGATTGTGCATTCTAATTCAGAAACCGTCTCAGAGAGTACGACACCTCCTTTTCTTCTCATTCCAGATTTCGAAGCTCACAACGTCATTTCGCATAGCTGACACTCAAGCTCGTGGTTATCGGGGTTGTTTCCGTCGTTTCCATTTCTACATCTTGCATTTGTGAGCGGACATCTCATCCTTAAAAGCGCTGTACAACTTAGTGCCACTATGCAGGGATACCCGCTGAATTACAGATTAATTCGTCATATATGAGTGTGCGTTCTTTTTTTCTTTTCGTCTTTGAATTTTGAAAGAACTGAAGTGGTCCTTTCCAGTTGAACAAGTGGTGAGTGCCGTTCTCATGACTCGTACCGGATACCCAAGCATTTCTGCAGGTGGGACAAGTTTGAAAAATCTATCTATCTTCGTGAGTGCCCGAGAGCTCCTTTTGTCCAAAAAGACTCTTAGTTTACGCCTTAGTGTTGGATCTGGCATTAAACATCCTCTTCATTCGCATGGTAAAAGGCCGCCTTGTGGACCATGGTTTGAAGAAATATGACAGGGTCATGCGGTAAGTTACAATACGAATATCGTATACCTGTGTTTGACGATTTTTGAAAACAGCTTTAACCAGCGTATCATCATTGTTTCCATTGGGATGGATGTTCTTCTCATGGGCGCCACGACTCTCAAGAATCCCTTCGTTTATACCCAGGTAAGGTAGAAGCTCTTGTTAGCGCGGATTTCTCTGACGAAGGTTTTTCTAGTTTCATCCTGTCACGTACATCGTCAAACTCCAAATCGAGATGTCGATGTCGCGTCTTCTTATCAAGGTAGCGCATTCCACTGGCATTAATGTATACAACGAAGAGAAAGCCGCCTATACGTCGGACAATGTCACGGTCAGTGGCCAAACGGGCCAGAGGACACAGGGTGCCATGTGTGTGGTTTTCTTCATAGCAACACTATTAACCTCATACGTTGAGTGTTGTAGGGCCGTCAACATTACTACCCAGATCTATACCCAGCATGATACCGAAGGTCAGGAAGAGTACGGTATGGGTTTTTGTATCTTTGGATGGACTACTCTGAATCCCGATCCCCGACTAGAAATGTCCCATACTTTCCAGAAGAACGGTGCCATTGGAGATGATAGATCCCTTAGTTCACCATCCGTAAACAAGATAGCCGACGATAAGCTATCCCGTGTGTGAATCGTGGTCCCCAGCAGAAGTACGATTTATTTTTAAGCTAATATTCTCTCGCTTTATATAAATAATACGTGCTAGAATAGGAAAAGGATTCTGAATTGCGGTCAACATTTATGCGTACTCTGATAGAATATGTTATCAATAGATTAGATAAATTATACCTTTTCTTTCAAGTCGACTATATGGGTCAAAAATGGGTGTTGGAGGTCCAGTGACAGCTTGAAAGTAGCGGCGGAAATGTTTTTCTACCTGCGCACTGAAATATGTGTTGCAGTATTAATCCAATGTGCTGGACATCTTCTGAATTTCTGGTGGTATTAGCATAGGAGAAACGCAGCGTTCATAGAAATTCCGTTGCACTCAGTGCAGATGTAATAAGCATAGTCATGACTGGTTCACACTACCGAGTTAGACGTATAAACATCACCATGAAGATGAACAGTACTGTCACCACGATGACAGACATAACCACCAGACATGTCGTGGACCCGCTCTTCCCACGAAAGTCTCTTAAACGCACTCTCTCTTTCCTCATGAAATTGAAGTTGCTCTCTATCTTCTGTTGTGCTTCCTCGACGATGGCTTTGTCCGCGGACAGCGAGTCAGAGAAATGCAAGGCATTGCGCTTGAGTTGTGTAGCCATCTGTACGAGTTGTTCAGAGAGTTCGTTGTGGAGAGCATTTGTGTTTTGGAGGACGGAAATGCCGGTGGCCTTTGATGTGGCTGAGGCAGGCAGGAGAGTAGGTAAAGGTGATATCGTGGTAGAAGGCGGGTCAGAGGGCGACAGCAGGAGACTGTCGGTAGTTGGCAATGGCATAGGTGATGGAACAAGCTCGTCTCCCTGAAGTGAAGAGGACGTCGTGTCAGGTGGTGAAGGCTCTGGGCTTTGTGGAACCTCTGGTATTGGTATGTGTGGTAACAATGGTTCAGGACGTCTTGGCACAGGTGTTACGCGCTAATAGTTTCGTGTTAGTATATTTGGCCCGGTTTAGATTCAAGTCGAGATGACACCTTCTCTACGTCCTTCGCAAACGTATCAATGCGGTCAAGGGTTATTCGTAGTTCATTATATCGTCGCACATTTTTCCTTCAAAGAGTCAGTTTTGTCCTGGAACCTAGTGCTATCAAACATACATAGAAGGATCGTAGTCAGCTCAGCTCCACGTTCTTGAGCAGCTTTCTGGCGTATTTAACCGTCTGAATACCTGGTTTAGTGCCTGTAGACGGAGCCCGACACGGCGAACAGACCTGCAATGTCCCCAGTGCCTTGAGCCAGACGTCGTCGCCGTTGTTGGACCAGCTTGGATCCAGGGTGGACTTTTCCAGCCGCCTAATGAGACGCACGAGGTTGATTTCGTCGTGAGTCGAGTGTGCCATGGTCGAAGTGGCAGGGTCGTGATGTGAACGTGTAAGAGGAGCAGAATCGGACCGGATTTCCCGGATCTCTTCCTATTCCGTACGCCCATGACGACCTTTCTGTATGAATTACCGACCACAGGCGCTATTTCGTTTGCAGATTTTTGCGTAGACCGCAGCCTTGGTAATTCATACACGACACATATCGCGAATGCGACACAGAGCCGGGCCAATCTTCGCGGTGTATTGAAAGAAAACAAGCGAACTGATGGCGAAAAGGACTACTTGAAGATTGTAAAGGTGACTCAGTGTTGTTATACTGGTGGCCCCAATCAATCTCATATGCGAACAGATTCTTGACGACTACATACCTCAACTTTGCTCCATAATAAGTTGTGCAGCACATGATGAAATAAGCCTGCAACTTGAGCCAGGTTCGCGTCTTTTGTTCTCGTAGCTTGGCTTACGAATCCACGTACTGATAGTATTCAGCTGGCGAAGTACACTCTCTGCACATGTACTAAATTCCTCGCCTCGCGTGTCTTTGCCCTCCTTGCATGCCGAATATGCCTATGCATTGTTGACCTACGCATTTTCCTTGTCAAATTTGGCTAGGTCTATTGTTGCATCACTAGGACCTTACGAGCACGATCGTGCCATATCGGATGTTGAAAGGAAGTCAAAGGACGAGAAGCTGAGCCACGCTATTACTTTCCTTTGCAGAGCCAGCGGTATATTCTCGTTCATCAGCGAAACAGTACTTCCTCGATGGAGAGATAGCCGTGATGGTAGTCTTTCAGGCTTGAGTCTTCCGCCGGATTTGAGCACCGAAGTTAACGGCGCGTTATCCAAGTAGGCCTCACCCTTTGGCGCCATACAGACGAAATGCTCATCTTCCCATACAGACTATCTCTAGCAGACGCTCAAAGTCTTGCCATTCGCAAACTCCTTTCTAAGTCCGCATACGACAGCAATATTACACCAGGACCACCGCTTCCGAAGTCCCACCCTGCTCCGGCTCTCATAGCCAAACTCCACTTGGAATGCGGGTCATTGTACTCATCTGCCCGATCACTAGCCAAGACCCCTGGTTCTACCGGTGATACTGGAGAGGTCTCCGTGGCCCTGCGTCGATATCTTGCTGATGAATATGCCTATCACTCTGCCCTGGCACATAAATGGCTTGGCGTGGATGCAGGCGAGTCTGGAGGCACAGCCAAGGGCGGAGATGCTGTGGGCTTTCTGGCCTGGGCAAAGAAAGAGTTAGAGGACCTGAAAGATGGCGGCAAGGGAATTGGAATCACACGGGGTGAGAAGGAGAAGATCGGTCGTACCTTACGGAAAGGAAAGGTTGCGGAGGAACTAGAGAGTGTCAATATATGGCTGAAGAATTACAAGAAAGTAAACGACACGGTAAGTAGCATCCTTTTCTATCAGGCAAAACGCTGGCTAATTTCATACGGTCTATTGAAATAGCTCCATTTTCAACCAGTACCTCCTCAGGCAGATCTACAGGCGCGTATACCTGCTGGTCGATTGGCTGTTGCGGCGAAAGCATATACACAGCCTTCACCTATTTTTGGTCCCGGTTCTACGGAATTCATCCAACAGCAGACCGAAGAAATCAACTTGGCTCTGGCCGAGAAGTCTTCATCGCCCGTGGGTGATAATTTGGCTAAACCGTCAGCCGCCACATACGCAGGTGCCGGGTCCTACTTCTGAATAATGGGCATTGGTGTGGTTCCGCGCTGAATAACATAGTATCTAATGTATCATACACCTGTACGAACTTATGTGTGTATATTTAGGAAATTTGTAGGAATCATTGGTTGTTGGCAGGAAAAGAGCTAGTCGTTTCAACACGCCCGATTCACGTAAACTATGGACTTCCATTACCCATGTCCTCAAAATGCTTCGGCCCCACATATTCCATAGTAACGGAGTTGCATTGGTTGATGCAACTTCCACGAGTTCAGTTCCCACCGCAAAGTACACGATGAATCTGAGAACATTGCGTGCATAGCCATCTCAGTTCGGTACTCACAAAGGGCCGTCTTATGCAATCGTTCCGTGTCATCGTGGAACCGAGGAGGTTTCGTACAAGACGAACGAAGAATTAATACTGTTCTGATCACAATGTGACCACTCCCTTCCTCAGGAATACCCAGTCCAATACCTTGGGACCATCACAACTTTCTGACATTTGTCATCTGCCTAGATTTAAACCAGTACGGGCATTTGACTGCAAGTGTAGGGTACACATCCTTGCCGCCAAATTCAAAAAAATCGTGGGTCGCTACTACTCTTACACATTGTATTATATATCCCACAGCAAAACTGCTGTGAATGTTATTGTTAAGTATACGTAAGGATATAATATACCTACAATGACAGCTTATGATACAAAGGTTCCTGAATGATCAAATGCGAGTTAAAACTCATCTGGAGCACTGTAACCTCCAGACTTAGACTTGGATGTTCCTCTTCCCCTCTTCCCTCGCGTACTACCGCCCCGTGGGCCTCGTCCTCTGCCTCTACTAGAACCTCGCCCACCTCTGCTTGACCGCGAAGGCGCTCCGTCATTTGGGCATTCTGCAGGATTCAGATCAGATATTCGAGAACTAGAGTACGAAACAAGTGATAACGAACCACTACTCCAATGTCCCTCTTGATTACACTTGAAGCACGAACCACTCTTGCCCGAATTCGATCTCGGAACGTTCGCTTTTTCTGACCCAAAGCTCCGGGACCGCTTCTGATTTGGACCGCCATCATTTGGACACTCTGGTTTAATTTATCAGTGAGAGTTTGATGCCGGTATGAACGAAAGGAGCACCGTTCGCCCAATGTCCCTCTTCATTGCACTGGAAAAGAATCGTACATCAGAACGGCGGCGGCAAGGTCGAAGCCGCTCACCTTGAAACAGGTTCCTGGCTTACTACTCCCACTGCCCGAGGCAATGGGTGGCCTGTCATGTGCTGGTTCAGCTCGCAGAGGCTCATCATCCCATTCAAAAAAGCTACAGCGAGCTGCCTCCGAATTCGGACATATCCAAAACATCCTGCCCTTATTCTGGCTCTCCTTCTGGACAGTTTTTCTAACAGCCGTCAAGTTGCACCGACATCGACGGCCTTCATTTTCACTAACACTAGATTCTTGCCGCTTGAAAGATAATGAGTCTCTGCTGGTACGACCGCTATACGACTCACATTTGAAAAACGCCGCTTCGTAGGGATGATCATGTTAGAAAGTCCTGCTACATCATCATCCCACTTGAAAAAGTCGCAACCAGGCTTGTTCGGGCATGTCCAGAACAATCTGCCCTTGCTCGCTGACTCCTTGACGACCGTTCTCTGGACAGCTGGTCCACAATTGCAATGCACTTGATTTAGATCATCGTTTCGTGGTGTAGGTCTTGGTGGTGGGGTGGGGGGCCTGGGAGGTTGTCGAGTTGGCGGTGGCCTCGATGTGCGTGGAGGAGGTTGGAAGTCTGTTTAAATACGATGAGAGTAGCGACATACGTTGCCAGATACACATACCCTCTTCAGACCCGTCATCGGGAATATCGATGGTCGGCACTGCACGCACTGCATTTAGCCCGTGACGACCAGGAGCACCACCTCCATGAGGGCCTCCCCCATTACTACCGTCACCACCTTGCCTTCCACCACCACCTTGCCTTCCACCACCATCACCACCACCTCTTCCACCACCCCCGTCACCCCCACCTCCACCACCGCCTCCTCCACCACCAGGCCTGCCTTGTGCAGCATCGCCATGTCGCTCCAGGTAATTCCGGACACTCTATTCAGCACTTGTCAGCTCGGAAGAAGACGCGAATTCATGGCGTAGAAACCCACAGTGACCACTTTATCAAAGTTTCCTTTTGCGATCATGAACATCTCTTTATATTGCTCTAAACTTTGATTGATCATATCTTGCTTGGATTTCTGGCCATTGCACACTTGCACCATACGACGTTCTGTCTGTGACGCATAGATAAGCTTATTTCAAGTCACACCCCGGATTAGACCTACCTCTCGTCGTAAGATGGGTTTATCTAAACTTTTCTCTAGACCCATTTGATTGTATCCTTCGACTAGCCCAATACCTAGCGTGGATGGAAGAAGATATTTTGTCGCTCCTTCGTATCGTTCAATGACGTAGTTGCGAGTGATAATCGTGTCAATGTGTTGTGCGATAGTTGCGTCCGTTCCTGGAAAAATACAGCTTACGGTACAAACGGGAGGTATGGGGCATACCGATGCCATTTTTATCCATAAGAGCGACCAAGTCAGCTTCGGTCAACAGATTCGGTTTGGTCGTTTGTCCGTCTCTCAGCTCGCATACAGAGGGCTGGAATTCTTCTCCTTCCTCGAAGTCTGGAATGTTGTTGTTAACCCATTTGTCGTACGGATAAACAACCAAGTAATTCTTTTCTAGGACAGTTAGACCTGTGGAAAGATCCGGTTAGCTAACCGTGGCAGTATTGGTGTTTCTATTACCTGTGGCATAGAACTCTTCGCCTGCGTAATCTATCTCAACAGTTGTCTGCCATCCAAGAGCGTCCTTGGAGCAAGATGCCAAAAATCGTCTGGTGATAAACTCGTAAACTCGTTTTTCGTCACCTACAAGGTTCGAGACGTGTCCCGTTGGATGAATCGGAGGATGCGCTTTATCATTGTTCTTTCCATTACGAGGTCGCGAAAAATCGCCGTTCGACAAACTGCCAACAAGTCAAATAAAAGATGAGCGGATGAATTGAATCGCTTACGACGTAGCGAAACCTCCCCAGGCAGGATCGTCTTTCTGTTTGTCAATCAGCGACGCGAACTCAAATTGAGGATCGAATTGATCTGTTTCTGTTCGAGGGTAAGAGAGATAACCTTGCTGGTATAGTTTTTCCGCAATCTAGACGACGTCAACGACACAATCACAGCAGCAAGAACATAAAAGACGTGCATCCAAAATCTTCTTCGGTGCCAGTTTCAGCAATCTTGAGCCCGCTTTCTGGAGCTCGACGGTTGTCAGAGGTAGTGGCTTCCTACACGCACATAAGTTCTTTGACCGTCAACTAGCAGGTTTAATTAAATACCATTTCTTGGTCTCCTTCTTAGTGACTTTCGCAACCCGCGCAAGAGTCCCAGAAGTGATCATCATCTCATAGATGACAGTTGCAGCATCATACTCGAATAGGTGACCTCTTCTCCATGTGAACCGTGTCTCTCCGGCCTCTCCTTGAGAAGAAGATGGCTGGGACAGGGTGAGATATATGAACCAGAAGGTCTCTGGTCTGAAAGTCTGAACATCTTTGTATCTGGCGACTACGAAACCCAAGGTTGGGAACTGACATGGACCTGAAAGATAAGTTAGTAGATGGAATGCTGCGGAAGGATTGTGACGCACCATAAGATACTATATTCTTCTCGTCCTCGATTTTCTTGACTTGGCGTTGAAGAAGCTAGAGTCTGCATCCTAGTAAAAGCAGCCCCGACCTTGAGGTCCAGGATTGTCCGGGCTTCCACTGCATCGGCTTGAGCCCGGTCAAGGTTCACGGGGTGTTGGGCAGCATTATGGATTTGCCTATACAAAGAACGTCTCCAGTAACGCATAGGTCAGACGCAAGCGTGACTTACTGCGCAATAATAGCGCTGAACCTGGCCCTCTTTACATTAATAGTACGTTTCGCTCTTTTACAGACCTTTTCTATCTCGGACCCAATGTGCTCGCCCTCCCGATCACAGTCAGTCCATATCATGAGCATGTCAGCACTTCTAGCTTCGTTAAAGATATTTCTCTCGATGCTCTTGGAGGTCTCTGGAATGGTAACCTGTACAGGTGCCTCGAACAAGTCGAAAGGATCGCATGAATTCCATTTGCGGTGGGTATCAAAGAAGTCGTGAGTCGTTAAGTGGCCCGATACACAGGTCACCGTGTAGTGGTCGTTGGTATAGTGGTATTCGAAGTCGTAGTTCTTGACAAATTTGTTGGTAGTGTTTCGCTGTAACGTAACATTCAGTAAACAAAGGACCCCATGCAAAGGGGTATTCACGGTCGAAAATTGGCCACCCGACAGGATTTGGGTGATAGATTTCGAAATTGATGGCTTCTCTGCGACGCAAAGGACGCGCATAATGACGTTCCAACCAGAAGGAGACAGAGAAATCGGACCTAGGTCCAGGCAGACGAGCCTATGTTGGCGGTCGCGGTGCAAGTTCGAAATCACAGGCCGGAAATGGAACGCGTCAAATCACGTGCAAGAGAAAGAAAAATTCGACTTCCTTTTCTGGTTTGCGATGGACAATTCGACCACCACCCGTCTTCTCACTCTCTTGAACGTTTCTGCAACAAAAAAACAGAAATGGAACGAAGATGAACCTGTATCCAAGAAATATAATAAGCGACTTTCTGTCAAACTAGCAGGTCCAGACACAAACGAGAAAGAACATGCCAACGATGCCTGTCTACAGGAGGATGCGACAGCACCTGCCGAAGAGACGGAAGACCTGTCTGTGGAAGGTGCGTTTTGTTTCGCCTATCACCTTGATCCCTTATTTCTCATAGATGAATTACGCCAGATCATCATGACCCATACGAATACCATTTTGGTTGCAAACCAGCTGCCTTGTCCGAGAGTTCAAGAGCAGCTGTAGATACCCGGCAGTGGAAATCGGAGAGGAAAACGCGTGGAAAACTTGGACCTCTCATCGAGTTCATTCCCGATGCTTCGAACGAGCCGCCGTTCCATTCCAAAAACAACGGAGTACGTCCTCGAGACCCTACGGTGTGATCGTTATCTGAGTGAACCACAGATTCTGGACCGCATTGACGTTCCATTCAAAGCTCGCCAAAATAAACTGACGCAAGGTAATTGGTCTGCATACATTCAGAGTCCAAACTTATGTTTTACAGACGAGGTCCTGACACAAAATGACCTGCTGGAAACTATTTCCTCGTATAAGGATGTTTACCTCGCTCCAAGTACCTGGGAGACGAAAAAGTGCTTCCGTGAAGTAATAACATTGCATGCACTGAATCATGTAACAAAGTGAGTTTACAAGGCTGTCTCTCATTCCGTTAGGTGACATAATCGTTAGAAAGCGTCGACGGGTTCTTAAAAACAATGAACGACTCTCACACGCGGCAAAAACAAGTCCAGATGCACCACCTCCTGAGGATGTGCAAGACCAGGGCTTTACTCGACCTTCGGTGCTTGTTCTCCTTCCCTTCAGATCATATGCACTCGATTGGTTCAACGCTCTCAAATCACATACACCCTCTCCCGCATATCAAATCGAGAATCAATCTCGATTCTTATCCGAGTATGGCCTACCTCCGGGTGCGGTAGACAAGTTGGCGAACGCAGAGCCAGGGACCTATCCTCGTGACCACGTCAAGACTTTCAAAGGCAACGTAGACGATAGCTTTCGGGTGGGCATCAAGTTGACTCGGAAGACTATCAAACTTTTTGCCGAATTCTATGGATGCGATATCATCATGGCCAGTCCCCTTGGTCTTCGTCAGTCCATTGAAAAAGAAAAGTAAGGGCCAGTTTACGTGCGGGGCTCAATCCAGTCTGATCAACTTGCAGAAATGCTGACTATCTGTCGTCCATTGAGATAGTCATCATCGATCAGCTTGATGCCCTGACTATGCAAAATTGGGAACATGTCAAAGTGAGTTGTCCATTTGTAAAGTCGTCCGCGATCTTATCTTTTTTTAGTTCGTTCTCTCGAATCTCAACGCACTTCCAAAAGAATCCCACGATACTGATTTTTCACGCGTCAAACCCTGGTATCTGGATGGACAGTAGGCTTTTTCCGTCAGCACCTTTATGATCACAACTAACCGGCTCTCACAAGCGCTGCGTATCTCCGACAAACGATATTACTTTCCGCGTTTGAGACACCTGAGATACGTGCTGTGTTCAACACAAACCTCAAAAATGTAGCCGGAAAAGTTAGACTTGATAAACGATGGGCTCCCGTTGAGGTCCCGGATGGCATCACCCAGGTGAGCGTGCTGCATTACAGGAACCGACGTCTTTATTGACCATTGCAACCAGGATTTCGTTCATTTCGATTGTGGTAACCCAAATGATGAGGCCGACAAACGCTTCAACCATTTCACGACACAAGTAAAGCACTTCCTTCTTTACATCTGCCGCTTGCGCTAACTACGGGTCAAAAAGCTACTTCCATCTGTCCTCAAGTCAGCCGTGCAAAGCACCAATACTGTTATCTTTATTCCGTCGTATTTTGATTTCATCCGAGTGCACAATCATTTCCGAAAGCAAAAGGGTGTGACATACACTGTTTTGTCTGAGTACGTGGTTGTTACTCTAGCGATGTTGACACAGCCTAATTATTTGGCCAACAAAGATATTCGTCAAATCAGGACATCTCCCGAGCCCGTCAGGCATTCTTCACTGGTCAGAAGTCGTTCCTCCTCGTCAGTGAACGTTTCCATTTCTTCAAAAGGTACGCCTGTCAATCCTGCCTCTAAGAACCAAACACCTGACCGTTTCTCCCAGATACAAAATTCGGGGCATTCGTAACTTCATATTCTACGGTCCTCCAGACCACCATCAGTTCTACGCTGAATTGTTGTCTTATCCTTTTTTGGACGATGGCGTCGAGAGTTCGGATGTTACTTGCCGTGTTCTGTACTCCAGATACGATTGGTTCAGGCTAGAGAGAATAGCTGGTACTGAAGGTGCTGGTGAACTCATAAAGTCCATTTAGAATCATGTATAATATGCATCTTGTCATCCACTTCTATGATTCAATCTATGCAGATGCCTAGCAGAGCAACGTCCCTTCGTTTCATTATCATGAGAATACTGATCTGCTATCGATGGCAGCTCCGCCTAACGAGACTTCACTTGTCAATCAATGAACGCTTTGTCCGTGAAACAATCTCGTTCTTCCCAACTTCAAGCTGCAGCACTGTGAATACATGATACAATGAAAATACAGTCGGTGCAAATAGTCATAGCAATTACTAACAAAGAAGTAAATACCCTAAAACCCACTCGTGGTCACCCGCAGTTGCTCTAGCTTTTTGAGTACTTCGCCTACGGTTCGATCCAGCTCTCCTGCGATAGCACTCTGCTTAGGTCCTGGTAGCGTAGCGAATGTCTCGCAAAGGTCTCCATCCACCACACCTTTCACTGGGGTGTAATATCCACGCCAACTCAGCTGATCTCTCCCGACCAAGCTGGCTTGGTCCGTCCGCATATGTTGCTCCAATGTTGATATGAAATCAACATCCTCCTTCGATACAAATGGAACAAGGATACCGATAGTTCCATGAAGGCCTGTGTAAAGCAGAACCTCACGGCCACCGGCGACCAAGGAAACTTTGTGTATCGAGGTCACAAGGTCACCAACATGGAAATGACAGAGCATTTTTGTCTTGTGAGGCGCGCCCATTAGCTGGCCCTTTTCGTGCAGTATTCCGGCACCTGTCGGATCATCGTCGACTTGGTCGGACACTTTGGAGTCGAGACGGTTGACGAATACGTTGCCAAAACGATCACCGCAGGCCACAGTGTTGTAGTCAACCATAGCGACAGCAGATATCCACCGCGGCTGGCTATCGTCGGCGAACACGAGCAAGCGATTTTCGGGTGCCTTATATGCCGCGAATGATACTGATTCCTGCATCTCACCGACAATGATTCGGGAGCCTTGGGTATTCAGACTGATGATGGGCGAAGAAAAGGTCTACGACAACGATAAGAACACGTCGATATTTCTCAGATATGGCAGTCTTACCTTATTTTCGACCTTGCGCAGTAGCTTCTTCTTCCCAATATCGTATATTCGTAGGGCCTTCCCGACGCCCGCAACTAGACGGCCTTGGAATGCCATTAGAGCCAAAGGAACGTCATCTGTTTCAGTCTTGCGGTAATAGTTAGGTTAATCCCGTCGTACATGCGGAACGCGTACCTTGTGCAATAACTGCAAGCCAGCACCGTCATCAGTGAACTTGTAGGTGCGGAAGTATCCACTCGTGCAAGATCTTGGCGAAACTATGGTGTCTGCCGCTGTCCCTACAACCAGGTGTAGATCTCCACTCCTTGCAGAGAAGGGAACGATAGCGAGAGAGAATGCAGCCTCATTGTTATCCAGCTCTATTACAGCAACGGTTTTAGCCTGTAATGGTCTCGTTTAGCCGTGCCATTTAAATATGAGAAACAAACGCACCTCGACCGGGTCCACGATTCGTATGCAAGACCCCCAATTGCCTGCTGCCGCTTTAGGCCTACCAAACTCTGTTACAGGCAAATTGACAACTTCTTCATCAATCTTTTTGCCTTGCGTTCGCTGCGATAATGTCAACATCTGCAGATTCTATCCAATTGAATAGACAAACCAGTTCCGCCAATTTCTTGGCAACTTGCATCGTCACCTAACGTGCGGTGGTCTGCTTCGATGATGTAGAAATACTCATTATGTGGATGCGTAATAAACTTTCGCGGAGTATAGGAGAGTGGGATCGAATCTGCTTTCAGTTTCGTGCCCAGCTTGGGAATCTGGAAAATCCTGTAGTGAGGCGTCAGTATAGGCCCAGAGAAGAAAACCAAGACAAAGGAAGACATTCAGTAGGAACAATTGATATAAAAGTGAATTTCATGCAGTGTCCCAGGACACTTTCAGGATCTCTAAGGTCATCTTGGTGCCTCCCCAGATAGCCATGTAGAAAAGACGGCGTAACTCACCGTAACGTGCTTCCGGTGATCCCAATCAAACCCTCTGGACTGAGTTCTGCAGAAAAGCCCCATGCATAATCAAAGTTTTCGAAAATCAAAGGCGTGAAATGCATAAGATTTTGATGCGTGTAGTTGAGCCAGGAGCGGGATGACAATGCTAGAATTGCCGGATTCTGTTGGATTTGGACGCGGATTAGGCGAATAGGTCTTGTTCCTAGGAAGCTGATGACAAGCTCGGTCAGATGGGAAGTAGATCGTTCCAAAGTCACATACCGGGTACGGGTATCAGTAAGCTGGCCGTTAGTTGGATCCAATACAGTTCGTAGGAGAACACCGTTTTGCAAACCAATGTTAACGAACATTGTCGGCTGCGTCTTGTTAATGCTAGCATCAAGCATATCCGCAATGCAAATAGACGAAGGCGGAGCCGTAAGAGCTTGTAAACTGATTGTTTCTAGGGTGCTCTCGGGATCTAGTGAAATGACGCGGACAGTTTGGTCCTCACATCCCACAGCCTAGATAATCACCTGGTCAAAAAAGACGTTTTAAGAATGGTAGATATGCATACCAGGAAAGGAGTCCGTTGACGACCTTCAGGAACTTCACCTATACTCAACGCCAGGACGGTACTCCCCATAGCTTTGCGGTCTTGATACTCGTTCAGTTGACCGTCCAAATCCAATTCAAAATATACAAGTTCGGCAGAACTCAACGCGACTACCACCTGCCGTTTGTTCGTTGTGGCGCAGACGATAGTCTTGCCGCTGGGGACTTTCCATTCGTTTACACGGGTGTCAGCAAGAACATGACGGATGCCACCAGGATGGACCTGTAGCAGACCATCGGCACCTATCTGTTGAACGGCAAGTGTAGGCGCAGAGGACAAGAACCCGGTATCCTGCACCTCTTCAATTGTCTCCCCGATCGAGAGGACCAGCGTTCCGTTAACAAAGGATAAGATAATATAAGAGTCGAAGGGATCTAATGGAAGAAAACATGAGAGGAGTCCCACGAACACCATAGATTACTTACCGTCTTCAGCTCGTTTTGTCGTCCATACAGCATTTGGTATACCGGGTAGATCCGAGCTCACAGATTCTTCCACCTCGAGACCATGACGCAAGGTTCGTAGGGTACTACGTGGACCTCGACCACAAGCTGTGAAAATCTGGGGTGTATCTGAGTTGGGAAGCCTGGATAGGACTTTCGAATCAATAATGGGATCCAGGGATTCAAGTTCGTCAGCGACAACCAGGTTATCCAATGGGCTGAGGGCGGAAATGAGCATGTGGTAGCGGTGCTGTCGGGTCTGCCATTCCGAGTTCAGGGTACGATGTGGAGCTAAATTCAGGCTCGTCATCATCATCGCCTAGCTTCTGGAACTGGTAAAGATAGCTGTTGGGAACGGTAAGCGCAAGTAGATTAGAAGTAGCCATAGCGACATACTGGTTGCCGAACTCCGAGGCCACGAAAAGAAAACCAGATTTAAGGATACATAGACTGGCCGCTACTGGAACTGTGTCAAAGTACTTGATTTTCAGAGACTTGACTGTTTCATCTTCATGTTCAATTGTAACCTTGAATAAATCGCCATCCTCGCTTTGAAGCAAAAAGAAGAATGCACCCTAATTATCATTGAGTAAGTTCACACGAGAGAATAGGCCGACGGTCACCTTCATCTTGTGCATGACTGCAGCAGTTATGACTAGGCCACGGTTAGGATCTTCCAATGGGCCGTTTCGCCGAGGAATAGGAACTCTATGCTGAGGGGCATCCATATGCCGGTAGATAATGTGGTCTTCACAGCACACCAGAACACCAGATGGTCCGTCAAACCGATCCGAGGACGCCAGCTGTCCTCCCGGCACTTGTAAGAGCAAATTTGCACGAGGATCAGTGGGTTCACTCCACTTGCGAACAACATGGTTCAATCCCAAGTCCAGCTCATAGAATGTGAGCATCTAGATACAGTTAATAACGATATGACAACAGGGATAGTCATGACTCACCTTTTCAGCGCGATTGAATGCTTCACCGGTTGGGTCTTGGTCAGACTCTGAATAATCAACTTCTAAAGCAGCATACATTCTGTACAAACGTTACCAGGAGTGCATACGATGCTTGGCATATATACGCACGGATTCTCAAAGCCGACATCCAGTCCAACAATGTGATGAATAATCGCCGAATTTTTGTGAGCTTCAAGGGGCGACGAGATCGTCAAGTTGGCAGCAGCGTCTCGGTTGAGGATGTAGACCAATTTGCTCTTTTCCATGGCAGATATCATGACACTTCGTCCTTTGGGGTCGGTAGCCAGGTACTGGCCAGGCACTATACGACGCGCGCCAGATTTTCCGAATGTTTCTTGGTGGAGCTTGACAAAATTGCTGGTCTTAGGATCATAGTCCAAGATAACGATACGGCCTGAGTCAGACCCTACGATTGCGTAGTCTGAGAAATGAGGTGTAAATGAACGATCACAGGAAGGATACGTACAAGGGCTCACCCTTCATCCCTCCCGTTAGTCGAAAGGCAGCCAAGGATCTAATGGAGCCAAAGACATCCGTAGCAATGACTGTCGACACTTTTCCTGTCTGAGGATCCGGTCGTAGTAATTCTAGACGTGTTCCATGAGAAACGATGATTTCCTGCTGTCTGGCGCCAGAAAAGTTGCCGACTATGGCCTGGGTGATTGCCGTCGAGTGTTGTAGGGTAAGATTGTACAGATGCATGGCGGTGGAGCGTGGTCAATGGCCGCCACGGTTCAATGAAGAACGCAACGGATCACTGAGGAAAGAAAGGTTGTGGTTGGTTTCAGGAAAAAGTTTCTGTTGACATCTATTTACCTACCACTTTCACCTCTACCATCACCACCGCCCTTGTCGAGAGCAATGGGTAATGACGGAGGAAGTATCCCAGACCGCCGCGACCTAGTACGAAATAAGCCAAAGGTGTGCATTGCGTATTTTGTGCATCATTCTCTCTAACAGATTTACAGGCAGAACAAGCCGACAAAGCGAACCAGACCCGCGCCCGATGGTTTTTCTGCGCTCTGTCGAAGGTTAGTACATTGGTGGTGGATTATCAATGTCATTTTCTAAATGCATGCGTTATATAGCGAATACTTCAGGAGCCCATAGTTGCATGCGCTCTCGGGAAACTGTATAACAAGGATTCAATAATAGAATACTTACTTGACAAGTCTGCGTATGGCGACGGGGAAGACATTTGTGGTCATATACGGTCACTCAAGGTGTGCATTACTTGTTTCATTGATTTCTTTACTTACATTATATTTTGTGAACAGGATGTTAAAACGCTATCCTTAACGCCTAATCCGACACCTCCTGCTCCCGATGCAACCACTAACCACGCCCAGTTCATCTGTCCTATCACTCTCAAAGAGATGAACGGTCTCCTGCCATTCGTGTACATTGCCACTTGCGGCTGTGTACTCTCTCAGGCAGGGTTGAAGAACGTTTCCACGACACCGAAAGAAGAAGATGGTGAACAGCTTGACGTCTGTCCTCAGTGCGCCAAAAAGTTCTCTCGAACAAGCGACATTATTCCACTCAATCCACAGCCTGAGGAAGAGGAACGTATGCGGGAAGCTATGGAACGCAAACGACTATCCGAGCCTCCAAAGAAATCTAAGAAGAGAAAGAATGTCACCCCTGCAAATGAGGCTCCGGCGAGCAAGAAGGCGCCGAGCATGAATCCGGGAATAGCAGCGGCCAGTCGTGCAGTTGTGAGTAGCTTGGCGATGGAAGAGGCGAAACGGAAGGCAAACATGAGTGAGGCGGTGAAATCCTTGTATTCCGAGGGTAAACCGAAGAGGAAGGAAACGTTCACAACGATGGGGACCTTTACACGGGTGAGTGTGTTCTTATCAAATCGCCATCTGCCTATGCTAATTTGAATGTAGTATGCTTAATCACTTGGATCTGTATTAGTATTGTATAATATATTTTTCCTGCCATATTTTCCGTGCTGTTATCTCATCCTTACTACAGTCCGTTTCTTACATCTGCATTGATCCCGGAGGCATTTGGTCACGCTACCGCAGGTAAATGTACCCTGAGTATCTTGTCGACGTCATCAGAAGCCCTTCAACCAGAACGATGAGCACTTCCATCATGAATGCTGCCCGCCACGCTTCGCGCTCCTTCATTCGGCCCCAATTGACACGAAAAGTCCTTTCGAGGACGCTTGTGACCTTGCAGAGCGTCAAGGTTATCGATTCCTTTCTACGACAGGAGCATTGAACTTAATGTCTCATTTAGTACACCGCCCACGCTACTGCACAGGGTGCCGGACGCAATGGCACTACCAAGTCCAACGGCCTCGAACTCAATCTGGCGACACCGAAGGAATTGGGCGGCACTGGTCAAGGCGAGAACCCCGAACAGTTGTTTGCAATGGGCTATTCCTGTACGCTTCGTTTCGCCGTATTTCCTGGGGGTACTCACGAATGTGTTTTGTAGCATGTCTCTTAGGTGCCATTCAGCTCGTTGCTCGTGGTATGGGTAAGATCGAGATGGCAAATAACGCCAAAGTTCACGTCAGTGTGCATCTTGGAGAGCCGAAGGACATCGAAGGGTTCGGAATCGGGGTCGACATCAAAGTGGAGGGTATCGATGATGAGCTGTTGCAAGCTGGCCATGCGGTGCGTCGTGTGTGTGTATGCACTCCAGACCCCAGACTGACTTGATGCAAACTAGTTCTGCCCTTACAGTCGTGCACTCAAACACGGGGCTGTCGTCAACGTCTCCACCACATAAAAGCGCCCGAATTCTAGTTGTATTTATAGTGTACCCAATAACAAATGACCAGGATTGTAGCGAAATGCAATAGAGCTAGTACACAGCTTTATTCTTGAGTAACAGTATACCCATCAACTTCTTCTCCAATCGCAATTCTCAGACCGGCCCATATGCAGTCCACAAGAGCGGCACCATTGGCACAGGCAAATACCAAAGTAGATGCATAGAAAAAATTGGCGTTCCCCGTGCCCTGCGCCAGCCATAGCTTATAGAACAACGGCAGAAGCATTGCAGCATGTAGATGAAGCAATGAGGTAACGATGGGATGTCGGAAGTCTGTCGAGTTATTAGTAAACTCTGAAAAATAACGAAACCATGAGATTACAAGGGTATATCTCCGGGAAGACTGAAATCATCGATAAAAACAGCCCCGGGTCCGATAGAGTTGGGTATGCCTTGAATATACCAAGCACCCCGACAAGCAGGAACGTGGCATACAGAGTATCATACCTGGTACACGTGTGAGATACAATGGAACGGGAAAGTAAGTGAAGCGCACTGGAATTTGATGCAGATAGGCACAATGTAAATCAAGAGGTGCACCTATATCGCCTGTCAAGATACTACGTAGAAGTAGAATTGCGACCTCTTACTGAGAACACCATCAAGAAGAATGGGCGGAAATGATCAAACATTTCGGTGAAGAAGTACCACCAAAGTCCAGGGTTAGGCGTTAAATCAGGAAGTGTGAGACTGGTTGCTTCGGTTAGCGAAGTCCACCAAGCAAGACTTTAAATAACCTTGCACCCCATGTCTGTGATACCCAAAGGAAGCCGCCAGAGACAAGAGTTGATGCAAGTGTCAGAATGATGGAGTATACGAGTAACTCGACAACAAGTCTTAATGATTGAATCCATTTCCCAGAAAAGGGTCTCGGAGATGCAAGTTGCGAGGATGGATTGGTCATCAGCAGGAGAATTATGGGCAGTATGAGGAGGACGGAAGAAAGAGATAGTTGCATAAGAAAGGCCAAGGCAAGTAATGATGCAGATGTCCGTCCTGTGAAAGGACTGAATACCGGGACGCAGTGTAGAAACGAAAGGACTCACTTTCGCACGCAAACATTATGGCAAGCAAACATACAGCATTCTCGATAGATGATGTCGAGAATGCGAGACTTGGAAGGAACAGATATGGATTCAAGAAATACCTGAAACCATATGTCAGCACATAATACGGAAGAAAAACGTGCAGAGCTACATGGCAGCGACCAAAACATCTCTACTGCTCTGCGCAACACCCTGCCTAGCCCTCCATATGCGAATCATCGACCAAGCACCTATCGAGTCGCACAGTGTCCATAGTATAGACGCGCTTATTCGTGACGGAAACAAAATGGTCGTAAAAAGGGAAAGGTACAATGGAGACTACCTAAGCATTAGTACATATAATCCTTGCTTCCGAGGTACGCACGTGTCTAAATACACCCCCAGAGTACGGATCCACCCCGGTATTGAAGAGATATATGCCCTCCCTCACTACATAACACGTCAACGAGATGACAATTCGCTGCAGGGTCGAACGTACAGTTGAGAAACGAGGTAAGCGGGGAAGACAACTGGTGGTCGTGAACGAGGTATTCGTGTATAGAGGTGCATGAAATCAGCAGCCGCGACGCGACCAGCGCTGAAAAGACGAGCCCAAGCGGAGCAGTCGACGGCGTTTTCATAGAGGGTCAATCGGCATCGTCCGAGCGTCCCCGCACAGCCACTTGCCCTGGTTTGCATTCATACCACCAAGTATACAGCAGTCCTCGCTTCGCTATCCACCCCTCACTCGCTGAACGCGACCGCGGCGACGTGAATGGTCACAGATGAATGAAGAAGCTGACGAAGAGCTCGAACAGATTAGGTGGGTACGTAAGTCCTTCCGCAGTTAATGTCTGCTGAAGATGTCCATGACTAGACGATATGAAGACTTCACTACGATAGGTTCGTGGAGGAAACATTGAAGATGTGACCCTTGAAGGTCCTGAAATGAATTACTACAGACTGGATTCAGGACGCTATCTTGGAACGGAATAGGCGCATTCGGAACGCGCGGAATGAATACATTGCGCTACGTGGACGGCACGTCACCTTTTCGTGGTTATGGGCGCAAATCAAAAAGGCTGTGAGGACAGGACAAAGCTGGTTTGTCGTCAGTCTTGTTGGTGCGTCCTTTACGCAGCACGTAACTTGCAGCGAAAACGATAACACTGCTTTACAGGAGTTTGCATTGGCTTGAATGCTGCAATCATCTCAATCGTCACGGAATGGCTATCTGACATAAAGATGGGATATTGTTCCGATGGGTGGTGGCTGAATCAGCAGTTCTGCTGTTGGGAAATCGAAGAAGAGGAGACAGACGCCTGTGATTCATGGCATCCTTGGAGTACAGTCACTCCGGCACGATATTTCATCTATGTCTTGTTCGCGGTATGTCTGCTCTCAGCATATTGCAATTTACTAACCCACCCCGAGGCTGCGTTCTCTTTCACGGCTGCCCACCTCGTCCGTTCCCTGGCTAAATATGCGGCAGGATCTGGCATTTCAGAAATTAAATGCATTCTAGCTGGATTTATTATGCAAGGCTTCCTCGGTTTCGCGACTTTCTTCATAAAGAGCATAACTCTGGTGAGTAGTTGAATAGGCCTCTTTTGACGCGTCTCATCTTGTGTAGCCTTTAGTAATTGCGTCGGGGCTGTCTGTAGGTAAAGAAGGACCATCCGTCCATGTGGCTTGCTGTATAGGTTATCTCGTTGCCGGACTGTTTCAGCGGTTTTCTCGTAGCGAAGGTCCGCCCCTCTCTAACAGCTCCCATGTTCCATGACAGCTGAACGCCAGTGACTTGCAGGGAAAATGCGTGAAATTATAACCGCAGCCAGTGCGGCCGGTGTAGCAGTGGCTTTTGGTTCGCCCATCGGCGGTGTTCTGTTTTCTATTGAGGTGTCTAGTATGTACTCCAAGCATTCGGTGCCGTCTCCTGACCTTGTTCTTCAGGAAATGAGCCATGCTTTCAGTATCCGGACAATGTGGCGAAGTTTTTTCTGCGCACTAATGGCCACGGTCACTTTGTCGGTGAGTTATCGCAATTAGACAGGCAGCAATCGCTCATATGGTGCTTCATAGGCCATGAACCCTTTCCGCACAGGTAAACTGGTACTGTTCCAGGTCACATATGATCGCGATTGGCATTTCTTTGAAATCATATTTTTCGTTGTACTTGGGATATTTGGTGTGAGTGCAAATTTTCGTATCAGTTCCCTATCTTATCATACATCAGGGCTTGTACGGAGCCTTTGTTGTCAAATTCAACCTTCAAGCGGCCGCCTTCCGTCGAAAGTTTCTGGCTAAGCACGGTGTGGCAGAGGCCGTCACTCTGGCGACCTTGACCGCCATCATAGGATACCCCAACCGCTTTCTGCGCATAGATATGACCGAAAGCATGGCAATTCTATTTCGGGAATGCGAAGGGGATGTTGATAACATCTGCCAGTAAGCCATTCTAAAATTTTGTGCGACAATAATGCCTATATATGTTTAGAACGGCCACTCAATGGCGGGTAGCGAACTCGCTCATACTAGCGACTCTGATACGGACTGCCTTGGTCGTGATCTCGTATGGTTGTAAAGTTCCTGCTGGTATATTCGTGCCCTCAATGGCGATCGGTGCTACTTTTGGAAGGATGGTTGGCATCATTGTCCGGGCTATGTATCGGTCAGTACTATTTGTTGAAGCCCCACTATGTTTTAACTGTACATCGACGACAGAGCCTATCCTAAATCAGGCATCTTCGCTTGGTGCGACCCTAATATACCCTGTATCACCCCGGGGACATACGCTTTTCTAGGTGCAGCCGCGGCCCTCAGGTAAATCTTACGACTAGCATACAACTCATCTTGACGATGCTTCGTAGTGGTGTTATGAGAATAACGGTCACCGTCGTTGTAATCATGTTCGAGCTAACGGGCGCCCTGACATACATCTTGCCAACGATGGTAAGAATTCTTGTAGTTCTTGATGTCAATATGAATGATTCGATATGCAATATAGATCGTTCTCTTAGTGACCAAAGCCGTCGGTGACCTACTAGGCACCAACGGAATCGCTGATGAAATGATCAGGTTTAACGGCTTCCCTTTCCTAGAAAAAGAAGACCATGCCTACAATGTTTCCAGTGAGTCATACTGTCTACGAGCTTTTTTTTTCACATCTGATGCGTTCGTAGTATCTGCCGTGATGCGAAATGAATTGCACGTTTTAACTGAGACCGGTATGCAGGTTAAGGACGTCGGTAAGTGCCTCCGAAGTTACCGGACAGTGATTGCTGATGGCATTGAAACATCAGAGGCGATTCTTACTGCTACGGATGTAAAAGGGTTTCCCATAGTATCCGCCGACGGTTTCCGGACTCTGATAGGCTACATTGGACGTGCCGAACTGCAGTTCATTCTTGGTATGTAGGCAGTCCATTGCGCCCCGCTTCTACTTAATCTAGAGTGTCAGATCGTTTCAGGAAGATCCAGGATGTCGACTCAGACACCCCATGTTCTTTTATGTCCGACGAACGTGAAAGGGAGCGTCTGAACATGCCAGCCGGATCCGTGGGTATTGAGGAGGACTTCTCGGAAACAATTTTACAGACGGCGACCTTCAATGAAGGTCTGAAGTTCTGGCCCTGGGTTAACCAAGTGCGTTTATTGATCCCTCGGGGAATTTCTTTCTCATCCCCACACCGCTCCACAGACGCCGATGACGGTGTCGCGGCAACTTCCCTTAGAAATTGTGATGCAGCTCTTCAAAAAAATGGGGTATGACTCATTTCAATTTCATGATTTAGCGTAGATTGAATTCTTAATATGCAGGCCTCGAGTTATATTAGTCGAGGATCATGGCATGCTCACTGGGCTGGTAACTGTGAAAGACGTCCTTCGATTCATTGCAACTGAAAAGCCCGACCATGAACTGTCATTCGATGAACGTGGGGGCCTGGATGGGCTACTAGAAGAGCTATGGACGTGGACATCTGATATTGTTCGACGAATCGTATCGTGGAGTCCTAACTTTCTCCGTCCGTTTAGAGATCAGCGACCCCGCCGGTGAATATTTGTATTCAATTCTTTAATTATTATATTTTGGCAAAACCCCGATTTCCGTGACGTCATGTCCGGTCTTTAGTGGCAGGCGCGAAATTCTGGTATAAAGGCGTCCGGCCTTCCTATTGAAATCTCCGGCAGTTCAAATTAGGCGCTCACAGTGCTCGTCTTTTTTCTCCATCAATTATGGCACCCTCACCGTCCTTTGAGGCAGAGAAACTACGGTATTCCCGAGAGTTGGCGGCCTACACCCTTCGCCAATTCTCTGCGTATAGTGCGCACCTGTCGCCTGATAAGGTGGCTGCGGCCAAAGTGCCGCCAAACGTCTCTCAAAGTATCTGTACGTTTTCTACCTCTCTATCGTTTGCCTGACCGTCCCACGAATCGATTTTCTCAGTCCAAGCATCCGCTAAGTTTTCCGAACCGCAGACGAAACCAAGCGTGGTCGCATAGCACCACAACGACGATGATTTGTACCGTGTTGCTATCGTCGACCTGTGAGTTGACCAATCGCATGGATGTCCCAACTCATCGCTGACAACCTTTTTTTTTTTTTACCAGCATAGATATTGATGGAATAATCCGTTCTGTTACATGAAGTTCATTGGTGCCTACTGTACAATATCCTCATTGTCTTTGTGGTATTTTCCGTACCCTGTAAAGTGGTTTACGATTTTTTAGTCCGGGCTACTGAATTGTCGTCGACTCAGGACCACTGATACATCATGAGTGGTCTCACGAATGGTCAACCACGATGACGAGCTGACGATATCCCAGGGTATGACGTTGCGCTCCTTCCTCGCAATCACGAGTCGTCTCTCGGGGGGGCTTCAAGCTTCCATCAGGAAATATTCTACCGTCAAAAAATCAGGATGTATTCGGACGGCGGCCTATTGATACGAGAACACTGACAATAAATCCTAAAGGAATCGGGCTTGGGTCTGGATTTATAATTATATTTCAAGTTAGGTCGCAAAATACGCACATGTTGAGTCATGCCTAGTTAACCCTCCCATCAGGAAGTGGAGTTGGAAGACCGGAGTTTTATTAAACCGTGTGCCATAACAACGAAGGAGTACTCATTAAGTTAAGAGGTTCCAAAGACCCAAAAGCTAGGCCACCGTCAGTCCCATCGCTTCTTATTCAACTTGACAGCGAAATATTTGGGCAATCAACTTGCTGAGAACATAGGTACCGCTCAATTCATCGTACTGCTCTTACGCATCCTGTGCCTCTATTCTTTGTTCTTCAACTTCTGTTGCCCACGCCACACAACAAGCACTTTTCCAAAATGAACAGCGACTATTCAAGGATAATAATATACAGCAGTTATATGATTGTATGAGCGACATATAAATCGACTTGGGTGCAGTCAGTGCTACAATATCCTTGGTTGTAAGTCCAAGATTAGGGGTTGCGGGTTTACGGTCCGCCCTTTTTGATCTGCGACCCTGAGCAGAACTGTAACCGTGACAGCCTGACTGGTTTGAACATTGAGTTTACAGACCGAATGGTTTATCCATTATTGGACAAAAGCATCAGGCCTCAGACAATATCGATATTCAATGACACGACGGAACTAGTAGAGCAAGATCCTAGGTGATACATCCATCGTCCGATTTGCATTGATCCTTCTACTTACAAGAGCGCGCGGCTTCAATCTCATAGGCATAAACCGGAGGAAGGGGGTGGCCTGTGCACGGCAAACGGAACGCGACATGTATACGTCAACGGGAACGTTGATTGTCAAGTTGAATGAAAACACACCAGGAAGGTAGCACACGAAAATAATAGACGCCTAGAAGTTTACAACACTATGGCATTGGCACTATGAAAAATGCTTCTCTAATGTAATCCTTCAGCATACACTTTCTTCCAGCTATCTCTCACAATCCAAGCCCTCGCGTATTTCTTCACGACCTCTGGAAGAGGCTCACCGAAGCTGTTCACCAAGGCCACAAGAGCGTCAGCAGCATTGGTTGCTCCAGACGTGGCAGAGATACGTGTTAACCATGCAGCGACATGGAAATCGGCTTCGCCTGGAGTCGCTCCAGCGATAAACCCTTCAGCAGGGAGGACGGAGGGGAGAATAGTATAGAGATAGGATTTAAGATTGGTAAAATGTTCCTGGGACTGGGGCATAAAATGAAGAGGGATCTTTATCCACTCCCGTGTATATGTCAAAGAGCGCCCCGTTCCCAGCAAGCTTTTCGGCGTAGAAAGCTGCATGGCGGGAGTTGGCCGGATCTTGGGAGTGCTTTACAAGGGCGGCTTGGCCTGAATATGCGAATATTTCAGTACATGGAGGTAAAGGAAGAACTATTTACCCACAGTTCTCGGCAAAGGTCTTGGGCAATGCGCCAGCTTTAGCGACAAGCTCAGCATCATCGCGGACGAGTAGCAGCGCAAAGTTAGGGTCGTATTTGTCTTCGTGAACCTGTTGGATGATGGCTTTGTGAGATGTTGGGGTAGAGAGCGGTGTTGGAGCGTTGGCGACGAGGTAAGAAATCACATCTGTAGTGTTTTGGTAGGACTTTCCGTCTGTAGTGAGTGTTGGAAGCGTGGCAGATGGGTTAATGTCAATGAATGAGGGGTCAAAGTTTTCGCCGTTCACAAGATTGACAGTCTTCGTGGCGATGGCGTTTGTGGGGTAGAGTTCAGCTCTGTGAAGAAGTCAGGACTCGGACACGGTTTCCTATATGGAATGCGAATCTTACATGGCAAGCTCAGGAGCCGCGGACCAGACGGATCCGCCAAAAGTATAGAGAGTAGGAGACATGCTATGAAGGGTTGGAAGAAGATAAGAAATGCTGAGAGGTGCTATTGAATACTGGTATTGATCAGTAAGATATAACCCTTATATATTCAGTGTGGTGCGTACCAAACAATCCGATGTCGGTGAGCGAGTCGGAAAGATTGCGGAAATTGATTATTCGCGCCTCAGATACAAAGATCTATTGATGTTATTGATTAGCGACTCGGAAATGGGATGTGTTAGATCTGTCATTCGAAGTTGGAACTATTCGGAAAGTCGGTGTGAACGGCGGGATATTTGAAGTCCGTCGGGATGACGTCAGAGTGTCCGACACCGACACCATGGAATGATGGAACACAGAACATACTTCAATGCTGCGGTCATGAATCACAGTTTTCACACCATGGGAGCGATGTGACGGACTCGGAGACCATTGCCTCAACGTAGTCTATTCTGGTTGTACAAGCCAGTTGTTCAGTCGGTGGAGACAAGCGGTAGTACTGTTGGACATGCCGGATGAATGGGGAGCCTGCTATGATAACGTCATCCACCCTCCAAAGGTTTGTGATGGGCCCAGGCGGATGCGTCCCATTGGTCAAATGACGGAACAATTAATTTCATTCTTGGCATACTATTCGCCACGAATTTGGATTCCATTCTGGGAGTTGGTAAGCCACTAGATACCAAGGTGGAGGACTGGTGACGTGAATTCGAAGACATCGAACGTGCATTATAGAGTGGTGCGATTCCATTGTCATACATCGTGTCGATCAGGTTGACAATCGCGAGTTTCCCTTGGGACGTCACGGATGCTGCGGGAAGAGGGGTAAGATTGGGGTGGAGTTCTTGGATCTAGGGTGCTGATGTTCGCGGTGTTTAACTTCAAGCACGCAACTAAGTCTTCGTAAAGGCGCCGACTCTCTTCACTTCCCCCGGAGATAGAGTCTCTTCTCCTGACACTGCTGTACTTGAGTACAGCATAGTTATCCGGAGTCGCACCTAAATTAAACACAGCCTTCAAGACGAACTCCCTGAGTTGGCGTACAAGAAAAGCGACAGTTAGATGCGCAGTTCATAATAAGAATAAGCTTTTACGTGCCAAGATTTGCGGCTCTTTGGTTTCTTTAGATCTAAAAACTTGTGTAATTGGCAGTGATGCGAACTGACGAGTAGGCAGTTGCAAGGCCGTCAAAGACCACAGTCACTAGTGTCAGCGTCCCTCGCCAGACCAAGCCACCGACCGAACGGACAAGCGATGGTTAACGAGCAACGACGACGGGGAGCTGTGACCGCCCCATTTTAAGTTTGAGATTTCATCGTGATGTTCCATCCCTCTGATTTGAAAGAGGACTGCCGGCACTTTGCCGTATACAAGTCGAGTCCATTAAGATCGAACCTTGATTACTTAGACTGCTGGAGCTTGCTTCTGCTTACCTGACTCTTATCATGCGGCTGTTTCGCAAATCCGTTCAGCTCTTCCACAGGATCTGAAGGAAGCTCCGATGCAATTTGCCACATTCCGTCTTTAGTATTGCTATCAATTCGTATACCCAAGTCTTTTGTGGACCTGCAGCAATATACGCAGCAGCGATGTTGCCGTTAACATCGAGTGGCTGATAATTTTGTATATCTCGGTCACAGTTGTGACAACTTTCGAGTTTCTATAATTGATGCATGATGTAGTTTTGGGCGCGTCGTGGCGACCTAGGGGGTAGATCTAGGGGACAGAAGGGGTAGAAAAACAAGCATGCGTATTAGACCCATTATTACTCCTCCATAGTATTCGATGGTTCTTTTCCAACAATCGGTCCTTTCCAAATAGTTGCCCACTTGGGATAAACGCGCTTGTAAAGGGACATGCACACGGTGTCCATCTGGTTGATGGGCCCATCAAAGTGCGCCTTGAAATAACCATGGGTCCCGAGAGATTCTCGTATATGACCTACACGACCGTGCTTGGTATGCAATTGTATTGGTTTGAAGTAGTGAATGTCATCTAGACAAGGAAATCGGTTGCTTGACCCCGAATGGAGAAGGAAGACTAACCGGAATTGAAGAACATGTATCGTACTGTCGCCGTCTTTTTGTGAACTTTGAATGGATGTCCTGTTAATATGGCGCGCTTCGCAATGACACGCGTTGTATCTGGATTGAGAAAGGTACCCATAGCCACAAGGTGCGGAGCTAGAATAGGCCGTCAGATCACTTTTCTCACAGGACGGGGGTCCGATAATCTGTACACACCCTGCGTATCCGAAGTCTCTCTCAACAGAACACAGGGCTGCTTGCCAAACACTACCGGCCCATAAGTAGTAGCAACCGCTGTAACGCCATGCCGGAAGAATCGCTCGAATTTGTGCACGTTGTTAGCGCCTTTACCGCCACCTCGTGTATGTTGGCTATAGATAGGGTTGACATTCAGTCGCCGCGGTCCCACACAAAGGATCAAAGCGTCCTATAAATCGCCTACAGTGAGCTCACGGCACATGTCATCGAAGACATCATACCTTGGATCGAACGCTTCCATCGTACTCGGTGTTCCGCTGGACAGTAAAGTTAAGCACCGAAACCTTGTGTTCGTGTTGCAAAAGGGAGAAAAGAGTAAGCGGAGAGCATTTTACTGCATCCTCTGGCACTCCGTTAATGTAAACTGTAACCCTAGTGCCCGGCTCCAGGTAAGACATCAATAAAGGAATCACATGAACAGTTAGTATACAGTAAACGTACCTCCACGACAGTGTTTTCTTGCTCCGCACGTCGTCTAACATTCCGCTCTGTTCGTTTATAGTCTTCGAATTGAAAAATCCGCGCGTAGTCCCGGGGAAGGTTTTCAAATGGATCCCAGGGACTCGTTCGGAAGGATCGCATACCGCGGAACCTCTGGAACCGCGTTTGTGCAGACACGTCTTGGGGGGTGTCGAGTTCATCTGGAAATGAGAGGTCATTCTCTTCTTCCCGCTCTCGGTTCCTCCATGACTGCAACCTGTAAGAACAGATGATCGATGCCCTGTAAAGCAAACGAGAAATGGAACATACTGTTTAGATTCCTCCTCATGGTCCAGATCTTGAAAAGTGACGCCCCGCCGAGCATCAGTTTCCATATCGTTATCTTCATCCATCTGCATGTCGACCATTTCCTCCTCTTCCTCGGCGCCTGTCGTCTCCATCTCTTCGTCTTCCTTTTCATCATCGTCGCCTTCATCATCTTCATCATCGCTCTCATCCACGATCCATGAAGCTTGGTACTCGCTCATGCCTTTCGGTATGCGCTTGACAAGTTTTGGTGTCGTACCGGATTTGGCTTCAGGTAGGTTGAACTCGCCATCGTCGTCTCGGGGAGCACCATTCATTTCCTCTTCGGTCGGCCAGGTTTGTTCGTTGGCCATATCGTCGGGATCATTACAAGACACTAATGAATCGGCTGACGAGGTGTCGGGTTCGGCCAGAGTATCTGGCTCGACATCCATAGAAGCATGGTTTGATTTTAAATGTCGAGTTAGCGGTGCCGACGTGATCTGGGAAAAAATTCTCATAAATGCACAACGCTATCAGAACACCACACACCTTAGAAATTTGGAAATCCCCGAAGTTCGGTATGTGCACGAGCCTGTTGGGAGACATGCTAGTGCCACGAACTACACCAGTGACCTGCAGAGTACCTTCGTTCCAGGCAAGGTGTTCACCGAGCACCCAAGACCGACCATCTCGCCACCGAACGTCGGCAGGCTTACCCTCTGACAAGGCCCTCAAAGCGTTCAAACGATCAGAGCTGGATGCCAAGTCAAACACTCTCGATTGAATAGGAACGAAGTATTGAATAAAGGAGAGCAAGGATTTAATGATGCCTGGACGTGTTTTGACGTCAATCGAGGAATCCGGAGAGACCACAGTCACGACGTCCGGTAATCCCTGGGCTTGTAGAGTACGAAGGAGAGTGTCACCCCAGCCATCGACTTCAACGGTAGTCGACAGAGCAAAGACAACATAGTCGGCCACTTTACACGCGTCCAGGGCCGCATATATGTGTCTGTATGGCACATTTATGAACTGCAACGATGTTTTAAAGCGGTCGGCCCTTCAGATTGAGTCAAATATGAGCAGGAGAGCAGGATATTTCGACGCACCTCATTTTCCAGAGTCCCCCTTCTACGAAACCGTCCGTCGATACGTCTAGGGATTCTGCAAGGGCGGAAACGATAGTATGGACATTTACATCTTCTGAAAGGGGTATGACTGCGACTATGCGAGGTGCACCATCGACGCCATTGAATACACGGGTTGCTGAAACGAGCGCATTTCTTTTCTTCAGTTGCTGCTGCTTTGCATTGTTTTTTCGGTTCAGCCTCGCTTGCGCGGCTGTATTTGATGACACGGCAGCCTTAGGCGACTGACGAGCTACACGACCTGCAAAATCCTTAATACCTTTGACAATAGGACACAAGCGGTACTCACCTTTTGCAGCGTCCTTGAGCGATGATTTTGTTGCATGCTTAGATTTGAACGATTTATTTTGCTGAAAGCAATCAGGATATACCCAAACATCAGTTCAATATCTATCACACCTGCTTCAGCGTCGGCCTGTGGTGGTGCTGCCCTTCTCCCATGTCGACAGAGTGATGAGGATGGAGCAAACAAAAAATTACTCTCCTCGCTCGCGTGCGTTTCGGCAATCTCCGGCCATTATTACCGTTGCATCGTCCCTTCGTTACGACCATCATCTTCTACCGCCAAACAAGAACGCTATCATGGCTTACAGACGACGAGGAAACAAAATCAAAGGCGTCCAGTTTACCGTTATGGTCGTTGGTATGTCGTTGCCAATGGCAGCTAGATATTCTTGTCAAGATTTTATTTTCAGGCGCCTCGGGAACGGGTAGAACAACTTTTGTAAACACTCTTTGCGAATCTGGCGTCCTTTCTCACAAAGTCTGCGATGACCCTCACAATGCTCACGTTGAGGAGCCCATCCGAATCAAGCCTCACAATGTCGGTGCGTGGAAGCCAGGCGACTTTGTCGAAAGATATTGATTTTTTCTTTTGCAGAACTCGAAGAAGATGGGATCCGAATTGCCCTCACCGTCGTCGACACGCCAGGATTCGGCGATAACATTGACAATGAGTCCGCGTAAGCAAATATCCCTCAAAGGTATCGTCTGGTCTACTCACACTGCACATTTAGGTTTCAAGAAATCGTCAATTACCTCGAGCGTCAATACGATGATATTCTGGCGGAGCAGTCTCGTATCAAACGTAACCCACGGTTCAAGGACAGTCGAGTTCATGCCTTGCTGTATTTCATTCCTCCCACCGGCCACGCGTGCGTAATCTTCCCGACTCCAGGGATGTTTTTCTTACGTGTTCCCTTCCACAGATTGAGGGAAATGGACGTAATCCTTATGCAAAGACTCTCCCCCCGTGTCAATGTTATTCCCGTCATTGGACGTGCGGACTCTTTAACAATGAGCGAACTAAGAGCCTTCAAGAAGAGGGTGAGGCGATTTCTGTTTCCTGAATTCTATCTTTCTCATTAAAGTTGACAGGTAATGGAAGACATTGAACACCACGACATTCCCATATACAACTTCCCCTATGATGTTGAGGAAGATGATGAAGATACTATTCAAGAAAACATGGAACTACGGGTAATTTGTATTTCATCTAGCCGCCGCAATGTTTCTGATGCGCCCAAAGTCCATGCTGCCCTTCGCGGTGATTGGATCAGAAGAGGAAATCGAACTTGACGGAGAACCTGTGCGCGCTAGGGTGTATCCATGGGGTATAGCTGAGGTCGACAACCCACAACACTCTGACTTTTCACGATTGAGGAGCGCGATCTTGAGGTCTGTTATCTTATTCACCCATTTGACTTCACCTGACAGCGATTCGTTCAAGCTCTCATCTCGGCGACTTGAAGACACTCACCGAAGATGTGCTTTACGAGACTTACCGAACGGAGAAACTGTCGCGCGGTGTTAACTCTGATGCACGGTATGTTTTACGATATCTATTCGATAGCTCGTGCCGACTAGTAAATGCCTACAGTGATTCGAGTCTACTTCCTGAGGATCTGGCTAACCAGAGTGTACGTCTGAAAGAAGAGCAGCTCCGCCGCGAGGAAGAGAAGGTAAGCTATCCAGGTTTTCTGCTGGGTCTCCCGCTGACGCTGGTATCCCCAGTTGCGTGAAGTCGAGCTCCGTGTGCAACGCGAGATCAATGAGAGGAGGCAACAACTCCTGGCAAAAGAGGAATCACTTCGGTGCGTCGTATTAAGGCCTTGTTAAACATTCATTTACTGATATCTTGTTTGTCAGAAACCTCGAAAGCCGTCTTGCTGCGGCGAGCTCGCCCAACTCTCCGTTGGCCCCGTACTAAAGTTGATATTATTTATGATACGGACTTTATATACCCTTTTATGTTTCTTTCCATTCTTTTCTGAGTACATAACGGTCTTTATCTGTATTTCAATGTCTTGAAGTGTTTCTTTATAACTATGCCGAGGACTACGATATTATCAACTTGGACAAGGTTCGATGCCTATGGGCAGCTCCGCTACCCTTAGTTTTTACATGGTAGTACTGATGCTCCACCCAGCTAACCTCCCACGAATCAACCACAAAAAGGAAAGTCAGCCGACAACGAAAGATTTATCAACAATACGCGTTTGGAACACGGGATCAGTAATTCGCGATTTTACGGCCACCAAGCCAGGGACTCAATCGACGAAAGAAGGAAGTAAAAACCCGATTTTGACCGGTATTGGCCTCTAGAACATTCCGACCATGCGCAACCTGTCATTCAGGACGCGCCTATATACGTGTGATCGTACCCTATCCTCCTACAGCAAGCATCAACATAGCAATGCATAAAAACTTGAGCATAGATGGTATGAGCAAAAACAACAACAACGAAACAAAAACAAAAACAAAACTACATTATCACGAAATCGAAAGTCGAAACCAAAAGAAAACTTCACTATGAGGCTACCGATCCAAAACTCGTTAACGCCAACGCCCCAATCCACACCATTTCCACCACTGCTCTCCCGATGGGCGTAAGCACCTGCTCAGGCTTTGGCCGCGATGGCTCAATCTCCTCAGCGATCATCCCAGGAGGGTATGCATTCCTCGTCAAACACAACCCCAACGACAGCAGCCCGTCCGAGTCAAACTCTACCCCTTGTTCCCGATTCCGACAACTCCCAATAAGCCTCGTCCCCGGGTTCGCTAGCGGCGGTCTCGTATCGTATGCTTCTTTCAGTGGCCCAGTGACAATGATCCCCTCAGAAACACGCATCCCCGACCCTTGGATATCAGCATGCGACACCAGCCTTCCAGTAATCCGAAACTCATTCAGCAGGATGTTGCGCTCGTCCCGTTTCTGCATCGCTGAGTCCCAAGACGAGGTCGGCGACTTGCTCTTGCTCTCCACCGATCGTTTCTTGCTGTGCTTAGCCGCTGGCTGAGCTGTCTCCGGTGCCTTGTAACACACGAGAAGATACTGCCGTTCCACGTCAGGCTTCTCGTACAGATTCTGTGCCGATATTGGGTCCGTATCAGACGGCCACAGCGGAATAAGCATGAACAACGACTCCTCCGGGATCTCCTTAAAAATCTCTGTCCACACAGCCTTCTCCACACGCGGTTTCGTCTTGCTGCGACTCCCTCCCGGCTTGGGCTTCGGGTTCACTTGCAGCAACCCCACCTCCTGGAACGAGTGGTTCAAGTTATCCACTACGCGCTGCGTCTGCTCCTGCCGGTTACGCGACTCAAGGGTCACCCAAGGGGGCTGGTACGCCACATCCCGCTGAGCAGGCAGTTGCCCATTCACTGCGCGTGCAGATCGACCCCGTCTGAAACGGTTCCAAAAGCTGCCGCCGAGATCGTCTGTGCTGTGATGGGACTGGTGCTGGCGCGCCCGAAGCTGGTTCAGCTCCGCGGCGTCGATCGTGCCATAGGTTTCGCTGTGAGGGGTGCGCGGAGGCACATCGTCGTCCGAATCTAATGCATCGCGCCTGCGGCGTCGAAGAGGGCGTGTAGATGTCGATGTCGAATGATCAGTCGTCGAGGACGACGCGCTGGACGGTTGGGGGCCATAGGATGCCGTTTCCGTAGTCGACACAGACCTCGTTGTCACGCTGCCAACACTAGACAACTCGTTCTTCTTCTTACTCTTCCTCGAGCTGTCGTCTGTACCAGACACCTTTCGTCTGCGTTCCTTTCTCCCAACGCTCTTTTCCCTTTCACTCCGACGTTCGTCCAGCAGTCCATGGCTTTCCAGCTTTCTTGTCGACGTAGTGCTTGTGTATGCCTCCTGCACGCTCCGTGGAGCCAGCAGGATCATGCTCGATGAAGTCGTTGAGGAAGTCGGCCTGGCCGCATATGATCTCCCCCTCTTGGATCTGTATGCCCGAGAAATCGAAAATGCAACCGTCTTTGAGTGTTTGTGAACGGTAACACAGGGATCATCCTGTTTTGGTGGACCGCCATCACGAAAGTGATCAATCAGTAGTCGTTGAACAGGTCCTCGGACCGTCACGTCTGACGCTGTGTCAAAATCAGAAAGATAGATACGGAAAACAAAAGAAAATGAACAAACATTCTTCCTTCCTCGGAGTAGTCCTGCGCTCGACTTTGAACCTGCCAACCATAGGGTTCCTCCAGATTTCATGGGAATTCGGGCGCATACCGTTCCAGTTAGCGACAGATCGAGCCTCCTTCTCTCGCTTCTCCCTTTCCGATGACTCCCTCTCGTTCACACTCCCGCGGGGACTGAGCAAGCCAACTTTCTTGGACACTGATTGCCCTCCACTTCCCTCCGACTGCTCCCGCCGGAACGTCCACACCCTTCTCTGATCTTTATAATATGGATCCCCCTTCGCAACATGACGCGTGAAAATGTCATCACTAAAGGAACTCCCTGTCGTCGCTGTACTCGGTCTACGACCCCACGACATCAACGATCGGCTCGTCGAACCGCGCCGGGAGTCCACCGTGTTGACAATGTCGGATATTGGTTGATCAAAGGAGGTGATTCCCCGTCCAAAGGCGTTCCAGTCAAGATCAAAGTCTTGTGGATCTGTGGTCACTTTAGCCGGCAGTGGTGGCAACGACTCCTCTCTAGCTTTTCCCTTGCCTTTAGCATTCAGACTTCGCCAGTCGCCATCGCTCTCCGGCAACGAAGAGGTCTGACAATCCGCAGAAGAATGGATATTGGCCAGCATCGAGTCCTCATCAAGACTCTTGCTTGGTCGTCGCAGTGTAAGTATATCGGTTCGCCTCCCACCATTGCTGGTACTAGCGCTGCTACTCCCCGGTACCGGGATAGGGAGGCTCACTCTTCGTTCACCATAGCCACTGGCAAAACTCGATAGGCTTCCCATCCACCTCCCACTTACCGCAGGACCCTCAACACTGCTTCCTTCGTACATTACCGAGCTGATCTCGATATCGTCGTCGTGATAGTCATTATAGTCGTCATCAAACTCTACGCCGCGCTCTTCGCGTTCATCGTCAGTGGTTGTAGCCGAGGTCAGGTGGCTAGAGGAGGGACCCGTACTCGATAGACTCGTAACTGAGGCCGAGGCAGACGAAGTCCCGAATGTCCGCCTCGACGCGGTATCCGAGGAGTGATTTCGTGAGGGGTCTCGTCGGGAGGGCAGTGGTGGCCCTGGATCATGACCTGGCTCATAGTTCTGCGATGAATGACTGCGGTAAGGACTGCTATGATACTGACTGAGACGGTATGTGCCCTGGTCTACGACGGACGGGCGGGGGGTGACATCGATTGTGCCAGGGGCATCGTCGTCGGGGTCATCAAGCGGACCAATAGAAGGGGATGGTGCTTGGATACTAGTCTGAACATTCCCAAACGAAAACGAATTGAGCGCATTGACTGTGTAGAGGTCTGGTCGGGATACATAGGTAGGTAGGCGGCGAGTGTCGCTCATGGGTGTAGTAAAGGAACGCGCTCGGCTGGCGTTTGGTTCGGTTCAGTTTAGGAAGGAAGGTAACGCTTTGTTTCTTCGGTTTCTTCTATCTGCTCAGTCCGTCGCAGGCTCCTACGCGTACAATCTCCGCCACTCACCTGGTTCACGAATTCAGACTCGTCTGGTTTCCTGTGTATATACACCGTGAGCTCACCTCGATATTCTTGGTATGTATTCGGACCGGCTTACGGACGGGGCTTCTTGAGAACCAGATGGATGGTACAGTGGGAATCTAATATGTATTGGAGTGCAGCGCAGCGTCACGAAAGGCGTTCTTGATGGTGGCAGGCTGGAACGGGCGCTTATACGACCAGGTCATCGGCAAACGACCCCCAGCGGCCACAGGTAGAGGAAAAGGAAGAAAGGGAAAATGACAATGAAAGTAAGAAAGAAGAAGCAATCTGGTGGCGGACTCGAGAAAAAAGGCACGTGCCTCGCTACCTTATTCTCGATCCGGACGCCCGCCGCGGCAGGTCCTTGTTTTCTTGAAGATTACAGTTGCTTACCTCGTTCGTCGCTTCAGCGTAATTGCTACTATCGACAATTACATTGTTCCATCACTGTGCTCGACGACTTTGTACTTAATCGAGGGGCAACCCTGAACTTCCACGTTTCCGAGTCGATCAATCACTGCTGTCCTCCTTAAGCTTCTGCTTGCTCCTGACATCTTGTGTCATTTCTCGCCTTCCTCCGCTATTGGGCGATTTTCTCGGATCCCCTACACGTGTTCATCTGCCGTACACTGTCTCCTAACTTGCTGGGATCATAAAAAAACTTCCGGTTCCGAAAGCACGCAGCACCGTTTCCCCCGGAGCTTTGTTCAGTTCTTTCCATTTCGCTCGGCTTTCTGGGCATTTGAGTGAGTAGAGAAATGATGTTATCAACGATATACAGCGCTGGAGCTACGTATGGACATGGTTCATTGTGGCGTATCACAATCGCTTGGCACTTTGCCCTGGGATCTCTCCTACACCGAAAAGCCGCTTGTTGACCATTGATTCTGCCCTTCAAGCACAGGAGATACCATAAGAAGCTGCGCGAGCTTCCCCCCTCTTTTTCCTTCGACCGTCATCATCCGAGCATTTCCAAAGCTACTAAGCTGACATAAATTCAAAGAGCATCGGGGAATTCATGGTTGTTAATTCCTCGTTTATTGTAAGGGTTCATGTCCCCCAAATAGCGGTCTGTACATGAACATTCCCCCCCTCTTTTGGCTCAATGGCTCGCTTTGTAATTATATCATGATAGCCAATTATATATATATTTTTAGGAACCGCCGCACTTTCGCTACTTCCTCTGGCCATGCCTGTGTTCACCCTCTGCTGAAAAGGTTACGGATCTTAGAACTGAAACTGGTGACTTATTCGAACCGCAGCATGTCACCGAAGGCTATCATTTCATCGCAATCGGTCGGTACTCACCTACTAACCTGGGTCAAGCTTTGGTGCTTTCCTTCTATCACTTAATTTCACTGCAACTGTGATAGTGATTACTCATCTTGTGTTCTGAGCTCCCGCGATAGATCATCTAGACTCGTATACTGGATCCTGAATGTTGGACTTCCAACGTTCTCTTAAGCTTCCTCCCACCCTCTTTCAAATCCCTGCTTGTCAAGGGCTGACTCTACCCGGGCCGCTGATAACCATCGATGGGTGATTAAATCCATTTGTTGCTCCTAGCCTGTCCTTGTAAGTCCACTCTTTCCCCTGCAGTTTGCAGAAGCGCGCCCATTTTCACGACTTTGTTTTTTTTGTATCAAATGTTCTCTTATGTTATGACAAGTGGTCGATCCAACTTCTCCTATATGATTAAGCCAATCGAGGCGTTACTGGCAGGAAGGGGACGCCTTGATGTCGACAACTTGCCATCAATATGATTTTCTTGCATAACTAAATGTAATATAGCTGTCTGTCCGCGGTCAGTACTCATAACCCCGACCCGAATTTGACTGCTATTACATTCCCATCAATTATTCGCTGGGCATAGGACAGTACTTCACAGCGCGTCGTTGATTCGCCGTGATCTTAAATGAAGCCTGTACTAACTACAATTATCATATGGCATTGAATCTACTAGTCCCATAATAAGCACTAGCATACACGGCCGGCGCAATTTCCGATACTGTTAGAAATATAAATAAAGTGAAGCAACCAGGTTCTCAGCGTATCCCAGGAGACATGTACTTCGATTGTGGAGCCATTAGGACCTGACATAAAGCCGCGTACTAAGTATACAAGTAATTGGAATTTTTCTTTTACACTCCATGCTAATATTATGAGACCATTAATAGTATACGTACGAGACATCAAGGCGGCCTCCTCCATCCCAGCGGGGAAAAGTGCTCTGCCCCTTAAGTAGTGGATTAAAATGGTTGCGGTAATCACCATCATCAACTTCGGCGAAGTATCATGTTTTACAATATGAGGCTAGCACATCTACCAATACACCTGAACGAACACTCTACCGAAAAGCTCGACGTTTCGCGGAAGTAGCGAAAGGACGCTAGAACCACTCGCGCTGGAGTTTCCGAAAATCGGTCTCTGCTTAAATTATCATAATGTGCGGCGCAAGGGATTGTTGGATATCACTTGACCTGCCGAGAGTTATGGAAAGCCGTACCAGGGATATCGAAGGATCTCGGAGCAGAACCCAAAATAAGGTATGACATCGAAAAATTCAGGCGAAGCCCATCACATCCCAGCTACGCGGTCGGCGGCGCATACAACAGGCTGCTTGTTCGTCAAGAGATTTGAAAGAGTGCCTGACTTTAAGGGCTTGTGGCAGGGCGGCGAGAGGGCGGCGAGAGGTCGGTAGTCCCAAAAAGAGTGGTCTTAGGATCGGCCCCGTTGCAGTGATTATCGAGCAATGAATGAAATACATCTCAGGTGCTCTTCCTATAAGCATATTCACCCTTTTGTCAATCAGAAAACAACTTAGGTCAACCTTAATAGCAAACATCAAGAAAAGATTGAATTTCCAACGGCTCCCCTTGTATGTCGCATCGTTGGACCTATATTATCAAAATACAGTTAGGTGTGTTACGTCCTCACTGGTGCTCGCTTTCTCCTCTTGGAGGCTGGCGGCTGGGGTTCATGTTCAACCGCCAGTGAACCTGTCAAATAGATGTCCCCCTCCAGGTCATTTGCCTCTTCCTCTCCTCCTTTTTCTTCTCCTTCTTGTTAGATTTGCGTCCCTTGGTCTCCTTGGTCTGATTTTCATCAGGTGGCCGTAAAGATTCTGTACGGACTTGTCACGAACGCAAATCAAGCCAAGAACTACCAAGTGTTTCTTACCCTGCTTGACTAGGCTGTAATCCGTAGATGCGGTACAGGTGCAGGACGGCTTGTTCCTTGTCCTTTGCCTTGATCCAGACAAGTCTAAAAGAAATCCGGAAACGCGGCTGCAAAACTCACCTCAATCATCAGATCTATACAATGTGCACATGAGTAAGCCCGCCCAAGACCGAAAAAAAAAATAAACACCGACCCATATCATCGGGTAACTCCTCAGGTAAACTCTGACAACGATCAGCATGTGCCCGACGCTCCATGAGAGTCTCCGCCCCAGGACGCGGCTCGCTGAGGTGTTGTTTCGGTTTTATCCCGCGTCGTATCCAAATGGCATTCACACGCTCAATAATTTCACGGCGCAAGATTGACGAAGGATAAAGCGCGTCATGGTGATAATCTAGGCCACATCAGATAGAAAAATAAGATACGTTCGAACGGGAGCAAATCCACGCGACTTGCCGAAGACAAGCGGGATGTCGAGCTCCTCGCAGAGTGGGAGCAGATCTTCAGCGTTGTAGCATAACTAAAATGATTAAAAATTGTCATGGATACCATGACAAACCGAAATACCTCGTCGTTCTCTAACACCAACCTCTCTCTAACGTTCTTCGGCAAAACTCGAGTAATCGTTTCCTTAATTCTCTCAATCGTGGCAGCTTTGTCCTCGTATACGCCACCGCCCTGACGGACAATTCAACAGGGCGATCAACCGACACATTGCACTTACATGAACAATCATTACTCCATCCACACCTAGCCCCATTCGATCCATCATCTCCGCATGGTACTGCAACTCTCTCAGAGAAGACTGGACCACCTCTGCTCGGGGACTGCCTAGCTGAGTAAACTGACCCGGGTGCGTCGTGAGCCGATGCCCGAGTTGCGAGGCCAAGGCTCCCACTTGTGAGAGCAGAGGGGCGCAGTAGTCCAGAGAATACCCATATGTTGCATGAGAGGCAAACGGGAACATTTCTGACGAGATACGCATGAATCGGATGTTCTGATGAAGGATGACGTGAACTCGAAAGCAGATATAGAGGAGCTCAACCCACGTTTTCATGGTTCCATTGGATAATAGAAAGCAGATCTTGACAGTTTTTCCGTCCTAGATCCTTTACCCACTCCATACCATTTTTCTTGATGGTGTCAATTCTATAAGTGGATGTACAGTCGGAAATTTCCAAGTTGCTATTCGCCAACGAACCTGCAAGTTCGAGAGCAGAATATAGATTCAGCTGCCGGTCGCTTATTTCTCAAGATAGTATTCAAACAGGCGTAACCTTGGATAAGAGCTAGTCAGGTTTGTGTTCGGGAAAACGCAATTTGGTAGTAACTTGCCCAGACGTCCCCTGAACGTTGTTTCCTTCCGTTCAACATCGGGAATGATGTACGTGGGCTCCGGTATTGGAGATCTCGGCTTTCGTGTCTTTTTCTTCACCATTACTTCTGTTCCCTCTAGGATGGCGGCCTTCTGTGACCTCCGCTTCCCCACGGTTGCAGCAGACTTTTCATCTTTCAACGATGTAATATCCGAGTCGTCGTCCGACAAGGATAACTTTCTCTTGGACTTGACACTCGTACCAGCACTGGCCACCGCAGCCGTCGCCTCAGTCACCGCTGTCCTAACGCGTGCACTGCGACGAAGTTGGACCTGCCCTGACATTACTGTCAGCGATATTCTGGCGCCACGAAAATGCTGTAAGATAGAGTAACAAAGCATGAAAAGGGGCCATTTTGCTGGGTTGGTTGGTTGAGGCGATCGCGGCCTGTGATCGTTCGGTTTGTGGCAGCGACGGAACCAAACATACGATCGCCAGCTTTGACAGATGATGTCATTCATGTGCCTCGTAAATGTTAAAGTCAAGTCTGCAAAATGTTAACTTCAAAAACGTAAAATAATGTCGAATTATATCATGCAAGTGAGTACTTAGTTATTGGTAGCAGAAACACATAAAATGGGCAGCATAGGGAACGGGTATAAAGTCTAAATTCCTTGTAAATTCGATGATTAGCTATGGCTTCCAAGTGCACGAGCTGTCTTGCTAACAACCTCCGATTCAGCCTGCTTAACCTTGGCGCGCTTTGTGCTAACAAGTCACATTCAGTATTATATTGGAAGTAAAATAAAATCATACCCGACTTACCCCTCCCGGGCTTCTCTCTCAAGATTCTTGACATGTTCCCGAGCCTCCTTGACTGAATTTCTCGCTTGAGAAAGTGCATGATCGGCGTCGCACTCAGCATTACTCGCGCCTTTCACTTTCTGACGCGCCGCTAGTATAGTGGGGTCATTTCTATGCGAATTGGAAGTGCGACGAGCGCCCCCAAAGAATCCTCCGTGTCTCCGGTCAGTGGTGTCGGAAGACATAGAATCGCGGCCGCTCGCATGCGTCCCGGTTGAGTGAGAGGAAGTGTCAGGTTGAGAGCGTCTCCGGAACAAGCCGCCCCTTCGTGCAGGCGGGGGGAAGGGGAACTGGACCGCCCAGAGGGTTTGTTGGATTTGAACAGAGACATATTATTTATTTCTCATGTTCGCGAACGCTTTTGAGGTGTTCAGCGAGTGTACGTCACGACTAGGTCATTGGAGAGCCTTGGAGTGAGAGTAAGTAGCGAGGCGCGGGATTAATTGACGCGTCCAGCTCACGTGCACATGGTCCGTGCGCTGCCAGCGTGGCAAGTCGGAGTTTGAATTACAGGTCATGGACTAATCCACATCAAGTATAAAAGCCCTCTGCTCTGCCTCCTACCACCAACGCCCCCCGCAGTGCCCGCCGCCGTGTCTCCCGACACCCAGTCGTGCCCTAGCCCAGCGTCGAGATGTCAAATAAGATAGTGGTGAGCTATGCACCAATTGCTGTGGGTAGTAGAATCCCAAGTAACGCTGTCGCTTCTTGAGCCCAACGTATACCGAGCCGTCATTGACGATGTCATTGATGCTATTAAGCCCGAATTTGAAGAATACGGCGTCCCAGAGGATGTCCTGGCCGAATTGCAGAGGGTGAGTCTCGTGTTCTTCCTTGTCCATACATTCTGTCAATTTTGGGCGGTAACAGAAATGGGAGGATAAAGTGATTGCGTCACATGTAGCAGAGTTCGAGTCTGGACACCAGCCGCCTCAGCAACAGGTTCAACAGCAGCAGCAACCCCACTACAATGTTCAGCACCCCATGCATATCGTACAAGGCCATCCACACTATGCCGCCGCTCCTTACGGCGGCGTACCCAACGTCAAGACAGAGCCTGTTGATACGAATAGGTACATCCTTGCAGGTCCTCCTGGATATGCTCTCCCTCCCTTGCCGGGTCCCTCCCTGAGCGGGCTTCGAACGGGCCTCGGAGGTCAAACTAGTATTCTCTCCTTCCCTCCCGGTCCACCTCCCGTGCAGCCAACAAACGGCGCCCCTTCCTCAGGTACGCCACTAGGAAGATTATATGTACCGCCACCAGCCGTTCCTACATCTTCCCCAGGCCAACCTGCTGCAGCATCGACGACGCCCCGCAAAATTCCTCAGGTGGACGGCCCTTCTGACGATTCAGATGACTCGGCCTCGCCACCTCCTTTTGCTCCACGTTCGCAACATCCGTCGTTACCGCAGCCGCAGTCACAGTCCTCTACATCGTCCGCACCAAACGAATCTGAGGCTATCAATAGTGATCTAGATGACTCAGACACGGAAGCGGAGGATGATACGGAGGATGGAAACGTGGGCGATACGGATATTGTTTTTTGCACATACGATAAGGTTTGAATGTCCCACTCCTTGGCTCACGTTGTCACTCACGGATGTTATAGGTTGCACGGGTGAAGAACAAGTGGAAGTGCATCCTCAAGGATGGTATGATCCACATTAACGGTAAAGATTATCTCTTCCAGAAGTGTACCGGGTAAGTTACCGATATCTATCTTGACATCAAAACCTTGATAACTTACGCAACCCTATAGAGAGTTTGAGTGGTAGTCGTACTGAGTGACCGAGACCGGCCAATTCCTGCGTCCCTGCTCTTCTTTCCCCATTCTTCGTCTGCCAAAAATTTATTGCCGGGGCATAAATTGCATTACCATTTTATTACATCTTCACAGCACACACTGTATACACACATATGCATCATCAGCACAATCAAATCTGTTTTAGATACAACCAATGCGTGAGGGGAGGATGCGATTTCACTCCGGAATAGTGCCGGTGCCTAATTGCCTGGAAAGAATTGAAGGCGTCACAACATGTGGTTATGGTGCTGCCTGCTAGTGGCTAACTCCTTTCATTTTTATCTCCGCTGGACTCGTGATGTTCGTACTTGGATGGATATCAAACTTCAGTAGTCGAACTAAATCCAGGTGTAAATTTCTCATCTAACCGCCGGAGGCAGAAGTCGACCGGTGAGAAAAAACCACTACTTTACAGATAGATCTTTCTGATGGATATTTAGGATACACAGTTGTCCACAGTCACTTTTCTCCGATTTCGTAGCATCAAAGGATTGGTCGGTTAAGCTATCGCGTTGTGCTCGATATAGATCTTGCTTCTCCCATATGGATCCCAGGAGTGACCAGTTCACTTAGCCGTGCACCAGTCCGGATCCCAGGGTCTTCATTTTATTAATCCAGTATTGTAACTGTGTTACGCTCACTGAGAATGCTCTAATTAATACAGGGGGTGCACTACTAATGAAATATAACAGCGGGGTATGAAGGACGCTAAATTTTACGCATTGGTCAGAACTTGTACATGAGTGCGCAGACAGATAGATAAGAACACGATGAGGGTCCAGGGATACATACGTAGGGTGTTTAGATGGTTGGTTGATTTTAATCAAGCAGTCAGTGTTTTAAAAAGTCAGTTGGGTAGGAAAGCCACTATTGAGTTTCGGGAGAGGTACCAGCCGCTAGACTGGGGTCGAGCGACTCGAGCTTCCTCAGGGCCTTATCGTCGGCGGGATCGCGGCGGTAGGGGTGCCGCCGTTTGAGCGTATGGAGAGGCGCCAGGGCGGGCCGATTAGGTCCAATATCCCCCCTGCGTGATTCATCCACGCTGGACATGCTGGAAGAAGATGGGGTCCCGTCCGAATCGGCCCCGGGATCATACTGATCATGAACGAACAGCGATGACGAAGACGTGACGGAATTGGGCGCCGCAAGGTTCTGAACGTTGCTACCCGTGAGAGGGAGGTGGTGGGATTTGACCATGGCGAATGAGTGGGCGTTCTGCGGGGAAAAGCCGGTAGGGGTGGAGTTGAATGGCGCTGGGGGTTGTTGTTCGGGGTACGAATAGACGGGTGGCTGATTTTCGACATACGGCTGAGGTGGGCCGTACCAGTGTGAGGAGCCCCGTTCGATGTAGGGACTGCCCTGACTGGAGTGCGAGCTGTGTGAGGACGAGGGCGACGGGTGACTGGGCATGGGTGGGTAGTTTAAGGCGGACCGCAGGCCGGAGTTTACGAGAGGGGGCGCTGGTCGAGAGGGACCAGGCATGGAGCTGGCTGGGTACGAGGGCTGGGTCTGGGTGTAGGATAGCTCGTCGTTTGGCACGGCGGGGCGCACGGAGGACGACGGCACGGGCTGGGAATCGTATTCGGAGAACTGCTGGTGGGATCTGGGATAGGGGTGATACATCTGCACAGACTGCGACTGAGATGGCGAGGCAGGTGGCGGCGGCTGGTTGCTTCGCCCCCTCTGACGGGTACTGGGGCGTATGTCCTCGATACCGTCGCTGACTCTGCATCCTTGGTGCGCCCTTGGCGGGCTTTCCTGTTCTTGGCCGAGCGAGTGCTCTTGGTAAACATGCCATCGGGAATGGCAATGTTCTGGAGGGCCTCGATATCATCGACGGTACCGAGATTATCGACAGTACCTTCGGTGTAGTACGAGGCTAGAACAAGTCAGCGACATCGGACGTGATGGAAGGCTCGGAAGCGTACGTACTGAGATGCCACTTTCGCCTGCCGTTCTGCGTCTGCACCCAGACAGAATACGTCTGCTTCACAAGTCGATCCCAGCCTCGTGGTGGCTGATTTCCAGCGGCATCACTGCAGGAGGCTCAATCATTCCGTCGTCGGTACGGTCAAAGCGAGATCGAACCTGGTTGAGTCTGGCGCTACATATTTTTCATGGTAAAAGAGGAATTCCTGGCCCGTGCATGAGCAAAAGAGAAAAAGAAGCGGGACCGAGAAAAGATAGACGATATACTCACATCGCGGACGCGACTTGGGCTCCAATGCCTTCCTTCGGTGAAGCGCTCGATGCCCAGCCCCGTCACCTCGGCATTCGGGCCACGTTCTTCCCAGGCGTAGACACAGCCAGGGCGCAAGGCGAGCCTCTCGTCAGCGTCGAGGCGGCGGTTGACCATCTGGAGTCTGCCCAGCTGGATAGCGACGAATATCTTGTGAGCATCACGGGCGGAGCGAATACGGATGTTCTTGCACGTCGGCTGCTGCATGCCTGCAGCTCGAAGGGGAGAGCAGGAGGAGGAGGAGGGAAGACGAGGCCCTCGTTGTAGTCGGTTCCTATTATATGGTAGCGGCAAAGCAAGATGGCCCTGGGACGGACATTTGTTTAATTAGTCTCTTTTTTGACCTGGTTCATACAAGGTTCATACCGTCCGACATTTGTAAAGCCTCCATGGCATCAAACCATGATTACTGCCGGGCAGGAACAATCCGGCTCGTTGGCGCCATCGATCGGTATCTGGTGGCCTATCATAACCAATCTCCAACTCTAAACACCTTAACTCTTATTATTCTTCATGACACACCCTTGTCCGTCAAATCGTCCACCCATTTCCCGCTCCCCTCTTGCTTTTTTCTCGCTCTCAGCCCTCTTGCACAAAATATCAAGGTACAACAAATCTGTATTCTACCCTCCTTCTCGAGCTCTCTTCCCTTTCGGCCCATTCGGCTCGCAACATGTGGCTACCTGGCACGCCAAATGACACACACAGCACAGTACCCGTTCTTCTCGCCCAATGGTGTTGGTGCGGTGTGTGATCGATGTCGACGATCCACTAGGTTTACCGCACCGCTCTCCTTGTCTTTCTAAAAAATTTCTCATCATCATTCCGAAGGTTGGCGCCGCTGAGATGACGATCTATCACGCGCCCCTCTCTGCACTCGTCCTGTCGTGTGGCAACTTGAATACAATACATATCGTCCCGTGCCGTTGCTGCTAGTTTGGTTTAGGATACATGACTGCGAGCGAACCAAGAATGCTAGGCAATATATATTTGGACAGAGTGATCCCATGCTTGTCAAGTGCTCAAGCTACTTTTAAACGACTCATCTCGGAGGTAGGCAGAGTCCCCATCTCTGTGGTAACATTCCCCCTTGCCTAGGTGCTTCCGCCAAGCGACCCTACTAGCGCCCCTAAAGAGGCACAGTCATATGTTAGCCCTTGCCTCTTTAATATTACACTTTGACAGCGCTACACAATGCTACTAGTGCTGGCTGTGCCGGTGACCATTTTGTTTCATGCCGAAAACAAATACCACCCCAACCCTTAGATAATACGTTATCCTACTTTAACACGTACTTCAGACACGTTGCATTGTACTTCCGTGACCAGGGCTGTAAGCTGTGAACGGACTGTGGGGTTTGCCTGGGGCTCGTATGACACACACCGCCGGTCTGCATGCAATAGTCCCGTAATGGTCGTGGATACCTGACGATGGGCCTAGGTTCCCCCTTTTCAATGACGAGATGTCGATATCTTGTTGTCGTGCATTATAATCAGCGTCTCCGAGAAAAGAATGGAATCATCTACAACTATGTTATTTTAAATTAAAAGAAGAACAGGGCGACCTGATGGTGAGAGTCATGATCTTGAAGATTTTAAGTGCATCACCGACGGCTCCGAACTGTTTATCATATTTGATGGTAAGAAAAGATTTAGTAGCATTACAATACAAGTAGAGAGACAGGAAAAGTGCTGGATATATGTACTATGGCCAAGGTCTACAACAAAAAAAGCAAAACGCGACGGGAAAAAAGCACGTAAAAATAGCGCAACAAAGTCCGAGTCCAGAATATCGTCCATTTCATCGAAACCCGAGCGCATTCAGCGCTTCCTCATCCGCTGGGTGCCTTCGCGGTGGAGGTATATTCTCGAGATAAGCCAACGGGGCTAGACATCCCGACCCAGCCCGAGGTTTGACCGAATCACCACCATACGGGTGAATCATACCGGGCTGCCACAGAGTCGGACTCGGCTGGGCACCCCCAGATCGGTGGTAGTTTCTCACCACGTAGGGATCGCCCGTATTACCATCCCGCGGCCTCCCTTTCGCCGATCGAGCGCTCGTGTACTTCCCAGGGGGGACATAGAGGTTCGACAGCACAGAGATGTCGTCAATTGTTCGCAGGTAGTTAAGGGATTCTTGGGTGAAATACGCGACTGACAGTGATTGATTCCGTTAGACTCGAGGTCACGGGTAATAGTAATATAAAGAGACTTACTGAGATGCCATTTCCGTCGGCCTCTGTTGGTCTCGACGAACACGGAGTATGTCTGTTTGATCAGGTTGTCGCGGAATACGGCGCGGTTGGAGTCTGTCGGTGAATAGACTCTGCAGGGATAGTTTAGCCGAATGGTAACCTGCTGATAGGGAACAGAATATTCACGCTGTATCAGAGTCAGACGTCATCTCCATCTCCGTGGACTCAGGACCTTTTTCTTGATAATATAGAAATTCCTAAGGAAAGTAACCGCAAGTCAATGAATGCACCCAAATGAATGTTAACCAGAGTTCGCTGGACGCACATCTTTCACCCGGCTTGGTCCCCAACGTATAGAGTCCGTCCACCGCTCGATCCCTAGCTGCTGTAGAAGTGAGTGAATGGGCGGCGAACGCAGCGAAGGAAAGAGAGGGTCTTACACAAGATGACTCTGCGTTAGGTCCCCGTTCTTCCCAGACAAATACGCAACCAGATGCAATCAATCGACGCTCCTCGGTGTCCAACCGTCGAGACACAATAGGGAGCATTTTGAGGGATACAGCATGGAATATAGCATGGGCGTCTGAAGGGGTGCGCACGCGGATGCCCGTGATAGTAGGTCGCTGCATAGTCCGTGGACGTCGACAGTGCTGGGGAAGGTTGAGAGGGCGCTTGAAGGGAAGAACGGAGTGGTGGACTTTTATACTTAGAAACGGGTGGGTGGGGAAAGAAGTATAGTTACTCTGAATGCTGTGATGATCAGGATCAAAGATGTTAACTCATAAGCGATGCATAGGCGCGAACGAACAATGTCACGCAGCAGGAAATAGCCAATCAAAGTGAGAACTTACTAGGACCGTATTCATCAGCAGCTGATGCATAATCTCCTGCCCCAGACGGCCGGATGAGAAAATCCTGAACAAAGAGGAATAGGGTCTAAGGAACAAGGTAACTTGTTCAAGGGCCGGCGGGAAAGTTCTATCGTAAAATTCCAGATGTGCTATTTGAAACAAGTATTGTATACAACATACCTTGCCTCGTTAAAGCCATACATCACATCCTCGCCGTGACCGCTGCATACCTATTGATCAAATCTGCCCACACACGTCCGCAAAAGCCGGGAGTCTATTAATTCGTTCCGTGTGCCTCACGTCGTCGAAGACAGACGTGGAGAGGACAGAAGGCTTCGTACCTCGGACACAAACACAGTAGGGGGCTGTGAAAGTATAATCCGCAGGGTGAGGGGTCGATTACCCGATGGGGATGGATGCAGGATTGTCAAGAATTCGTTTAAAATTAATGGGGGCCCAGGATCTGTTACTAAAATTAACCAAGTTCTTCACCTGAGTTAACCGTAGGTAGAGCTCGCCCCGCCAACTTTGCCGAATTCGAGATGAGCCCGGCGGAAAGGAGTTAGGACCATGCGAGCAATGTGGTGTATCTGTTGCGGGAGACGCAGCTTAACCTCGAGTCCTAGGAATTGCTTTACGACGCTCGAGATTGCCAACACAGCGCCGGGTAACGAAATTTTCAGAGTCCCAAGGTGTTATTTACAGCGTCGAGGGATCATGATGTAGCCATGTGAATGTGTATGTGGACACGGCCGTGATTTACCATGTAACGGCGAACAAGTGATTGGAAGGAAGCAGAACAGATCGAAGCTAGTACAACAATACAGCAGATGGATTTGATGAACTGTGGAATGGGCGCCTTACGGCGTTGACGTCGTTGCGTCCGAATGAAAAGTTCCATTAAGCGACGTTAGAGCTTACTTGGACGCAAATCCTTGGCTAGCGCACTAGTTCGACAGCCTGTGGACAGTTCCTGTTGCACCCGGGTAGCCAGGCGAACAAATTACAGGGAACACAGGAGATCATGATGGTCCCCCCTAGTTCATAAAGTTTTGATACGCCCAAAGAACCATGTGGATAACTCTGCGCCGGCGTCTCTTCTGCTGCCAAGGACGATTCACTGTTGCTGATTGCGCGAAGATCGTTGGACATGAAACAAGTTTTGTTATCTATACACTACTTAAGCGCGGCAAGATAGGTTTTGTGATCCCGCCTGGAGGACTCCAGTTGGTACTCCGGCCGAGGCAAAGTCCGAGAGGCTTTAAAGGGAAGGTCTGAGGAAGGTTCGCGTAAGGTTATACCGGGGGTGGCCACGACCGCTGCTGGGCACAGTAAAGGCGCAGCAAGAAGACTAAGTGACGAGCAGGAGGAGCGACCAGGCAGGCAAAGGCAGCAATCGGGAGGATCAAGAAAGTCTATAAAAAAACCAATAAAAGCGGTGAAAAATGTGTGACGTAACCATCACACGTTCGTGACGGCCGTGACGCTGATCTATTGACGTAAAAGGAAACCACTACATGATTCACACCTTTTGCCGTGTTCGAACTGTCGTGACTGTATTTCGTCTGCGATATCGATATTCCACCTCTGCTCCATACCATTCGCCACTTAGTGTGGATACCAAGATGTCTGTCCAGCAACCTCCCTGGGCGATCCCGGAGCCTATACAAAAAGAGCCTGTATTGAAAGTATACAATTCTCTAACGAAATCGAAAGTGAGTTAGACGGCTCGCTTCCATTGACCCAATAACCACTGGGTAATTAGGATGTATTTGTTCCAAAAAATGGACGCCGGGTCAAGTGGTACAACTGTGGTCCTACCGTCTACGATGCGTCACACATGGGCCATGCTCGGTACATTCAAACTGTCGCTTCCTTCAGCTGTATACTTAATTTTACTGCAGGAACTACGTGACACAAGACATCCTTCGCAGGATTATGTCTGACTACTTTGGATATGACATACATTTTGTCATGAACATCACCGACATCGATGACAAGGTAAATAAAAGCTTCTTTCCACCTCTTCCATCTGACACGTCGGTCCTCTCAAGATTATCAAACGTGCACGTCAAAATCACTTACTCGACAAATTCCGCGCAGAGACCACCAGTGTTTCGTCGGACCTAATTAATCGGATACGCGTCGCCTGGCGCACCTATGTACGCGAAAAAGTAGGGAAAGGTCTACCCGATACTGAGGTTCCCTCCCCGGGGGAAGAAGATACCAAATGGTCCGGAATTGTGGTCTTAGCCCAGAACGCGCAGTGGAAGCAAGATTGTCTGCGACGGGACGAAAAGTTTGACATGTATCTCTCCTCCGCGGTACGTCCACATGGTCAATAAACTCGTACACCCTAAATCTCACGTCTGTCATAGAGTCGTACTGTCGCCGCTGTGGAAACTGCCCAAAGGCAGTTAGATGCTGGGAATACGAGCACCGAGGCGGCACAGAGGTTGATTGACGATTCGCAGGACGTGCTTGCTGAAGCGTTGGACACTCAAGTTCGTTACAAGATTACTAAATAAAGTAGAGGCTAAAATTTTATTATAGTTTGGTTCTACTGTGACCGATCCCGCTGTATCGCGTTCGTTGGCTACGTACTGGGAAGGTCGATTTTTCGACGACATGGCTCGTCTGAGAGTCCGTGACCCGGACACCATCACCCGAGTCACAGAGTACGTCCCCGAGATCGTTCAATTCGTCGAAAGGATCGTATCGAATGGGTATGGCTATGTGGCGGACGGAAGTGTCTACTTCGACACCCAGGCCTTTGACAGTGCAGACAACCATGCGTATGCCAAACTAGAGCCGTGGAGCAAAGGGAACCGGGAATTACTCGAAGATGGCGAAGGAGGTAAGTCCTCGCTGTTAGAATCCACCCGGTAAGGAGCCTCATGGTCCTACCAAGGCTTGTCGTTAAAAAATAGGGTTGGACGTCGTTCGGCCTCTGACTTTGCTCTGTGGAAGGCTTCGAAAGAGGGAGAGCCTTCTTGGCCTTCAAAATGGGGTCCCGGGCGCCCGGGATGGCATATTGAATGCTCGGTGATGGCAAGTGAGATTCTTGGGGACAATATGGATATCCACTCCGGCGGGATTGACCTTGCCTTCCCTCATCACGATAATGAAATCGCTCAATCGGAGGTGAGCCTTGAGCATAATTAGGCCTCCATTCCAGCGTTTTCATTCCGAGGCCCTAGGCATACCACGAGTGTGGTGCATGGGTGAACTACTTCCTTCACACGGGCCATCTACATATCGAAGGACTAAAAATGAGCAAATCGCTCAAAAACTTTATTACCATCGATGTAAGCTTGACAGCTTTACTTCACAGTACTTGTGCTCACAGTTCTTCAGGAAATTCTACAGAGACACTCGGCTCGCCAACTGAGACTGGCATTCTTAACTCAACTCTGGAACGCCAAAGTCGACTTTTCGGAATCCTTGATGACAGGGGAAGTAAGAAACATTGAAACGACCCTGAATGTTAATCTTATTTTGTTCTTTTTTGTATTTTGAGTTTATACTGATTCTGGTCCATTTAGAATTTCTTCGTCACCGTCAAGGCCCTCGTGAGTCAGGCCCGGGCCAATGGACCATCATTGGATGGCAATCACCATTACGACGCTCCTGAAAAGGAATTGACGTCAAGGTGCGTTCAAATCGTTACTTTAATCCTTTCCATTAACGCTTGTGCCCCGCGGTCAGCTTCTACGAGCATAGATCTGCTTTCCGAACCGCTCTTTGCGACTCATTCAACACGCCCGCCGCCATAGACGTTCTTCGTGATCTCGTTTCTCAGACGAATGTCTACATAAACTCGAGAGGGAAGAATCTAAACGTCAGCGTCGTGGAAAATGTGGCCATTTGGGTGGGTAAGATGCTACGAATGTTCGGACTAGGAGAGGGCGAGAGCACGGAGCTAGGCTGGGGTCAGGATGCTGTAGAAGGGAACGTAAACGTCGGTGTTTCTTTGCAATGATGGGTTGAGCTTCTGCTGACCTATCTGTCTGCTCAGCGAGAAGAGGTCCTGATGCCCTATCTCCGGACTCTGTCATCCTTCCGTGATGGTGTCCGTCAGCTTGCCATGCAGAAAAGCGAGACGGCCCTGAAGGATATATTGGCCCTTTGCGACAAGTTACGAGACATAGATCTTGTTCCCTTGGGAGTTGCCTTGGATGATCAAGAGGGTCAGCGCCTTCTTTTTTTCCCTGTATTTGATGTTGATATTCAATGCGTCTCTTTGTAGATGGGAAGGCTCTAGTCAAACTGGTTCCGCCGGCGGACTTAATTAAGGCCAGGGACGAGAAGCGCGCGGCACAAGAGGCCAAAGCTGCGAAGAAAGCAGAAGCCGTGGCAGCTGAACGACAGAAACGACTGCAGAAGTTAGAGAGAGGTCGTGTGGCTCCTGGTCATATGTTTAGACCTCCGAATGTGGCGGAAGGGGTATATGGTTCTTGGAATGAGGATGGGATACCGTTTACGGATGGTGAGGGTAAGGAGCTTAGCAAGAATCAGGCGAAGAAACTCCAAAAAGATTGGAGCGCCCAGAAGAAACTCCATGAGGAATTTCTAGCGTGGCAGAAAGACGCGGCCGCTTCATAGGCTTGCCGACGTCCGGAGGGATAATACTGTTGTATCTGGTATTCTATATGCATTGAAACGATACCATTAATCACCATTGGCAACTATTAATAACGAGGGTAACGATCTTTTCCAAGCCCACTCTATCGTCCTCGTCAAAGCCATTCAATGCTAGACAGTCAAGATCAAATACGCCAATAACTTTCTCCTCTCCGTCTTCCTTTTTGATGATCAACGGACATACGATCTCACTCTTAGTCTCCCCGTCACAAGCAATGTGGCCTGGGTATTCGTCGACGTTCGAGACGAGGACGGTTTTTTGCTTCAGGAAGGCATCTGCGCAGACGCCGCGCGCTTTTCCGGGAGAGACATTGATGAATTGGCATGCAGGCTTCCCACAGAAGGGTCCCAACAGTAGTCTGCTGCTGGTTGGTGTCGAGGCCTGATTGACCGACGGAGGGAATAACGGCGAATCCAAGTAAAACCCTTCCAACAACATAATCATCAGATGATAGTTACTTTACCCCGTATAAAGATGCAGAACAGATGGCGCCTATAACTCACCACACCAATTCACTGCTCGATCATCATCTTTGCCAAAGTGCGCGGGGAACGCAAGAAGTGAATTGAACACAAGGGACGAGGTATTGGCTAAATTGGATACCTGGACACGGGGATCATGATTGTATTGTCAGATAGACGTGTGAGGATTTTATGGCACTAATTGGCTTACCCAGCTAGTCTGTCCTTCAAGGAGAACTTCAAGTTGGGTGTGGACATGCGCCCAAAACTCAGATTTTGTCGTGATGCTTCATTTTACAGTTTGATTACCGAGTCTCGTATGTCATAAAAGTGGCCTACCTTTCCGGAACTAGAGATGTGTCGGCGTGAGGCATTGGTGGTGGCAGAGAAAGGGTATGTGGCAATTGCAAGGTTTATGATTGTGATGGCGAATCTCGTGAATCGATGGCGAATTATTTCATGATAAGATTAAGTCGATTGATGATCGAGATTAGATACCCCGTCGCGCGGTCACGGAAAGCGTATATCACACTGATATCCAGGTCCTCCTCTCATCCTTATTACGCATTACCGTCCATAATGGCGCCCTATCTTGAAACAGTCAAAGTACAAATTCCCTTCTTTCTGTTTCATAATGATTGACTGTTTTGGGTCAGTCTTTCGCAGATGTGCCCGTCACAGACGCCGGCGTGGATACGCTTGCTTTCCTGGAAGCATCTGAAGGATTGGTAGGGATTTTTGGTGCGCAAAGCCTCGCTATGTTATCGTATCATCTGTCTAACTCCCTCGATGCCTTAGATCTCCTCGGATCCAGTGCGTTCTCTGTCGTACAGGCGGACCTTAAGGGGAACATCGCAGTAAGACACAATGTTTCTTATCCTTTTGGTTGTTTGCAGACCACTATCACATTAGAAAGTCCGCGCTCGATACGATGCGGCGCCATCCCAGTCGGCGACCCTGGAACGGTTAGTCGAGAATGAAAAGGGGGAGAAGAAGAAGACTGCTACCGAAGGATTGATGTGGTTGTTACGAGGTCTCTCGTTCACCTGCAAGGCTCTTCAGAACGCCCAGCTCAAGAAGGACGAAGAGCTCTCGGTTGCATTTTCCAAGTCTTACGAACTGACGTTGAAGAAGTTCCACAACTTTGTTGTTAAGGGCGTTTTCTCTGTATGGCGCTATCTTAATCAAAATGAACGAGAGCTAACCGTTATAAGCTCGCAATGAAAGCATGTCCCTATCGTGCGGATTTCTACAAGAAGCTTGCTGCGGATCCCGCCGGGGGGGCTTCGGCGACGCAAGACGTCAGTTAACGAAGAACTAGACAAATGGCTCGCAGCGCTAAGCGATATCGTCACGAGAATGCAAACCTTTTACGAGCAGGGGAATTACAATGTATAATACCGGATTCCAGTGATGTTGTTTCTCATTCACAGCTCATTTGATGGTCAATTGACCTGTTAGACCCTACGAGTACAGATCTTGTAGCAGATACTCGTGGTCTGTCAATCAATTCGATGCATTGTTCGGTTATACGGTAGAATCTCATGGACCGTTCCAGTTCTCAAGTTTGTGCTAGCCAAGGGGGAAAGCGCCTCTTCGGACCGAACGTCCCTGAGAGGCTTCGCGGTACGATCCCAGCGCTGAATTGCCGCAATAAGCAGACCCTGTTAAGTTATGGAGACCGCACAAACATTTTGCAGAACTGGGTCTCGGTTACAATCATAATGATGGTGGCGCCTAAGCGTGTCATCAAGACCTGAAGCAGCACAAACTTACCACAACTTGACCGCACCTGTAACACGCGGAGATCTGACGATCACTTGCTGTGACGGCATCTTAACCAAGAAGCCCATTCTTGTTCCAATACTTAGGGCCGTATACAAGATAATCTGTTTCGACGTACCTTTCTTAGCTCTCCGGAGGATATCACGTATGGTTAATTCGAGACTTATGCCTGAAAGACCCGGGAATACAAACCCGCTGACTCGGAAACGGCCTGACAAAAAGACCCATGAGCCAAAGCTGCGGTTCCTAACCTCATCAGATAGATATACTTCTGTCAAAGAAAAAAGTAATGTTGTAGGCAACGCAAGGCTAGGCCGAATACATCCGACTATAACACGCCGGCTAAGGCGAGCCAACCGTGCGCCTCGACTGACCTTCATAGCGATTAACACCGAGACCTTGAAAGGAATTTTGGGGCCTGAGAAAACCTCATCTGAACATCTTTTGTGCTCCCTGAGATAAAAATGGCCTCTCATCTGTTTCTCTCGCACAGAATCATCGCCTTCGTCGGCGGAAGACATGTCGTACACGACTCTATACTTCGGTCATCGGTTTCGGTTGATCATTGACGGAGGCGGTTTCTGTTCTGCTCGATCTCTACAGATAAAGCCCCTTCAGTGGATGGGCTAAGAAAAACAGATCAGAACCGCTTCATCATTGTAGACTGTTGATACACTTCTGGAACAACAGAACAATGGCAAACACGAAGTGTTCCAATGTACAGGCGCCACGAAAGATGATAGCTAAGGTGGCACGGGATGATCTATTACGATACCCCCCAAGAACGAACAGACAGAAGAGGAGACTCGACTTCCGGTACAATCCGCTACCTACAAGCATGAAACACAAGCGTCCCAAGATATTAACGATGAACAAAAAAAGCGACGGACTTTACGCACCTGAACGATCAGAGGGACTGGGCCTTTCAAAATATCACAACAGACTGTTTGTTGCCTTTACGAGAGAAGGCTCGAATTGCAGGACATGCGATCAGAGGTCAGCTCTCTCTTTCGAATTCACAGACCTGGCTCGAACATACCTAGTGGAGTATTCAGCCATTGCCACCAGTGATTTCGACGAAGGCAGCTACAGATTTCACTGCATCTCTCTGGCTTCGCGTGGAAAAGGCGGAACAATCTCCTAGAATGCGGAGAAGCTGATATGCTTTCGACTCACGCTCCTGGATCAATTTCCCGACTCTGTGTACCCACCAATGGGACGGGAAGAGTGGTTATGTATGTTCATATCTCCACGGTGCTGGCCGCTTCTCGCCACCGTCACTCTGGACTCATTTGTTGAACCGAGTATATTCACTCATTCGCTGTTTCTAATTGTTAGTAACATGCCAGTGAACTTGAAGTCCATCGTCGGATTACGATGTTATGTAACACAAGGAAGCCCTTTTTGCCCCGAGGCAGTGAGATGAGGAAGGGCAATTGCAGCACCGAATAGATGTGGTGACTGGAACACCTGGGCGACTAGACGGACCAAATGTCAATGGTTTTGGGTCGTACGTGCTTGTCGATTGGCAACGCCCCATATTTTGGAACACCACAACACTTGAAGATCGTAAGGGTAGGAATGATTGTCCGGATACCTAGAGACTCCCGTGAGAGTTAGTTTAATTACCGGACGACCGGGAAGGTGTTCCAAACCTTTCAAACGAAGAGCCAGTAGAGCTGAAGATAGCGCCCGGTGACTCAGTAGTCTACGCCACCACATTGCCAGGTACATTTCTGCAACACCACGTTCTCCAAGAAATGCCGGCGCCGATGTACACGCAGGCAAAATAAGTCAGGAATGCTAATCTGATCAGTCTTGGTCAAAATGAGGGTGGTGAATTCATCAAATGTGCTAGCGTTTAACGCCATAAGATTCCTAACGACATATCGGCTTTCAGAAAAAGTCCGCTCAATGAAAGTGACCGAAGAACTCACCGGTTGTAAATGGTGTAGTATTACATGGATGAAATAATGCAAATAGTTTAGATCCTCTGATAACAGAAAGCCCACTTACACCCCAAATGTTTATCATACATCTATCAATGCGTCTGGTTCGGTGTCGAAGTCTACGGAAGCTAAACGACGTCTGACTTTCCCTCGACTGTTCGGTCTGCCCGAAGACTTCGGTTGGTAATTTGCGTCATTTATTGGAAGTTGCATTCCGGGCGAAGGCTCCAATTGCACGTTGCGGACATGAACAGTAGAACCATGCAACGGATGAAAGCCCCGGGCGTGAGCGCTCTCCGTCGTTATGCCACCTCTGATTCGCGTAGGAGACGGGGGAGGAGATGACGATAACTTGATACCTTTGGTCGTTCGGTGTGACGGTCTAGGCGTCATTTGAGAAAATGATGGAATTCCGTCTTCAGAGGCGTATCGTCGGCGCTCGATAGGAACATCGTCCAATTCGAGTCTCTCGCCGTCTTCAGCCTCTCTTTCTCGATCAGAGTAGCTGGAACTAGTACTGCTGTCTAAAGACAGCCGGGCAATAATGGTATCACGTGTTGATGCAGGAATAGGAAGAGCTGTTAGCAGTGTACCCAAGGAATTGGGTGGAGAAGAGGTATAGCGGGTATGGATAGATGGGCGAGACGGAATCGGTGTAGAAGGGGGCCTCGTTAATCGGATTGGAGAATTAGGTTTCGACGCGGAAGGGGGAAAGAACGACAATTGAGAAACTGGAACTCGGCGAAGTTTCAGCGAGGGTGATCTACCAGCAATGGTATGGTGCTTCGGATTTGGATCATGACCATTGGCAGTTGTGTGACGGTTTAGGGTCGAAAGGTCTGGTCTGTAGCTATTCGAATCAGTGGCATCCGAAGCAGCAGACATCAAAGAAATGTCGGACGATTCGCCGCTTGTAATGAGGTCCTGAGGCCGAGAACATTTATCAAGGGGTATGTAGAGGACCTTTCTCAGATGTATCGAATCAGACGTCCACAGATGATTTGAGCGTCGTAAATCCGCCAGGCTAATCCCGTACTTTAGGGATACGCCTGCTAATGAGTCCTTCGCAGAAACCTGGTATTTGGCAAATTAATTACCCCTTCTATGTGATATCGAAAGGAACGAACCTCGTGAACTAATACCACCTTTTGGTCCGGTTCTTCAACCTCGCTCTCGACAACATCTTCCCGGGAACTATTAACCGAGATGTCGACGAGCGATCCGACATTAACCCTACGCGTTAACGTGGGCCGAGTAACGTTGGCGTCGCTGGGCCCTGGCATATTGTGTCTCAACGGATGCAACGTAGTAGGAACTTCGGTTTGTGATCGTACATGTCCGCTCCGCTTGCCGTCGGTAAATATACTCGAGGTGCTGCTACTTGTGCTCGCCGTCGTATAATCCGAGCCAGAACCGCGTCGTAGCGTCGGCCTGCGGCTCTCAGGATCTGGTGAAACGGAATTACCGTCGGTAAAGGGCGTCGTCAATGATGCGTCGTCCTCAGCAAAAGGGTTGAAGGTGAGCCCACTGCTGTCTGTACCATTGTCGAATGGTACTTGCATGTCAGAGGCGGCAGTGACAGGAAGCTCCTACTGACAATTCGGGCTGACGGTTGGCGGGGGGAAGGCTGTGTGTTTGTGTTTGATCGAGAGGGTTCCGGCTTTCAAGACTTAGGGGCTGTCCTGGCGGTGACGTCAGACGATCCCTGCGCCGCCTGCGCATCAAGAAGGAACAGATAGGCCTGAGAGGCGTGCTCGAGTTCCAAGTAAAAGAAAAGGCTCACTTAGCTACTCACAGTTTCTATTTCTATCACAAGGATGACGGAATGATTTTAGCCATCTGACCTTCAATTAAATCGTTATCACTAGCATTCACTTTATAAGATTCTTGAAACGTAGAAGTATGGGTCTACAAGCGTACACAACAATCGCAGTGGCGATAGAGGCTCCTGCCCGCCCCCGCCTCCCCCCTCCCCCACACGGCGCCACCTTCGGGCGGCTACTTATTTCTAAAGCGCTCCAGTGTCCCTATGACACCCGACTCGGACCGAGTACGTATATCAATACACGCTTACACCTTATCATTGATTGATTCAGTTGCAGAACACTAGTTAAACATGGGAAATAGTTCTTCTCAATGGCGCAATTAATACATTTTACGTTTTTTGTCTACTGCCTCTGCTCGCTGGAAATTGTGTTACAGATGGAGGTAGAGGGGGAGGGGGGAGGAGGAATATCTCATGGAAAGAAAGGAATACGTGAAAACTTCATAATCAAGAAATGGAGCGCTGATGAAATAAAGACGATAAACTTAGTCACAACGGACCCGGCGATACAGACGATGCTGACGAACAATTGTGAGGAAAATGGCGTAATCCAGAAGAGATATCCTTCAAAAGCGCTATGCTCCGTCTCTGGATCGCTTACCAGTAACTGTCGATGGAGCGCCCCCAACCGTAGTTCCCTGTGCGGCACCTGTTACACCCACTACAAGTCCCTTCAACCAACCGTTTTCACGCCTCAAGCCTTCGCATTCGCGCTCTAGTTCATTAACTCTCGTCTCAAGCTCCTTCAGCTTTGCCCTCTAAGGCCGCTTCCCGCTCCTTCTTCTTCAAACGGAACCGCGCACTAGCAGCGGTGTTGCGGCGGCGCTTATCCTCGGAGGCAGACAGCGGAGTGCTCTCTACAGGACGAGTCCACCGTTGAGACGGAAGGTTCTACGGGTACGTGCGCGCTTCGCCGGGGGCTGGGCCAAGTCCTCAGGTACCGACCTCTCACTGGCAACGGTCGGCGCCTTGGGGGGAGACTGGGGCCCATTTGCAGCCGAGTGGAAGAGGAGCAGCTGGGCGAGAGAAGGGGTAATAGCATTCGTAGGGGGAACTTGATTCTGTACAGGCTGGGCAGCACTGAATGGATCAACGTTGAACCCTGCCAAGAACGAGTTCAAGTCAAACGCAGGTCCTGGTACATGCTGATGCTGCTGCTGGCCGTTGGCGACGGTGGTGCCGGTCACGACGTTTATGTGACCATCATGGATAGCGGCACTCTTCGGTCCGTCCCGTAGCCTATCCTCCTCCTCCTCCTCTCCTGCCATCTTCTTAGCATATTTGGACTCGTTGCCCGATAGAACCGGGCTCTCTTCTGAGTCGAACGGCAGGTTGGTCCACAAGTCCAACTGAGCAGACAAGTCAGGGTATGGATGTCCGGGTAAGAGATCCTGTGAATCCAAATTCTGCACTGGGTGTACGATGTTTAGCCCTTGCAGGTTGGGTGCGACCATCTCCGAGTGAAATAGGCAACCGAGAGCGATAAATATGTACAAGGAGGTAGAACCGCTCGGTCGTCGTTGGTGCCGATAGTTGTCGCTGTCTTGCGGGGATGAGTGCTGGGAGCAAGGGAAGGAAAGAATGCTTGGGCCCTGGCAAAGCAAGGGGCCGGAAATCAAATCCGCTCACCAAAATCTTACAAATCAGCCCTAATCCGACAATTCCATTTGCTCTCGTGCGGAATTCAGGCGGAATTGGGAAGGAGGACGGACCGAGACACACGTGCCGAGCTTGCCGGCCCTATTAATTCAGTCGAAATACCCCTAGGTCTAAAACATGTTTTATTCATTTTCTTAGCCAGTCTACGTCGCAGTCGACGGGAAACTAAAAAGTCGCATTTGACTGGAAAATAAAAGGAAAGAACCATCTCAGAGCAAATGAAACGAACCTAGAAAAATTGTTATCAATGCGGCATGCGCGAGGTCTGCGTCCAATGGCATATGCCTCTGTGGTTCTTCCGATGGCGCAATATAGCTCGTGACCCACCCCACTCCTCATGCACGGGTGCACTCGGTGGTAAATCCATTCCAGTCGTCCGAATCAGCGTCGACCTGTACATAATTATCCACGACGTCAGTACTGAGTAATCGAAGACCATCGAAGAGCGGACCTATCACGCAGCACGAATAGACTGTTATCTTAAAGTTACGACGTAGACGGCACGTTTACTCTCGACTACATCTTGGGAGCACGAGTAACGAAGTCCACCTAGGCCGTGGGGAACGCGCTAGAGCACAGCGCATGCACCGCATCGCATCGCTCAGTTAGTATCACAGACTCGGACGGTGTCCGGTCGGTGAAACAATCGATGGAGCGGATATTCATCAATTATGGAGAGAAGCAGGAATGGACAATAAGCCGATCGGGATAAAGATGCTCCCATGGCGAGCACCACGGTACGTTTGTAGCCTACGACTACAGAGCAAAAGGGTGGGGATTTTTTAAAAGTGTGCCCGAGGTTACTACCCATATACCGCCGAAAAGGGGGGAAAGCTGTTCTGGAAGGATCTCTAGGACTGAAATGGCCGTCAGAGACGACGTAGCACAGGAACTCTGATTGAATTTGAAGTTGCAGAGCAGTCGAGAATGAGAAAGCGGCAAGAAGGCAGGTTTCTCTGTCGCTCGTTGTCAACTCAAAGCCTCAAGGTTGCTACGTATACAGCTGTTTATATATGAGTGTCAGGATGAAGCGCACCAATTGTACTTTCCGAAGAGAGGTACTCGGGAATTCGTCGAAGAATTCGAAGCCTGCCATCAGACAAACTCTAACAAGAAATCTGGCAGCCCTGCAGGCTACAGGCGACACTGATAACACCAACTGACCCTAAAAATATGCAGAGATATATTACTGTCGTGTTCGAGAAGGCTGCAACATAGCGATGGACGGACCTTGTAATGGAAGGAGAGCCGGAAGGAAGGGCCGACGGCGAACGTCGATCATTAGTCAGCGAAAGAGCGCTTTGTCAAGCAGAGCCAAAATCGGTGCACCGCTTACACAGCCACATAATCCGCCGCCACCGCCGCGAAGAAAGTTCCAGTGTTGGTCTATTAAGAACCATCATGGCATCGACAGAGACACCGACGGTCCCCTTCTTCAGGAAGAAAGGCAAGGCTCGACCAACAACTGGGCGTAAACGTTCTACATCCCCTTCTGTCACGCACACAGAGGCATCGTCAGTCGTCGAAATCCCAAGTCATATTACCAAGCAAAAAGACGGCATCGAACCTTCTCAGTGCAGGAACGAAACGCAGAATATCAGACAGAGACGATGACTTGGACGCACCAGAAAGAGAAGGCCCTGATGTCAAGTGGTCGTCGTCGGGCTCTCACGTCAATGCTGCGCTGGACATCATAGCTGGAGATGAATTGGAGGAGCTTGGAGGAGAAGAGGCGGATAAGAGAAAAGGCGGCTGGCTGGGAGCGACGACGAGATGCCAGATGACGGACAGTATCGGGGGCAAAGTGCGTACAAGAGTCATCTGAAAAAGAACAAAGAGGTACCCAAAGCCATGAGGGTTGGACCCCAGCGCAGCACAAACACAATTCGGACGGTTACAATCGTGGACTATCAGCCGGATGTGTGCAAGGATTACAAAGGTGCGTTTGCAAAAACAATTGTCTCGATCTTGCACAAGACTAACGTTAGTCGTCAGAAACTGGTTACTGTGGTTTCGGCGATACTTGCAAGTTCCTCCACGATCGCGGCACCTGTAAGTCTCCCGTAATTGTGAACTGACTCGACACGTTTTTTACATTTATTTTTTCACAGATCTCGCTGGTTGGCAGCTGGACCAATTGGCCGACAATCCCAAAAAGCAAGTCGAGGACGACTCCTCTGGATCCGATTCGGATGATGAAGATGTTCCTTTTGCCTGCTTAATTTGCCGGAAACATTACACAGATCCTATAGTTACTCGTTGCGGACACTACTTCTGTTCGGCCTGTGCCATCAAACGTTTCGCAAAGACTCCCAAGTGTGCCGCATGCGGTGCGCCCACAGGTGGAATGTTTAACCGAGCAGATAAGGTCATAGCGAAGATGAACAAGAAAAGGCAGGAGAAGGGGGATCAATCTGACGGCGAGAATGATGAAGGCGAAGCTGTTGAAATTGAGGGACTGGGTGACGAGAGCGGGAATAAGAAAGGTCATGATGGATCTAATAGTGATTCCGATGAGGACTCCGACGAGGCTTGAGATCCACCACTAGCCGAGGAAGCGGGTATGTAACCGCGTTGGAAATAACGACTCAGCATTCATATTCGAACTTTACTTGCATTTCAGATTCCATCAGTTCACCAAATCAAATGGTGTTCCCGTGTTCAAGGCCAAAGAATCACGGCGCGTCACAACGTTAACCATCTCCGACCTACCCTTCTCGCCTCGTACAAGGTTTCATATGGTTTCATTGTCCAGGTTCTCGAGGGACAGCGAATCCCAGGGCGACGGCCACTGTCCAATAGTCACTGAATCCATATTGTCGGAAAAACATACCTTTCGGTTGACATCGGCCATCTCCTCGCCCTGATCCACGGAAACTTACTTTCCTTCTCCTGCCAACACTAACAGGCGGCAGACACTGCTACCAAAACTTAGTACTTGTGTAGATCATTTGATTTTGCGTGCCTAGAAAAACCCGTGGCCCTGTATTTCCGTAGAAGGATCTCATCGAATGGCACGAAGTGTTGCGGGCGCCTAAGTCCCTATATTTTCGTTATACCTCCATGTGTTTTTAAGGCGCGTCAATGCGTCAACAGTAATTGCGGGTTTACGTCGACTTTTTTTTGCCTGCACCTCTTGACAGATTGACCAGTGAAGTGAGTTCTGCCCCCCCAACCCTGGCAGTGGACCGCTTGTATCGACAAAATTGTGAACGTGTTTGATGCGATCGGAGGAGAAGTCAACCCAAAATCGGCACCGTACTAAGAGGTAAATTGGAGAATGACAACGCTCTCCCTCGAAGCAATACATCATTGATCATACGCCAAGGGAGCATACACGGGGATCAGTGTGGAATGCAAAAGTGGATGTCCTAAGTTACAACACGTTTTCGGATCTGACTCCATTGAAACCTTGTATAATGTATTTGTGATTTCAATGACGGAAAGCAAATGCGATATATGACAACAATTTCCAACTCCGCGATAGTTCTAAAGATACGTGTAAGTAAAAGGAGTAAGTACGATATAGTAAGTAGGGAAGGGAGACACGGTCGAGTTCGCAGAATCGACGTGATGCAAGAAAAAGTACAACAACATGGAGCCCAGATCGTGATCATCATGAAGTGACAGACTCGTCGCAACCATTGTCTCTGTGTCTTTTCAACGAGTCGGGTCTGTGAAGGATCGGTGAGATGCAAAATTAAGACAGCCTAATCACCACACATACCGACTGAAATCTTTGTGGCAGTTGGGACAGACTGGCCGGGCATGGGAATCAAGATGCTGTCCGACATGGTGCCTCTTCCTGTCATGCGACCGGGAGAAAGATTTTTTGCAAATCTGGCAGACGAAACGCTCGGGAGCCACGATCCCCGCGGCAGCGGCGGGAGTCCGGTGCGGTACATGCGGGGAGAGGTTGGGGCTGTGGTGACCGTGACGGTAGTGGGCGAGGGAGTTGGAGCCGGAACGGGACCGACTGGGATTGGTCGGGGCGCGAGACTGGTAATGGGGGTGTCGCGAGTAGGGGGTGCTGGAATACATGCTGTCGGGGCTCCGGGGCTGGGTGGGGCTCCCGGGTTGCGAATAGTGGGCCATTTCAGAGGGCGTCGGGATGAACTGTGAGGATGGGGGAAGCGACTGCTGGGAATAGTTGTAGTTCGTCGCGCCGTCGTATTCCTGCGACATGTACCCGCCCGTTGTGGGGGAGTACGACGTATCACGCGCATAGCGATGCCCGGACATCACCCCGGATGACATATACGGCTCCTGGCTATCTGCAAAGACATTGGCGACGCGGCGACCACAGAGCAATGGGAAACATACCGAGAGGGACCGAGGACGCGGCAGAATACTGGCCAACACCATTCTGCTGGTCGTAGTAGGAGCCGTTCATGGAGTAGGCGGCATTGCTGTCAACGGCAACCTCGTGGTCAGCGGAGGAATAGCCACTGAGCGTATAGCGGGTGTCTGAAGACTGAGTACGCGGTTGGCTGTACATTTTGACGATGATGACGACAGGTGCAAGTGAGTGGCGGAGGCGTGAAGGTACTTAAGCGTGGACGGTCGATCCCACACACCGAGGTTTAATAGGCCGGAGGGAGGCAAGGGTTATTTCCGCTTTGGGATTCTGTGTCGAATTAGAGTTACCAAATAATTGGTTGATACCTATGGTACCGAACGGAGACGATGAATTTCGGATACGTGCATCCGTGGTAGTCAAGTACCCGGAACTTACCAGGACACCCTAAATGAAAAAGGAAGAAGGTCAGTGAACGAGATATCTGTTAGAAAAAGAATATCGCCTGAAATCTGGCATAAGATAGTATACAAGGGATATACCCAATAATCCGTAGCTAAACAGTGTCCTCGATGGCCCCATTTGGAATCACTGAACGTGCTATTTCGGAACTGTGCCTTGTTAATTCCAATAACGTGTCACTTGATAGCCGATATAGTAGTTCCCGTACACTGTCGATTATAACACAGATAAAGGTCTACCCTGTTGTCATTTGCCTTGGCAGTAAGATGGTATGACGGGTGTGGGAACAGGCACCGAGGAAGCGGCTGAGTACCCCATTCCTATAATAGACAAATGAGGGTGCTTAACGCGCTCGCCGATGCATAGATGGCCGAATGATGGCCTGCGGTGGATACAAAGACATAAAATGAGAAGGATCTGAGTTGAAAATATTTACGAACCCTGAAGAATAGAGTGCTTCACAGCTCGAGCCTCCCGATTATCGTGGAAGATTATGTATGTCGAGGCGAAATGAGACTAAAC